>LR991061.1:10449400-11649400 GCA_905163555.1 Notocelia uddmanniana | reverse complement strand
CTTCCACATCGCAGTATAATGGCCAGTTTTATCCGCCCACTATTGTTTGGTCAAAAGCCCTACCGGAACCCGCTTCCTCGGCCTTCTGCCAATACTGATACAGCTGCTTCTCTGTACCAGGGGAACCTTATTTAATGGCGGCATTTACTCGCCATGTCACAGAGTCGTCATCGGGCAAATGTAGCTTTTATTGAGAAGTCCGGCCCACCTTTCAACCCACTACGCCCTGATGACCCTGCCGCTTCTTGATCGGGGACTGTTTATTCGATATATTCACAGCTAACCACCATATCTGGTGGCCGTTCACTATCCGTCACCTGTGACCCCGTTGGTAGCCTGTAGCTCAGCCCCAACATATATATAATGATATAACAAACTTATATATAATGATATAGAATATATTTTACCTGCATTTAAACATTCCTTAAATCCACAAAAACTGCGTATTGGCTTACCAATTATGAAGATTAATCTCAAATTCTGAAGTACCTATCCATCTTAAAGTTCAACAAACCTGCTTAGAATTACTTTAAGTAGTATCAACTTGAAGCACAGTTCGTCTGGTAAAATATTTAAATACCAAACATCAAACAGCTAAATGATTTACAATCTAACTCTAAAAATGTACACTCACTTAATATTAAAAAAACTAAATAATACGATATTTATATTATGTGATTCAATATAATGATAATATTTTGGGATAAGTATAAGTTTTTTTTTAATAACACTAGTTTAGTTACTATTAATGCATCATTTTCCTGAAATGTCTAGGATGAAATCAGTAGTAGTTTATTCAGCATTTGCATGCGTTTTTTGTAATATCCGAAGTTAACTTAAAAAACCAGCCAAGTTCGTGTCGGCCCGCGCGCAATATAGGGTTCCGTAGTTGTCCATCAATGTTTGTACTTAAAATGTTCACAGACTTATATTTACTATATGTTTGATATTGTTAGCATAGCTAACAACACTGTGAAGAAAAAAAAAGTGTCATGACTCAATAAATTCAGATTAGACAGAGGTTTTGAATGGTATAGTAATTAATATAATTCAATTAATATGCTGCAGTTTAGCATCGTAGTACTAAGGTACCGATCATATTATTGCTTACAAATCTTCAACCTGAAAACTAGTTGATTATTATTGTGGACATTAATCAAGCCGTATCTCACGGAAAACGCGTCGAATATTAATGAAATATTAATCAGTTTCATAAACCTATAAAGAAGAACAAATTACTCCCCGAAGTAACCGGAACAAAACTTCCATCGCACACAAATAAAATTGTCATAAAAGTAAACTCAGGCATATTTTCATGGTCTTATTGCAAAATAATATCTTTTCTTTCAGACACGGTAATAACGAAGTTGGCCCACACGACGCAGAGAGGATTTCCGAAATTTGTTTTTAATGAGTTATCCAAAGGAGACGTCTCTTAAGATGAAGTTGCCGCACAAATCCTTTGAAAAGGCTTCAAAGTTGTGCCTACCCCAAAAGTTCAGGTCACGGGTTGAATTCCAAGTTAATTAACTGTTACCGACAGCCTTAGCGGACAAATCTTATGCTCGTTCATAAAACGGGAAGCTTGTCATTTCCGAATTACGTCACACCACAGCGGAGCCGCATGGAGCGTTCTACGTACCTTATCCTCATGTGGGGTGAATGGTACCTTATTCTAATTCACGCCCGTAGTGATGTTTAAGTCTTTGTCATGCATGTGGCGTTGATGGCTTGTGTTAGGATTACAAACAACACGAGTTGTTGCGAGGATCTGTAATTAAGGTGAGCCTATACGGCTTGCCTATATCGCTGTTGCTAATTAGCTCTCAACTGAGTTAGCTTGATAATTTAAACACAGTGATATAGGTATTAAGGGTTTATAATAAGCAAAAAACATGGTTATTGAACAAGTCTTCAAGCAGCCACGTCCACAATCTTCAATTACTCTTGTAGAAGGCAATAACAATCAAAACCAAGTTACTTATAGGAATTCGTATAAATCACTATCGTAAACCGGCCATTGGAACTGTAACTGAACAGTGAACGGTTTTACGTCTGGTTCTATTCTGTGCTAAGTTATCAAATCGAAAAGTTAGTTATTGAAAACTGGGTCGAAAGCTGCGATAGTTACTACTAGCACAGGTTTGTACATATGCTGTCGCACGTGTATCGACGTCCACTTCCCAGTTGGTACTACTATCTTTGTGAAAATATGTGCTTTCAAAGCTTACTTCAGCCACAAAGGAATAGTGCAGTTGTACCCTCGTTTGTATGTAGAAAATTCTGATATAATTCGATCAGAGTGACTTCAAACGTGAATACCATTTCGAAATGAATTCGGCTTTTGTTTTGTCTCCGCTGTTTGAGCGTTACGTTTAAATTTATGGATGCAATTAGGTGGAATGCTTTTAATGAGAACTAATAAATACGCTTAAACAGCGAACTGATATATGAGTTGCTCTGAATATTTTGTATATTTGTGTTGCTCTGTATATTTATGTTTCAATGGGTAGTTTGTAAGCATCTAGCCATCGATATTATATGTCAAATGGTCACCTCAAAGCGTTGAGTAAGAGAATTCCTTTCATCAATCAAGTATGTACGTGCGTTAAGCGCACATCAATCACTTGTTGTACGGATCGATCTATACGAGTATGTTTTTTCTCAAAATGTTTATTTTCCTTTCAGGAAAGCCTACTCTATGTGACATTGGTTTTGATAAATTATTTGCTTACGCACGTTACCGATTTATTTGACGTTGGATGTAATTTTGCATGATTTTGCAGAGGGTTGGGGAAGCTTTATCTTGACGGATTCACGTTTGTTTATTGCTGTGTCATCTGAAAATATCGAGATTACGTGCATAAATATTTATTTTCCTGTATTTTCGATATAGGAGGATATTAGGCTTTAATTCACAATAATCGTCAAAAATATACTTACAGTTTTTGTTACACCGTGTCTTACGGTTTTTGTACCATGAACCAAATCCTATGCGTAGTTGTTCACTCTCAACAGAGTGATAGTGCTTATGGCGGATCGCCCACTACAGTGGCCGTGATTCGCGATCCTTCTCCGCAGGTTTGCAGCTTGACAAGAGCATGTATAGATTTAGCTTTGTAAAGCACGCAGGACTAATTTTCAATCAACAAATTATAGGCGTGGGGATGAGACGACCCAATTGCTCTCTGGTTTTACAGTACAATCAGTCAACGTAGGGCAGCTTGTGGTGAGCTGTTAGGGAGTTGCGACCCGTACCCGAGTGCTCCTGGGCGTGTTCTGTGGGTTGGTTGTATGAACGGGCCCCCGCCTCTTGCCATAACCGGCTGTCCAGAGCGGAGTCGCTAAAGCTGTTGTTACTCGAGGGTGGATGTAGTCACCCTATTGATATTGTATTCGTTTGGTACTTCGGCTCCGCGCACGCCTCCCAAAGGTCCGGGACAATTGTCCCGTGAACAGGAAAACATACAATAAAACTGCTATAACTACAAATATAAGCGATATCTGTGATTGTGGCTGTTCTACGGGTTTGTTTATATTGACTATGTGATCTGTTACCATCTACTTGACCCTAAATTACAAAATTACTCCATTGACTTATAATTGCAGGTAACGTTACCAAAGATTGGAAGGAGCGTAATTAACGAAGTTTTCCTAGACCTGATATTCGGTTTCAATTTCCACCACGCATAAAGCTGAGCCCACCTAACATCTGTCAGGGCAAGCAGATGAAATGCCAGCCATCCACAATGTCATCCCGAGCCGAAATTGGCAGAAAATCAAACACAGCCCCTATTTTACGGGTTCCATTTTAAAACATGTTCAGTGCAATGTACGGTTAGCTCATCTGTGCAGTTTTAGTGCCAAATAGGGAATATTTTCGCATTCGCTTGTGCATAAATTGAGGTGCAGAAGTTCATTGGTTTGGACGGATCTCAAAATGAACGCTATTATGCGGTTTGCTTCTATAACTAAATTAAGTCAATGTTTTGAGAACTATTCTTAAATTAGATTAAATTTTGGGTAAGAACTGCACTGCACCAAACCAAGTTAAATAAAAGCGGCCAAGTGCTAGTCGGTCCACGCGCAATGTAGGGTTTCGTTTCTATCCACCCGTGACATTGTGCGGATTTAAAATGTTTCAATCTTATCATCATCATCATCATTCAGCCGAATGACGTCCACTGCTGGACATAGGCCTCCCCCAAAGACTTCCACAATGACCGGTCCTCTTCCACCCGCATCCCGCGGACACCCGCGACCCTTACCAGGTCATCAGTCCACCGTGTGGGGGGCCTGCCCACGCTACGCCTTCCGGTACGTGGTTCAATCTTATATTTACTATATATTCGACAGAACTGTCAACATATCTAAGTTATCAATGTAAGTTGTATGAAAGCTTGCTTTTCCAGCTAGTCACATTATAATTTCGGCTATTACTAATAAAGAATAAAGCAAGTATGGGGTTCTTCAAGAAAGTAGTGTATAAATTTTTTAAGGGTCGGCAACGTACAAATGACATCCCTGGAGTTACAGGCGTCCATCAGGCGGGCTATACGCTTGTTTGCCACCGACGTGGCATTAAAAAAAATCGTTTTATTCGTACATAGGTATACTACAACCAATATTTTTTTCTACATACCCAGTAGCAACCATTTAGCTGGTAGAGGGAGAGGGGACAACCCACCCACGCCGGCAAAACGGTAGAATAAATAAAAAAAATGGTTGCCTCCCCTAGACATGATGCATTTTTTTTCTTGCAGAACCCACCGTATTAAAATATAATAAATTATGTGCTATGTTTTACCATTTTTTCATTAGGCTATTAGACTAGCCTAATGAAAAAAAAATATTCAGATTTTTGTTGGAGTCTAGTATCCCGGACACTGGACTCACTAAAATAAAGCTCATATTATATTTAAACACGGTGGGTTATGCAAGAAAAATAATGCATCTCCGCTTTACGTGTAGGGGAGGCAACAATTTTTTTTTAATATTTTATTCTACCGTTTTCACGGTGTGAGTGATTTATATACCCATATCAAGTTACAGTTTTCTAGTAGTAACGGAAACTGAGATAAGCCGCGGGCAGGTGGATGGACGGAAATGGTGAAACTATAAGGGTTCCTTGCTACCCGGAACCCTACAATTGGACTTAACCAACCTAGACCTTTCCTTTTTCTAGACCTTTTTAAGGCACGAGTGAATAGGCATCTTCTGGGTGAGCTCGCTTCATCGTCGGCCCCATCTTTGCCCCCTGGCTGGATGCTGGCCAAGAGCAATCCCATTTTTAATAAAAAATATATATTTTAACGTTGTGTTACGTTCCGTCTATAACAACACTTGGGAAAACAAGAACACTCCCTTGGGAACACTTGCATGAGTCATCGATTAAAGATGCAAGAGATTATTTTCAAAATCCCAGATATTTTTGATATAAGATAAAATTAGTGCGACGTTTTTGAGGAATTTGAGATTTTTTGACGTCGTTATATTTTCCGTTTTTAGCAAAATCATGGCTTTGTCATGACACCTTTTAATTAATCTTCATTGAACCGATATTTTGTTAGTAGAAAAGGAATTGTTTAACAGGAATGTTATTAACATCACGAATTTATATACATTTCTTTATCAAAATAAGTTAAATATAAAACCCACACACACAAACAAAATCGTGTAATATAAGACAGCTCACAATCGACCTATTTCAAATTACGCATAACGCACAACAACGTGAAATACAAAGTGCCGCACACATGGAAACGCTGCCAGTGTAATACCGTGATAATGACACTTATGAAGCAAAACAACAGGA
This sequence comes from Notocelia uddmanniana, assembly GCA_905163555.1. Classification (NCBI taxonomy): domain Eukaryota; kingdom Metazoa; phylum Arthropoda; class Insecta; order Lepidoptera; family Tortricidae; genus Notocelia; species Notocelia uddmanniana. Next base: position 11,643,585 of record LR991061.1, on the reverse strand, counting down.
CAGAAAATAGGGCCTTGGAGAAAGGCTGAAGGTAAATAAGGTAATTAGTGAGGCAGTAAGGCGTGGCTACAAATGTAACGTTAAAGAACAGGGGTGTAGAGGAGACACTTCAGAATAATTCTACTACAAAGGCAATAATTTTTTTCGCAATATCGGTTCGTTTTACTCTCATCATGCAGAAAAATGTGTTCAGTAACTAAAATAAACAGCCTCACGTATTTCCGGAGTTGTTTCTGATTGTTATGGATGTGAATTGTGATTTCAGTTATAAAGGATCATGCGTGAAAATGGTTCTAACCCCAACAAAGCTAGTTAAAATATACAGAAATGCAGGTCATTCAATAATTTTTTATATCTACTCGTATTCACTCTGATTAAAATATGAATATCTCAGTTCTGCAATTGAATTTCAACTTGCAGCCCAAAAAAACGAAATGAAGTAGCTTTAAAGACCTGTCTAATAACAAATTCTCAGATTTGTTGGTTTAAGGACCAGATTCCATACAAACTTACCCATGGTCCTTTACATTATTGCACAAATGTTGGAGTAAAGTTATTATTTTCCCTAAAGATTTCTCAATTGCGCATAGCTATACTTATAGAAAATAGCCTGATATATGGCTAATATTTTTAGTAAGTGACATGTTTACAACAATATAATAGAATGTAAACAAACCGTTGCTAAGCTTATTTAAAACGGTGACAAGTACGTAATAATGATTACTATAAATGGCCAGTAGGTAGGCACATATGCCACCTCCAATATATACAATACAGATTATTTTCAATTAGGCCATTTTATAATAATAATAATAACTTAAGGCGAAGGAAGCTCTTTCCATACAAACTTTGTGTACGTTTATCATCGTTTGTGTTTAAGCTACAATTATAATTTTTGTCAATATGCTTATTTTTCGGTTAGGTGTTTCTTCTATTTAATTTTTCTTCATGTATATTTTTATCTTAAACAAACATAAAAACAGGATACAAAAAAAAACAACTGAAACTAATTAAAAAAAAAGGTCACCAAGATCGGAGCCCTGTGGAAGGGCTCCCATAAGGCTGGCAGTGTTCCCCCTTTGGACAGCTATGCTGATCCGCTGGCCAAGGAACGAGCCAGCCCTACGGTCTCCTGACACCTCGGCCAGCCTTCGGGATAGTTGCCCAAAAAGTCGGTGGGCACCCGCGCTCCACGGTCCCAGTGTCTCCACAGCAAATGCCGCAAATATATGACGGTCTCTCTTTTCTTATTTTTAATATTTTTTTGTATTTTTATTTAAATGAAGAAAAATTTCACTTCAAGTTCTGCGTATATCCTATACGAGTATGTACAAGCAAAAAATAAAATTAAATGCTATAGTGCCAAAACTAACGAATAAAACTTGCACAACCTTTGTACGTAGAATGCCTTGCCCTACCCTTCGCCTCAAGCAGCATCTCTGGAGTGCGGTGAAGATACTGCGATCGCCAAACCGCATGCCAAGCGTGGCGATTATGGCATTTACCTCCCATGAAATTGAGGGAGGCCTATGTCTACCAGTGGACGTCCTTCGGCTGATACGGTGGTGGAGGTGAATTATAATAACTATTGTGAAACAGTGCAATTTAACTCTTTGAGGGTGTAGGTATATACACAGTAATTTTCATTTAATCATCCTATCCACATCTTTTTAATCTACGGAACCTTTATCCCCTCTTTCGTAATTGTCCCCAGCCGTACTCTCCCGAACTATTCCTTATATAATACTAGCTTTTGTCCGCGACTTCGTCCGCGTATAATTCGTTCTCGCCTTAGAATGATTTGTTTTCCCATACAATCTTTCTCAAGCTCAGGTGGACACCAGAAACTTAGGGGTGACATGTTGGAGAAGGAAATATTTGCTTGACCAGACTAGCCTAGGGCCCACCCGCGGCTATAACGCCTCACATGATGATGATGATAAAAAAAATCACCCTTCTTTACACCCCCTTAAGAAATGATTACAGTCAATATGACATTCCCTAGAAGTCCTATTGTCAAAACGAATGATTAAGTGCTTATTTCGGAATATCAAATGTACCGATTCTAGACGAATGAATCTCGTCAAAAACATTACATATACATTGTACAATGATAAAAGTCTTGCTACGCAGTTCTGCCGTAAAACGTTATCCCAACAGAGCGAGTTCTTCATGTAAGTATGATGACCGAAGGCCGGAAGCAGAGCGGCAAGGCATGCGAGAATAATCACACAGAGCGGGCTTCTCATGTAATGCTGAGGGCCGAAGGCCTGAAGCAGAGAGGCGAGACACGCGAGGCTGAAGGCCGACCCTCCCAACAGAGTAGATTCTTCATGTAAGGTTGATGACTGAAAAGCCGAAGGAGAGTGGCAAGGCCGAGCTATGTCGTCACCGAAGATCCAGTTGCCATATCAATGAGGGTAAATTATACCCCATTCGTTCGTTTTCACGTGATGCCTAGACATATAAACAGACAGACAAACATACACAAATTCTTAAAACTGTTGAACAGATTTCTGTTATCGATTCTAAGTATCCCCAGGCAACTTTGTGTACATCTAAGATGCTCCAACTGTCTATGCTGACGATTGGGCTGCCCAGCTCAAATGATCTCTTATATCAAACAGTTTTTATGGTGTGAAGGGCAAACAATTACGTAAAAAATAACGCACGACAAAATTAAATGGTACACCGACGATACAAAGTGTGCATTGTAAGTATTTAAACAGCTGTTTTTGTATTTAAGCATATGAATAAAAACAATGCCAAAGTATCGCAAATGCATTTTGATGTACACGCAAAGTAGAACTAATTGCGAAAAGGTAGTGCTCAAAAATAGCGTTAACAATCAGAAGGAATTATGATACTTCGGTTTTGACATAATGAATCGTCAACTTTTTTACAATTCTGCTATGCTTTAAGTTAAATTTCTTGACACGCTGTTATACTCCTGTGGCTCAATATGGTCGCAGAGAAATAAACGCAGGTTTTTACCGTTAATTAATTATATTGAGTACAACTATTTACGCTTCAAGGAACATAAAAGAAAAACGATAATTATATCAACTTAAAATGATTGACAGGACAACTTGTCACCAGTCAAGTTTCTATGGCCAAAGACACCTAGTTAAAATCAATCAATCGGTGTAGGTTGTAAAACCTCTAAGCAGTACCTACACTACTCCCCCATCGAGACCGTAGTTACGGTTGATACTCTTGGAGATATGCAGGGAATCGGACGCGTCGACCAGAGCGTGTTGCCTGTGGTAGAACCCGATCCTGGGTTGCTTCGTTGTCCGTAATGGCTGTTGGGACCGTGTCCTCCCTGGCTACATACTCAGGTTTCAGTCGATCTATAGAGACTGTAACTATTTTTCTTTAATTTCTATATCAAAGGTTTTCGAGCTGCGTCGTAGTACTTTGAATGGGCCTTGGTATGGTGCTTCCAGAGATCTTCGCTCAGGACCTTGACGGAGAAAAACATATTCAGAACAATTTAAGTCCTTAGGAATGTAAAAGGGGCGGCTGGAGCTCGTGTGCCAGGATGTGGGCTGAGGAGCAAGTTTGCTCATATGATTCCGAAGGCGGCTGGCAAAATCAGCAGCATCTAGCACGGCGTCTGGAGTAGACGACGAAAATAACTGACCTGGAAGAGTAAGCGGTTCGCCGTAAAGTAGTTCTGCTGGTGAGCCTTTTAGATCCTCTTTCCAGGCGCTACGAATACCCAGTAGTACTAAAGGTAGCGCTTCAGTCCATTGAGCTGTAGCGTGGCACATTATTGCAGCCTAAAGTTGACGGTGAAGTCTCTCCACAAGGCCGTTAGCAGCCGGGTGATACGCTGTGGTAGCGAGATGAGTCGCACCCATAAGCGCGGAGATTTTATTAAAGATCTGCGACTCAAATTGTCGTCCACGGTCTGTAGTTATTCTTTCTGGGCATCCAAATCTTGCAATCCACCCTACAACGAAAGCGGCAGCGCATGTGTCGGCTGTGATATCTTGGAGCGGGTAAGCTTCAGGCCATCGAGTAAAACGATCAACAATTGTTAAGCAGTATTTGAATCCTGAAGAAAGTGGTAAGGGTCCCACTATGTCGATATGCACATGTCTAAAACGAGATGAGGGAAGATTGAACTCTACTAATGGCGCGCTTGTATGTCTAGTGATTTTACTGCGTTGGCATTGTTGGCATTCTCTAGCCCATGTTCGACAGTCTTTTCTTATGCCCGGCCAGACAAATCTTTCAGTTACCAGGCGAACCGTTGTTTTAGCTCCTGGATGACTTAGATTATGAAGGGAATGAAATACTAGCCGGCGGAAAGTAGGTGTAACATATGGTCTAGGAAAGGGTGTAGACACGTCGCAGTAAACTTGCGAACTTGACCCAGGCACATTAATCTTTTGAAGTTGTAACGAAGATCCTCCCTCTAAAAGTCCTAATAGTTCTGAGTCTGTAGATTGCGCTTGTGCGAGGGATAGGTAATCGCAAGGCGCTGTAAGTTCTTCTATCCTGGACAGCGTATCTGCTACTATGTTATCCCTCCCTGGCACAAATCGGATGTCGGTCGAAAATTGCGATATGAAATCTAAGTATCTGAACTGTCTAGGTGAACATGTATCACGGTTTGTCTTAAAGGCGAATGTCAGAGGTTTGTGGTCAGTAAGGATAATAAATGAGCGGGCTTCTACCATATAACGGAAATATTTTATAGCTTCATATATTGCTAGGAGTTCCCGGTCATATGGGCTATATTTTTGTTGAGCCGCATTTAACTTTTTTGAGAAAAAAGCTAACGGCTCCCATGAGCCACGTTTGTGTTGCTGTAACACCGCTCCAATCGCTACATCTGAGGCATACGTTTATAAAGCTAGCTCCGCTTTGGCGTCTGGATGGGCCAGTAAAGTAGCCTTCGACAGATGTGACTTACTCTGCTTAAAAGCTTCACGTAGAGAAGGTGTCCAGTCTATTGACTTAGATCCTTTAGGATCTCCAGAAAGTAGAGTAGTGAGTGGTGATAAAATTTTAGCTGCTCCAGTGACAAATCGTCGGTAGAAGTTGAGCATTCCTAAGTATCTACGCAACTCCTTAATTGTCTGCGGTTCCGGGAAGTCATTAATGGCTTGTACTTTCGACTCTAATGGACGTATACCCTCTGCTGAGACGTTATAACCTAGGAAAGTCACTTGAGGCTGGCCGAATACGCACATCGAGGTATTGATCAGAACACCATAATCTTGAAGGCGCTGAAAGAGCTGGTTCAGGTGTTCTCTGTGCTCAAGTTCAGAAGAAGAGGAGATTAAAATGTCGTCAAGATAACCATAAGCAAAATCAAGGCCGCGTAGAAGTTCGTCCATGAACCTTTGAAATGTTTGGGCTGCGTTACGTAGTCCAAACGTCATGAACGGGAATTCAAACATACCAAAAGGCGTTGTTATACTAGTTTTGGGGATATCTGGTCCATGTACTCGTATTTGGTTATATGCCTTAATTAGATCAATAGTGGAGAATATTTTTTTACCTGCCAATAGATAAGCGAAGTCCTGTATGTGACGAATGGGATATTGATCGGGTATGGTTCGAGCATTCAGGGCTCTATAGTCTCCGCAAGGTCTCCAAACGTTGTTTTTCTTGCGTACCAGGTGTAATGGCGACGACCAAGGCCTTTCAGATCGGCGCGCGGTTCCATTTTGTAGCACGTCATCAAATTCCTGTTTTGCAATCTTCAATCGTTCCGGGTCCAGGCGCCGAGGACGGCTGGAAACTGGGGGACCGGGTGTTGTCTTTATATGATGCACTGTATCGTGCTTAGGGTCACCTAATTTACCAGCTGGACGTGTGATATCTGGGTAAGCGCGAAGGAGAAGCATGTAATCGGAGTCATTCGCTAAGATGGTATGAACCGATGATATAGTCTCGGTTGAGCTATCCTGCGGTATGGTGATAGACAGAAAAGTAGTGCCATCGGTAAGTCTTTGGTTGCGGCAGTCCACAAGCAAATTGTAAAAAGCTAAAAAGTCAACGCCGATGATTGGTTTCGAGACATCGGCTACTGTAAAACGCCATTCAAAATCTCGCCGTAAGCCCAAGTCGAGATGTAAAGTGATGTAGCCGTAAGTAGCTATAGCTGTACCATTAGCAGCGTACAACTTATATTTGGTCCTAATGCGGCGCTCGTTGACAGACACTCGAGGGAAAACGCACAGGTCTGAACCCGTGTCGATCAAATATTGAATTTTTGTCGAACGATCTGTGATGAATAGGCGGCCTGATGGTGAAGTGGGGCAGACGCTTTCGGCCACTGCTGCCTGCCCTAGATGTTTCCCGACTTGAATGTGCATGGCTTCACACATTTTTCTACATTGGACCCAAAACGGTAATGATACCAACAAATAGTAAAACCTTCGGGGACGGTGTGATAAGGGGAGCGTTGACGCGATTCAGTCCTGCTTTGAAATGGGCGGCGTCGAGTCGGCGTTCTGCCTCGGCGTTGTGGATGGTCAATTTTAAGCAACGCCTCAACTTGCTGCGTTAGTTTCTCGACACGCTGGGCTAGCCCTGAGGCGCCATCCGATGACTGCCCATATAATGTGCTAGCTACGAGTCTCGTGGCGGGGGCCAACTCCTGGATACGATCAGCTAACTCTGCTACGTCATCGAGTGAAAGTTTGGGTTGCGACACGACTATGGTTTGAATGTTATTGGGTAAGCGGCCTGACCAAACTGGACGCAGGAAGTCGTCTGGTACTGTCGGTCCAGCTAAGCTTCTTAAATGTCTCAAGAATTGGGTGGGTTTGCGGTCACCGAGTTCCTCGTGGAGCATAAGTTGTCGCGTTTTTTGCTCTTGAGAGACGGACAGCCGCCTGATTAATTCCATTTTGAGTTTCTCGTATTTGTTCTTGTGGGGCGGCGATAGTATTATGTCTTTTACCTCGGATGCAAACTGCGGTTCAAGCTGTCCGATTACATGATAGAACTTGGTTGAGTCACTTGTAATTCCGGATAAAAAGAACTGACCTTCCAGTTGCGCAAACCATACCGCTGGTTCTTCAGGCCAAAACGGTGGCACGCGTACGCCAACCCGGAAAACATCCTGGGTGCTTGACGTTGGATTTGGACTGGTTGATGGTGTATTTACTGTTTGCACATTTGTGGGTTGCATCGCATCATGAAAATTTTCATCGTCGTTCGACATCCTTGTTTGTTCTCAGTCGGGGTCACCAATGTGGCTCAATATGGTCGCAGAGAAATAAACGCAGGTTTTCACCGTTAATTAATTATATTGAGTACAACTATATACGCTTCAAGGAACATAAAAGAAAAACGATAATTATATAAACTTAAAATGATTGACAGGACAACTTGTCACCAGTCAAGTTTCTATGGCCAAAGACACCTACTTAAAATCAATCAATCGGTGTAGGTTGTAAAACCTCTAAGCAGTACCTACACTCCCAATTGGCTGAAACTTAAATCGTAGAATGGCGTATGAGGATTAAACCACCCCGTTTCATGGACCTGACTTGCATCCCCGATGTAATATCCCTTTGATGGAAGATCATCGGGACAAAAAGTACACTTATAATATATATAAGTGAAACCAGATTATATACTATTAGCATACAAATCATCTTAATCTGTTCAGCCATTTTTGCGTTATTCAGTGACAAACAGCCAAACATCTAAACTTTCGCATTTGTAATATTAAGTAGTCGGATTATGGTATAAAGTGAGTGCACATGAAGTGAACGGCAAAAGTAACATTGTAATTGCATGTTTTGAAGAGACCGTGGTGGCTGGCGCGCACACTTTGCAGCGCCGCGGCGCCGCGCTTGCGTTTACTTTTTTTTCAGTTTCTATCTTAAGATTTCACAAATTTTGAATGAGGATGTTTTTCCTTTGTCATCAAGTATATGCTTACCAATTTTCATACCTGTAACTCATGGATTATAGGAGTTCCCATACAAAATTCAACCCCTCTTTTTACCCCCTTTTAACCCAAATCTGCACAATTTCTATAGCCTAAAACCTGACCGGGTATTTACTCGACAGATTAGTAAAGTTTTCATAAAAATACATTCAGCCGTTTTCACGTGATGCGCGTTCATATAAACAGACAAACAGATAAACAGACAAACAGATAAACAGACAAACAGACAGAAATTCTAAAAACTGTTGGAACGTGTTCTGTTATCGATTCTAAGTATCCCCAGCCAACTTTTTTTCGAATATCTTCCATGTACAGACTTTCACTTTCGACCCTCTTCAGCTTTATTATATGTATAATATAGATAAGTATAGTCAATGTGCAAAATATGTTTACACTATTGCACCTTATGCCATGGAAATAAGGCGAAAAACGCAAACATATTTTCGATGTCGACCATTTATACAATTTTGATTTAGATAAGTTTTGTTCTCTCATCGCTTTCACATTAAATGCTGAGCGCTACAATAGTACTTTACTAAACAGGGAATAGCGCAAATTTGTTCCGTAGTCCTCAAATAAAGGAAAATCATTTGTTCTGCTCTAAGTGACAGAGAAAAAATGCTCAATCGTAGCTTAGCGGATAACAAAGCGCTGAGACTATTTACCTATATTGTAATGAAATATCGTAGTAATGTCTCAGTGCCCTGATATTGTAAGTACATATAATTGCCACTGCCTTTGTGGGTTTTAAGATTCTATACTATCCTTTTTCGCTATTTTGTTAAACTTAGTCACGTTGTTTCTCACAGAGAAACTGCATTTGTACCAGTTTAAATGCATTATAAATATTATAATGATAGATTGTTTGAAATTTTACTGAATAAGTATGCCAGCTGTTTGATATTTTAATTTGGTTTTAATTCTGCCTCAATAAATAAATAAAAAATAAATAAATATTATGGGACATTTTTACACAAATCGAACTAGTCCCATAGTAAGCTCAATAAGGCTTGTGTTAGGGGTACTAGACGACGATATATTTAATATAGATACATAGAAAACATCCAAGTCTCAGGAACAAATGTTTCTGCTCACCACAGAAACAAATGCCCTTACCGGGATTCGACCTCTAGCTTCGGAGGCAGTGCAACGAGTGTTTTGCTAATTTGTACTGAAGAGGTTACAATACAAATACTTTTTATTGCACACCTCACTCATATGAATTAGTTACAAATAGAAAGAAAACAGCAACATGAATGTAGGTAGAGGTAGACAACAGGCGGTCTTATTGCTAAACAGCGATCTCTTCCAGACAACCTTAAAGGGGCATCTGAAAATATATCCTTAAATTGACGTCAAACAGGTAGGCAAAGAAATAATATGTATATAAGTAGCATTGACAGTCTTCTGGGTAATAAAGTGGAGCACTCTTTTGAACTTTCGAACAATTTTTCAATAAAGGCATTAATGACGGGGAATAATTTCAGAAAAATCGAACAAAGATTGCTAATATTTTTTGCTAATTTAAACATTATTTTATAAAAATACTAAAATATACTTTAGACTTTATTCTATTCAGTTAATTAGAAAAACTGACAAAGTGCGAGTCTCGGGCACGAAGGGTATATTATCTTTACAACTTAATTATAACCTTTTTTATTTTAATTATATAATTTTATTTTTATCAATAATAAGAACGTTAAATAATATAATCAAGTAGAATTTTGGTCAAGTGCGAGTCAGATTTTAATTTTCCCATATATTTTGAGACCCAGCGCCTGATGAACACAACGAGCAACTTTTTAAAAGTTTTTTTTGTATGGGAGCTCCCTTAAATATTTATTTTATTTTGGTTTTAGTATTTTTTTGTTATAGCGACAACAGAAAAATACATCATCTGTGGAAATGTCAACTGTCTTAGTATCACGATTCATGAGATACAGCCTGGTGACAGACGGACAGACAGGCTGGGCAGACGGACGGACAGCGGAGTCTTAGTAATAGGGTCCCCTTTCCCTAAAATTAATATGTACGTAGTATTAGTAAATTTTACAAAAATTGTCTCTTACAGTTACCCTTAATTTTACATTGGAGGAAATAATACAAAAAATCGGCCAAGATCGTGTCGGATCACCCTCAAAGAAAGGTTCGGTACCGATACCTCATCATCTTCATCATCATCATCATCATCATATCTGCCGAAAGACGTCCACTGCTGGACATAGGCCTCCCCCAAAGAGTGCCACAATGACCGATCCTGCGCCACCCGCATCCAGTGGACCTTTACCAGATCATGATTCCACCTCGTGCTTATAATAGTCTTCAAGTAAAACGGCTGTGACATACGGACAGATGGACGGACGGATGGACGGACAAACATCACGAATCTATAAGGGTTCCGTTTTTGCCATTTTGGCTACGGAACTCTAAAAATGGTAAAAATGGTTTAGTCGGCCTGTTTAGCCTAGTTGGTAGTGACACTGCCTCCGAAGCTAGAGGTCCCGGGTTCGAATCCCAGCCAGGGCATTATTTGTGCATTTAGCACGGATTTTGTTCTTGGGTCTTGGATGTTCTCTATGTATTTAAGTATATATTTATCTATATAAGTATGTATATCGTCGTCTAGTACCCATAGTACAAGCTTTGCTTAGTTTGGGACTAGGTCGATTTGTCTAAGATTGTCCCCCAATATTTATTATTTTATGTTTATTTATTTATATATTTTATTCATACGCTCTATCATATTACTTTCATGTTTCCTTCGCACAATCCTTTTGGTTTAATACGAAGGGGTCGTCAAACGAAGCCTAGGCTCTTACGTTTTTCCACGTAGTATTTGTAAATCATCATATTTAATTTCATAATAATATTTCACTTGCTTAGAGAATACTTATTTATTATAAATTGTACAGTGTCCTTCACTGAGTCTCGGGCTCTCTGTACTTAAGTTCAGTAACTTCAGAATAGAAAAGTAATTTAGAACTTTAAAAGAGTTGCAAACTTATTTTGAGTAGGTATGCGAATTGTTTTACAAACAGTGTGTAACGTACGCCCCTCTCAATATTAACCCCCTCTGCTAAAATGCCCCACTAAGCTACCGCACCCCGTGAAAATTTACTAAACTTTACGGAAGTCGCTTTGAGAAAAACGAGCTTTATGAAAATGATTTGGCCTTGTGATCGTCTATGGTAGAACCCTAATAGTGTTGTGAACCGCAAGCAACCCCTGAACTTTAATGTGAAGCTGGTAGGATCGTTGGACTCTTCATCTCTACTAATATTCGCGACCTAATCTATCCTTACACACATCACTTCTCAGTTGACCTAAACACTACCTAACTAAGATTGGGCTGCGCTGACAGCTTGTATCATTAAAATACACGCTTGAAACTAATTCTAATAGGGTTTTACTTAGGACTAGCCTATTTGAGAGGAGCTTAGAGATTACTCTGCCTGTCCTAGTCGTTGTAATGGTCATAATAGTACGAAACTTAGAGCGTTACGTAGCTCACCTAACCGACTTCTCTCCTAGCTGTTCCTATAGGCCCTAGCGCTTGGAAATATGGTTTTATATTTGTATTTATTAATTTAACCCCAACCATTCCTGATAAGACCGCTTTTTGGCACCTGCTGACGGGGCGTGTTGTCGAAGGAGGGCAAATCTACCACCACAGCACTTTGAAATTCCTAAGCCAAGGATACCTGCTAGTCTAAGCACTACACTCGGACTACCCTATTCTAGCTAAAGTTATCCTTGGTCATCTATATTAATAATTTCGTGCAGGGGTACGGTAGACCCGAACGAGACCTGTCTCAAATTGAAGAACGTATAAAAATAACGATTTCGAGTTGAACATATGTATCCGCAAAATTCAGATTGTCGCGTATTTTGCATTAAAAAGTATTAATTTTATGACAAAAGATCGGCCATATTAAATTCGTTGGTTGACAGCGTCGGGTTGGGTACGTTCGGAAATTGTAAACTATGTTTGCGTCCGGTGTGTTGGCCAGGTTGCTGGGCTGCGTTCTGGGTGATGGGCCATCATCGCCCATTGTGTGGATTCGGCTAGCTGCGTCTGCAGCGTTTTGTTTTTGTAGTTTTCATGCGTTCTATACACCTAACAGCCTAGCTAGCACGATAACTTATACCGTCACGTTATATGGGCGAAATGTATTAAGACGTCACATAAAACGTAACGGTATAATCTATCGTGCTAGCTAGGCTGATTGTCACAACAACCGACTTCAAAGCGAATGTATGGGGCCTGTTACATGGTTATTATTATCTCCTGATACATTCATATCACGATAAGTATCACGTGAATATTGAAGCAGAATCCATACAAATTTGAAATTTATTGACACCCCAGTATTGTGATAATATTAATCGTGTAAAGGACACCACTTGAATGTTTGCTGAGTCTATCCGCCATCTTAAAGCTGCGTCTCTATTTTGTTGTGACAAACTACTAGGTGACTTTATGGCTTTTAAACGTCTAGCAAAATTCTATCCCTATCTCGCTCTATCTTATAACTTAGTGGTACTGGGGGTCTACTCCGAAATTCGAAATCCGAACTTCGTATGGTCTATGACAGGAGAGTGAAAGGGGCGGCACCATACGAAGTTAGGATTTTGAATTTCGGAGTAGACCCCCAGCTCACGCCGTTCACCGCGCTCGGACGTTAGAGGCGCTACCGCGAACCGAAAACGAAGTATCTGCCTCTCTCTCGCACATGTATATTCGAACGACAGAGAAGAAGATAGTTCGTTTTTGGTTCGCGGTAGGCCCTCAGGCGTCAAGTTTAAAACGAATAGGGTATTTTACTATAAGAGAAATAAAATTCAAAATGTAGTAAAAACCAGCCAAATGCGTCGGAGTCGCACACTGAGGGTTCCGTACAACTAAAAAACAAATGTGATTTATCAATATATTGATATTTTTGGTAAAATATACTTCATAATAAACATTATCACCTAATTTCAAGTTCATAGGTCGATGGGAAGTTAAAAAATTATATGTGTGACAGATAACACACGGAATGTTCTTCGACTTTCTTCGACCGTCCGCCGCGCTCGGACTAAAGTGCTACCAACCAAAAACTAAATATATATGCCTCTCTGTCGCACTTGCATATTCGAGCGCGGAGAGGGAAATACTTCGTTTTCAGATCGCGGTAGGCCCTCTGGTCTGACGGCTCCTATTCCTGGATGCTGCGAGTATCGGAATGTGAAATACCTTTGGCAAAACGGAACGAGTTGTTAAATAGCTTCCATTACTTGGAGAAAATATTACCAACTGTTATTATTATCACGCGTAACACTGGATATTGAAGCAACATCCATAGGGGCCTGTTACATGGTTATTATTAACGCGATAAACTCATATCACGAACCGTATCACGTGCAATGAATAATGAATAAAAATCCATACGATTTTGAAAACCACGATAATATTGACACACCAGTATTGTGATAATATTAAGCGTTTAACAGATCCCATACAATTTTAAAAATCGCGATAATATTGACTCATAATATTGAGTGTAAAGGGCCTCACTTAATAGAATTTGGCGGAGAATAGAGAGCTGCTACCGCGAAACGAAAACGAACGAACATCGTGTATTTCCCTCTGTGTCGCTCGATTTTGCAAGTTCGACAGAGAGGCAGATACACGAACTTCATTTGTTTTCGTTCGCGTTAGCAGCTCTGACTTCGCACCAAAAATACTGACTGGCACATCAATATTTAACAATTGCATATCTGAACTGAATTTTAATGAACGATTAGTATTTTAGCTATACAAATCAGTACTGATTACGGTGTCAAATTTTTTATATGCCTTTAAATACTACCCTTATAAAATGCTTAGGATTAACTTGCAAAGATACTAGCCTTTGTCCGTGACGTCGTCAGCGTAATCTTTTACTCCCTATTCCATATGTTAATCCAGAATACAGACTATATTTCTATACGAAGTTTCATCATAATCCGTTGTTGTAATGTTTTTATTTTATACATTTTTGTACACTATTTCTTTCGTCGTTTGCATAACTGTCACGAATAAATGTTTACTTTATTTCTTTCTTATTTATTTCACCCGAGCGAAGCCGGGCTTTCATCTAGTATATATATGTTGTGACGTGCCATTTTAGCTACTGTCACTGTCAGCAAGCCCAAGAGGGTGGGGTATGGTCATATTCTACAACGAACTAAATAATCTAGCTTCGCAAAACAGGGTAAGCTGTTTTGCTCGGCCACTCAGATGCTCGTGGGCATCTCTAGTCTACACTACCACTGAAGGCGCTGATGCCTTATTAACCCTATCGCTCCTAGCGGCTCTAAGCCCTATCACTAGCATGCCTAGCTCCCGTTGAAGCAAAAAATGCCGAACCGTAACACGTAGCCCACCGAATTCCCCTTATTAGAAAACGAGTTAACCACGTCATGAGCGTTCAGCTACCCATTGTGGAAAACGTCTGATGTACGGCTCTGCTAGACATCAGTCCCTAGTAGGCATGGCCCAATACTCTGGGTATATGCCCACCTCCTATTCACAACGTACACTGGTCACTTTAAATATACAACACTAGGATCGGCATTCTCAGCCTCACCGTAACTAGGTCCCTATCAGGCCTATGCTAAATACCTGAAGACTAGCAGCTTAAGAATCCACTTATCTCACTATTCACTTAACACTTTTACACACGTATACTGAAGACACTTCGTTCTCTGCCATCGGAGCTATAACTATTTCGCGACTGAAACACTTCAAACACTAAAGGAATCCCTACTGTGACCCCGGAAATAAAACACTTCACTTACATAAATATTACCCATCCTAGATGCCTAATATTATCCCTGTGTATGAATTTAACCTAGCACTACCCCTTCTCAGCCCTACTCTGCATTATTCGCAACTAATTCCAGGAATCTGGTTTTAGTTCCGAATAAGGCCGTGAAGTCCCTACTTTAAGCTGTAAAGTCTAGCCGGCGAAGCTAGGATTTAGAAACCTGACACACCTGTGTGTTGTGCGTTCCCCCCGACACGCTCGAGAGCTCGGCGGTGTCGGTAGAACACCCTATTGTGTATATAAATTGGATATATAAATATATTTAACAAGACCGTCTCCCCGGATACTGACGACTTCCGCAAGCGGAGTAACCTCCTGTGCTGAGCCTTCAATCGTGCCAGCCATGCTTCAGATCGTCAGCTGGACACCGAGAAGACGTGTGGGATAGTTCGTTACTTATGTTGGTAAAGAAGTAACGCCGAGCCACCCACAGACCCGGATCTAACATAGCTCCAAGCTGCACAGCGTTTACCACCGCTAGGCTACTGTCCAACTTGTTGGGCAACTGTCGCCCAGTTGACTAGCTGGCTTAAATTATAATAGAACAACTTGATATTAAACCAAAGAAAACGTAACACATTAACAGTAGTAGCGTAGGTTTCCCGGCTATGCATTAGCTTAGCGACGAAACCTCGGCCACACAAACGCGTCAATTTCCCCACGGAATAAAACAAACTAAAATATTCCCATAGGTCTGAATCTATCTGCCCAACCGCGCACTACGGCGTGGCGTCAAGATCCCGGCCCAACAAAAATTAAACCTCACCGGAAAGGTGTATGCCCAAAAACCAGCGTCCGTCAACAGCCAACGATGAGAATCGAATGAATCCGCTCCCCGCCTTGTTACTCGTTTATATACCCTAAATGTGCGTAATACGCGAGACGTGAGACACTCGCACAACTTTCGATACTATGTCTAAGGTTCTCTTTGACGATAAAGCCTATTTCCGCGTCACTTGCGAAACTCGCGTGTTGTGAGACTCCTGGTTAACCCGGCGTTTTTCATTGTGTGGGTGAAACCAGTTGAACGTGTATTGTTAGGAGAATGACGACTTTAGCCCCATAGGCACTAAGTCGACAATACCCGATACTTGAGATAGTCGGGATTTCCGGAGTTTTCGGCCACTTCGCTCGTTCAGAGAGACCGTATGTACTCAGACGCCCAACATATTTTGAACTATGCATACATTATCCCTATCCCTTGCAGTATAAATCCTTGTATAAACCAGCGTTCTTGACCCGCCTGCCATTATATCGCGGTTTGGGACATCAACGTACCAGGGACGCATAACCGTGAGAAGCCTTTGACAATTAATATTTTAGTGTCGAGCGACGTATAATCTGCGGCTTCCTACCCTTCGTCGCTACTCATAAGGTCGATAGTCATTTGGTGTATTGTCCTCGCACGTTGTCTTTGTCTTTCAATAGTGAATAATATTTACTTGTATGTAGTTGTGCGCTTGCATTAGTCCGCGTACCGACGCCATTATGTTTAAGAGAAAGGGATGCGTATCTTCTGTTCCGCTCACTCGCACCACCTAACGATGACGATCTCCATTGATAATAAGGTTGAAGTTTGTTCGCTACAATACCTACGTCAGCTCTGAGGATCCCTATCCCTTGCAGTATAAATCCTTGTATAAACCAGCGTTCTTGACCCGCCTGCCATTATATTGTGGTTTGGGACATCAACGTACCAGGGACGCATAACCGTGAGAAGCCTTTGACAATTAATATTTTAGTGTCGAGTGACGTATAATCTGCGGCTTCCTACCCTTCGTCGCTACTCATAAGGTCGATAGTCATTTGATGTATTGCCCTCGCACGTTGTCTTTGTCTTTCAATAGTGAATAATATTTACTTGTATGTAGTTGTGCGCTTGCATTAGTCCGCGTACCGACGCCATTAGGATTAAGAGAAAGGGATGCGTGTCTTCTGTTCCGCTCACTCGCACCACCTAACGATGACGATCTCCATTGATAATAAGGTTGAAGTTTGTTCGCTACAATACCTACGTCAGCTCTGAGGATTTACTCGCTGTTTTAGCCGTCTAGTTACTAGGCAAGCATAAAACCCAGATAGTCTTTAAGATTTTACAATATCTCCCCAAGCGCGGCCGGAACATTATTTTCATACCCGTCCCTGTCTCATAGTAATAAGGTCGATAATTAAGCTTTTCATGGTTAGAGTTACAGCTAGGTATATTTTCATTAGTGTTTTCCAACCCAACTTACATGTACTACCAACTTTACTTTAAGCTTCAGTGAAAAGCTTAGTCGAAACTTTAATCGAAATTACTTTAGTATTGAACGTGGCAGACAGGTACCTGCGTCACGTGACAAGTGATTCACATAAATAGACTTAAATAGTCACACATACATACACGCTTGGAGAAAGTTCTATAATAGTTTTAGCCCGCTGCGCGGCGGATGTTATCCGCTGAATCTTGCTTCCAGTATTTCCATGTGAAAACGTTTAGTGTCCCAACAAGCGAAGTAAATCTTTATGCTCGTGCTAAACTATTTATTTAACTTAAGCGCAATTTCCCTTGTGCGACAGTCAGGGCGGAGTATAATGTCTGGCATGGGTCTAATTAATATACCATGCGATGCACCATACCGCTTTAAAATAACACAACTACTCTGCATAATCTGTGAAATCCGTCAAGATACAAATAAATACTGATTAATTGTTTTTGAGGTGATTAGAATGGGAATTCGAAGAGTTTAAAAAGGAATTATAACCGAATGAAAATTCCCTAAAGTTTGGCAATCAAACAAGATGATTAGTCGCATTCTTCATACCATAATTACGTTTAATAAAAACGTTATTTTTTGTCCATGACAAGCTGAGCACTTCGTTTTTATCAACGATCACAAAAAAACTTACGCAATGTACTGAGGACACAATGGAGCAAAACCACACCGTACTAGAAGTATTTGTTAAATATACATATAGGGACTCCAGTCCAGACATCTCATGAAATTGGTAACATAAAGTTGAACCTCTAATCTGTTAAATAATTAACAACTGAAACAAATTCGATGCTAGTTCAACTTTAAATGATTTATTTGATCCTTGCTCGTAAGTATTTCAATTAAGCTTTACAAAGCGCTGTGGCTTTCACATTTTGATTGAAAGCGGCTGGAAAGTTTCAATAATACATTCCAAATAAGCCGCTAAAGCCCAACAGGCCTAAACTCAGCCTAGGGCTGAAAAGAAAACGTTTTCTTTTATAGAAAAACGTAGTAAATCCCGAGGAGTGGGTGCAGACGTTTTTCGTATGCACACAGAGTGCTGCGCTCAATCAGGTCTCAAAGAACGCAAAGGAGACGCGAACTCCAGTGAGATCAAAGCCCGGCGCCCGCGTTCGTTACCTGCACCCACACCGCCTACTCGCGACTCGAATCGACTCTCCAACTGTCAGTTTGAATCGACTCCGAATTCGAGAACTAATGCTATCTACGTCTCGCGTTTGCTCTCCGAATAGGACAACATACTTGAGGTAAACAACGTATTTGCCAAACGGATATGTTACCCCTTACCTATTGAACGCTCAACCAGGGACACCGTCTAGAAAATACGAAAAATGTCTTCGTAAATGTTATTTACTTTCATGTTCAAACTAGCGGTATTTCAAAATGAGCATTGCTTTTAAGATTCTGCTTGATGTAAATTTGAAACGAATTTTCGACTAAGCTTCTTTCTCAGAGCAACCCCTGACTGTATGGCCCCGTTGTTTCTTAAAACACGTTTCTTTGAGTTTATTTCTTCATGTTGTGTCAAGACCTGACCTGACTTATTGAAATGATAATAAAAAAACATTTACTGCACCACGCCAGTAACTTTGTTGAACTTTTCATGTATATACAAAGTACTGCATTTTTAGGGTTCCGTACCTCGAAAGGAAAAAACGGAACCCTTATAGGATCACTTTGTTGTCCGTCCGTCTGTCTGTCTGTCAAGACCCTTTTTCTCAGGAACGCGTAGAGGTATCAATCTGGAATTTATTTTAAATATCAGGTCTACTTTTCCTTGGAGCTGTGAAAAAAATCAAACTTCTAAGCCAACGCAATCAAAAGATACAGCCGTTTATGCCGCAAATTTCCGTCACTCGCAAGCGAACCAAAACCTACAGGGTATTTCCCGTGAACTCAGAATCTTGAAATTTGGTACGAAGCAACGTCTTATAGCACATATAAAGGAAAACTTGCGAAAACCGTAAATTTTTAGTTACATCATATAATAAAAATAGTTTTTACGGAACCCTCGATGCGCGAGTCCGACTTGGACTTGGCCGGTTATTACGTAATTTTATTTGTTTCGTGTTTAGCTTTATTTTGCATACGTACCTAGCGTGTGCAAAATAAAGCTACTAAGTTTTGCTTGAAATTCACGACCCGTGAATACGTATTTTGTTACAAAATGTCATAAACGTACTGAACCTCCGTAACTTCGTGTGCATCAAGCTTTAATAACAAACTTGACGACACTCGCAAATTCCCACATGTATGTCAATATTATGAGACGTAAACATTTTAATACCAAAGCTGTATAACTGTTGGTTACAAAGGCCTGCTCGCTAGACTCATCAAAGCAAAGACTGGGCTCACAACATACGCCCATTTACGGGAGGGACCGCGCAGTTTCATCTAATGAAAACCTGGCGTACATTTCAGTTTAACACCTTGGCACAAGTGCAAAAACGGACTTAGGCACGTAAGTCTCAAGAAACGAGGTAAAGTGCCAATACTCATAACGTTAATAATATCCTCGTCAAATCATAATGTTAATTTACTTATATGACACCACCAACATTTAATTATAAGCCGAAATCGTGTAAGTACGAATAATATTATAGAGGTTGCTCTGTAACTTTAACTGTACTATTACTTATTCTGTGCTTTAACAAAGAGGGCTTTGTTTGTGGCCTCAATATAGGAAAATAAATATTTGATTTCGATTTATTTTCAAAAAACACTGACATGCCGCTTAATACATTACCAAGCGATCTACAACTAATTACTGAACCATTACGATAGAAATGAAGAATTTCTAAAACACATATTATTTCGTGATTTAATTTGCACAAAACACAATAGATATTTTTCAAAAACTGTACTGCAGACCGCTATTTACTCCATAAATGAATATTTTTTGTACTTTTTATGTGCTGTTTTGTAAGCGTTTGGTACTGCGATTCAGTATTAAAATGTTCAGCAACTTTCGTGACCAACTTTCTAGATTAAAACAGAATAACTGACCTCACAGCAAGCTCCATTGACAACTTTCTATCAAATGATATCTCGCCTACCTTATCACTTGCACTCCATCTCAGTTTAGGGTTCTCGGCTTCCACTAACGTGTATACTTAATTATACGAATGAATTACCAGCGGAGGTATCCGCATCCTGATACTGATACCCACGAGGTAACTTGTTTAGTTGCTCACTAATTTGTCGAACGTTGAGGCTTGATTAATTACAGTATCAAATTTGGGAATCCATTTAGCCCAAATTGTGCACTTGATTATTATTGATCTTTGTAGACGTTTATTTTAACTTGTCAGATACAATAACATAATACTTATTTACTCGTATGTTAAATGTACAAGAGGGTAATCATTTTCATCGATATCATCACAGGAATGATTCATAAGTATGTACAGATGATTTAAGCAGGCCTCTTATTCACAAACCGACTCGTCCTCACGTTTTACATCACGCCCCTTTTTAAGGGTTCCATACCTCGAAAGGAAAAAACGGAACCCTTATAGGATCACTTTGTTGTCCGTCCGTCCGTCCGTCCGTCTGTCTGTTTGTAAATACCCTTTTTCTCAGGAACGCTTGGAGGTATCAAGCTGGAATTTATATCAAATACTCAGGTCTACTGTCTCTTAGAGCTGTGAAAAAATCAAATTTCTAAGCCAACGCAATCCAAAGATACAGCCATTTAAGACGCAAATTTCCGCAAAATTTTGACACTCGCAAGGGAACAAAACCTACAGGGTACTTCCCGTGAAATCAGAATCTTGAAATTTGGTACGAAGCAACGTCTTATACACAGATAAAGGAAAAATTGAGAAAACAAGGAAAATTATTTTTTACGGAACCCTCGGTGCGCGAGTCCGACTCGCACTTGGCCGGTTTTTTATATATGGAAAGTGTCAAAGGTCATTTATCTAATTTTGTTAGTTTCCATATAAAAACGGTTCTAAACACTTAATGCAGTATGAATATGAATAAGTATCAAAGGATACCAGCTTGCTAATAACATGCATTTAACGCTTTATGCCTCCAATGCCTCCATATAGATTAAAAAATACATTAAGGAAAACGCTGTTGTGTTATTACGTTGTAACGTTTTCATGCGAATAACGTTGCACGAACGCAGTTTTCCCACGGAGTATATATTATGCGCCGCTCCCGTAGCCGCGAGTATCATTTCCATACGCTGCCCGTGTTATGAGACGCAATATTGAGCAATGACGGCTAATATTCTCCTACCAACAGCGCCAGAAATTCCTTCTCTCCACGAGAACTCATTATATCCCAACGAGGGAATATTTGACGGCACTTTTGCTAATTGGACGTATCCATTAGTCTAAGAATTTCAAACATAATTTAAAGTCCAACATTAAGTATAAATTTTGTTTATCAACAAATACACTCGCTGGGATCATTCGCCGTAGTAAGGGAATGCTGGCATTCATTTCATTATTCATGACTCCGCAGGCCGATAATAACCCTAGGCCCGCCAAGAATGTTTACACAGCCATGTCCGAGACGATATTAAATATATTATTACATTTCTGGGTCTCTCTGCACTCACTGATATATCCGGAAAAGAGGACAAAATATAACATTACAAAAGGAATGCAGCACGGTTTTTGCGCTTATACATTCCTCCATTATGTCTACTTCGTATCTTTAAAAAGCGACAAGAACCATTTTATCAAATACAATCCAGCTTGGAGGGTAGAAATTCCACCAATATTCGAGATAAATCATTTAAATCAATTTCTCTCCAAGTTTCATGTGATAGCTCAAACGACAAATTGTTCCCATTTTGCGATGCGATGGATTTGCTATATGTGGCGCATTATAAAGTCGATATGCGAATTTTTATGACTTATGACAGATATCCAATATTCCCGGAGGCGCCAAGCACGAGCCGAGCGCATCGGAGCACTTACGGTAGAACACAAATCACGGGGAAAATGAAAAGAAAGAATAGAGATAAAGCGATCGCTCGATCGTCACGTTTTGTTCTTTAATATACTGTTTTAACAGACATGTAAACTCGCATGAGACGCATAAGTATATTCCCAAACGGAACTAACTACACACGTGAAAAGAAAGTTCAGTTCTACTTTTTGCTGTTGCCAACTAGGTAGATGGCGAATATATGATATTGCAATGCCAGGTTACGAAAGCAATCTTAGCTTAGGTTAGGAAGCGTTCATAGGCTACTGTATGCGGTTACCATCAAGTACTTGTAGGCCTTAAACTTGTTTGCCACCATTGTTGTATAAAATAGATGCTGCAACACACTTCCACCTTATTTCCTATCCTAAACCCTTAAGGCATCCAGGCATAAGATGTGGTGCTATTTTAATCCAACAGCACACGGGACACAAGACCTGCTATTTAAATAAGGTAGAAATGCAATATTTCAGATCATTACGTATGAATCGTCGCGTCTGAACAAAGCATAATAAGTCCTATATACGGCATTCGATGATCAAGGATTCTCCTTGCGCAGAGTCATTCTTATGAATATTTTAAGAAAGAGAGCCATCTTGACTTTTGGTGCAGGGGCCATTTAGAAAAAATCTTTACAAATATAAATATAAATAGTTTATTTCGCTTGAAATCTATAGGGTGGGGTATCAAATAAAATGTTTTCATTCGTTGATTCAAAAACTATATTACACTACTACATTTCGGCTACTTGTTTGCATAAAACCGAACAATTATTTTGGAAACATACCTACCAAATAGGGGCTCTTGCATGTAGAAAATGCTTGATTATTTATTTTTTAAATATACGCCATATAGCTTGATATATACTCAGATCAAACGTTAAGAAAGCTAATTTGAAATTATTAAAATTTATTATATTTTGTAAACTTTTTTAAACCAATATTTACCCCACTCGATAGCTTTCACAAACAAAATACTCAAAATATCATACAAAAATTTATGAAACCATACTTTCCCCTCCATCAAAAGTCAAGAATATCAAGATGGATCTTCTTCTTAAAATGTTCTAAGTGTTCATAAGAATCACCATGCCAAAATGAGAACCCTTGATCATCAAATGCCCTAAATTTAAGGGCGCAGCAGTGACTAGAAGGCAACCTGAATTGTCACATCAGCGTTTATTACACCAATAATGATCAGTGCATAGAATACCCAATATCGCCAATTAGCTGACAGCAATACCCGGAGCTTACAATTAGAACGGTAGCAGGTATAAAATTATGAAACCTAGATTAAATTTTGTTGCTAAATTAGTGACTAGGCCGGGTTAGCTTTTATATTAATGACAAATAATAATACAACAATCGAAATTGTGATAACCATCCATGCGTTAAAATGGAGAGATATTAAGGTAATTCCAGTATATTTGGCAGTGATCCAGCCATTGGAATAATCCGTACCTCAGATAATAATTATTATACGGAAGCATTAACTAAGCGATTCGTAGATTATGAAAAATGCTACTTACTAACCCAATAATCATTGACTGTTAGAGAATGCTAATGGCATTAAGTCCATCGTTTGTACATATTTTTTTGATTGCGCAATAAAGTTTAAACAAATAATCGTGATGTATGTATCATATAATAATAATGTGCCTAAACATATGTGGCTTGGCCGTTTCTTTACTATAAGAACTATTGTTAACAGAAAATTAATGAACAGTTATCAAATTTTCCACGTTACGGAGAAGCCATTGACCAAGATGTATGTAGAGGTTGTGACGTTAGGGCTTGCATAGTAAGGGTATGTAGAATTGAAGCTTGGCTCTACGTGACATCTGATAACTTTTTGACAGTGTGAGCCTATGGTCGCATATGGTCTTGGCGACATTTTACATGAAAATGTTTTTGGTGGTTATAATAACAATTTCTATCAGCAAACGAAACATTGTATACCACGTATGTTATTGTTACTGTCATTTTTATAATAATACTAGCATTTGCCCGCGGCTTCGCCCGCGTACTAAGCGTAATTTTTAACCGTCTACAAAAAAGAGGTTCACTGTTTGACCCGTATATATGTATGTAGGTATATATGTATGTTTGTCCAAGATTATCTCGCGTTTGGCTGAACCGATTTAGATGCGGTTTCCAGAATAGTAGTTGTTACATTCTGGGAGTTTCGGTATACGAAGTTTGGTGATTGTGATTTATTAAAAGGAGCATCCAAAAAGAAAATTTGAGTTGCTTTTACTGGACCGATTAAATTGAAATTTGGCACAAACTATCAAGAATTCAGAGCGCTCGTGGCTCAGCGGCACCCGCCTACCGCGTGCGGTATGCGAGGTTAAGCAATGTGGGTGCAGGTCAGGTCTTGGATGGGTGACCGCTTTGAGTAATTACTAACTGAGCGCTCTCGTGCTTTGGAAGGCACGTTAAGCCGTTGATCCCGACTGCTGTTTACGACAGCAGTCGTTAAGCCAAGTTAGAGGCCTTCGGGCGGCTTGAGAACTTCTAACAGTCAAGTTGCCCACTCACTTGACAAAGGGGGGTCGAAGTTGCACCACGTCCGTAGGGAGTACCCACCGTTACTCTACACGTGACCCGTGGGTGGTGCTAAAAGTGCAAAAAAAAACTGACAACCGTACTTGTCTTCTCGAAGACCTCACGGTTCGTAAATAAATGCCATACGATAAAAAAAAAATTTTTTAGGTTGATTTAAATGGAAAAAATATCGAAACCTCTATGTCGTTTTTAAAACTCAATCCTTTTTTTTACAATCCCTGGCATGCATGGAGTGCCAAAATTTACCTCAGATTCGAATTAAGAGACCTCTCGGACGCTCAGATCTCGATTTTGAACGAAATCGGGCGGAAAAAAAAAACAATATGGGCACCACTTACACAAATTTTACCTGGAATTCGTATTAAGAGACCTCTCGGACAATCAGATATCGATTTTGAACGAAATCAGGACGGAAATGAAGAAAAACAATATGGCCGCCACTTTTTTCAAATTTTACCTCGGATTCGTATTAGGAAACGTCTCAGACGCTCGGATATTGATTTTCATCGAAATCGGGTTGGAAATAAAGAAAATCAATATGGCTGCCACTTTTTCCAAATTTTACCTCGGATTTGTATTTAGAATTCTCTCGGACGCTCCGATATCCATTTTGAATGAAATCGTGACGGAAATGATAAAAATGAATATGGCTGCCACTTTTTCTAAATTTTACCTCGGATTCGTATTACGAGACCTCTCGGACGCTTAGATATCGATTATGAACGAAATTGGGAAGGGAATGAAGAAAATCAATATGACTGCGACTTTTTCAAAATTTTACCTCGAAGTCGTATTAAGAAACCTCTCGGATGCTCAGATATCGATTTTTAACGAAATTGTTAAAGAAAAGAAGAAAATCAATATGGCCGCCACTTTTTCCAAATTTTACCTCGGAGTCATATTAGGGGACCTCTCGGACGCTCAGATATCGATTTTGAACGAAATCGGGACGGAAATGAAGAAAAGCAATATGGCCGCCAATTTTTCCAAATTTTGCTTCGGAGTCGTATTACGGGACCTTGGACGCTCAGATATCGATTGTGAACGAAATCGGGACGGAAATGAAGAAAATCAATATGGCCGCCACTTTTTCCAAATTTTACCTCGGATTCGTATTATGTGGCCTCTCAGACGCTCAGATATCGATTTTGAACGAAATCGGTTCGGAAATGAAGAAAATCAATATGGCTGCCACTTTTTCCAAATTTTACCTCGGATTCGTATTAAGAGACCTTGTGGACGCTAAGATATCGTTTTTTAACTAAATCGGAACGGAAATGAAGAAAATTAATATGGCCGCCACAATTTCCAAATTTTACCTTGCATTCGTATTACGAGACCTGTCGGATGCTCTGATATCGATTTTGTACCAAATCGGGAAGGAAATGAACAAAATCAATATGGCTGCGACTTTTTTCAAATTTTACCTCGGATTCGTAATAAGAGACATCTCGAACGCTCAGATATCTATTTTGAACGAAATTGGGAAGGAAATTAAGAAAATCAATATGGCTGCCACTTATCCCAATTTTACCTCGGAGTCGTATTTAGGGGACCTCTCGGACGCTCAGATATCAATTTTGAACGAAATTGCAACGGAAATGAAGAAAATTAATATAGCCCTTACTTTATTCAAAGTTTACCTCGGATTCCTATTAAGAGTCCTCTCGGACGCTCAAATATCGATTTTTATCGAAATCGTATCGGACGGCACTGATTAATAAAACCACTTACTTACAATACATTGAATCAAAAAAGGTCGTCTCTTCATAGGGAATTCACGGCATTTCATGCACCTTAAGATGTTATAAGGAACCTACATGCCAAATTTGGTATCTCTCGAATCAGTAGTGTGGGCTGTGCGTTGATATGTCACTCACTCAGTCAGTCAGTTTCTTCTTGCAATTTGGCAAACACTTTTAATAGTTCATGTCCGCAATATAAAATTTCGAAATCAATGCCATTTTCAAAATTAACGACCCAAAGAACCATAAAAACGACGCCCATATTAATATTTAGACATTCCAACCCCCTTGGAACCCAACAGAGGGAATGGTATTTCACGTCTGCCACGTGGGATTTTAAAATCATTGTTGTTTTCGTAATCAGCGACCCGATAAACCATAGAAACAATACCTACCCATATCGATTTTCAGAATTTGTCACCACTTTTCCCACTTTTAGGGGTTGATTTCTCATAAAACCTGAAACACATGTTTACTCATTTAACGTTAGAAATACTCCTGTCAAGTTTCGAATAAAATAGTCCAACTAATCTTGATTCCCCACACACACTTCGGACCCCCATTTAACCCCCTTAGGGGTTGAATTTTGAAAAGTACTTTCTTAATGCACCTCTAGACCTTATATGGAACCTACATACTAAATTAAGAATCTCTGGAACCAGTAGTTTTCGAAATCAATGCCATTTTCAAAATTAACGACCCAAAGAACCATAAAAACGACGCCCATATTAATATTTAGACATTCCAACCCCCTTGGAACCCAACAGAGGGAATGGTATTTCACGTCTGCCACGTGGGATTTTAAAATCATTGTTGTTTTCGTAATCAGCGACCCGATAAACCATAGAAACAATACCTACCCATATCGATTTTCAGAATTTGTCACCACCTTTCCCCCTTTTAGGAGTTTATTTCTCAAAAAACCTGCAACACGTGTTTACTCATTTATCTTTAGAAATACTCCTGTGAAGTTTCGAATAAAATAGTCCAACTAATCTTGATTCCCCACACACACTTCGGACCCCCATTTAACCCCCTTAGGGGTTGAATTTTGAAAAGTACTTTCTTAATGCACCTCTAGACCTTATATGGAACCTACATACTAAATTTAGAATCTCTAAAACCAGTAGTTTGGGCTATGCGATGATATGTCACTCGCTCAGTTAGTCAGTTATTTCTTGCAATTTGGCACAAACTTTCAAAAGTTTTCATGTCCACTACATTAAATTTCAAAATCGATGCCATTTTCGTAATGAACGTTCAAAAAAACCATAAAAACGACACCCATATTAATATTTAGACATTTCATCCCCCTCGCACCCCAACAGGGGGATGGTATTTCACGTCCTCCACGTGGGATTTCAAAAACATTGTTGTTTTCGTTATCAGCGACCCGATAAACCATAAAAACAATACCCATGTCGATTTTCAGAATTTGTCACCACATTTCCCCCTTTTAGGGGTTGATTTTTCAGAAAACCTGAAACACGTGTTTACTCATTTATCGTTAGAAATACTTTTGTGAAGTTTCGAATAAAATAGTCCAGCCAATCTTGTTTCGCCATACAAACTTCGGAGCCCCATTTCTCCCCCTTAGGGGTTGAATTTTGAAAAATCCTTTCTTAGTGCACCACTAGACCTTATAAGGAACCTACGTGCCAAATTTGGAATCTCTAGGACCAGCGGTTTGGGCTGTGCGTTGATATGTCAGTCAGTCAGTCAGTCAGTCAGTCAGTCAGTCAGTCAGTTTCTTCTTTTATATATTTAGATGTACCGTAATACGTTATGTTGATCTAATGACATTAGGAAGTAAATAGTCCTTCAATGTAATTTTGCAACATTTTTAATCGATGCTTTAATTAAAGAGCTAATTTCGTAATCATTATTATTACACCAGGATATTAACATTAATTGGTTGTAACAAATATGTCACACAATAATAAGTAAACACAGTGGCCTCGGCGCCGAATACAGCTTTGTCGCATTCGGTGTCGAGACTCTTGGTCCGTGGGGTCCCGGCGCACACGTCACTGGAGACCAAAGAGCTGGCAGCTTCCTCGGCCAACGCATTGGCTTAGCCATTCAGCGTGGAAACGCTGCCAGCATTTTGGGCGCAATGCCGCAGGGGCCCCTTTCTAGATTTTTAATTAGGTTTATTTTTATTCATTTCATTTAGTTTAGTTATAATTTATTTATTTTTAGTGATAACGTTTAGTTTTATTAAAGTCATTATAAATTATTATATTTATTGAAAATCATTCAATACTTTCTCGTCTCAGAATAGTAAGCAAAAAATAAGACATCAATTAAAATATTCATATGCTGATAATGTAGGTACCGCCAGGTACGTAGAAATAATATCTAACCTGTTAATATTTATTGCATAGTTAACTCAAGTTAATTCGCAGTGTTAGGTAGGAGAATCGACTAGGGACATGGGAGGAGAAAGTTCCGAACACTCCGCTCGATGTCTAATATAAAATGAATATTTAGTAGTTCAACTCTGTTTGCATTGCTTCATTTCATTGCTATGCGTACAGTTGTTATAGCATATAAATACACTACCGCTCATAAGTATTTAGGCACCCATACCTTTTTCCATACATCTGTATATAAAAATGACTTTCAGAAATACACTGCCAAGTCAGAGACCATTGACAGTTTTGCGTGCATTTAGCATTTTTATTTAGCTGACTTATTGAGCCTTAAATCGGTGCCAGAGACCCCCCTTTCAAAATGGTAGTTTTCTTTTTGCAATGACTTAAATAACTACTAATTGCTGGTTCATAGAAAAGTGTAGTGTGTTTGTATTTTTTGACACAACTAACGTTATATAATTATTGATTACTTTGCAATTGTATAGCTCTTACAGTTTTCCTTTTAAATTCATCATACTTCATATACTAATTACCATGATTTTTTCACCGATTCAGCAGCAACCGTAGGCCGCAGGCCAGCAATAGGAGAGGACACTTGACTCCAACAAAAATTACCACTTTAAAGTTTAATTTCACGCAATCAAATTACTAGATCTGTTTTGTCAGCGTGATTGATTTTGTCATGCCAAATTTCAGCTATCTAGTAGTAACGATTACTGAGCTAAGCTGCGGACAGACTGATGGACATGGCGTTATTGTATACTACGGAACCCTGAAAATGGATCAGTCGTATTCTGGTAAGAAGGATCAAGCTCAACATGACAGTTGACTGCCAGCGCTAATTTTCACTCTTCTAGTCAACGCGAGGCCCAGAGTGTTTCTAGGCTAGTATACGTTTGTGAAAATTTTTTGACGTTTTTTATTGCATTCTGTGAACACAATCTCTATACTTAGTTCACAATCTCGATAAAAAAAAAATCGTTTTTTTTTCAACTTAAGAGCTGTTTTTACAACATATTAACTCTGATGAATGCATCCAAGGAATAACTAGATTGATTTGTTTCTAGAATGTTTACATGATTCAGTATTCATTTAGCGGTGCTAACCGTACATCAGCAATCAGAACAAGTTTGCAGAGTTCTCCGCCAACATTAGCTCACGCTCATTCCGCCGTGGCCTCAAAATCTCAGTTTATTATTCACCACTCGGCCGAGTATGAAATTTTTTCAATGAAGTTTTATCCACGTGGAATTCATGAAGGAAATCTACGTATCGTTTCTAGGGTACCGTGCTAAAAGGTAAAAAAGGAACCCTTACGGAGCGACCCTGGATATCCGTCTGTCACAACTTTGTATCTCAAGAACTCATCATCTTAGCCGAAGGACGTCCACTGCTGGCCATAGGCCTCCTCAAAGACTTCCACAATGACCGATCCTGCGCCATCCGCATCTAGCGGACACCCGCGACCTTTATCAGATCATCAGTCCGCCGTGTGGGGGATACTTCCGATACGTGCCACGCAAGAACCTTTTTTAACCGACTTAAAAATTTCAAAAGAGGAGGTTATCAATTCGGTTGTACGTTTTTTTTTGTTTTTTTTTTCAATGTTTGTTAGTCCATAACTCCGTCATTTCTTAACCGATTTGGAAAATTCTTTTTTTGATTGTAAGTATATATATCCAAGTTGGTCCCGTTTTTGTCTAAACGCAGTTCTGATGATGGGATCCATAAAGAATTGAGGGAACTCTTCAAATCCTTAAGGCAAACATATAGTGATTTTTGTGTTTTTATCAACAAGTCAAGCATTTTCATCCAAAAATGTGACATTGGATGAAGTGGAACTGCTCAAGATGATCAGAACAGAACTCTTCAACGACGAAAAGTTCACGTTTGGCGATTTGTCCTCCTAGCTGTGTTTGTTAAGCAATTTCTATTTTCACGATTAATTTTTGTCATCCTTGATTTCTGATGATGGGATCCATGAGGAATTGAGGGAACTTCTTAAATCTTAAAGGCAAACATATAGTGATTTTTGTGTTTTTATCAACAGATCGAGCATTATCATACAAAAATGTGACATTTGATGAAGTGGAACTGCTGATGATGATCAGAACAGAACTCTTCAACGACGAAAAGTTCACGTTTGGCGATTTGTTCTTCTAGCTGTGTTTGTTAAGCAAGTTCTATTTTCACGATTGATTTTTGTCATGCTAGAGTTCTGATGACGGGATCCATTAGGAATCGAGGGAACTCCTCAAACGTGAAAGGCACATAAATAGTGATTTTAGTATTTTCATGAACTAATCAAGCATTTTCATTCATAAAAGTGACATCTGATGAAGTGGAACTGCTGATGATGATCAGAACGGAACTCTTCAACGACGCGTAGTTCACGTTTGGCGATTTGTTCTCTTCGTTTTGTTTGTCAAGCAAGCAAGGTTTTTTCATGATTCCATGAGGAATTGAGGGTACTTAGTCTTCTACCATTATAAACATACATTATAGCCATTTTTATTTTATTGTATATCTATCTAAGAGTGCACCATCTAAGTATAATAATCTTTTACCGGCCTCCCCCATTGAAGTCGGTTTTTTTTTCTTAAAAATTATTTTTATTAAAAATGGGATTGCTCTTGGCCTGCATCTAGCCAACCTTTCCGCCCCAACGGCCATCGATTCTACGTGCTATGTGCCCGCCCAATGGCATTTAAGTTTGTCGATTCGGAGGGCTATATCGGTCACTTTGATTCTGTTGCGGATGGCCTCATTCCTGATCCGATCACGCAGAGAAACTCTTGAATTGATTTTTGGGTGACATTGAGCCTTCTTATGAGACCCATAGTAAGCGACCACGTTCACAAATGAGCGATCTCAATAACTAATTACTTCTATTGCTTTGAAAGTAATACTTTTAAGCCACCCAGTTGAGACATGTATTTTATTTTCTATGCAAGATGGCTAATATTACCGGAGGGTGGGGGGAGGTGTACAAAATTAACTCCTTGTAACTTAGTTACTAATGTTTTTAATTATTATAAGTATTGTATCATTTAAAATAAAAGGGCTTAAACTGCACATCCTAATATTGATTTATGAAGGAACATGCAAAAAAAATCACCTCTTTATGTTCGAAATTTACCAAGCGTAATATTGATGTTATTATTACGGGAAGAATATAACCAATTAACCATGTGTCTAAGAATAAGTAATTTTTTTATCATCATAAAAATTTTTGGTATCATGCTCCTAGCGCTATTCCCAGTACAGTTGCATCCTGAAGAATGCCTGGGGTCCGCTACCTGATCCCAAGAATTGGCGTAGGCACTAGTTTTTACGGAAGCGACTGCCATCTGACCTTCCAACCCGAGGGGGAAACCAACCTTATTGGGAATAGGCATGTCAAGTGAGTGGGCAACTTGACTGTTAGAAGTTCTCAAGCCGCCCAGAAGCCTCTAACTTGGCTTAACGATTGCTATCATAGACAGCAACCGGGATCAACAGCTTAACGTGCCTTCCAAAGCATAGGAGCGCTCAGTTAGAAACCACTCAAAGCGGTCGCCCATCCAAGGACTGACCTCGCCCGACATTGCTTAACCTCGCATACCGCACGCAGTACGCGGGTGCCACTGGGCCACGAGCGCTCCTAAAAATTAAAATTAAAATTTTAGTATGACATGAAAATATTGAAATACATGCTTTGATTGTGAAATAGATAGATAGATAGATTTTATTTTGCAAAGAATAAGTAGTTACGAGAGTAAAGAGTAAGAAGAAAGAGGGTAGCCAAACAAACAACAAGTTTAATTTATAGTGCCATATATTTAAAGTTGAATAAATAGTAATTAGCACTTGCCAAATGTTCTAATCACTTACATGTGATAAATAGTGCCTCTTTGCTACACTCAGCTAATTCTCAACACTTTTAATCTCTTCTCTTGGATTGACACATCACAGTGTAAAGCTCACAATAAGTGGACACACCTATTTGTACACAATGGATCACTTGGTGCAGCTTCAAAGGAGTATGGACAACATGAAGGCCATGTTTACATCCAAAATGGCAAATTTTGAGAGCTCCATGACCGGCCAAGGTGATGAAGCGCTGGCAGGCGAGTACAGAACATTCAAAACTCTGCTGTGGGAAGCTGTCGAGCGCCTGCAGGATCAAATGGGCTTTGTGTTGAAAACGCTGGAGGAGATGGAGACCCGATCTCGTGCTGGCATTCTACTGTTGCATGGAGTTCCTGAGGCGGAGGGTGAGGACACTACAGCTGTGACACTGGATATTGTCCAGCAGACCTTGAAGGTGGATGGGGTCTCTGCACATTCTTTCATCACCTGTTACCGTCTTGGTAAGACCTCGGTGCCGTCGAAGCCCCGGCCCATACTTGTTAAATTCAGCTGCCACAGGACTAGAACCGCAGTGTGGGCCTCTAAAAGATTATTGAAGGGCTCGGGCAAAACAGTTTCTGAGTTCCTCACAAGTACTCGGCATGCAGTGTTCATGGAGGCTCGGAGGCTGTATGGCATAAGAGACAGTTGGACAAGCGATGGGCGCATTGTGGTTCACTGCCATGACGGAGTGCGTCGCAAAATTTCCTCGATGGCGGAGTTGCAAGCACTGGCGACACCGGCGGTTGCAGTCGAGGGCCACGCAGCGGTCCAAGCTAATGTGGGATCGTCGGCGACGGCGACGGATTCGGCGGGGGCGAAGGCTTCCGCGGCAGCGACGGATTCGGCGGGGGCAAAGACTTCGGCAGCGGCGAGGGGTGCGGCGGCGGCGGGGGCAGCTCCCGGACAGCAGCCGCGTCGAGCGAAATACCCTCCCCGATCTTGTGTAGCAGGTTCGGCGCGAGGCGCTGCCCATTGAGGTCCTCCTGTTTCCTGATGGTTGTGTCGTGGGGACCTTTATTATTGTTATTTTTATCGTATTGTTTGTTTACATGTAATTACCGTGTTTTTGTGACTCTGTGTATATGCACGGTATGTAAGCAAACCGAGCTGTCACTTGTCAATAATGTCATGTGTCAATGTCACTTTCAGTTTAGTTTAGCGTTTCGTTTGCGTTTAGTATTCGGACTATTGGTTTTATGAATCGTATTTTTCTGTTTGCAATCTAAATTGAAGTTTTCGTGTGTTATCATTAATTCATTGCGTATTTATTATTATTATTAATTGCTTCGGTTTTTGTTTGTCTTGATATTTTGTGATAGCTGGCGAGCAAATGAGGCGAACTACTATTAATTTGCGTTGGTGCGATTAGTTGCTGAGGGATATATATTTTATTATTAATTATATTAGTGTATATATATATATATTTAGTACTCAACTGTATTTAGTATGTCAGACGTTTTTAATTCTAGTTTGGAGAACGAATTCTTCTCACTGTCTTCTTCAAGCCTTTATGACTCTTTGAGTGACGTGGCAGATATGCCTGATCTGGGTGAACGGTTGCATTGTACGTTTGAGTCTTCGATAAAAAATTTCAATGTTGTCCATATCTACGCGCAGAGTGTGCCGGCTCATTACACTGAACTACTCGCGACCTTTAGTGCCATCAATAACATTCACGCAATCTTAATATCAGAGTCGTGGTTGAAACCCACTCTTCCTTCGACACTCTATCCCCTGCCTGGGTTCCGTTTGATTCGTAACGACAGGATCGGCACGAGTGATGGCGGCTCGGGATCGGGAACCGTCCATGGCGGTGGTGTTGCCATATATATTAAAAGTAATCTTGCTTGTCAAGTAGTTGCTCAATCACCGTCAGTCTACTCGAACTCTTCAGAGTATCTTTTCTTGGATGTCACATTATTCCACTCCAAAGTCCTTCTTGGCGTTTTTTATAGCCCATCCTCTCATGTTAGTTACTTTGATTCCTTAGAGAATGCCTTATCCGATATTAGCCCCCAGTTTGACCATACTATTTTAATGGGTGATTTCAACACCTGTCTCCTTAAAACTGACCATCGTTCCTCTAAACTCCACTCTCTTGCCATTTCCTTAAACCTGAGCGTTTTACCCCTCAATGCCACCCATTTCCCGCATAACGGTCCTCCATCTCTTTTAGACCTCATTTTAACATCTTCTCCGGACTTGGTTTCTCTCCATGGCCAATTTAATGCAGCCGGTTTTTCGAACCATGATTTAATCTACGCCTCTTTTGACATTCGTCCCCCGAAAAAAAGGCACAAGATAGTTATGCGGAGGAATCTGCGGGACGTAAATCTGCAGGCGCTCTATGATGACATGTCTCATGCTGATTGGAGCAGTATTGACCGCATTGACGATGTCGACCTGAAAGTGGGGGCTTTATTTATTTATTTATTTATTTATTTATTGATAAAGGGAAACAAACAGCGAAAAATAACACATACAATTAAATACATTTAAACATATACAAAAGCCAACACAGTTTCCACTAATGAGTAATATATCATTATAGTTGCTCAGACAAGACTGGTTTATGTATATATAATTCTGTTCAATTTTACTATAATTATTCTTTTACAATTACAATTTTTTTGGCTTTCAATGACATATTGCTTGCGATTTTCGATAAACATGCACCAATGAAACCAACACGCGTAAAACATTTCCCTGCGCCGTGGCTCACGCCGGAGATTAAGCAGCACATGGCCAAGCGTGATCGAGCAAATGCTAAGTTTCGATTGGATCCATCGGACGAAAATCGACTGAGATTTATCTCTTTGCGTAACCGCTGTAACAAGATCTGTAGGGAGTCAAAACGCCGGTACATCCACAAGTCTATTGAAGAATGTCCCCCTTCTAAACTGTGGAAATTTTTGAAGTCTCTTGGGGTGGGCAAAACTCAACAATGTTCTTCCAGTAATCTCAATATTGACGCTATTAATAAGCATTTCAGTATTTCACCGGTTATCCTAGACCCTGCTGTTAAACAATCAACTCTTTCACATCTTGCCAGTATTACACGCCCCGATTTGTCCCCTTTTAATTTTGGTTCGATTTCGCCGCAAGAGACTCTTGCCTTTCTCAAGTCTATTAAAACGAAGGCCGTCGGTGATGATAGCCTAAGTGTGGATATGCTTATGCTCGTGGCAGATTTCATTGCCCCTATCCTTTCCCATATTATAAATTTCTCCTTGTCCTCCGGCACGTTTCCGGCGCCCTGGAAGTATGCGCATATAATTCCTATCCCTAAAGTTCCAGTTCCCATAACCTTCTCTCAAATTCGTCCTATCTCAATTCTTCCAGTGTTATCAAAAATCATTGAACATTATGTAAATCGTTGTCTCCAATCTCACCTTAACAGGCATTCCTTGTTCAATCCCTTTCAATCTGGATTCCGCCCCGGGCATAGCACAGTTACTGCTTTAGTTAAAGTCACTGATGACATTCGTTTTAATATTGAATCCAAAAAGCTCATTGTCCTTGTTCTGCTTGATTTCAGCAGTGCTTTTAACACAGTGGATTTTGATATTCTACTCGGTATACTCCGGACCCTGAATATTTCTCAAACACCTTTATCCTGGTTTCGTAACTACCTCTTTGGCAGACGTCAGCGCGTTAGATTCGATGACAAAGTGTCCGAGTGGTGTGAACTTACCGCTGGCGTCCCTCAGGGAGGAGTTCTTTCTCCACTTCTGTTTTCTATATTTATAAATGGTATCACTGAGTCTCTTTCAACGTCTTACCACCTTTATGCGGATGACCTGCAGATTTATGCAGCGGCTAGTATTGATGATATCTCCACTTTAATTACGCAAATCAATATAAACCTAGAAGCCATACGCTGCTGGGCATGTAAGTTTGGTTTACAAATTAACACGAATAAATCGCAGGCGATTGTTATTGGCAGTCCCTACTATATAACTAAGCGGTCAGATGTGGTGGTGCCCGACATTCTCTTTGATGGAATTTCTATTCCTTTTTCCTCTACTGTCAGGAATTTGGGCATCACCATGGACCAGACGCTTTCTTGGTCACCCCATATAGCTGAAGTGAGCCAAAAAATCTTCAAGTCTCTTCACTCACTAAGGCGTCTGCATATTTCCTACCCCTACATACCAAGCTGACTCTTGCTCAATCTCTTTTACTCCCTTTTCTGGATTATGGTGACATCGCGTTTCTTGATCTCAAGGAGGAACTACTTGATAAGCTGGAGCGTCTGCAAAATGTGTGTATTAGATACATATTTGGTCTCCGCAAATATGATCACATCTCCGTTTTCCGATCCCAGCTTCAGTGGTTACCGATCCGCCGACGCAGAGACGTGCATATCCTGTCGTTACTTTTTAATGTACTGTTCAATCCTGCTTCTCCTCCTTACCTTACGGAGCGTTTTAGTTATATGGCGGATGGTAGTGGCCATCGTTTACGATCGAGCGCTAATCTTACTCTAGCCATACCACCGAATAAGACGCGGACTTATTCCAGGTCTTTTACTGTGCGCGCTGTGAAGCTGTGGAATGCGTTGCCGTTGTCACTAAGACAGTGCCCGTCTGTCGCGTCACTCAAGAGTCATTATCAATTTAAAGAAGTTGTGGCTTTCCAATAACTAGTGAATTGGTTAAATACAGTTTTAAAATTTTATTAATTTACTCATATTTACGACATTTGTATGGATATATATAATGTATATATTTACCGATTACATTTATGCATATATTATAAGTTTTATTTTTCATATATATATTGCATCTGTTTTATTTGTATTGTACATGGTTTAAGTTTGTCTATCTTATTCTACCTACCTTCCACTCAATTGCTCAAAGGTTAGCTGGAAGAGATCCCTTATAGGGATAAGCTCGCCTTTGTACTTTAACGCTTTGTGACCTCTTTATGTTTCAACCTGTAATTGTGTACAATAAAGTGCTTACATACATACATACATACAGTTACCTCAGTGTCCTTAGGTGGTACCTATGTGACAAAGGTAGCTCATTCTGCTATTTTGTACTATAATACCAGCATGCAAATATTTTTCAAAGATTATTGATCTATGTTTTTACACAGGAAATCTTTCACACTGTAGTAATTTTTTTCAGTTAAAAACTTGACTAACTTATGCTTGAATCTATTTAAGGGGAGGTCGTCAAGCGAGTTAGCGTTTTCGAGTTTTCTAAAAACAATCTGAAACGTAGAAAAAGGGTTTTAAAAATTTGAAAAAATTATATGTTTTACTTAAGGATCTAGTCTAGTCAAAGTTGCACTCAGATACACGATCTAATGAACTTCGCTCGATAGAAAGAGACCCCAAAGTTACTCCTTTTTGTAAAGCATTTACAATCTGACGACTAAACTATTGATGTTTTAAATAAAGTTTTTGAACTAAACTAAAACCATTCAGTATTTCTAGACATTTTTGCAGAATTTAAAAAGATAAAAGGATTGTATTAATTAATATGTATAAATACGTACAAAATGCGCGAGCGCGGAGGCTCGGCAAGCCCGATCAGTCGCGCGCTGGCGCTTACAGACAACGGACCTGTGTCAGTTTTATCCGCGACAGTTTCGTGCACCAAACAAGCAGTTTTTGACGAATTTATATAATTGTTGCAAATTATTTAAGAAGGGCAATAAAAACCCGAAAGTAAAAGTCGTAATTATTAACAAATAAATTATGGTCATAGTGCCACAGTATAAAAATGACAGTATAACAACTCAACTGAACTGAAATGGAACCAAAGTTGGTAAAATTGTAAATGAAATGTTTATTACCAGAAATTGTAGATATCTACTGCTTTGCACTTGAATATTTTTTTAAGCTATGAGCTTCAACACATTAATTCCGGCCGTCTTTTTTTTAATACCACGTCATTGGCAAACAATCGAACGGCCCGCCTGATGGTAAGCGGTCACCGCAGCCTATGGACGCCTGCAACTCCAGAGGTGTCAAATGCGCGTTGCCGACCCTTTTAAAATTTATACACTATCTATCTTTCTAGCTAATCTTCGTTTAAAAGATCTACCCATTTCCAGGTAGCTACCGTGGCAAGTTTGGTATCATTTCATATACCATATTGATTCTTTTTATCATCTTTGTGTAAAAATTATTTCTGGTATTTATTTTTAAAAAATACGGTAATCTTTCGCATAAATAGTAAAAAAGTAAAAACTTCGCAATGTTTTTTATGCTTTGAGAGCTAATAACTTTTGACGTATAAATTAAACCACCATATTCTGTCTGTATTTTATGTGGCACTCTTTAGGGGAGGCCTATGTCCAGCAGTGGACGTCCATCAGCTGATATGAATAACAACCTGTATAAATACAACACAAATAGATAAAAAATTGCATGACCCATTAAACAAATCGAGTAGAGAGGTATAATTTCAAATCGTAAAAATACACATTGACGTAAAAAATAATAAAAATAATAACTTAAACCTGATTACATAAGTACAGAATGAAGATTATCTAATCGAAAAGCCCGCCCCGAATCATTCCCGGTGCAAAAGTACCAAACACGCTCGCCGCGTTGCCGCGTTGTATCGCGATGGACAGCCTCTGCACCAAGAAAGACTCGGAACGGGTGTCATGTCCCCTCTCCCGCAACCGACGACCAATCTCCCTCAGGAACTTCTTCGCCTCTGTACTCCAACAACCGGTCGTTTCCACCGCGAGTGGGACAAATAAATAATTAGTGAGAGCGGAATATTTCTCTCGCTTTCTATTTGCCGCCAACTCCGCTGCTGCGCCAGCTGACCTAATGGTATGACCAAGGTGCGAAGCTGCAAAAGTGCTGACGCACGTAGCGTCCCACAGTAGGCACTTACCTTTTTGCCAAGGCACCAAGGTCATACCATCTGGCCTTTTCCCATCTGACCGACTAAGGCCTAAGGGCTCCAGCACGCATGGAACATTAGCAGAAATTAGGGCTCTTCGCACAATGTCGTTGAGGGCATAATGGCGAGGGAATCTTCCGGCACACCGACAACAACTCAAGGCGTGGTGACCGTTGCTCTCCACCATGGTGCCGCAGATGCATATATGAGGTTCACAAACATCGCAGCCCAAGCGGAAAGCCACGGCCACCCGCAACGAATCGTTGTCGAGGAGGGTACCCAGATGAGGTGAGGGAAGTGCGTGAAGCCATGCTCCAGATTCTGGCCTTGACACCGCGTTGAGTCTTGCTCTATCTACCCCCAAGGCATCTTCCATGAGAGCATCAAACACTCGCTTCACCCCTTTAAATAACGAATTTCAGGGTTGTACTATGAATTCTGTTTTTTTTTTCATTATAATGGATCCTACCGTAAGTTCGACTTTCAATTATTTATTTACTACCTATTTATTAAAAAATGATATCAATTACATACAAATTTAATCATAATTAATGCATTTCTTAAGTCAAAATACAGTTATATTTCTATACTGTGACCAGTATGAAGCTAGCGGGGTCATCCGAGTTCACAGTCGCTTCTTCCGCGCGGGCTTGCTCACGCACCGCCAGGACAGCGCTAAATACCTACTCTCGCAGGACTAGAGGGCCTTAAAGGTAGCTCTAGTAACAACTATGATGATAGTAATATTAAGATGGCAATACCAGGTACCTACGAGTACATTACCATGATGGTAACACCTAGTAGTAGGTAGGTATGTATAATGATTACAATGTTAAAGGCATATCCCATTTATTTTATTAATCACTATATATATGTATCTAAAGTTTCGAAGCCAACCACTGAACCGTCCGGGCGTAATAAGTAGCTGCTCATTATAGTGAAAGTTGGATTTCCAATCAGACTGTAAGAAAAGAAAGACCAACTGAAATGTATTCGATGCCAAGAACGTCGAACTTGCAATACGAATAAAGTAAAAAAGTCACGAAGTTTTTGCGCGCATAGTTTTTACTCGAACCTATATTTTTTTTGTGTTTACTTTGATGTCAAGAAAGTATCTAGTTTACTGAGGTAGTAAGTTTCTTGTAGACAAAGGAAACTTCATTGAAACATATTCTAATCCTTTTTATGTCATACTTAATAATGAATCTTTGCTTAATAGTATTAAAAACTAAGGAAAAAGTATTAAACTCCAAAATGAAAAGTAAAATGATAATAGCTTCCCCGGCGTGAATCGGCTTAATCCGCCTATAAATACATTTTTGTTGTAAATGATGACGATGGCTGCAGATACCAGTAGCAATTATTTAGGAAGATGCTATAAATCAACAGTCATTAATATTTCTCCCTCCATTAAATTTTCAAAAATTCAAAGAATTTATTTCATCAGAATACATGATAAATGTTGATGTAGTTGTTTTTTCGGAATACCTACAATTTATCTTATTGGGAGGTTTTATTTAGCGTTACAGTTGAAACAAAAAATTAAGCTTCGCAGGTCACAATATTAGGATAGGTTAGGTTCTGACAAATTAAATGCAAAGGACAGACATTTCCAACGAACCGTATTCTGCTACTCGACCACTTGATGTCACAGATAAAGTGACTTTGACGTAGGTATGAAACGGGTTTCTTTCCAACGGGCAAACAAGTAAAAGGTACTGGGTTGCAGAGGTCTGTTATTGCTCTGCGACTATTGAGGGAAATGCCATCTTTGGCCGCACGAGTAATATCAAATGTCGAGGAATCTAAATGTCGAGAAAGAGTTAAATCAAAAGCAGTTTTCTAAATTTTCAAATTAAAGGGAAAAATTAAGAAATTTAATGCTCCGAACAGGATTCGAACCTGCGACATCTGGCATACGCGGCCAATCGCTCTAGCCTCTGAGCTATCGGATCAACCAAGCTCGACCACGAAATCCTTCAATAGTTCCCTCTTACAACGCCTTAGGGAGGCGTACAGCGACATCTACCGTAGAAGACTTAGGCTTCTATTAACGGCACCAACGTCTCAAATTACATTGAGAAATTGTTACTGACGATTTCTCAATGTAATTGAAGACGTTCTTTTTTCCCTTTAATTTGAAATTTTCGTTAGCAGCGTGACTGCTTTAGTACAAAATTAATGCAGTTTTCTAAATTATATGCTAGAATGTTGGTATCAATAAACCTATACTTATATATATTATAGGCAAGGTGCTTCCAAATTAGATGCCAATAATATCAGAGCGGATAAATTGTGCGCATAGTTTTTACTCGAACCTACATTTTTTTGTGTTTACTTTGATGTCAAGAAAGTATCTAGTTTACTGAGGTAGTAAGTTTCTTGTAGACAAAGGAAACTTCATTGAAACATATTCTAATCCTTTTTATGTCATACTTAATAATGAATCTTTGCTTAATAGTATTAAAAACTATGGAAAAAGTATTAAACTCCAAAATGAAAAGTAAAATCATAATAGCTTCCCCGGCGTGAATCGACTTAATCCGCCTATAAATACATTTTTGTTGTAAATGATGACGATGGCTGCAGATACCAGTAGCAATTATTTAGGAAGATGCTATAAATCAAACAGTCATTAATATTTCTTCCTCCATAAAATTTTCAAAAATTCAAAGAATTTATTTCATCAGAATACATGATAAATGTTGATGTAGTTGTTTTTTCGGAATACCTACAATTTATCTTATTTGGAGGTTTTATTTAGCGATACAGTTAAAACAAAAAATTAAGCTTCGCAGGTCACAATATTAGGATAGGTTAGGTTCTGACAAATTAAAAGCAAAGGACAGACATTTCCAACGAACCGTATTCTGCTACTCGACCACTTGATGTCACAGATAAAGTGACTTTGACGTAGGTATGAAACGGGTTTCTTTCCAACGGGCAAACAAGTAAAAGGTACTGGGTTGCAGAGGTCTGTTATTGCTCTGCGACTATTGAGGGAAATGCCATCTTTGGCCGCACGAGTAATATCAAATGTCGAGGAATCTAAATGTCGAGAAAGAGTTAAATCAAAAGCAGTTTTCTAAATTTTCAAATTAAAGGGAAAAATTAAGAAATTTAATGCTCCGAACAGGATTCGAACCTGCGACATCTGGCATACGCGGCCAATCGCTCTAGCCTCTGAGCTATCGGATCAACCAAGCTCGACCACGAAATCCTTCAATAGTTCCCTCTTACAACGCCTTAGGGAGGCGTACAGCGACATCTACCGTAGAAGACTTAGGCTTCTATTAACGGCACCAACGTCTCAAATTACATTGAGAAATTGTTACTGACGATTTCTCAATGTAATTGAAGACGTTCTTTTTTCCCTTTAATTTGAAATTTTCGTTAGCAGCGTGACTGCTTTAGTACAAAATTAATGCAGTTTTCTA
Source organism: Notocelia uddmanniana (assembly GCA_905163555.1). NCBI lineage: Eukaryota > Metazoa > Arthropoda > Insecta > Lepidoptera > Tortricidae > Notocelia > Notocelia uddmanniana. The sequence goes on along the minus strand of LR991061.1, from coordinate 11,600,706 downwards.
AATTATATGCTAGAATGTTGTTATCAATAAACCTATACTTATATATATTATAGGCAAGGTGCTTCCAAATTAGATGCCAATAATATCAGAGTAAATCTCGCTATTCATTTCGCGATCAGTTTACTGTTTCAATACTTCAGAAAACCGTGCAAATCGATTAACCATTGGAAGCCCAATAAAACCAATGCCCATTCACGACCGTAAGAGCGGCAGAAGATCCATCAGGCTTTAGTGAACGGACATCTATATAAGAGCATTATTCAATGTTTAACATCCCGGGTCAGCGTGCGATCTGTTACCAGACTAGGCTGAACAACGGTCATTAAGGCTGGTTGCTCACGACACAATCCCGACTCGGCTAGTCGCTTATCGGGCTTAGTGGGGTATTGCTGTACACTGTTTAAAATCATAGACTATTCGATTAGTTGGTAAACCAGCATTAAAGGATTATGCATGTCGATGCAGTAACAGTTGGTTATCGATTAAACTATCGTTTTATATGAAAAGTCAACTTCGTCGTAGAGAAGAAACGTCATAGTACATTTTAGTATCTAAGCTCTATAGACGCTTAGCGTCACATCTACTAATATTATAAAGCTGAAGATTTGTTTGTTTGAACGCGCTAATCTCAGGAACTACTGGTTCAAAACTTTTTGTGTTTGATAGTCCATTTTTCGAGGAAGGCTTTAGGCTATTTAACATCACGCTGCTACCAATAGGAGCGAAGACGCGGACGGACTCGCGGGCAACAGCTAGTGATGGTATAAACATGACGTTATAAGTTATCGTGCAGCTGACAAAAACGTATATATCCTGCTAATCTTGCTAACATTCTAAATGCGGAAGTTGAGATGTTTTTGTATGTTTTTGCTAATTTACGCAAAAACGGCTAAATAGATCATGATGAAGCTTCGTATACAAATAATATGTAGCCTGGATTTACATACGTGATAGGGAATAGATTGCGCGGACGAAGTCGCGGATAAAAGCTAGTATGTACTCAGATAAAATAGGCAGAAAATTACTTTACTAAATTGTATCCAACTTTTTTAATTACCTACTGTTGAGTAGGATATTTATTGGTAACAAGTATTTTATTAGATAAAATATAGGATTCTAGTAGCACTGTGCAGTCAGGTGAATAAATCTCAAGAGCGTTGATCGTAAGAGGTTGCTTGATTTTTTCCTTATTAATAAATAGTAAAACAAATGTTTTCCGATAAAAAGCTTGTGCGCTTTAAGTCGAAAGATACAGCTTTCCAATATTTTTTCAGATGCAATGGATGAGTCTATTATAGGCTGTTTTTATTGGATTCCGTTAATAGCGAGGGTACAATCCGTACAATCCTGAGATGAAATAAAGTAACCTTCTCCAAGAGACTAGTGCGACAACTCGTACTATTTTGAAGATATTCAAGAATTCATTCTCGTTAGTTAACACCCCATCGGTTCTACGTGCTATGTGCCCCGCCCACTGCCACTTAGGTTCTCGAGTGGCGACCACGTACCGGAATGCGGTAGCGTGGGCAGGCCCCCCACACGGTGGACCGATGACCTGGTGAAGGTCGCGGGTGTCCGCTGGATGCGGGTGGCGCAGGACCGGTCATTGTGGAAGTCTTTGGGGGAGGCCTATGTCCAGCAGTGGACGTCTTTCGGCTGACATGATGATGATGATGATGATGAATTAACACCCTTAGTATACAGTATTAAAATATTCTTAACAATTAAACAATGTTGACGTGCGTGTCATTCAAATTCTGAATTGTCATACTTGACATTAACTTTTGCTTAACTCCATGTTAACTCTTACTGATGCGGGGGCGGTACGATATGAGAAAACTGTCAGCTGTCAGTGTCAACCGATACTAATGCAGTACTGCCCCACTTCTGCGCTTGGTATTACTACTGCGCAAACGTATTACTGACAGTATTTCGTCAAGTGAGGAAATCTCACATCGGTAAAATCACGTCATAGAGCAAAATACCTATAACATATCGCTCCCGCCCCGCCAAGTCAGGAAGTCGCCTTAAGGCCGTTTTTCATTCACCGTTGGTGATATAATTAATTATTTTGTATGAATAAGAAAAATAAATACTTGAATTTTGAAAAACTAAATATGCTACGTTGTTTCTATGGCTATACACAGCTATATAGCGGCCTTCTTCTTCAATAAAAACACCCTTATTATTTATATTAAAATACATAGTCTATTCTGAACTATTTTCACTGTCGCATAATAACTATTACAGCGAATATTATTATATTCTATTATTTTTATTATATTGAGATACGACTATTACAGCAAACATGACAATCAACTTCGTATCTAGGTAGAGGCTGTGGGTAGTAGGTACTATTAGAAGTACACCCGTAAAGATCCTTATCTTCGTTATTAATGTTATTCTATATAGATATTATCGTCACAATTTTTAAAATATCTTACAATACAATTATACAACTAACCATTTTCCTAAATCGGAACCCTACAGAAATATGATGTGAAATTACGAAAAAAAAATTTAACTGGGAGCCACCCCATACATTTATTTATTTATTTAAACTTTATTGCACATATTAATACAAAAGGCGTTCTTAATGCCGTGAGGCATTCTCTACCACTCAACCATAGGGCCAAACAGAAACTTGTAAAAGTGGGTGCATTGAGCAATATAAAAAGAAAACATGAAAAGTTAAATATTTTTAAGTATTAATATGAGTATTTCATAAACTACTTTTATTACATTTATCAGGGAAAATATATACAAGAATAAATAAAACATACATGTAAAAGGGCGTAATTTTTTTTATGCAGCCTTTGGGGTGTCAATGGATAGGCCTTCAAAAATGACATAGAGGTTTCTAAAAAACTTTTCCATTTAAGTCAACCGTTGGTGAGATATTAGCTGTCAAAGTCGTAAAAAGTGTTCCCCCCCTCTAATTTCCAAACTATGAAGTTTAAAATTCTGAAAAAAATCAAGGTGATGTACAATTATAATTACTTTCAATAATTTTTGGTTTGAACAAGATAGGTTTAACGGTTTTTGAAACAAAAGGGCTTTAGTGCCGTGACTTCTCTATGAAGATACGACCTTATTTATTTACTGTATAGTATAGTATTGTATAGTGGTTTTAAATGTAGATTAGGAGGTGTCGGTGCGAAACCCTTCTCTGTGCGTAACCCGACACCCACTTACCCGGTTTTTTTTTTCATTCATTCGCGTGTTGTGAGACTTAAGAAATATAAAACTCAGCTTTAGTGATCAACGCTAGCTACTGAACAACATGACTCATGCAAAGTTCGGAAAATAACAGCCATAACATCAACAGCTTAAATTACATGTGATAAAATACGATCGTGGCAAAATGCGAATGGAGATTAATACATGCCGGTGAAAAACGCGTTCGGGGAACCCACCTAACAAATCTATAGTACCCTAAAAGTATTGGTATAAGGTATAAGTCTTACAATTGTGTTCAAGAATCCTGAACCGAATGAGCATTCTAAATGGAAAACATGCGAAGTTGGAGTGGCTAGTCTAAACGCGGTCGGATTTGGTGCGTGAATTAATGCACTGACTCTAATGTATGGATGCAATGAAGATACAGATGAACTATACGTATGTTCGATACCACATTGAATGGAATTTAGAAGCTCGCATTGTTAGGACGATGGACAATGGATAATTAGTCTGTGGCGATGAAAGCGAACATGATACCGTTTATTGCTTTGGATAACGTATATGTATCTCAAAATAGAAGTACAGCATGCATCGTATACGTATAAGGTAAACCGGGCAAGGCTGCAAGGACGTCAATGAGTATTTAGAATCTAGATACGCGGCAGCGTGTCCAGCCAAGTTCACCCCAGGAACTGGCGGACAGCAGCCGTGTTATTTTAGACAAACCGTTTGGAAACACTTATTGACGCCTCAATAACTCTAAATCTATTTATTATTAACAAAATGAAATTTGGTAGATGTAATAAGATCTTTTAGAACAACTAGAACCCCAAATTTCATAAATATAGGTGAAATAGTCATTGAGGTAAAACGGCATTTTTACCACTGACTGACTGACTAGTAATCAAAAACCTAAGAGTGATGTGCCATCGGAATATTCCCGGGAATGGGAATATTCCCTTTGTTCCCAGAATATTCCCAAAACAGGGGAATATTGCAAACCAGATTGGGCAAATTATTTTTTTATTAAAGTTAGTTAATAATGAAGTACTCTGCAGAATTAAATGACTTTTGCTAAAAACCTCGTGTTATACCTACTGGATACACGTAATACATATTTAATATAATAAAATTTTAGCTTTTGTTTCGATCATAAAATCGTTTCTCTTTTTGCGATGCCGTTTCTGAGTATTATGTTTCTGTATCTTTCTTTCAATGGCTGTCTCCCTTCCTCTAAAAAGATAAACCGTGTTGCACTTGTTCAGTCTGTGCAGTACGAATGCATAAATAATTGACAGATTTGTCCTAGTATTTATATCGTAATGGCTCCTCTACATAATGGCCCATCCTGCTGGCCCACTAGGATGGGCCAGCGTGTAGAGAGGGTAGTGGTGTCGGATGGCTTATGGCGCGGCGGGATGGCGATGGAATGGCCGCGGTGTCGGTTTTTTGGTCGCACATCAAAGAGAGTGGGCCAGCGATGGCGGTACGCATCTACACGTGGCCCATTCCGCAGTGCGCGGTCGACCGCGGCAAAGAGAATATAATCACTACGTTTCATCTCGCAAGACGATTCGATCACAACTGAATGTCGCCATCGTTTAGTGGCGTTCAACCATCGCATGGCCATAGCGCTGGGCCATAGGATGGGCCATCATGTAGAGGAGCCATAATAAATTCTACACCGTTACAAAAACCAAAGTAAATGATATAATACTGTGATTTTTAATGAAACTGTGATGATTTGTATAGTTTTTGCTTATAAAAAAATACTTTGCTAAAAAAAATTATTCTACTTCCCTAGTAACAATGGCAATATTCCTGGGAATATTGGGAATATACCCCGGGAATATTGGGAATTTTCCCGGGAACATTGGGAATTTACTTTCGCAAGTGGGTTACACTGTTTAATGTGTCGGTAAATAGTTCAATGAATAAAGTTTTGACATAATCCTCAATCACATAAAATGTAAACCTATACACTTTCAAAATTCCCCAATGTTCCCTTTGTGTGGGAATATTCCTGGGAATATTCCCGGGAATTTTCCCACCTAGGGAATATTCCCGGGAACGGCACATCACTAATATAATATATCACTATAGAAGCAAAATTATGCATGCAGCTTTGTGATTGTATGTGTACACATAAAAAGAAATAGAAAACAGTGATTTTTTTTTTTTTTACTGTCATTATTTAAACCTCAAACTTCGTCGTTTATTAACCGATTTCGAAAATTCTTTCTTACGGTCATAGAGGCGAATGAACTCTTCAAACATTTTAGGTGCACTTATAGCGATTTGGGTATTTTGTATAAAGTAACTCGTGCATTCGCTCTTGAAAAGCACCATTTGGTGAAATTTGACAAAAAGTAATGATATCCCATCAAAAATATAAATAAATGTGAAAATGGGAGCCAAGTTCAATATTAATAATATGCGAGGTTGTAGTCTTCACCGACAAAAGAATTAAGATAAAGAATTGAGATTAGAATAAAGTTCTGCCTAAATTAACTTGCTTATTTTTTTATTTTATTTTTTTATCACCTTTTTCACTGTAGCCGTATCAAAGTATTGTGTTTTTCCAAATACAGTCCAAAAACGTATTTGATACCTTACTATAGCCACATTTTTATAAAGATTCATATAAATTTCTTTTCACGTAACTTCGAAGAACGACTAAGGCCTATTTATACTCAGTGCTCCTAGTGAGTGTATTAAATAGGCCATAGTTTTCTTAAAATGATGCTGCAGTAAAGATTAGTTAGTAGTCACAGTCATCGAGAATCATTTTAAAGCACTGCTATGTTTATATAAGTTGCTTGAAAATAGTTAACAAAAACCGGCCAAGTGCGTGTCGGATCATACACAAAGTAGGGTTCCGTACCGACACCTCTTAATCCACATTTAAAACCATTCCTAGGGAACTCATGGCACTTACCCGCCTTTAGTTTGGGCAAGACATTTTTTCTCGTCAAAGTCGTTGAAGTTTCGAAAAATGGCTATTTAATGTTTTAATTTTGCACTATGAAGTTTACTTGGACATTTAAATAACATGTTGCGATGGAAAAACTTGCTGTTGCCATGACAAATATTTTATTTTGTTTCATAAGTCCTAATACAAAGTACAAATGAAGATAGGATGTTAAATATATTTCGCGTGCTCGCTTTCACGCATGCCGAGTTATCGTGTCAAAAAAAGAAAGTGAAAACATTTCAAAGTGCATTCTACGTGCTACGGCGTAGCATGTAGAGCTACGCTTTTGTCTAAAAGGGGTTTTAGTCGTCACCGTGTATTCAAGGTATCCTCCGCGACGTCCGGTAATAAAAGTTATTGTGGACCTTAGCGTATGAAATTAGGTGACCAAAAGTTCCAAATAAAAAATCGGCCATGAGTATGTCTGACCATGCTCAGTGTAGGGTTCCGTAGTTGCCTAAAGTACTTACTTTAAAAAAACAATAACAAACCAAATCACCTTCGCAGCGTTTCATACGTCTTTTATTAAGAAGGGAAGACTTTTTATGCTAATTCAATAACCGCTTAACTGGTCATGTTCGCTATAAAAGTCGTTGAAAGTTTTAATTATAAAGCTTTATTTTCATAATTATTTTCATATTTTTAGACCCATAGTTCAAAAGTTAAAGGGGGACCCATTTTTTTCTATTGGAGTGAATATTTCCGAAATTATTCAGTTTATCAACAAATGTTTGATCAAGACTTCTATTCATTTTCAAAGAGCTATCCAACAACATCCCACACCGTAGGGTGGAAGCAAAAAAAATCATCCCTAATTTACGTGTTGGGGCGGCAGCATTAAATATTATTATTTTAAGATTTTATTTTACGATATTGTCAGTTTGATTGATTTATGTATGAATAAATAAATATTGGGGGACAATCTTACACAAATCGATCTAGTCCCAAACTAAGCAAAGCTTGTACTATGGGTACTAGACGACGATATACATACTTATATAGATAAATACATACTTAAATACAGAGATACATCCAAGACCAACGAACAAATATCCGTGCTAAAATGCACAAATAATGCCCTGGCCGGAATTCAAACCCGGTACCTCTAGCTTCGGAGGCAGTGTCACTACCAACTAGGCTAAACAGGCTGCCCAATATGTATATACCAAATTGCAGCTTTCTAGCACTAACAATCACAGAGCAAAGCCTCGGACAGACAGACGGATAGACAGACAGACAGACGGACATGGCGAAACTATAAGGGCTCCTAGTTGACTACGGAACCCTAAAAAGAGGTCGGAGACTTAGGTGCCCCACTAGCAATTTTATCGTTTAAATACCATTTATAAAATACAAATATTACTTATTATAATTGCACACCATATACAGAAGAATAAATAAAAATACGAGTAAAGGGAGGCAGAGGTAAAACAACAGGCGCTCATATCGCTAATAAAGAGCGATGTCTTACAGAAACCTTTGGGTAACGGAGAAATAAAATGTAAGTTAGGTGGTGAAGAAATTTGCGTAGAGCTGAGCTTTCAAGTTGTTTACATCAAATATGTATTTTTATTTTCCATTTATTTATTTATTTATTAAACCCAAAATATAAAATTACAGTAAGCATACACCTTTTGTTCGCCAAACTGTATATACAGTTTGTTGGCGAGTATTGCGCTCTCTCACACATTCGAAACTCAGGTATACCTACTTATTTCCTAATGATATATATAAGAAATGACTCTATTTAAGAACAACAAAAACAATTTCAAAATATATGTTTAAATAAGACTGTTTTCTACATTAATACTTGCTACGGTTTCTAAACTTTAAGTGATATACTGGTCTTTTGGGAAAAGATACATATATTTGCACTTTTTTTGAAAATTGCCAACAATTTCGTAGCGTTACGCTCGTAACTGATAACATGCGAAAAACGGTATGTAGCGGAAAGCGCCTACGAAAAAAGCGCCCGCCCAGCGGGTTTCTGGCACTGAAATTTCATTGTTCACTGTTTTGATAAGTAGAGTTCTATTTTCTAGTTCAATGTGTAAAAAATATGTCCCGTAATATTTATTTATTAATCCGTTTTGACAAAATTATTTGCCTACAGATTTATGCAAATTTTCGCGCACTCGTGACGAGCGTAGGATATAGAGCTACCTAATATTAGTGAGCCAGCGAAGCAAGATATTAAAGGCAGGGCCAATCCTTGGCTAGAGCGGTGGAAGCCCCATGTGCCTAAGGGAGCCGAAAAACTAAATGTGCAAACAATTACGGGAAAAGCAAATAATTAAGGCACATTTTGAGTAGTGTGTGCGAAATTAATCGCTGCACACTGGTCAGCGGCCGTATCTGATTGACGGCTACATTCGCCTTAAATGCACAAATCATTAATAATATGCGAGTATAAAAGATTAGGAAAATACGCTCGAGCCCAGGGCAACACCGCGGTAATGGAAAATAAATAAGCACAATACACATAAACCAATAACGTTAATTAATATCAGGATGAAGATACACAAAAAGGGAACGCGGAAAAAGAATAACATTTTCCGAATTCAAATTACAGAAAAACAAAAATCCAGTAAAAATGGTTGCGAGTTCCGGGAATCTTTTTGCTCGTACAGTTTTGCGTGCGACAGCTTTTGCGTTCTAGCATAGAAACTGACGGCGAAATATTTTGTAACTTCCGAGCTACAGAATGGGAATAAATATTACATGCCTATTTCAAACGGAAATAATTAACTCATTAACATATTTTTATTACAAGTAAGTCTCTTAAATCTCGCTCTTGTACGCGACTTTCAATTCGTACAAATAAGAAAAGAGTTTATTCTTGATTATGTAGTGCATAAGAATCAGACTAAGTCCCTTGTTCCAGTTTGATTAAATCTGCCCTTAATGGATGTGAGAACCGAATTCCATTAGAACTAACTTTGGGTATGAAAGGTATCGGTATCCTAATCGATTTTAGGTGTTTAGTAACAAATATCCTAACATATTGGGTGAAACACAACCATGGACTTTTCTGTAAAGAGGGAATAGGTTAGCCTTGGTACTATACTTTTGCCAAATAAACTATGTTAATATTTGTAACCGTTTTCGAGTTATAGCTTTTTTAACATCAATTAAAAAAACAGCATGTTTCAACCCTATCTTATAAGAAAGCAAGTGACATGTGGCACTTCAAAATATAAGTACTTAATTTGTAATGTTAAAACAACAGGGTTGTTACTAATATTAAAAGCCATTATTAACCGACTTCAAGATTTCAAAACAGGAGGTTATCAATTCGGTTGTATGTTTTTTTTAATGTTTGTTAGTCCATAACTCCGTCATTTCTTAACCGATTTGGAAAATTAATTCTTTTTTTGATTGTAAGTATATATATTCAAGTTGGTTTCGTATTTATCAAAACGCAGTTCTGATGATGGGATCCATAAGGAATTGAGGGAACTTCTCAAATCTTAAAGGCAAACATATAATGATTTTTGTGTTTTTATCAACAGATCGAGCATTTTCATCCAAAAATGTGACATTTGATGAAGTGGAACTGCTGATGATGATCAGAATAGAACTCTTCAACGACGAAAAGTTCACGTTTGGCGATTTGTCCTCCTAGCTGTGTTTGTTAAGCAATTTCTATTTTCACGATTAATTTTTGTCATGCTTGATTTCTAATGATGGGATCCATGAGGAATTGAGGGAACTCCTCAAATCTTAAAGGCAAACATATAGTGATTTTTGTGTTTTTATCAACGAATCGAGCATTATCATACAAAAATGTGATATTTGATGAAGTGGAACTGCTGATGATGATCAGAACGGAACTCTTTAACGACGCGTATTTCAAGTTTGGCGATTTTGATTCAAGCAAGGTTTTTCCATCATTCCATGAGGAATTGAGGGTACTTAGTCTTCTACCATTATAAACATACTTATAGCCATTTTTATTTTATTGTATGGAATCTAAGAGTGCACCATCTAAGTATAATAATCTTTCACCGGCCTCCCCCATCGAAGTCGGTTTTTTTTTCTTTAAAATTATTTTTATAATTATCTTTTTCTTTCTAACACAAGTTTCTAATGATTATAAGTCGATTGTACATCATTTAAATGACAACATACTATCAGGAAAGTTCGTGGTTTTATTCCTCCCTGTATAATATATACAAATATATTATTCCATTAAGACGTTGACAAGCGCCAATAACCTTGGCTATGTCTGTTTGCGTCTAATGGCGCCAGAGTTAAAGATAATCTATATGCCTGCTATACAAGCAGATAATCAGAAATTTAATCATAAAATTAAATATATTCACCACATGTGTAATATAAATCGTCTTTGTTTTAGGTTTGAGTTTATGGAACTGTGCTTTTAATTATACAATATTCAGTTGAAAAAAAGACATTATGATTATTATAAGATGATTTTAAGACATAGCTTTGCGATTTTTTTTCGATCGATCCGATTTTCTCAAATCGTGTTTTGAAATCGTCCACACCCTTTGAAATATAATGAATATAAATGTGTATTTTTATTATTTTACTAAATTAAATCGTTTTTGTTGAATCACCATTTAAAAATGGCAATTAAGCTCTATTCAGCGTCTTCAGTATGTCATTCTATTTATTTGATCGTTACATCAATATTATTTATTAATTCTAAATATATTAACTCCAGTCTTTATGTATTAAATTTTCGGAATTGAATTTAAGTCCAAGCTTAACTTACTAATCAAATTATTTATAGCACATGTTTACATAATATATTATGTTTATATACCCACAATGGCATACTTAAATTAAAAAAGGTATTCTTTAAAGTTCCCTCCCCCGCTTGTCCTACCCCCTTTTAGCAATACTGATGTGATGGACAGATATGTGTAAATACATATATATGTAAATCGAATTCCGAAACAGTACTACCATACTTATTCCTATTCTTTTTGTTGTTATACTTTTATTTTCAACGTATCTAAAACTTTGAGAAAACTAGGTTTAAAGTTTCAGTAAAAATAGCATCTTGATCTTGTTAGCGTCGTTTCAATACCAGGGTATTATTTTGTGAGTAAAGTTTTCCTACGTATAAATCCAAACGGAAACATTTCGTTTTATTATTTATCCTTCTTTCATTAAAAACATCTCTAAATGGAATAAATTTGGCTAATTACTACTTTTTTTGTGTATGTACAAGGAAATAAGTGGTTAAATAGGAATACTTAATCATATAACTATACAATTATACATCTGAGGGTAAGGCAGCACCCCCGCTAAGACAAATTAAGCGGTATTACCTCTTTGTTGAATATTTCCGTCATATATTATGATTCTCTCTCAAATTTAAAAGCTGTGCTCTTGTCGGTGTAGCTCAAAGTGCTGTTTCCATTTTCTTAGGTCCCTGGCAACCTCTTTTATCTCTTGGTACGACATGACATTTACTTTTCTCTTAATCTGCTCCATATAACTTATTCTTCGTCTCCTCCTTCCACGCTTTCCTTCTATGTTCCCTTCGATGATGTTACCAACGAAATTGTCATGCCGCAAGAGGTGTCTGTGGGCGGCGGACCATTAAGTTCATTTAATTCGTGAAAATAATGATGCAAATAATTGATAATTTTGTCTCTTAAAAATGAATTAGTATGTTTCTTAATAAACTTAATTTGATTTGAGAATTGACGTGACAGATTTCCGTTTCCAGTTTATTTGGTAGCTAATTGTTTAAAAATGATAAAAATTATTGTGTAATGTGAATTATAAACTTACAAATATATATAAATATCATTTAATGTAATTTATCAGTAATATTAGTGTAATATAATTTTGTTACAAGCTAAATTCATTGTGAATGACGTCACTTGTTCTGTTCGAACAACAGGTGGCGTGATGGAAGGAGTGGGGTTGTTTGTCACTTAGTATTTAAGCGCGCAGCGCACCAGTATTGTATTCTTTTCGCAATATAACTTTGTGAAGATTGTTACTCTGCCCGAATTATTAATAAAAGTGATTTATGTGTAAATATCGTTTACATCATACTTCCCTAAAATGGATTCCCGTGATAGTGGTGGTGGAACAACGCCGACAGCAGCGGTGGGATCGCAATCCCCTATACTCGGTGCCTCTAGAAACACCGAACATCGGCCCGAGCCTACTTTTTCCATGGAGCAAGTGATGAGCCTGTTGACGAGTGTTACGAAACAAGCAGCTTCAAGTGCTGTTACGGCCGCGATCAATGCCAATCCTATGCCTCGTGATCGCAGCAACTTTTATCTGCCGCCGTTTGATCCCGACGTCCGTTCACACGATATAAGAGATTGGTGTGCGAACGTTGACGAAACCATAAAAACCTTCAATATTTCACCACAAGAAGCACGTATGAAGGCTATTCTTCAACTCAAAGGACGAGCAAAGACGTGGGCTGACACTTGGTCCCTGAAATCTACCACGTGGGAGCAAGTAAAAGAAGACCTGATCCGGACATTTGGAAAGGAGTTCCGGTACGCCGACGACGTTCAGAAATGGCGAAGCTACACATCAGATCAAGCTACTAGCTACGCCGACTACGCGACTACTGGATGGACACTCTTCAAGCGGGTTCGACCTGAGGCTTCAGATGCTGAAATTGTTGACGCCTTGATAACAGGTATTTATCCTGAACACATTCGCTCTGAATTACTTAGAAACACTCCTGACTCTTTGCCAAAGCTAGTGTCTGTTTTAAAAACTTACCGAAAGCGTAAATTAGACAATGTGGATAAAACTAATCATAGCTATAAAAAGCCGCGAGTATCCGAAACCTTGACAAAAAGTGACCAAACTATTACTTGTTTTAAATGTAACAAGCCTGGTCACCGTTTCCGTGATTGCAAGGAAGCTCCTGCCCCTTCGTCTACGCCAATTTCAAAAACTAATCCTATTCAAAGTAGTAACGGTTCTAATACTTCAGTGAAGTCAGTCGAGTGCAAATATTGTCATAAAATGGGCCATGTAGAAAAGAATTGCTATCGCAAACAAAATGATGAACGTAAATCTGTAAATTTTTGTAATTCCGTGAATCGCAGTACTACTCAAGTGAAAATTGGTGACAAGATTTACGATTGCCTGTTCGATACAGGTGCCGATTGTTCCTTGATTCGGCAACGTTTTTCTGGTTCGATTCCAGGAAAAAGGAAATCTGTTAACGTTACATTTTCCGGTATCGGCGGGTGTCCTGTACGTTCAACACAAACTATCACAGCTATTGTTGAGATCGATGAGATTAGTGTAGAACTAGAATTCTATGTAGTCGGGGATACGCAAACTCAGTTTGATATTTTAATCGGTTATGACCTTTTGCAAATACCTGGTCTTAGTGTAACTATGACTAACAGTAAAATATCTGTCAAACAAGATTCAGATCGTATTGTAAATGAATGTACCAAGTTAGAAGCCCCTTTTGAACTTGAAACTGATATTACTGACCAAACCTTACTTGACAAATTAAAAAGTATTGTCAATGATTATCGGCAAAGTTTCACCACTGGTAATAATGTCTCGAAAGTTAATACCGGAGAGTTGGAGATAAGATTAAAAAATCCTGACAAAATTGTACAGCGCAGACCCTACAGATTGTCTCCCGTTGAACGAGAAAAAGTAAAACACATTATAGATGATCTTAAGAGTAATGGCATAATCCGTGACAGCTCATCTCCTTTTAGCAGCCCAATTCTGCTAGTAAAGAAAAAAGATGGTTCCGACCGCCTCTGTGTCGATTTCCGGGAACTCAATGGCAATACTCTTAGAGACCACTATCCCTTACCATTGATTGCTGACCAAATAGACAAATTAGGCAAATCGCGCTTCTTCACATGCCTCGATATGGCCGCGGGTTTTCACCAAATACCAATCGCCGAAAATTCTATAGAGAAAACCTCTTTCGTGACCCCCGACGGTCAATACGAGTTCTTGCGTGTCCCATTTGGCCTCTGTAACGCACCTTCGGTGTACCAACGAGCGATCAATAAGGCGTTAGACGATCATAAAGATAAAATTGCACTTGTGTATATGGATGACATATTAATTATGTCTGAGACAGCTGAAGAAGGCTTACATAATCTAAACCTTGTTCTTAAACGTTTGACAGATGCAGGGTTCTCACTAAACATTGCAAAATGTTCATTTTTAAAGACTTCTGTGCAATTTTTGGGTAATGTTGTCGAAAATGGCACTATTAAACCGAGTCCCTTAAAAATACAAGCGTTAGCTGAATCTGCTGTTCCTAAAAATGTGAAAGAGCTTCGTCAGTTCAATGGCTTGGCAGGCTATTTTAGGAAATTTGTCCCCAATTTTTCCAAAATTATGATTCCCTTGTATGAATTGACAAAATCCAACAAACCGTGGAAATGGACAGAAGCTCAAGAGGAAGCTAGAAAAGAAATTATTAGCCGTTTAACCTCATCTCCACTGTTGACAATTTTTGACCCTGACTTACCGACCGAACTGCACACTGACGCCAGCGCTCTTGGTTATGGGGCAGTATTAATACAAAGACAAAATCAGAACCCTCATGTGATTGGCTACTTTAGCATGAGAACGACCAGTGCCGAGAGCAAGTATCACTCATATGAACTCGAAACACTGGCCGTTGTCAAGGCAATTAAGCATTTCCGCCATTTCTTATATGGTCGACAGTTCAAAGTCATAACTGACTGTAATTCTCTTAAAGCCTCTAGACACAAAAAAGAACTGACACCTAGAGTACACCGTTGGTGGTCTTTCTTACAGTCATTCGAGTTCGAAGTCGAGTACCGCAAAGGTGAAAAACTGGCTCATGCGGACTATTTTAGTCGGAATCCAATCGATATGTCTAATCCACCACAAGCAGTTTCTGATAATATTAGTTCATCACGACCAATGCAAAAGTTGCATTTCTCGCTTAACGCAGCCACTCTTGACCATAATTGGCTGCTTATAGAGCAAAAGCGTGACCCTGTACTTAAAAATATAACCGAACAATTACAGTCAGACTCCATACCTAGGGACCTCGCTAACACTTATGTTATTTTGAAAGACAAATTATTGAGACGCAAAGTGCAAATAGACAATAAAACCCGAAAATTGATTATAGTTCCCCGCAGCTACCGTTGGAATCTTATATCTCATTATCACAATTCGCTTCAACATTTTAGCTGGGAAAAGGTATTGGCAAAAATACGAGAACAATATTGGTTTCCTAATATGTCAAAATTAGTTCGAAAATTCGTTGAGAATTGCGTAAGTTGCAGAGTCAGGAAAGGGGTCTCAGGTGCTAGGCAAATTTCTCTACACCCAATTGACAAAACTGCCATACCTTTCCACACCGTGCATGCGGATATTACCGGCCAAATGAACGGGAAACGCAATCGGCCCGAATATGCCTTTGTGTATATAGACGGGTTTACTAAATATGTCCATTTAGTACATTCAAATGATCGTACGTCAGAGTCTGCTATTAGGTGTTTTCGCGAAGTAATTACTATTTTTGGTACCCCCACCAGACTAATAACGGATCAAGATAAAAGCATGACTTCTTTAGATTTCAAAAAGTTTTGTCAAGATTTCGGCATAGAACATCACGTTGTAGCAAAAGGCGCTAGCAGGGCTAATGGTCAGGTGGAGCGGATTATGAAGGTTATTAAAGACAACATGTCAGTGGTAGAGCTTGATAAGCCTTGGTACAATGCAATTCAAGATTTACAGCTAGCCATAAATTGTACAGTCTCAAAAGGTACTGGCAAAAGTCCACTCGAGTTATTACTTGGTAAAAAAGGTTCTCCGCCGGCTATCAAGCTCCTCCAAGTTGACGATGACGAACCTATTGAGGACCTTCTAACTGTTCGAAATTCTTGTAAAGAAAGGATGGACGAGCGATCTATTCATGATAAAATTCGATTTGATAAAGCCAAAGCTCAAATCAAACATTTTAAAGTTGGAGATTTTGTTTTGATGCGTATTCATGAGCGTCACACGACAAAACTAGGGCCTAAATTTGAAGGTCCCATGGAAATTTTAGAAATTCTACCCAATGACCGTTACAAATTGAAGCACATAAACTTACGCGGATGCTCTGAAAAGATCGCTAGTCACGATTTTCTAAGACCTGCTCCAAATGGACAGGCAGATCCATTTGATGATAGTGATGAAACTGATGAATCAACCGTGTGGGCGAATGATTCGTCGGATAAATAAAACATAATAGATAGGATAAGGGTTCATTGGTAATTGTTGTGACTGATCTTTTTATTTCCTTTCCACACTTCCTTCCTTGACGCTGGCTGGCCACCATGCGTTTCCTTACCTGGTCTTGAGAGGCTAGATCCCAGGATGGGTGATGCCTAACTTTGTGTGTGGCTAGACCCCAGGATGGGTGATGCCTGATTATTGAATGGCTAGATCCCAGGATGGGTGATGCCTGATGTCCGGTTGGCTAGATCCCAAGGTGGGTGATGCCTGATTTGAGGTTATGTTGTAATTTACAGTAGCTTGTAGTAGTTGAGGTTGTTGTTGTTGTTTTTAATATTTGCTGTACTTTAGTCGTATGTATTTAAACCCATAGTGAAATTGTTTGTGAATCAGCGCAGAGAGCGCGCTGGAACAGAATGGCCGTGTGGGCGGCGGACCATTAAGTTCATTTAATTCGTGAAAATAATGATGCAAATAATTGATAATTTTGTCTCTTAAAAATGAATTAGTATGTTTCTTAATAAACTTAATTTGATTTGAGAATTGACGTGACAGATTTCCGTTTCCAGTTTATTTGGTAGCTAATTGTTTAAAAATGATAAAAATTATTGTGTAATGTGAATTATAAACTTACAAATATATATAAATATCATTTAATGTAATTTATCAGTAATATTAGTGTAATATAATTTTGTTACAAGCTAAATTCATTGTGAATGACGTCACTTGTTCTGTTCGAACAACAGGTGGCGTGATGGAAGGAGTGGGGTTGTTTGTCACTTAGTATTTAAGCGCGCAGCGCACCAGTATTGTATTCTTTTCGCAATATAACTTTGTGAAGATTGTTACTCTGCCCGAATTATTAATAAAAGTGATTTATGTGTAAATATCGTTTACATCATACTTCCCTAAAATGGATTCCCGTGATAGTGGTGGTGGAACAACGCCGACATGTCCTATCATCTTTCTTCTTCTCCTTTCCAAATTATCTAGTAGCTCTCTCCTCTGCTCCACTCTAGTGAGTACTGCCTCATTAGTGACTCTCTCTATTGAGCTAGTCTTCTCCATCCTCCTTCAGCACCACATCTCAAAATTATGACTATGGATTATTAATTTATTATACTTTGACGCGGTGACTGACCTTCTGAAAACATTTGCGTATGTCAGTTGTTACTGAATTTCATAGAGGAACCCAGATTAAAGAATAAGTGACGCCATAATATGTTCATTATTAAAATGCTAAGGCTCTTAAAAGAGCCGTTAAATCATTCTTAACAATATAAAGCGAGGAAAAAATAGCTGTAATTAGAATTACAGTGTACAAATCATAAAGTCTTAATTTTGCCACTTTATTTCCCGTAATAAGTACAATTGTGAACTAGGGTATCGACATAAAACAGTTCATTAGCACGTGCTCAGTAGCTTATACACTAGCAATGATATCTAAAGCTAAGTGCACACAGCTTGATCAGTAAGTAAGCGCATAATTGACCATGTGTACACATAATAACACTAGTAAAATATTATGTAAATACTATACTAAACATATCTTGTAATAAGGTCATTTATAATTTTAATTTAAACTGATTCCTTCAACAAAAGATTGGCAATTAATTAATCTAAAATCTGAACAAGAATATACCGAAAATGAAATTGAAATTTTGCAAGGTGGTCCGTGAACGGGCGAAGGCCACGGCATAACAAGCTACCACTAGCGAGTGACCAAGAATTCTAAAGTTTAGGAGTTTCAGTCGCCGAACAATTTTATGAAATGCCATGGAGTAATATCATAATAACGAATGAGTGAGTCACTGGCTCGTAAAAATATTCCTGAAGTTGGTTTCAATACAAATTAATAGATTTTTTAAATTAATGTAGGTATGCACGTTTGGGAAAGAAAATTTAATAAAGTGGAGAGAGTCTTCCTTCATGTAGCAACCTGAAGATATCAGGCCTTGATGATATGGGAGCACCGTGTGCCCACTCGATAAACTCCGATTTTTGTCCATGGGCAACTAGTTATATTATAAAGCTGAAGAGTTTGTTCGTTTGTTTGTTTGTTTGAACGCGCTAATCTCAGGAACTACTGGTTCGCATTGAAAAATTATCTTTTTATTGGATAGTCCATTAATCGAGGAAGGCTTTAGGCTATATAACATCACCCTACGACAAATAGGAGCGAAGACGCGGACGCAGTCGCGGGCAACAGCTAGTTATTAATAAGGGTGGTTCTGCGGCGTCGATGCAAATAATTGCTTTTAACAGTAAGAGTTACAAGCGAAAACTAATTTTAAAAATGGCCTCTGGTGTAACGCCGGGTCGCCCCGAGGTGGCACTGTCGCACTTAGTTTTGTATGCGGTTATTATATTGGCTCAAAAAATTTATATACATTGAAGAGCAATAAAATTGGTATGTTTTATATAGAACTGCCGGTGCTAATTTACCGGCTTAAGGTCGCACGCTCGACTGAACTCGATTCTCCATACAAACGTAGTTTCGTTCTCATTTTAAAATGCCGTGCTGAAATAACATGAAAATTTGTGTACACAATGGGATCCGCCATATTTAGGCCGGAAATTAGTTTCTGTTGCTAGAAATTGAAAAAAAAAATTGCGAGTTTTACAGTTTTTTCGGTCTTGTATGAAAGCTTTAATAATCGCTGCGAAACTACAGATGATGTATGATGATGTGAAAAACACACGATCTGAGTCTCCTTTCTCTTATTTCTCATACATTATTACACATAAGCAAATTACAAACTAACGCAACGATGGTGGTTACAGGCCATCTGGTTTTTTATATTTCTTATTCTCTCATGAGTAAAATTCTACTAAAACTGCCAGCTACTGCAGAGCGTAAAGAGATATGTTAAAGTGCATGCCAACTAGAGATGCAACGGATAGTTGTTTGGCCGGATACCGGATACCAGATATTCGGCCTGACCACCTGCCGAATATTCGGTAACCGGCCGCCGAATATTCGGCCGGCGGAACTATACCTACATTTTGAGTATTGCAGGTACGCGTGGTGCAGGTTTTGACCTGTTTTGTAGTGAAAGTTCATTATCTAGACATTCATAAATATAGGTTTAATAGTTATTGAAATATTAAATTCCAAAAACCGGCATTTTTACCACTGACTGACTGACTGACTGACTGACTAAGTAGTAATCAAAAACCTAACCCATTTTCAGATGACCTAGAAAGTTGAAATTTGGCATGCAGCTTGGTAATTATGTGTTTACACCTGAAAAAATCAGAATACAGTGATTTTATTATTAGTTTTTCTTTAATTATCTTTGATCTTAAGTTAGGTTTTCTACAACACATTTACAAAAGTAAAATATAAAAATATACATACAAAATATAAAAGCATTATAAAAAACCTAGCCTAGAGTGCCGCCGGCAGCGAGGCGGGGCCTAAGCTACCGGTGGTTAGGGCAACAGAGAGAGGAACCTCCTGACTATCCGCGCCGTGTCCAAGAGTACCGCCTTCTGCATCTGACCCTTGACCCAGCCATCTAGCGAGAGTCTCTTAAGATGTTAGTCGAGACTCTTCGCAATTAGACCGTTCGCAGTTTAGTTTATTAGTTTTATTATTATTATTATTTATGCTAGTTACCTCAGAACTCCGTCATTTATTAACCGATTTGGAAAATACTTTTTTTGTTTGAAACGGTATACTTCCGGGCTCATAAAATGGCAGCCAAGTTCACAGCTTTAAGTTGGCAGTTTTCTTAAATATCCAACAGATTTTATGGTATTAAAAACATACTGCATAGAAAACTGCCAAGTTTAGGCTCAAAATGCATTAATCCGCAGTAAATTAGTTTTACTGTAAACAACCTAGTGCCAAACTTGGCAATTTTTCAGATAGGTAATCTACGGAACTTGGCGCCCATTTAGATCTCAATTCTTTTGTCGGTGAACTTGGCCGCCATTTTCACATTTATGTTTCTGATGGGATATACATCACAAATTAGCCTTTGGTGGATTTCCAATAATAAATAGAAAAACCTCGCTTTTTTACTGATCACCAAACTTACTTAAAATTGATTCAATAGAATATACTAGTTTTATTATGACTGTTACTATTTTTTACATTCCATTTTTTACCCCAAAATCAAGCAAGTTTACTATCCGGTATCCGTTCTGATATTAAAATAAAGGCCGGATAGGCCGTATACCGGATGGTAACCGAATATTCGGTGCATCTCTAATACCAACCTTTTCAGGCTCGGAGGAGGAGGCGGCGACGATAATACGTCGCCGTTGCGCCCTGTAGCCCGGGTATAGAATACGGCTACGGTATCCTCTGCCTGTCGTAGAAGGCGACTAAAAGGGGGTCCTTGGGGTCGAAGACGGTCACAGTTGGGGGCTGTGATCGCCTATAAAAGCAGATGGTTGGACCCACAGACTCTAGGGCGGCACTGGTGCGTTCCTAAGGAGATCCCAGAGCCGCCCGAAATGAGTTGAGGAGGACGATCGGGGGGTTTTAGTCGGTGCAAGTCCGACATAACCACCGCATTGTCCCCGTGGTGCGGTGGTATCCATAAAGGATTTTCCCCCCGGAGAAAAAAAAAAAAAAAAAAAAGGTACACGTCGGTGATAGTATAAACATGCAGCTCTAAATCATAACCGGGAAGATTTCCAACCATTACGTAACTAGATCATACACCAATCTCGTCCCATATTACACGGACATCAATAAAAAAGTAGATTACCCAACTAAATAACGCCAATAAAAACCAGGAACACCTGCAGGGCAAGCATGAATTACAGCACTCTATCGATAGCCCGGGGCAATTTTGCAACTAATACCCGGAGCGCCCGCCCGCGGGAACGTTCACATGATAATTATTATTCCCTAGATGCCAGTTCCCGGTCCACGACACTCGATTATCCGGGAATCTTGCCGTATTAACAGTTTGTCTGGGGTGGCCTGGAGTAAACAATCTGTTCGTTGACTGGGTGGTTTTTGTGCCGCGTTTTCGTTGAACATGGTTATTGCTTTTCTGAGTTGGTGTCAACAGAGTTCACAAGCACTTCACGACAGCGTATGTGTTTATATTGTATGAACTGAACCAGATGAAATATGTATTTATGTAGATATCCGGGGGTTCAGGTAAAATAATGAACTCTACTCGTTCTAAGAAAAAGCTCTTTACAACATCTGTACTCATCTAGCGCTACCTTTCATCATTCGCCATTTCAAAGCAATTCCACCACCACCACCATGTCAGCCCAGGGACTTCCACTGCTGGACATAGGCTTCCCCCATTTTTTTTATATTACGACGGTGGCAAACAACCTTACGGCCTGTCTGATGGTAAGCAGACACCGTAGCCTATGGACACTTGCGACTCCAGAGGAATCACAAGTACGTTGCCGACCCTTTATTGACTTGGGGATGCGCTGTGTTGGGAGTGAGGGACCTGCAGATGTCTCCAGCTGCCAAGCTGGGAGGTAAATGCCACACTCGGCATGCGGGTTGGCGATCGCAGTATCTCTACCGGTCTTGGTCGTAGTTTTAGAACATACCCGGGTTCCGTGTAAGCAATTCAATTAGACAATGAATAAAAGAATGATTTAATGTTAATCATTATTTATCGTCTAACAGCCAGCCATCAAAAAGTAGCAAGCCCACAGTTATTCAGGTGTGTACATATATAAAAAAGCTGAAGAGGGTCGAAAGTCTGTACATGGAAGATGTTCGAAAAAAAGTGGGCTGGGGATACTTAGAATCGATAACAGAACACGTTCTTACAGTTTTTAGAATTTTTGTCTGTTTGTCTGTTTATCTGTTTGTCAGTTTATATGAACGCTGGTCCCGAGATATGGAAAAGACGAACAATAATAATAATAATAACGTTTTGGGGATCTTTTTGGGAACCTGAAGGTTTTGTCTGTGCAATTGCGGACGAGGTTATCATGACGAACAACTACCGGAAATATATCCTGAAGGATGGTACGGTCGACATCTGTCGGGCATGCCGCCGTCCCGGAGAGTCACTCAGGCATATTATTTCCGGTTGTAGTCATCTTGCTAACAGCGAGTACTTGCACAGACATAACTTGGTGGCCAAGATTATTCACCAGCAGCATGCTCTTTTATACGGTCTGGTGGACTTCGAAGTTCCATACTATAAGTACACACCTGCGCCAGTTCTTGAGAATGGTCGTGCAACGCTCTATTGGGATCGATCTGTCATCACGGACAGGACTATTGTAACCAACAAGCCTGATATCGTGCTTACAGATCGATTGAAGCGCCAGGCAATACTCGTTGACATCACCATCCCCCATGACGAGAACCTCGTGAAGGCTGATAAGGACAAATCCAACAAGTACCTAGACCTGGCACACGAGGTAACCGCTATGTGGGATGTTGATTCAACGATCATTGTCTCGATAGTCGTCTCCGCGAACGGTCTAATAGCGAGGAGTCTCGACCAACATCTCAAGAGACTCTCGTTAGATGGCTGGGTCAAGGGTCAGATACAGAAGGCGGTACTCCTGGATACGGCGCGGATAGTCCGGAGGTTTCTCTCTCTGTCGCCCTAACCACCGGTAGCTTAGGCCCTGCCTCGCTGCCGGCGGTACCCTAGGTTAGGTTTTTATAATGATTTTATGTTTTGTGAATATTGTTTTATATTTTACTTTTTATAGAAATATTGTATAAACCTAATCTAAGAGATAAAATGAATAAAGGGACAATAATAATAGGGTCAGATACAGAAGGCGGTACTGCTGGACACGGCGCGGATACTCCGGAGGTTCCTCTCTCTGTCGCCCTAACCACCAGTAGCTTAGGCCCCGACTCGGCGGCACACACTTATCGGGAATCGAACCCGGGACCTCTAGCTTCGGAGGCAATGACACTACAAACTAGGCTAAACAGGCCGAGAATCCAACTGTAAGGAGTTGATTTCGGCGCCGAGCTAGTGATGTGGCGGGTCACTCATAGTGCAGTGCATTTTCCACCAGCCATCGCCTCTGACCCTCATTTATCTACGAAAGAATACGCGAAATCAAAGTTATTTAGTTCAGTTATTTAGTTCAGTTATTCGTTAGTTAGTTATCATGATGGTGGCAAAAAAGCGGTCTGTCTTATGAACAACGGACACTCTAGCCTTCAGAAGCTTGCGTTTCCAGAGTAGTCATGCGCGTAACCGAACCCTAAGGGTGCCCTTCCATGAGAGATGTGCTATGGTACGTTACTATGGATGCGTTTGAATCCTCGAATCATATTCATTGGTTCACATAGCTTAGCACCGGTGGAAACAGGTTTACGTAGCGTAGCTTACACATCCTCGCAGCTCAGGTGGAAAGGCACCCTAATGATATTTGAATTCTTTTGTTTCTACCGAAATCCCAATAAGCATAGATTTGCTTTATGCAGCTTATGATTCCACGTTTCCGTAGCCATCGAGTCGGTTAATGGCCAGGAAGACTCGGGCCGTTAGGAAATGAATTCGGCTGCGAGGCGGGTTATGGCGCTGTGAATTCTCCGTCAACTCAACCATCGTATTTGAGACGCGGATGCCTCATTTATGTCTACCCGCAACGCGAATAAACAAGCAGAATATAGGGCACACATCATTATCAATATTAGAGGAAGGAGTTATATTACAGTTAAAGAAAATTGCGTGCAATAGTATACGTTACTTTCAAATACTGTGGATAAAATACTGCCCCAGGCTATACATTAATAATGGAACCTTATTAAGCAAAAGAGTACCTTTTGCCGCCGTCATTAAGGCGCCATTTTTCCCCGACTGCGCAACGCAAAGGTAATGTGTTTAACAGGCTATGTATGTATGTTTGCTCCTTTGTGGCACTCTAGAGGCCAAGCACGTCGGCTGATTTTGATGATTCTTACGTCAACCGATGCATCTTTATTGTGCAAATGTCACTAAAGAATTTTTTTACGCAGTCGGTTTTTTTTTTAATTTTGTTTTTTTCAACTATGCAATCATGAATCATCCTTATTGACAACGACAATGAGGGACCATTTAATTTTGATTTTTTAATGTTTTGTGATTCTTTTCCGAAATCGTTTTTTCCTTGTTTTTGCGATGCGATTTCGGCGAGTAGTATTTTTAACCGACT
Source organism: Notocelia uddmanniana (assembly GCA_905163555.1). Taxonomy (NCBI): domain Eukaryota; kingdom Metazoa; phylum Arthropoda; class Insecta; order Lepidoptera; family Tortricidae; genus Notocelia; species Notocelia uddmanniana. The sequence goes on along the minus strand of LR991061.1, from coordinate 11,576,237 downwards.
TTGAGATTTCAAAAGAGGAGGTTATCAATTCGGTTTGCATGTTTTTTTTTATGTTTGTTACTCCATAACTCCGTCATTTCTTAACCGATTTGAAAATTCTTTTTTTGATTGTAAGTATATATATTCAAGTTGGTCCCGTTTTTATCAAAACGCAGTTCTGATGATGGGATCCATGAGGAATTGAGGAAACTCCTCAAATCTTTAAGGCAAACATATAGTGATTTTTGTGTTTTTATCAACAAATCAAGCATTTTCATCCAAAAATGTGACATTGGATGAAGTGGAACTGCTGATGATGATCAGAACAGAACTCTTCAACGAAGAAAAGTTCACGTTTGGCGATTTATCCTCCTAGCTGTGTTTGTTAAGCAAGTTCTATTTTCACGATTGATTTTTGTCATGCTCGATTTTTGATGATGGGATCCATTAGGAATTGAGGGAACTCCTCAAATCTTAAAGGCAAACATATAGTGATTTTTGTGTTTTTATCAACAAATCGAGCATTATCATACAAAAATGTGACATTTGATGAAGTGGAACTGCTGATGATGATCAGAACAGAACTCTTCAAAGACGAAAAGTTCACGTTTGGCGATTTGTCCTTCTAGCTGTGTTTGTTAATCAAGTTCTATTTTCACGATTGATTTTTGCCATGCTCAAGTTCTGATGATGGGATCCATTAGGAGTCGAGGGAACTCCTCAAATGTGAAAGAGGCACACAAATAGTGATTTTAGTATTTTCATGGACTAATTAAGCATTTTCATTCATAAAACTGACATTTGATAAAGTGGAACTGCTGATGATGATCAGAACGGAACTCTTCAACGACGCGTAAGTTCACGTTTGGCGATTTGTTCTCTTCGTTTTGTTTGTCAAGCAAACAAGGTTTTTCCATGATTCCATGAGGAATTGAGTGTACTTAGTCTTCTACCATTATAAACATAAGTACTTATAGCCATTTTTATTTTATTGTATGGAATCTAAGAGTGCACCATCTAAGTATAATAATCTTTCACCGGCCTCCCCCATTGAAGTCGGTTTTTTTTCTTAAAAATTATTCTATGACATTTTATTTTACTGTCTCGTTTTTATGAATTGTTTTTTCACCGTCGTAGTCTTTTTCCATATTTTTCTTGGTCGACATTACAACAGTGTATATTTCTGGGCGCTTTGGCCCTTCATGCCTCTGCATACTAACATAACTAAGCATAATTACCTATTTGTGCCTATTAAGTTGTTAAAACTACGGTCATCAACGAGCTATTGAATGCATTAATTAAGGAAACCAAAGCTAAGAAATGGCTAAATATTGTTATTAAATTAAAAGATGACAATAGCGGTAGGGAATTATACAACTACCGTGCCCCCAAACCAGGGAAAAATGCAGCAGTGAAGTGAAACAGTCTAGAAAACAGTAGTGAAGTATTCATGATTGTAAAAATATGCAATACGAAAAATCACTACAAGGAAAAATGCTATACGAAAAATTACTACAAGGAAAAAAGTATTTTTTGCGAAAATTAACAAACTCGACGAAAATGTAACAATCGGTATTGGATTGTTTGTTATTGTTTTTTTTTTAGTTAAGTTAATTGGGCAACTACGAAACCCTACACTAAGCATGGTCCGACATGCTCTTGACCGATTTTATATTCATCAAACCGTAACTGCTACATAGCTTTTGCCCATGACTCCGCCCGCTTAGAACTCGTTATCAACTTAGAGAAATAATTGCTATTAAATTAGTTCAGGCGCTGGCTTAATTAACGCTTTCCCATACAAACTTTCACCCCCCTTTTCTCCCCCTAAGGGATGATTTCCGGGATAAAAACTATCCTATGTCCTTTCACGGGACTCAAACTATCTCTATACCAAATCGGTTTAGCGGTTTAAGCGTAAAGGTAACAGACAGACACTGTTTTGCATTTAATAATATATTAGTATGGAAGTATCTATTATGTACTATAAGTTAATACTTATAGTATCATCTCATACTCGTGGTACGCACGGATATAATCGTAAAAGTTCATAGCTGCCATCTGCCATACCTAGTTCATTGACATACCCATAAATTCGCCGTAGCGTAGTATGTACATGTGTTTCACATTTCAAATGCAGTCTAATAATGTCATGCTCGTCCTGACATAAATTAGCATGGCGCGAGCGGAACCGAAAATGTAAGACATAGAAATGTGAAACATGCGAAACCACGCAATTCCAGCATGTTCACTCAATATAAATACAGTCATTACTACCTTCACTTATAATTCATTATTCACGGAAAATTCACAAAGAAAATTACGACGATTCCATCGCTGGGGAAATCAAATTATTCAACGGTTGATATTTTCCTTTAGACGTGGTAAAATGCGACTCTAAATTATGAGATATTTATTTTTGGATGTATTTTTATTGTTGTCATTAAAAATATAAAAATTGTAACTTATGTCTTTATTCTAAGAATGGTACAACCGATTTACAGCTTTTTACCAGTGTGACATAATATAAACAAATAAAAAAGTATTTGTGGTCAATCTTACACAAATCAACGTCCCAGACTAAGTAAAGCTTGTATTATGGATACTATGAAACCATTTATATACTTATACAAATACTTGAAGACATAGAAAACATACAAGCCTCGGGTTCAAATATTCATGTATAAACTGCCAACTGAAGTGAAAAGTTTTAGAAGTCAATGATTTAAAACTAAAATAAAAAAACTTGTTGCTCCAAAGATTTTTGTATAATTTTAATGAAGATTTTGAATACAGACTATAATCTTAGTTTTAAGTCCTAATTGTAATTTTACTATTGTATGTCCGGGATCGGTCGAGGACCTATTGTACCATTATGTTAACCATTATCGTCCATCTCTTGTACACAGTTAAATAATAAATCTTATCTTATCATTGTCCCTTTGAGCTAGTTTTATTTTTATTCCATAGTGGAAACTGTCTTGACTCGTTAACTTTATATTGTGTATAATTTTAAGCTGTTTCCCAATACAATAAATAAATAACAAAAAAACACATTTATCATTTAGCTGTCAATTTCTCACCGTACCCACGCTTAGCAAAGTTAAAAGCACAGCTAGAGGAATTCTAACAGCGGTACTTGACAGAAGGGGGACTTATCCCCACTTAGCTGAATAGGACATATGTAATCCGTACAAGTGACATTAAAAGAATTAGATTAAATTACTGAACAAGCATGCGCCTTACACCACCACCATCATATCAGCCCAAGGACGTCCACTGCTGGACATAGACCTCCCCTAATTTCATGGGGGGTAATTGCCATAATCGCCACGCTTGGCAAGCGGGTTGGCGATCGCAGTATCTCCATCGCACTCCAGAGATGCTGCTACCCATCCCACGGTGGTCTTGGTCGTAGTTTTAGGACATACCCGGGTCCACCCCGGGTCCTACTGCGATCGCCAACCCGCATGCCAAGCGTGGCGATTATGGCATTTACCCCCCATGGAATTGGGGGAGGCCTATGTCCAGCAGTGGACGTCCTTCGGCTGATATGGTGGTGGGTGGTGGTGGTGGAAATAATTGCTGGGGAGCTCAATAGTGTACATTTTAGTTTTTTGTTCCTATTACAGGCCACACCTTGTATATGGACACTGTGAAGTGGATAGTTGTAGCAGTAATTGTATCAGGTAATGAAATGGGTCAATAACACAGCGCCGTGAATGTTATGGCAACATAAAATATTTTGCAATGTGACACTATTCCACAAACAATCACTCCACTAATTCACTGTCGCCATAAAGCGTTGCGGTAAGTTTCCTCCTATCCCCGGAACAGCAGACGTTGGGATCTAAAGATTCCATTAATCTCCCACCGCTTGCCTAACGACCTATAAAACAGCTCATTGGGGACCTTATAACCTAGAAATTCAGCGATTCGTGGACTCGAGAGCTATCAGAATAGATGGCGCTTGCCTTAATCGAAAGAAAGCGGGATGCATTTGGTTGTACATAAATAAATACCTTTAAGCCTTGGGTGTCATAGTTATTGTTTTTGTACCTCTATTGGCTATGTGCGAAGTAGGTGGTGGGGGTAAGCTAGGCGATCGTAGCGCACACCATGGCAGAAATGTGTACTTACCGGGGACCACTGTCAAATTTACTTTCACGTTTTCTATTGGTTTCTTAACCGTTTCCTACGATTCGTTTCGTTTGTATGTATTTATTTATTCTCTTATTTATTTCAGTAAAATTTCCAATACGGGGCTTTCTCGTTTACTAAAGTAAATAAAATATTCATGTATCATTATTTGACATCGCTAAATTTTGACATTGTCTCGGGACCTTTGACGTTTGACGTTTCAGACGTGCACATAGCCAATATGGCCGCATACAATATTTGTTTAAAAATGTATGTATGAAATAGATTGGTGCTTTTAAAGTGCTACCTATAGTGTAAATATTTGAACATTTCCGGCCAGTGGAATTATCGCGAATTAAAGCCTAATCTCATATACTAATATCAAAACGTTACTATTGTATAAAATATATGTAGTAAATATCTCATTGTGCAAATTATTTTCGTGCAAGTTATTCCTGTACATTGTTTACGAAACTCTTAAATAGCTCATTACTCTTGCAAGTCGAGCTCTGCTATAGTTACCCATTAAGTATACCCACTCACCTTGCAGCAGGAACAATAATTGCCCCATTAAAGCATTTTAAACGACTGAAACAGCAACCTGTATGTATAAGTACGTAAATTGTTACAGTAAACTTACCAAAAGAAATGCAGGTTTTAGAGAATTACTCTTGGAGGGCGGGTGGTTACTGCAGTGTCCGTACAAGTATGTGCACACTCACTGCTAACGGCGTGAATTTAATACGATCTATTCGTTTCGTAACGTATCTTTAACACGCATTTTTGTACTCAAACGCTTTAAAACGAGATAGCTAACCAAACAATATCGATAAACAATTGGTCATCAAAACATGCACTCATATCCTGACGTTTAGCTTACTATTATTTATGTATTACTATTCTGAAACGTGTCAAACTTGCGTTAGTTGTAATTTATACAGAATGGAATAACATTTATATCAATTCTACCTTAAGCACACTCTAAAACTTTCTCTCTCGGGGACTTATATATTGTTAGCAGATTATTCATTTTAAATTGATTAAATTCTCTTTTTTTCTGTCATCTGACTATACTGTCAATTGTTTAATAATAATATTTGTATTATTCTCTTTGTATAACTTTTGTGTTTTCTCCACCATGGCTTCACTTGGTACCAAAGGAAGACCGGCGCTAGCCAGTAGCTAGCACATGATTTGGGGCGAGGTTGTGTTGTGTATTCTGATGTTTTGTTTTTGTTCTGTATTTGTACCACGAGTAAAAAAAAACATTCGTCATTTTTAAAACGTTAAGTAACCACTTCTCTGCTTACCCTACCCGATAATTAACTTTGAAACTTTACTTTTTTACAAACTAAATAAATAGGGTCACCGCTCCTGCAAACGGACGCTCATCAGTGCCATTTAAGATGGTTTAACTTGGCATACTACTTTTCGTCCACTTAGTCAGTTTCCTGCCGGTCTCCTTTGCGACTCCTCGCCACGTTTCCGCTGTCGCTGCATTACCGGGTTCACCCTTTCTAAGGATCAAGGTTGTATCACTAGACTTATTTTACGCTATTTTATTGAAACACTAGATGAAAGCCCGGCTTCGCTCGGGTGAAATAAATAAGAAAGAAATAAACAAAACATTTATTCGTGACAGTTATGCAAACGACGAAAGAAATAGTGTACAAAAATGTATAAAATAAAAACATTACAACAACGGATTATGATGAAACTTCGAATCGTATAGAAATATAGTTTGTAGTCTGGATTGGGAATAAAAGTATGGAATGGAATTATATGGAATTGGGAGTAACAGATTACGCAAACGACGTCACGGGCAAAGGCTAGTATCTTTGCAAGTTAATCCAAGTAAATAATGCAAGTTAAATAATCATTTAAAGGAACATAAAAAATTTGACACCGTAATCAGTACTGATTTGTATAGCTAAAATACTAATCGTTCATTAAAATTCAATTCAGATGTGCATTGTTAAATATTGATGTGCCAGTCAGTATTTTTGGTGCGAAGTCAGAGCTGCTAACGCGAAAAACAAATGAAGTTCGTGTATCTCCCTCTCTGTCGCACTTGCACATTCGAGCGACACAGAGGGAAATATACGATGTTCGTTCGTTTTCGTTTCGCGATAGAAGCTCTCTATTCTCCGCCAAATTCTATTCAGTGGGGCCCTTTACACTCAATATTATCGCGATTTTTAAAATTGTATGGGGTCTGTTAAACGCTTAATACTATCACAATACTGGTGTGTCAATATTATCGTGGTTTTCAAAATCGTATGGATTTTTCTTCAATATTCATTGCACGTGATACGGATCGTGATATGAGTATATCGCGTGATAATAATAACCATGTAACAGGCCCCTATGAATGTTGCTTCAATATTCAGTGTCTCACGTGATAATAATAACAGTTGGTAATATTTTCTCCAATTAATGGAAGCTATTTAACAACTTGTTCCGTTTTGCCAAAGGTATTTCACATTCCGATACGCGCACCATCCAGGAATAGGAGCCGTCAGACCAGAGGGCCTACCACGATCTGTGGGGCTAGTATGATCGCTTATATGTCGGACATATAGCATTCGTCCCTCTCGCACTTACATACTTGACAGTACGGGACGAATGATATATGTCCGACATATAAGCGATCATACTAGCCCCTCTGAAAACGAAGTATTTCCCTCTCCGCGCTCGAATATGCAAGTGCGACAGAGAGGCATATATATTTAGTTTTCGGTTGGTAGCACCTTAGTCCGAGCGCGGCGGACGGTCGAAGAAAGTCAAAGAACATTCCGTGTGTTGTCTGTCACACATATAATTTTTTAGCTTCCCATCGACCTATGAACTTGAAATTAAGTGATAATGTTTATTATGAAGTATATTTTACCAAAAATATCAATATATTGATTAATCAAATTTGTTTTTTAGTTGTACGGAACCCTCAGTGTGCGACTCCGACGCACTTGGCTGGTTTTTATAACATTTTGAATTTTATTTCTCTTATAGTAAAATACCCTATTCGTTTTAAAGTTGACGCCTGAGGGCCTACCGCGAACCAAAAACGAACTATCTTCCTCTCTGTCGTTCGAATATACATGTGCGAGAGAGGCAGATACTTCGTTTTCGGATCGCAGTAGCGCCTCTAACGTCCGAGCGCGGCGAACGGCATGAGCTGAGGGTCTACTCCGAAATTCAAAATCCTAACTTCGTATGGTGCCGTCCCTTTCACTCTCCTGTCATAGACTATATGAGTGAAAGGGACGGCACCATATGAAGTTCGGATTTCGAATTTCGGAGTAGTCCCCCAGTACCACTAAGTTATAAGATAGAGCGAGATAGGGATAGAATTTTGCTAGACGTTTAAAAGCCATAAGTCACCTAGTAGTTTGTCACAAACAAAATAGAGACGCAGCTTTAAGATGGTGGACAGACTCAGCAAACATTCAAGTGGTGTCCTTTACACGATTAATATTATCACAATACTGGGGTGTCAATATTATCGCAGTTTTCAAATTTGTATGGATTCTGCTTTAATATTCACGTGATACTTATCGTGATATGAATCCATGTAACAGGCCCCATACATTCGCTTTGAAGGCGGTTGTTGTGACAATCAGTCTAGCTAGCACGATAGATTATACCGTTACGTTTTATGTGACGTTTTAATACATTTCGCCCATATAACGTGACGGTATAAGTTATCGTGCTAGCTAGGCTGATAGGTGTATAGAACGCTTGAAAACTACAAAAACAAAACGCTGCAGACGCGGCTAGCCGAATCCACACAATGGGCGATGATGGCCCATCACCCAGAACGCAGCCCAGCAACCTGGCCAACATACCGGACGCAAAAATAGTTCACGATTTTCGAACGTAGCCGACACTGTCAACCAACAAATTTAATATAGCAATATACTTATAGCATAGTCTGTGGGCAATATGGCCGACGTTTTGTCATCAAATTAACACTTTTAAATGCAAAATACGCGACAATCCGAATTTTGTGGATACATATGTTCAACTCAAAAATCGTTATTTTTATACGTTCTTCAATTTGAGACAGGTCTCGTTCGGGTCTACCGTACCCCTGCACGAAATTATTAATATAGATTATTTACAGATTGCTTTATAACAGCAGTGAAGGAAAGAGAATGAAGTACTGCTTTGCGTTGGGGAATTCTATTGTGAAATCTGAAAGATATTAATTGTACAAATGCGGTATGTTGCACGTACCGCGTGTTGCGGTATGTTGTTGTTGTGTTCTTACACGTTTTGTGTAAGCCATGCGAAGCAAGGGCGCAACAAAGCTCTAGTCAATTCAAAATCGATATACGGAGTCATATTCACCTCTTGAGGTGTACTCTCACACCTACAGTATACCCATACAGCCCTCTTATTGACAAACCGACTCGTCTTCACCTGTTACCTCACACCTCACCCGTTTTTAAATAGAAACGTCAAAATTTGACAAAGTCGTCGGTTTGTGAATAAGAAAGCTGTAGGTGTGAGTGTACATTGGAACATATGTAGATTGTTTATAGTTGAAAAACTTAAGAAGATGACCTGTTGTAAGTAGTTGTGACGTGTACGAATAGGCGTTTGTTTTGTTTGTGTTGCACATTTTAAATATCTAATGTCTATTCGAACACGCTACAACTACATACAACAGGTCATCTTCTTACGTTTTTTTCCTATACTTTCGTTGAATTAATGAGCAAATGTAAATTAATTATAAGTTTATCATGTTATTCTGTATTTATAAGTATAAATATAGTACAAATAGAGCTGTACTCCAACATTGGTTCCAAATTCTATTTTCTTAATTTTTTTTGTAATTTAGGTACTAGAGTACTATTTCTGTTTTCCGCTTATTGTTTCTCTGAATTCGCAAATTACATAAATAATCATATCCCATTATTTAAGTAGAACTTAATTAAACCGTTGCATTTACAATTCTTAATTTTTGTATTCATAATATTTATTAATCAACGAAACACGTTAAACGGTAAATAAATATACGTACGATTATAATGTATCATCACCATGATACACGAACACGGCTAGCATAAAACGGCGCGTGAGCTATCTCTTCGTCTCATGCTATAGGTAGACATGCAGATAAGTTGTTCTCAAGTTAAAATATAATTGCGTGTCGAATTTATCAGCAGCTTTTATTCGAAAGCGCGAACCGAATGACTGAGCCATGAATGTTTTTATGCAATGCACACAGCTTTTGTATATTTAAGTGGTTGTTATATTTATTTCATTTCTTGTACCTTGTTGTTTGATTAAATATGCTTTATTATTATTATTATATCGTTTTAGACAGGCAGCTCGTGCTAATGAGTCTAAATCATAGTTCACTATATAAGCACTAATTCACTACTTAGATATATGTATTTTCCTGGTAGGAACGTCATATCGTTACAGCTTCACGTAATTATAACATCGACAATCCTGTTTGTTAATATTTTGGATTAGTTAGAAGTACATTCTAAATTCTAGAATGTCATTCTACAAATATTCGGAATACAATAACGGTTACATAAATACTATTTTACACCACACCTTGCCAAAAAGCGCGCTTTACCGCACGCTGCGCGTCCGGATTTACCTACTTTTTGGCCAAGTGGTGACGTAAAATTGTGTCCAAAACACGGGTCGTAAAACACAAAGCCCTCTCTCGCATATTTATGACCCTCGCCTGCGGCTCGGGCCTCAAACTTCTGCGATATCGGCCTTTCTTTGTTTTACAACCCTTGTATCGTAATGTACTATTGGACTAACTTCTGACAAATAGAGTTTGTAAATTTAGTAATATATGTAAGTCTTCGTAATGTGCGTTTTCGCCGTGCGCGAGTACTAGTGCGTGTATTATCATCGCTTGTAAAACGGGTTGTGCTCTGAAGAGCTCAGCTTCGAAGAACTGAACTGTTTACATACCGAGCATGTGTTTTCATTGCAACCTGCCATAATTAACAAATTAATACATTTTCTTAATTTTCTTACCAAACCTCTGGTTTACGACCTGTTTAGCCTAGTTGGTAGTGACTCTGCCTCCGAAGCTAGAGGTCCCGGGTTCGAATCCCGGCCAGGGCATTTATTTGTGCATTTTTCACGGATATTTGTTCTTGGGTCTTGGATGTTTTCTATGTATTTAAGTTTGTATTTATCTATATAAGTATGTATATCGTCGTCTAGTACCCATAGTACCTTTGGTTAGTTTGGGACTAGGTCGATTTGTGTAAGATTGTCCCCCAATATTTATTTATTTATTTACATTTCAACATACTGATAATGGTTCCCGTTCACTTTGTAAATAAATTTTGCAGTCATCAAAATTTATTTAGTACATTTCCAAAACAATAGAAACTAAAATAACAATACCTGGAACACAGCTGTTTATGTTTATCTCACTGGAATAGGTTAATTTCTCGGCCCTTCCCTCTTTAATTGTATACTTTCTGTCGATAAAAATTCTCAAAGCGTAGGTAAAGATCTCGAAAGCATCCTTGACGCTAATTTTGTAAATGTGAGGACGGACTGTACTGTGAAAGACACAGTAGGTCTGCTAATAAAATATTTATTAAAACACCCAATGGTCGAAGATCTTTCAACATGATTCCAACAATCGTGATTGTCGTCGATCGATGAGTACTAGAATTTATAACGACATAAAATATTAAACTTACATTTTAGTAAAAATTACATTAATAAATACTTGGATAAAACTTCAACAATAGACATTAGAAAATACGTATACAAGAAAAGCAGAACACTAAATAAGAAAAAAATAGGCTAACTTTAAATTTGATTTAATAGTTGGTATGGTAGTGACCCTGCCTACGAAGCAGGTGGTTCCGGGTTCGAATCCCATTAAGGGAGTTTACGATAAGCACATATATGAGGTCCTTAAACTTTGTAAGTTTTCTTTGTAGCTATTTAAGTATATATTTATCTATGTAAGTATGTCTATTGTTGTCTAGTGCACATAGTTTCATTTGTTTTGGAACTGGGTAGATTTGTGTAAGATTGTCCCCTCAATATAATATAATAATAAAACACCAGGAAGTAGCAAATTGTAACTTACTTGTCTCGCTGACTTTGCCATACTTACGTTTATCTGCTAGCTTATAATTATCACACCTGAATATAAGAAACTAAAAAACTTATGTGGTTAAGATACTCTCGATAATAAGGACCATATTTTCTGGAAATGACATTACTAGTTATAAACAGTGCGTGTCATTTCACTAAGAAAATCCAACATTTTTACCAACACCACTGAACTATTCCAGTAAAATAACAAATCAAGTTATCTTATCGAGCTTATTTTGTCAATACACTGATGTGGTTTAGTGTTTTTTTTTTCAAATCACTAAACTAGTCTAGTGAAATCACAAATCGAGTTGCCCTTTTAGCCGTTTACCTCCCTTAGTAGCAGTACTAATGAAATGCAGTACTTAGTAGCAGTAATAATGAAATGCAGTACTTAGTAGCAGTAATAATGAAATGCAGTACTTAGTAGCAGTAATAATGAAATGCAGTACTTAGTAGCAGTAATAATGAAATGCAGTACTTAGTAGCAGTAATAATGAAATTCAGTACTTAACGTTTTAGCCATTTTGATTTTTAGATTGGAATGAAAAAAAAAACAATGGTTAACATAGGAATGACAGTATTATTTATATTTACGGTATCATTATCTAACAGTGCCCGGACCGCATAACACCTTCACTAACATGAAATAACACACGCGACGTGCACCGAACGGGTTAAAATCGAATGAAATGAAAACCGTATCTGCTCAGCAGTAAACCTTTCGCGGCGCGTCATCCTCTAAGTCAGGTTAAATGTCACCTGTTAAAGTTGTACAAGCCGGTATTAATTTAGCTAAGCCGATCGACTGCCGCCGTACCTCGTGGCTTCTCCTCGAGTGGAACTAAATCCTTTATCACAATAGAAGATGCCGGCGCGCTTCCGCCACTATAATTTATCCCAACAAAGTGAACGCTTTATATGTTCTTATGTTTACTGAGTGTAAATAGTAGTTAGTTAGTATTATCTCTGCTATTAGCTTTAAAAGGGCTTTAAAGGGGATTATTTATTCTATGATTGTTTGTTACGTAATGTTTTAGTTAGATAACTCCTTTCAAAGTTTTTTTTTTAAATCTTTTATGTATTCATTGTCGTCGCCGGGGTCGTACAGCGAAGATTGACTATGTTAATATTATGTTTAGTTTCAACAGCATGTTCACATTTATTTTTTATTGCTTCAGTTCTCACTTGTCTTATGGAATGTTACAGGAAAGATAACGAGCACAGTGCTCACAGAAATTTAAAATTTTAAGATTTTTATTAAACATGATAAACAGGTATAGTGAATAACATAACGTTCGTAATCAGCTGCATTAGTCAGGGACTGAATCGCAATGATTACGCCCACCTCAGCAGGTACATATAGTTAAAAATCTTATTACCTATGTAATAAAAAAAAACCTAAAAAAATCACTTAAGTGCATGTGTGCTTTAGGAGGCGTATGTCAATGCCCGATAAGAAGACTTCGCTCTTCAGAAATTTACATCTTAAACTTGTATAAGTGAAGAGACTCTTTTTTTATACCACGTCTGTGGCAAACATCGGACGGCTCGCCTGATGGTAAGCTGGTAATATTCCGTTGTTATAATTACAAATCATAGTGGTCCGAATATAACTTATAACTTTTGATACGCCTGGTATATTTTATCACGTAATTCGATACGCTATCCCCGTGGAGCAATGAAAAACAGAAGGCATAACACGAGTTACGTCCTTTTTCCCTGGAGGCACTGAAATAATTCACAAGTATCTTTATTAAATGCAAATATGGAACACTTTCTGGTGCGGTTTTGCTGGATCGAGTTTCGCAATAATAAATTCACTGGATATAAATTAAATGGTTAAAATACGGAATGCTTTAACCTTACCTACCGTAAAAGCTTTGGTCATCGCAAACCACTGGAAACCGTTATAGGCAATATAATTTTAGTTGATGAGACTAGCGTTTAAAGCGCTGTTTCCAATTGGGCATTATATATGAACATACGTAAATTGCATTAACTGGTGCTCCAGAAAATAGCAGTATAAATGACATGAATATACGTATATTTTTTTAAAGTTTTTGTTTAATTTACCCTCGTAGTTAGTAGATATGAATATCTGTCCACTATATGTGGCATAAATCTTGCAACTGAATTTTAGACCAGTATAAATATTTCTTTAATAGCTACATTAAAACGAATATGGATTCGGAAACAATCATTCGTAAGTCATCATTAATTTGACTCTACTTCCTCTCACTTTTTGATAGATTCATTGTAATAGTGCACACTTTTCTGCGCAATCTATTTCCACCAATTTCAATAATATAATTTACAAGTCAGATATATTTAATCATCTTTAGGGAGTAACGGTGCTTACAGCTCAGCAAGACTGTGTAACTAGCTGTACCTATAGCTTCCAAGGGATAATGCCTCACAACATTACGCACAACCACAGAATCTTGTTACAGACAGCATGACATCCGACCAACGACTGTAAAATGCAAACACGATGAAAATAAAAAGAAAGATATTCTCGAGTTATGGTGGAATCGTGCGCTGCACGCTGCTCCCGCGAGGGACTCGCGGCATGTAAATGAAGAAACGTATCGCCTTTACGGCAGAGATTAAGCTTATACCAAGTCGGTAGTATTTTGCATCAAAAGGTGTTACAACAAGAACAATTGCGATATATAACACAGATAACCCAAGAGTTTACATTATCTGAGACGCGGCATTTGTCTAAATTGGTACACAGGGACATGGTTAGGATATCCCTTTACTTTCATGTACCTGTGATGCCGTAAGACAAAGATACGAAGGCGAGGATATTCCTCTTACATATCGGCAACGTCAAAGGTACCAAATCCGATTCTGGGATCTCCATTAAGACAAAACAGGAAAAAAGTTACGAAGATGTTTTTTGGCAACATCAAATTGTAGAATTTGGAATCGGGACTCTGATCCTCCATATCTCACAAAAATATATTTCATTGCATCTTAGCGAGGTTCGAAATGGTGACTTAGAATTGTGATACTCAGAATCAGTATCAGAATCAGAAAACTATTTATTGCCCCAAAAAAATAACCTTAATTGTACACAGAAATCATCAAATAACAAAGAACCATGATTAAAAAGATAAAAAACTAGAAAATATTGTACAACAATAATAATAACTAACTTAAGGAACTATAGTGGGCAATGGGTCCCAGTCTCAGCATGTGCTGGGCAAAGCGGCCCGGCGCTGGTTTTCAGACTGGTCCCTTTCTGGACCTTGGTCGGTCACAAACACTAAACAAAATGTTCGCGGAGCTAGTGAGTCTGTGCTCGTTCCTGATATAACATGTAGTAAACTAATACATTTATCACTTATACAGTTGCAGAATACTTGGTAATAAAAACCAATAAAAATAAAATAAATAATAAAAATAAAATAAAAATTAAACGCAACCAATAAAAAAAATAAAAAAATAAACAAAAAAAATCCAAGAAATAAAAAAAAAATTACTCGAGCTTTAGAGTATGTACCTGTATGTATGTGCAAGTGTGTGTGTTGTGCGTGTGTGAGTGTGTGTGTGTGTGTATTTGTGTGTATGTGTGTGTGTGTATGAGTGATTGTGTGCGTGCGTGTTGCTATGAGGGAGTATAGAATTTGCTTTGTACATTCATTAGATGCGTTTGGACTGATCTCTTGTATTTTGTCAGAGATATGGGTTCTCTTAGGGGTGGTGGCAGATCGTTCCAAACTTTGACGGCGGCAAATTTGAAACTCCCTCTATAGAAAGCTGACTTGTGCTGTGGTATTGCAAGTTTGGTGCATCTTCGTAGTAACCTAATCCTTGTATCTTTGACCCATTTTAGTTTCCCGAAAAGGTAGTAAGGCTTTTGGAAATCTAAGACTTTCCGGACTGTTTACGCCAAATGCAGTTTTCTCCGGTTTTCCATATTTAAAAGTATTCTTTCATTTAAAAATGGAGTAATGTGCGCACGTTTGGGAACCTCATAACAAAAACGTACACACGCATTTTGCACTCGTTGGATGGCCTTCTTAGTTACAGTTAGGAATCTAGGTCCATAAACTATGTCAGCATAATTGAATTGCGACAATACTCTTGTGTGATAAGTCTTAAACGCAAATTCCCTCGACCAAAATTACAAATGTTCATTACATGCTAATGAAAACAGGAAGGATCGACAGAACTAAGGCCTGATTTGGCCATAACGGAAGAAGAAATGTTCTGAAACTTGATATCAAAATTGTTTATAACTATGGCTCAAACTCGTGGTTTACATTATTGTCTCAATTGACGACAAGTTTCAGACTCAACCCAACCTGGAGCATAGAAATTATTTTAGAATATACTTTGTTTTAATGTGTAAACGGTACCAATAATAAAATGCAGGTTTAAATACCACGTCATAATTCCATAAAAGCGCATACTTATTAAGATGATTAAGACAAGTGTAGTAGGGCTTTCTGACCTAAGCACAACCATCCATAAATATATTTTTATTGCTTAAGGCTCAAATATCTGCGTAATCTTAGGCTCTTAACAAAAGTTTGTTGTGCACATGCGTACAGAAGGTTCACTGCCTAATAAAACCAATGTATGATTCATCCCGCTCGCTCGCGTTTGCCGCATAGCACATACTACTTCGTTCTTACTTATAGCGCGATTGGTTGTTTCGTCATCCCGAACCGAAGGTGCGAAAGTGCAGCAAAGTCAAGATTAGCCGAGGCGGCTTACTAGCCAAGTCGTGCACAGTTAACCATTGGGCAAATCTAAAAAACTTTTCATGCAATACCTATTCGAAATGTATTCTTAATATTTAAAATGCCGAAAATGTAATAAGCAAACTTTTAATTTCACTGGATTATTCGAAAGTTAGTTGCAGGTACCTATAAGCCAACTTTGCCTTAGCAAACTGTTAAAAAATGCAAATGTCTATCTTGCGCAGTTTGTCTAGACTTTAATATGATCCCACTCCGTCTACCTAAGCTGAAACCCGTGCTCGGGCAAAAACTAAATGATAGGGTTGTAAAACTTAATGTGCCTTGACGTAGATACATAAGCTTACTCAGTGTAGGAGTTTCTCCTGATGATGGGGATGAACTGGATAATCTTTACTGAGGGAGCATACGAATATAAATAATGTGAACACTTCTAGGATTGTTGCCGAACTGACTTTTATTCAATGACTTCTGTCGTTTATATATTCTTTACAGCCATAGACATGATAATAAATTACAAACTATAAGGGCAGCAACACATTTCATTACAATAAGGCGTTGCACACATGTTCTCCAACATCCTCCACAGCCAAAGGAAAAGTAATACCTTTACTATTTTCGTAGGTACATTTTACGACTGTAAACAGTGACCTCATAAATCTGGAATAATTAATTTAATTTTAATAATGACTAATGAGACCTTTGGAGAGATATGCTGTGAACATGGTAACCGAATATTACATTATTGGTAATTCAAATCATTAAACCTTAATCACATAAATTACTTTATCGCTAATAAGTAATAGTTTAATAATATGCCATATGTATACTATCATTCTTTTCAACTCATATCATATATGACATAGTAATAACAATATGAGAATAAAACTAAAATACATGTAGGTATTCAAGTTTCCTAAAAATATTCGTATTACATATTTAATGTCACGTAAATAAATATGTAATTAATGTAACATTATAAATATTATTTGATGTAAAGTAATCAAATAATACATATTATGTGTAAAAATCAAGCAGTGAAACGTTACGGCAGACAGGGAGAGCTCTCAGAATTTATTATCGTCAAACATCGTATCTAGCTGGAAGTTTAATTATTCTACCTGTACGTGTCGTTCTTGTCACCGTAGGCTCTTCCGGTGAGGTCTCTGACCTCTGAGTAGTACTGCTAGGGTTGATAACAATTTTAAACTTCTTACCAATAGGATCGTCTGTGTTCGCTTCCTGCTGTCCCTCCACCTCAGAAGAAGAAAGTTCCAACCTATACAAACGCTGAATTGGCCGAGTCTTAAAACCCACTGACGTTTTTACTTGAGCTGTTCTAATTATGCCATCATCATTTGCCAGGATCAAATATCTTTTGTGTCAGAGACAGTAAGTTTCTTTTTGTTATTTTATTTATGTCAGTATATGGTGTCATTGAATTTAAATTACAGTACAATTCATCTGTAGCTGTGTCCCACAGCAATCCTAACACCGAAATCACTGTCATTTTAGTTTCATTAATCTGCAAAGGTGCTGTGACCCACTGTCTCAGATCGAACTTTCCTTCATTCATAATTTTCTTAGCTTCATGAATGAATATTTGAGTTTGCTCGGTAGAATCTAAACTAGTCACTAAATTATCTACATAAAATGACTTGCCTAGTAAATTGGCTGTTGTTTTGTAATCTGTGACTTGATTAAGGTGGTGCGAAATGGTTGCAGATAAAAGAAATGGACTTGCAGTTAAACCAAAAACCACTCTGCGGTGTCTATACACCTTAATGTCATCACATGATTCATTTTTCCACCAGAGAAATCTCAAATAGTCACGGTCTTGAGGTGTCACTGATATCTGCAAAAATGCCTTTGCTATGTCCGCTGTAATGCCAATGCATCCTTTACGGAATCCGATTAACAATTTGGGTATTCTATCTAGGAAATTAATGCCTTTTTCTAAACACAAGTTTAATGACAAACCATGTTTATCTCTTGTTGATGCGTCGTATACTGGGCGAGTCTTCGTTGTAAGACTAGCCTCTTTAAATACAGCTCTATGTGCTAAGTAATGTACTTTATTCTCATCCCTTTCTGTTTCAGGCACCTCTTCTATAATACCGGCTTGCTCCCACTCACTAAAGACATTATTATAATCTTTGAACTTACCGCTAGATTTTAACTTCTTTGAAGTAGTCTCTAGCCTGCGCATGGCGAGCTGCCGGTTGCTCTGAAGAGCGTCGTGGCCAGTCTTCCAAGGAAGATGCACCTCGTACCTGCCCTCCGAGTTGATCAGGATGTTTTCTTCAAAGTTTGACATCACTACTTCCTCCTTCTGCTGTTTAGACTGCACCTGTGTAGTGTCATTAATGCCTAGCAACTCTAAGTCCCAAAAGTTACTAATACTTTGTGAGCAAAATAAAGATGTCACTACATTGTTGTTGGTTATATTTATTTTACCCTGTAAAGTCCAACCTATTTTCGTCTTAATGGCAGTTAAACCATTTTCTAAATTGATGAATAAGTTGGTTAATAATGCCCCTGAATAGTCGGCTCCTATCAGTAGGCCTATGTCAGAGCTCTCACTATCTGACAATTTTATGTTATGTTTATTTAACAGTCTCATTAAAGACTCATGTGATTCGTTCACTTTGGGAACATTTTTACATACGCACACCTGCTCTAAAGCTGACATATTGTATTCAAATGTGCTATCAAGACTTTCAATACTAAAATCATACACATTATATTTTTTAAAGGATACAGATACTCCTCCAAACAGTGAATGGCTCAACTCTTCATTCCCTGCGACTGGTAGTCCTAGTTTCTCTGCTATCTCACTCTTGATATACGATCGCTGTGAACCGCTGTCAAATAAAGCGCGAACTGTTGCCGTTTTCTCTCCCCGACGAATCTTCACCGCAACTGTTTGTAGTAGAGTTGTTGTCTTCAAGCTGTTCTGAGAGAGGTTCTGTAGTGCAAGTTCAGCTTTATTCTTCTCTGGTTCCGTAGATTTAAATGATAGCTTACTTTCAGAAGGTGAATGTACTCCAGTACACATGACAGTTGAGTGTCGTTGCCCACAAACATAGCACTTGACAAATGATTTGCATAATTTCGCATGATGTCCAATCTTCAAGCATAAGGCGCAAGCTCTCTTCTTCTTCAGATGTTCTTTTCTGTCATCTAAAGACATCTTCGCTATCTTGTAGCATTCAAGGCTTTGATGAGTAGCTTTGTCACACCATACACATCTTGCTGATGATTCATTATGTTTGAAGTCCTTGACATTAACAGAAAGACAGGCTGCAGTTGGTCCATATGCTTTCGAACATTCCGGGGTGAAATTAGACTTGGCCATTGCCACTCGTTGCTCACTCTCTATTTCTTTCTTGAGAAATTTTAATAAGCAGTTCAACATGTCGTCACTGGTATTGAGTCTTAAACGCTCCCATGCTCTTAATGTTTCAGACGGAAGGGCTGACTCCACCATTGGCAGTAGAAAGGCGGAAAATTTATCTCTTGTCACTCCTAGAATTTCTAAAGATCTCAGACTGCTATTGAGCTTGTCGTATAATGTTGTCAATTCCCTTTCAGGGCTATTGTCTAAAATGATGGCAAGGAGTTCTCTAACATATGCTTGTATTAATAAGTCATCTCTTGCATACCTGTTTTTTAGATCCTGGATACAGGCAGTGTAGCTATCGTTTGTCAACGGGAAGCTGTTGACGAAACGTTGTACTTCTGTGTCCGGTTCCATCATTTGATATAAATACTGCATTTTGTCAATATTGTTGATTGTGTTGTCTGTATCTATTTTGTTGAAGGAGCCCCAGAAATTCAACCAGTTCTTGATATTTCCATTAAATTTCTTGAGTTCTAAAATTAGCAGTTTGACATTTCTTTTGTTTTCGCCTTCATTTGTTTTCCTTGCTGACGCTCGGGAAAATTCCCTTTGTTCCAGATATGTTTGTAGAATTGCGAATTTATTTTCGTATTTTCCTGAGCCCTCGATCTCTTCCTCTAGGTCTTTTTCAACCCAGTCAGGTATCTCGAGTATCTGCTGCTTAATTTTCTTGTTCAGCTCCACTAGCTGGACATATTCGTTGCGCAGCAGCTTGAAACAGGCTTTTATCTCGATCTCGCATTCCTTTTCCATGGTTCCTGGAACTTCCTCGCATTCGAGCAATTTCTCTAAGGCGTTCACTTGTTTTGTGAAGTGTCGTCGTATGACGGATCGTTCCCTCTTGAGATTTTCCATTTTCTTATTATTTCATCCGCTTCTTATGTCACGGTCGCCAGCTGTAGGAGTTTCTCCTGATGATGGGGATGAACTGGATAATCTTTACTGAGGGAGCACACGAATATAAATAATGTGAACACTTCTAGGATTGTTGCCGAACTGACTTTTATTCAATGACTTCTGTCGTTTATATATTCTTTACAGCCATAGACATGATAATAAATTACAAACTATAAGGGCAGCAACACGTTTCATTACAATAAGGCGTTGCACACATGTTCTCCAACACTCAGAATATTTTTATAACGGGCAACCAACATTTATTCAAGCTGCTTACATTTCCCAATGTATTTATAAGGTAAGCATCAACGACATTTATCGCTCTGCATATATGTATTAGGTTGAAGCAGTCGAGCATTCGGTCAGTGTCGAGTAGCTATAGTTCTATAGCATGAATTTTTGCGATGACAAGACTATTAAGAAATGATTAGCTTTTTGCCCAGAAAACAGCACGATAAAAGCGATTCATATACCGTATTTATAAATACATACTATAGGTATATCACACTTTATTTACAAATGTAAGCAAAATTGTGGGAATGATTAAAAAAAAAACTCTCATAACTTCACACCTCAATTATTTTTTACTAGAGTTATATCATCATCATCCTAGCGTTATTCCTAGTACAGTTGCATCCTGAACGATGCCCGGGGTCCGCTACCTTATCCCACAAATTGGCATAGGCACTAGTTTTTTACGAAAGCGACTGCCACCTTCCAACCCAAGGGGTAAACTAGACCTTATTGGGATTAGGTTTGTCAAGTGAGTGGGCAACTTGACTGTTAGAAGTTCTCAAGCCGCCCGAAGGCCTCTAACTTGGCTTAACGACTGCTATCACAGTCAGCAGCCGGGATCAACGGCTTAACCACTCAAAGCGGTCACCCATCCAAGGACTGACCGCGCCCGATATTGCTTAACCTCGCATACCGACGCTGGGCCACGAGAGCTCTAGAGTTATATAGATAAATATAAAAAGTCAAAGTGAAAAGTGTTTATTGTGTTCAACATAGGTGGATATAGTGGTATACGATTACATTTTTGTATCACTATGTTTTACATACTTAAATACGTAGAAAACGTCCAAGACTTAGACATCATTGAAATTATTGATGAGATTAATAAATAGTAAATAAATATTGGGGGACAATCTAACACAAATCGACCTAGTCTCAAACTAAGCAAAGCTTGTACTATGGGTACTAGACGACGATATACTTACTTATATAGATAAATACATACTTAAATACATGGAAAAAAATCTATGACTCAGGAACAAATATTCGTGCTAAACATACACAAATAATGCCCTGACTGTGAATCGAACCAGGGACCTCCGGCTTCGTAGGCAGGGTCACTACCAACTAAGCCAAAGAGGTCGTCTTTACTTGTAATGGCTTACTTTGTTTCGCATTAAGGATCAATGTTGGATCAATCAAAGTATAAATATGTGTATACCCTTTTCACCTCATCGCAGAGAAGTAAGGTAGAATAAAACCACTCGTTTAGTTCTTCTGATCCCAGCCCCTGGTTGACTACAAAGGCACCTGTGACTGATGAAGCAGAAATACAATATATTGTGCCGAAATAAATCAATATATTTAATATTTTATTATATGATGCCTACAACAGAAAAAGGTACGTAAGTATAAACTTAAATTTGTAAATCTGAAGAACCGTCTCACACAATAAAATCAACCCAAGCCCACATCATAATATTAGCTATATGAAATAAATTCTGAAATGCTATAACTTGTACCGATACTGCGTGTGTGGAAAATTCGTCAACTAAGTAGTATGACATACGTTGCAGTTAATATTATAGCTTCGTATACAATATTCATATCTGACGGGCTTAAGTAAATGAGAACAAATCGTAAAATACAATATTTTTTTATTTAATGCTACAGTCGATAATCCAAGCTATTCGTGTTAAATCAACATAATAAAACACTATACGTATTATTAGTAGATAGTTCGAGTTAAACAATTTACTCAAATTCATATCAAAAGAAATTTACATTTCACTTCGTGACACTTAGTACTTAATAATATGCCTAATAATTTTCGCAGATAGTTACTTAAACTAAATTGCTGAAAATTTAACTGGCTTCTAAAATCGCATTAATAATTTTCATCAAAGACCAAATGAACCTATCATTTGCTATGTTTATTATGTTACGCTCCCATAAATACAGTCCGAACTTCAGAATATACTGACACATTTTCTCGATGGCCTAATACGAACAACTTTCTGCTTTAGCGTTCTTGCCGAAACTTTTTATTAAAAAATATGGCAGCAAAATTTTACTGGGTTCTTTCCAATGCCTAACCCCGTCGACAGAATTTGCCAGGAGGTCAACGTGTCTCGACGTTTAGCATTCCAGTTTTGATATCTATTGTTGTGCGTGCTCGCTTCTTAGCGGTTCGGGCTAACGTGGCAGAACGAGTGCACTAAACACATTGATGAAAATAAATGAAAAATGTCGAGTTAGATCGACCCACAGCATTAGCATAGTACACCTGAGGTTTATTATTCAAGTCCTTATATGACAATGGAGACCCTTTTGTAATTCTGATGTTTCGAGGAAAGTTGTAACAGCATGTTTTACGACTGTAATGTGACTGTAACCCGACGATTTTCGTTAAATGTATTTTCATATCTTTCCGTCACATGTATTATCTTATTCCTTTCTACTATAATTTATAGGAAACGAAAATTGTGAATCGCTTCACGAACACAATGCTAAAAATTGTTATTTTCTTATCGTGATAACAATGACCAATATCATTAAAATATGTGTACATTACGTATTGTTTTAAACAGGGATATAACTTTGTCACGATAATATTTGTCAACATTCAGTAGTTTCTCTGTTTAACTTTGCTAACATCTAAACACTCACTTTACAAATCATTGTAATTGAAACCACTTTTTAAATTGAAAACACTTCACATATGAGTGTTTTATGTTTAAAAAGGTGTTCAATATATCTTGAGCATACTACAAGCTTAACAAATACAAGTACTTGAATGAAGCACACTTCAAAAGCATATTATAAGGTAAACGATTACATCATGGACAGGGATGTTTGGCAGTGAGTGTCCTGCACGGCTAATCTATCGCGAAAATAGGTTTTCTACTGTAGCTTGTTATTTTTGTAATAACTGAGACTGTAATTTTATATTTAACTATACAATGTATATTGTTTTGAAAAAATGACACCTCGCCGAGTTTCTTACGCCGGTTCTTCTCGTGGCAAAGGTTTATTTTTCCGAACCGGTGGTAGTTTATTGACGTTCATAGGTGCATGTAATATGCCTAATTTGAAGAATAAACAACTTTTACTTTTACTGACGTAAGTTACAACTACCCACGGTATGAAAATACCACAATCCCTCCACCAATAGCTATAAAAACTACTTACTAACTTAATATGTAGGTACATTATCTTTGACCTATTTATACATTGGGTTAGGATTTCGAGTGGATCGAATTTGACGAAGGCCCGTACTCTTCGAAGGATCCCAAGTAGTCTCCGTACCCCCTGCCTTACAATCTGAGAATACATCATCGTGAGACACAGCCCTGGAAAGAAGTGAGGTGGGGGGTACACTTGAGCTGGACTCCAGTGATCGACACGCCTCCTCAGAGCCATTCTCGGGTTCCAGTATACTTGATTCCGAGCCCTGGCATTCGATCAGTGTTTGTCTCGCCGAACACTCTTCTGGGGACACTGAATCGTTTATAGATATCTCGAAATCGTAACTATCTCCCTCATTCCGCAAACTTAACGTTTTGCTGCCTTTGTACAATAATAATTGATCGACATGTTTCTTAACATCTATATTTAAATCTGTCACATGAACCAAGAATAGTCTATTACCAATAAACTTTTTTATGTAACCTTTTTTTCATACATGCTTAGATCTATTGTTATAAATATGTTTAACTAACACCTGGTCACCTTCTTGGAAGCATACTTTCCGCCGTCCTCCGAAAAAAATTAACTCTACTAATAACTAGAGAAATTTAATTTGTATGACTATGCATACAAATTAAATTTTAAAATTAAATCAATTAGTATACATTTTCAATTAATATTTCGTAAATTAATAACACATAATTCAAATTATAAAAATGACAATACATTACATTTATGTTTACAATCAGCAAATTAAAGATATAAAATAATAAGAATACACATTATGACATTAACTTCGATTATCTCATCTACAAGGAAGTCAGATAGGGTAGTGTAACATTTAGTGACTAATAGTTTTTTAGGTCATTTTTAAACATGTGTAATGGTTTCTCTCTAAGAACTCATCATCCTCCTAGCGTTACACAGTGTTCCGAAAACGCTTGGGATCGGACATTTTGTTATAACTCTGGTAATCGATGTAGTTCAATATGGTAAATAAAAGTGTAGAAGTGACCCCCAGTCAAATCTTTATAGATTCGGAGAAAAAAAATTATAAAGTTGGCCACTTCTACACTTTTATTTACCATATTGAACTACATCGATTACCAGAGTTATAACAAAATGTCCGATCCCAAGCGTTTTTGGAACACTGTGCGTTATTCCCAGTACAGTTGCATCCTGAAAGATGCCTGGGGTCCGCTACCTAATCCCAAGAATTGGCGTAGGCATTAGTTTTTACGGAAGCGACTGCCATCTGACCTTAAGAACTATAGGTATTTTATTGTAAATTTTAACAGCCAAACAGATGCAGTTCGAGAAAATACTGTGCACAGATTATGAGCTCCGTAGGTTTGTTGTTAAAACGTTAAAAGACCTGGGACACTTGCTTAAATAATGTAGGATTTGTTTTAACTAATACAGCTGTTTCAAAAATAAAAAGGCAAGGCAGTGTTAGTATATTAAGTTTTTTAAAATATGGAACACAGCTGTCTGTTTGCTTCAGGTCACGCATTGCTCTGATGCATCTTTTTTGTGCCTTCAATATATGTTCCTTGTTGGTCGAATTCCCCCAGTAAATAAGACCATAGCAGAGGGTGGATCCAACATAGCCATGATATGCTGCCAGGACCGCCTCCGTGTCTACTTGTTTTGATAATTTGTAAAGCGCGTATGCGTATTTGCTAAGTTTTTTACATATTTTCCTCTGTATGTAGTTTCCAAGATAGCTTATTATCAACAATTATTCCTAAAAACGTTGTGACATCAACCGATTTGATAACATGTCCTTGATATTTACACTGTATTGGCAGCATAGGAGTATTTTGTCGAAAATGCATTACTTTGGTTTTATTAACATTTAACATTAAATTGTTATCATTAAGCCATTTTATTATAGTACTCATTGTATCTTTAATTTCCATTTCATAATTATTAACATCATTACACTCGGTTATAATTGTACTGTCGTCCGCAAACAACACCATAGGGTACTTGACATGCCTAGGAAGATCGTTGATGTAGAGGAAAAATAAGAGTGGCTATGGAGTGGAACGCTACCTTGGGGCACACCATACTTCAGCATAACGTATCCGACTTGAATGATCTTTCCTCTTTGTTTGGTACGCGACTTAAGCACAATAATATTATTATAGTACATTGTTTCACGAGGGACGTAAGCGAGAGTCTATCTTGATAACTCGAGTTTGCAATATTCTTACGCCCGAGTCAATCACAATGTTTTTTTATCACAGTTGCGAGAAAATAATTAACTTCACGAAATCGACAACTGCTTCACCTCTAGTTTCAGTGCAGCCGGGGCATCCTTGCGAGAGGACCACGAAGCTTCAATATTTCAACCATTCACAAAGCGCTATTCTTGCGGCGCGCGGCCAACTAGATTATTCAGCTTCAAAAGTTCAACCAATCACAGAGCAGTATTCTTGTGGAGCGCGTTCAACTAATTTTTTAAACCAATCAGATCACACACGATATATGAAAATCCATAACTCGCGCGGGAGGTAAATCGGCTATAGCCGCTTTATACCCGTGCGTAGTGCGTACAATAAGACCCTTAGTGTGATGAAAAGGTTTATTCATGTACTCGTGTCCAGTCTGCAGTCAGCAAAGAAATCGGTTTTTCACTTTTTGACTCTATCATTTATGTGTTAAGATTCAAACGTGGTACCTTACTTTCTTGGCTGACTGTTTATGGGGACATAATAATACGTTATACGAATTTCGGTTTCAACCATATTAGTCGCACGGAATTTCTTCATAACTTATAGCGAAATACTTTCGTACGGTTGACGTAAAAATTATGTTCACACTTTTGCACCTTATTTCGTTGTAATAAAGCAAAAATGGGATACATATCTTTGACGTCGACTGAACCTACGCGGGAGCGACAGTCAAGGCACGGGGATTGCTTACGCTGTCATCCGAGACATTATCTGGGATCTTTCTGCTTAGGGTTAGGTGCATGATGCTTCCCGGTTTAAGAATATGTACCGTCTATTAAATAACATTCTATTCGACGACGGAACCCTAAAAAAGGCAATGGTTAACGAAGTAGTCGCTCATATTTTGCAGCTCAATCGTTTATTACATAAAAATTTTAACGTTAAAGTTGGAGCTTAAGATTGTTTAAAAAAAACGTGACTGACGCGATGACGTATTTATGACAAGGTTGATAAATGTTTTTTCTTTTAATACGTCTCATGTTTGGACAACTCTCTTGAATTAGCCGCGACGTGTGATTATTGAAATGTCATATGTATTTATTTTTAATCAGTTATTATAAATAAACTATGCTTTGATATTCCAAAATAATGAATTTTGTTCCTTGAATACCTTACTTTATGAAAATAAAATAAAAATTATCGGTCAGTAAAAAAACAATGCGAATCATTATGCTATAGGTACATAGGTGCATAGGCGATATGTACAGTATCTCTTACTTTTTCGTACAAGCGCACAACATAAAACACACATGGGTGCTAGAGGGACAGTTTATAATATGTAGGTATTATGTAATTTGAATATATAATTGGTTTAAGTTTTTATTGTTTTTTTTTATTTTAGTGACGTTTATACTTCAATTATTACCTAAGGCTTTAAAAATTGATTGCCTAAGGCTTTAAAAGCAAACTTTTGGTTGGACTCGTTATCCGCGTCAGCCACTTATATAATATCATTTGACCAAAACATTGTATATATACACTCGAGCTCAAACTATTATGACCACAGGTACGGTATTTTTTGACCTTTTACTTAATTTTCAAATCATCACTTTACTAAAATTTCCATGTTTGTTAACTTTCTTATATCTCAAATTGATCCCAAAGAAACTTGAAAGTTAATGTACCTGTGAACTAAAGAGCATCGATCTCAGTCCATTAGTTCATTAAATCCACGGTAAAAAGATAAACTTAACGCTGCCGTTGCGTAGAAACTTGCCGTATTTACACTAGTTGTTTACAAGCTCAACGATATCTCTGGCGGCTCCATTGTGTGCGTCCATAAGGACGATATTATTGGATCCAGCGCTAAATGAAAGATGAACTAATAATATATAAAAGTTTCATAAACTTTCTTTCGCTTCGTAGACAGACTATATGAGGTGAGCACACCGTGAAATAAGCAACATTTGCTTCTTGCTTTCATCATAGTCTTTTCGTTATTGCGCGTAGCAACCTATATAATATAACTAGTTATGGATTTTGTTCTCAACTTTATTTATTCAATAAACTAATGACAACCCTAAGTTTTCTTTACTACAGATCTATATTATTCTCCGTTATCTAGGAAAAACTTTAAAAAATTTCAAGTTTTTGCCTGTGGCAGCAAGGCAGGCAGTTTAAATTTCATTCTAATACTATAGGTAATCATGGTTCCGCAATATTGTAGATCACCTCGGAATTGATCTGTGTAGATCACAAAATGTGCTGTAACTCCTCTAATACTTTTTACCTCTAGGAACAAAGATATGAATAGACTATGGAGAGTTAACGTTGAAAATTGCTTCTATGAAAACTAGAAAAAAGAAACAATTTTTCACGCTTGCTCCCCATAGACGATTTCATGCTTTCGTCACTAGGAGTCGTCGAGTTATATTTTGGATGTTAATGGGTTTCGTTGCATGTCGCCTGTATAAAACATGAAGATCTCGTATAATTATCAACCCACTTATTTGTACCATGTTTTGAGCGAATAAGTACTTAACTGATTATTAATTATATGATCTTAGATATACTTAGCTTGAGGTTAGTAAGATAATACTCGTAGGTAAATGTATCTTTAGTAATATGCATATTATCAGTGGCATAAGCATGCCTTACGTAATAAGCTAATGACTTGGGTAGTACCTAATAGGTACCTAATAGAGTTACCGAGTATTTTTACAGAACGCTAGCTAATTAGTGGACGGAGCTCTATTAAATGCTTGGAACTTGAATTTTCAGAAGCAGAGTCATCCCGAACCCTCACGACCTGTGGTTCATAAATAAAGAGCGAAATTAGAACTTTTAATTGAAGTGCCCCAGTCTTTAACGAACAACTAGCTGTTCCGTTCAGATCCTACTTCTTATATTAATGACGCCAACTTTCCAGAACTTAATTGAAATCAATTCTGTAGACTACTAACTAATGACTCTCGACGTTTTGCTTGACGTTTACGGCAATGTTTATTCAAACTATTTTATGTTTTCTATGTATTTAAGTATGTATTTATCTATATAAGTATGTATATCGTCGTCTAGTACCCATAGTACAAGCTTTGCTTAGTTTGGGACTAGGTCGATTTGTGTAAGATTGTCCCCCAATATTATTATTATTGTATGTCTTTTCCGCTCACGGGACAATGGTGTTTTGGAAGGCGTGCGCGGAGCCGAAGTACCGAGGTACCGAAGTACCAACCGAGTACTACATAGCCAACACGTAGAGGCCCTTTTGACAATTTAATTAAATGCAAGGGGTACACCGAGCGGATGCTGTCCCTGCCCATGTCATGGGACGCACACAGAGACAGCATCCGCCAGGGTGTACAGGAACTATTGCTGGTTGATGGAATCTAAATGAACCGGACTATTGGGTGAATATGATGGACTAATGGCTGCGCTATTGAGTGAGACAACTGACGTCTGCCTAATAAAACTGTCTCACATTTTTATCTCAGGCAGACGGTGACTCGCCCTCTGCTAGATGGGCCCCTATAAATATCGACATTAAAATGGCCTAAGGGCAACACCGGTGCAGAGGGCTGGGGGTAGAGAGGTGGCACTGGACTTTAAACATATAGCCAACTCGCCACTTAGGTGACCACATCCACCCCCGAGCAACAGCTCTAGCGACTCCACTCTGGACAGCCGGTTAAGGCAAGCCAGAGTTCATACAACCAACCTACAGGACACCCCCAGGAGCACTCAGGTACATAGGGTCACTGCTCCCTAACCGCCACAAGCTGCCCTATGTTGACTGACTGCACTGGAAATCCAGTGGGCGATGGGGTCGTCACATCCCTACGCCATTTTATACTATTATTATTATACTAAATTTAATGTATAATACGACATTGAAATATTTGTTCTATAAGGTATAAAAATACTTTATCTCAATCTTTTTTGGGATAATCTCTGTAATGGCACAAAAACAGACTTTTGTTTATTATTTCTGTACTAAAAAGAAAAATCCGCGAGACGAGTTTATCACCTGGCGACCACCGATGATCAAAGGGACGAAATGTTGAGGTATTTTAGTTCAACAATAGTATATTCACATAAATAGAATAGTCAGCTAAAAAGTGGAGCCATATAGTAGAAATTCCAATAATAGCTTTCGAAGTTACTTGGTTAAACTTGAACTTCTTGATATGCAATGATCAATCTTTTCTTGTAGTTTCTGTTCATCATGGCAGCTACTTCTACATCACAGCTTTGTTGCATTGATAATCCTTTGTCTTTCCTTTATCCAGCAGAGCGATATACAGTTTTTTTATAGTGGCTGCAGTGTCCACAGAGGTACATAAAACGTTATCTATATGAGTATACAACTCGATATGGCTAATTATTGATTCCTCGCTACGTACAAAATGATTTCATTAAGTGAATCCTGTGTTCAAATCGAAGATCAATTAATTTCAAATCAAACGCCGATTACAGAGGCGTATCGGAGCAAAGTACAATTTTAAAAGCCGCGGGGCGGGAACACTATTAGTCGCATACGATTCAGTTCGGCAAAGCGCCCACGCCGAATGACATTGCCCATTCATTTGGTCTTTCCATTAACGCTTCAGTCCAAGTAATGAATGTTAAGCGAATCGTTTGTTCGGTGGAATAATGTATGCCACTCAGTCCGGGGCGTTTATCACCAACGCGACGTGTTCATCCCTCTCTAACTAAGTACATTCGACTTTAACAAATTGCTTTTAAGCGAATGACGAGTCCAATAGAGATTTAGTGCTGCAATGACATAACTTTTTTGCTGTTATCATCATCAACCTAGCATTATTCCCAGTACAGTTGTATCCTGAATCTTGCCCGGGGTCCGCTACCTAATCCCAAAAATTGGCGTAGGAACTAGTTTTTACGAAAGCGGCTGCCGTCTGACCTTCCAACCCAAGGGGAAAACTAGACCTTATAGGTGATATCCATGAATATAATACTCACTAACTTGACTGTTAGAAGTTTTCAAACCGCCCGAATGCCTCTAACTAGGCTTAACGACTGCTATCATAGACAGCAACCTGGATCAACAGCTTAACGCGCCTTCCAAAGTACGGGAGCGCTCAGTTCGTAACCACCCAAAACGGTCACCCATCCAAGGACTGTCCCCGCCCGACATTACTTAACCTCGCATTTTTCTGTACACACATTAAAAAAAAACATTTTTGCTGTATTAATTACATCTCAAGTGAAGCACGTGAATGAGTAAAACAGCTTTTGGCTGGGTTCGTTGTTATATTTAATATACTTTATGAGTTTTATGACCTCCTTGTTGTTGTCAGAGTCTACGCCTGTTCGTGCTAGTGAGGCATATTTATTTTTAAATAACTTTGTTCATTAGTGCCTCAAGAAATTAGGATGTAGCCAAATAGCCTCGTGACTGAATAAAGACGGCAGGACGGGTGCTCAATACAAGAACAACTAGTCTCGAAGCAATCTCAACTCAGCGTGTAATGGCCATTGCCAGTGCTGGTCACTGGTTGGAATTATCAGTGTACCATACCATGGATAGGCCATAGTTGAGGTGCAGAGCAAACGGGTGCCTGCTATTCGCTTAACACTTTGACCGTATCGTAAACGGGAGCTTTTAACTACGGCTAATTTATGCAGCGCACGGTTTGCCGGGACAGATTACAGAGTGGCGTTACCATTCGGCGCTACACTCGGGTCTGAATCACGCCTGCCGAATGTGCTACATCTAGTGGAAAAATTAAGCCTGTTTATTCGTTCGCATTTAACTGGACAGTCGAGTCATTACGTTACATAGCTAAATGTGTCTGCCTTCTGTTGGAAGTTAATTATATAAAGGGGCAAATTGAAATTGTAGGTTTTGGGGCTAACAGTTAAGCCACAAGCGCCCGAGAGACACCTGTCGACTACTTCCTTTTTCATATCTTAATGCGAACCCACTTTCTTTAATAAGGATATCAGTACAGTCAATAGATTGTAGCCATAAACTCTATTCATATTCGACGATATCCAGTTATAATATATCAGGCAAGCAGCATTTGATACATTATACGAATTCATGTATAAAATAAAATAATGATTAACATTATGTTTTCTCGTACATATAAAACAAAAGAAGACATCATTATTTTCCCAAAAACTTTTTGTGTAACCTCTGGGTTGCACCGACTTACGATCACAGACTGATCAACGTCAAATATGGCGCCGGCAGCTGTCATTCCATAGAAACTTGTCAAACTTTCCATACATTGAAATTTTAATGAACACAGCTTACGATTACAGACGGTTTGGTGCAACCCATCCATAATCTCCTTTGATCAGTAATCACGTCGGAGGCTGTGGTTTATTTTAGAAGATAAAGTTATTTCTGTTCATTGTATATAGGTAACTATTTTCTCAATAACAAAGTTTAATATTATCTATTATTAGGTAGGTGATAGAAATCATCTCACAAAAAACATTTGATAACATAATCATTTGATAAACAACATTTGACAGAATATTCGCTATTTTACGAACATTTCACAAATAAGCATCAGACTAAAATTGATAAAACTTGATAAACTACTCAGTTGATAAAACAAAACACGACAAAACTCGCCAAATAACGATTTATATTTTTTGTTAAAATAAAGTGTCAATTTTTGATGGAGTATCTCCTTCACTCCAACAAAAGGACGCAAGTTCCGGGAGTTCTCTATAAACATATGTACGACCGTTTTCAATTCCCAGTAGAGTTAATTTTTTAGTGTTAAATTAGGATTAGGAGTAGTAGGTAAGTATTACGGAACACTTCATTGTTCGTCGCGCACAATGAAGCACTATTTCGCTTTCTGTATTATTATATAGATTTTTTCCTCGCAAATGTGTTGAAAAAAGTCGTATGAACCTCGTGGGGCTTAGTCATGGCACCAGAGGCGAAATTACTAGCGAGCTGTGCGATGATAAGACAACCGAGAGTCAAATGGCTGATTTGGGGCCATTTCGTGGATGTTTTATGTGTTATTATGTTTTTGTTTTTTGTTTTGTATTTTTGCCACGAATAAATGTATTTATATTTCTATGTATTTCTAAACGGGACCCGGGTATGTCCTAAAACTACGACCAAGACCACCGGGGAATGGGCAGCAGCATTCCTTGAGTGCGGTGGAGATACTGCGATCGCCAACCCGCATGCCAAGCGTGGCGATTATGGCATTTACCCCCCATGAAATTGGGGGAGGCCTAGGGCTGATATGGTGGTGTTATTTCTAAATGATCAACTACAAGGCTGCATAGCATGTATGCTGTATGCAGGCCATGCAGGGGCGGATTTGGGTTAAGCCCAGTAGTACATGGCCTGGGGCAAACCCATCACTATTAAAAATTCAAAGTCTCAATTAATCTCGCAGATTCTTAAGCTGTTTCCGATCTCAGAGGTTAACTAATTATTTACTTATTTACTAATTCCATTTTATCCATTAGAGATAATCCTCGAGAATCTCTTCAACTTGAAGTACTTGTGTACACAATATTCGACGTAATTACTTCGGCGAATATCCAAAGGAGATCGTTGTCTAGTTACGTTAGTCTCGCGGTTAATTAAAATGGAACTTACTAATTTATAGAGTTATTTGTTTGTTTTAAATGGTAGACATACATTGCGTATTTTCTGTATAACTTTCCAAAAATTAACTTGAGGAGTCGAATAAATTAAAGTTCCGTAACAGTTAGTAACCATACTGATGGTACATCAATACCAATGTTATAAATGCGAAAGTAACTCTTGTCTGTCTATTTATTACCCCTTTAAGACGCGCACAAAGTTTCGGGCACAAGGATGCTTTTGCATTAGTGGCTCGTTTATAACTACGTTTTAAATAATAATCATAAATCGCGCGTCTAAAAATATAGGTTTAGTTCTTTAAATCAATTGTTTATTCATATTTCCTAACATAAACTAAAATTATTATTTATTGGGTACGTGTGGAAACTGGACTTACTAAACTTACCTACTTACTCCAATAACGAAATACTTCGTCAACTTCGCAATGTATAGTCAACTTTGTATATACATTCATTTGCAAACATATCAGAATTGAAATGCGAGCCTACTTCATTTGTATTCTTTCGAACGAAATCAACCGATAGAATATGATTCGTACTCGTAACTATTTTTTCCGGAAACATCTTTAAATAGAAAATAGGAAACAACGGAGGAATTGGCATCACTGCGCTGTGCCTTTCCGTCAAAAGCGATCCAATCGTCCTCTTTTATTGGAACAGCCCTCTTGCGTCTTTGTTGCGGGAATTCCCCTGGATCCAATCTATGTAAAGTATTTACGAGTGACAAGAATTTATTTGACGTGCCAATATTTCACCCCAATATCCCGGTAAGAGCCACATTTTAAAAGCGCTCTAGAGCGCTAGTGATTGAACATTTAAGGAGGTTTATTCCGCTTTCGAACACACTACACGCCGCCGCCGTATGAGCCTTTCCATTCTATAGCGCGGTTTATTTGAAATGTTTCTTTTTGACTCTAGCTGAATAGCCTCTGAGAAAATGAGAGCACGGGCCGTGACTGAAAGACTTGCTTGTTATGAAGCTGTTAGAACATCAATGTCATGTTACTGCAAAAAAATGTAATTACCTTGGCTCGTCTCGTCATTCAGCGCTTAGTGGGTGTTTGATTAACGATCTGAATTAATTTCCTCCAAAATCCCCGTAACGAGGCGAAGGAATGGTCGGAGGGAACAGAAATATCGTCCTCTCTATAATACTCGTTATTAATGCGAGTCATTCCGCGAACAAGATGGCCAGCCACAAAATAAGGAAGATGTAATAAGAATATTATAATAGCAACTTCCCCCTCTTCTCTAAAACTTTACCAACCACCTTTCAAGTCAGCTATTTAAAATTTAGGCATGGATGTCACTGCACATTTCTGAAATTTTCAATTTCATTAAAAATTCTGTGAACATAAAATCAGTTAATATGTGAACTACTTCTAATATGTAACTTTTTACTATATTAAATTAAAATACTGCGATTAGTTTGCTAATGGAATGGCTGTCAATTAATTTACATTTAAGTGCAAGAAAAACATGGATAAACTGTTACCCAGTTAAATCGCAGCTAGTTAATTTGAAGCTTTTCTGAACGCCCAATGAACGTTGAAGTTTATTTGGATGATATTTTATTGCGAGGCAATAAATTAAGGTTACTGCGAATGACTGCATTCATGTAATTTCTGAAACCCACTATATATTCACGATCGCCAAACATCAAATGAAAAATATTTGCAAAGCGTTGGAGTATTTGCCGTACGTGTAAATTCGAACCGCGTAGTATTTAGACGACCATGGGACCGTGCTTCGAGGTGTTTAAATGAATCAACCGCGTACGAGTTCAGCTTAATTGTGCGAGGTGTAATCCAGGATTTGATCGCCTGACGTTTCGCGAATAATTATGCCCGTATAATCCCCTCTCTGTCTCTCGCGCGAACCGCCCTCGCCCCGCACTCCTCGCGCCTGATTGATGACGCCGGAGATTGCATGTCAGGATTACATCTGCGGAGGATGTACGGATTATTTAGTTGCCAGCGGTGAATAGAGCAGGCAATACAGCGGGAAAAAGTTGGAGACGTCGCGGCGTCTGATTCCATCTAGATATCGGCAGCGTGTATAGGCACGGCTGTAGGTACCGTACTAACACGGAACCTTAGGTAACATTTTCTGCTATTCTGTGGTTGGCGATCTATACATACCTGTTGTAAAATACAGGTTCACAGATTTTATAATATTACAGGTTGTAACAAAAATGCCGATGATCCGTCTAAACCGATAATTGGTATCGCATTCTTAGTAGAAATAACCAAGTTCATAAAAAAATTAAAACATTTTCTTGTAAATAAAATTTACTAGGTACACCTTTGAGGAAGGAACAAGACAATAACGACTTAGCAACTGAAGTATAGTCCAAGCAGGCGATGTTTTCATAATTTAAATCTCATGTAACTCAGTAAATGTACACCTAATGTTTTATTATTATTATTATTGAGAATTTGTTATTATTTCTATTATATTAGTTTAGTTGTAAATTGCAGTGCCCTTGCAGGGCTCATAGCTGATCTTGTTTCGATATACCACCTTATGTAATGTACCTATGAAAGCTATAAAATAGTGAATACTGAAATAAGTAGGTAAAAAAATTGACTCAAAGTTTTTGATTTTGTATGGGGAATTAATAAACTTTGACGGAGGTCCCCAAACAAAAACAAAACAACTACTTATTTCTACTCAGAATGCGATACCAATTAACGCCTCGGCATTTTTGTTACAACCTGTAATATTATAAAATCTGTAAACCTGTATTTTTATTGCGAAATATTAAAGGAGAAAAACTAACCAAACAACCTGATAGGTTACTTCAGTGATGACGCACAAAGTTGATGACATTAGTAAGAAGAAATAACAGCGCTACGGTGTACGTACCTCGTAGTAGCTTTTAAATTTGGCGCGGTACAGTCAATCTCACGCAATATGCGCGTAAAATGCTAGAAATGCCGTCAAATAACTCAATGTGTACGTGATTCATAGCTGTTGACGCCCGTCGGCATGTTTTTTGAGTTCAAAACGATTTCTCTATAACTAAAGGTCCTGTGATAAACGTACGCCTTTATTTAGCCTTTAGAACGTCAGCCTTTTAACAGTTTTGGTAAAACAACTTTAGTTGTGTGGAATGAACTATCGCCTTCGGTATTTCCGGACCGATAAGATCTCCAACCTTCAAGAAAAGAGCGTACTCCCATCTTAAAGGCCGGCAACGCACTTATAACCCCTCTAGTGTTGCGAATGTCCATGGGCGGCGCTAATCGCTTATCATCGGGCGATTAGTCTGCTCGTTTGCCTCCTGTCATAAAAAAAAGTTGCTAAGATTTATGTTCATTTGCACCATGAACGCTACTCGTCTTTCGTCGTCGGTATACTTCCAAGACATGATAACTGACTGAAACATAGTTTCGAGAAAACGCGATTTAAATTTGGTATATTTAAAAACCGAGCCTAATAAACTAATATTAATAATATATGTTATAATATTAACAATAATCGGGGGTTTTTCAACTTTTCTAAGTTGTCAGTTATTTACTACGTAGCAAACAGTGTGCAAAACTCGTTTTTGTGAACTTGTTTCCTACACAGACAAATAGAGAATACATATACACTGTAAGCTTATCAATAGCTTATCAAAAGAAGCAACATCATTTTTTTCAGGAACTCTTTACAATTCCCTTCGGCGACAATTTCAAGCACTTACTCCCAATCGAGTCTCCGGCTTTGTGGCTGCGACATCACGTATTCGAACCACAACTAAAACGTATGTGTTTGAGTTGATTTACTTAGTAGGTACTATTTACTTAGGATGCGATGCAAGGACGTCCGACTGACGACCCTTTCCTATCGGGCGGGCGAACTCAATTTAACAGAACGGCAATACGCAAAGTTGATTATCGAAGTCTCGAACTCGCACCCGAAAAAAACTTGCAATGACCATCCTTCTCAGATGGCTCAGGGAAGATTATTGAATTTTACCAACATAATCCGGCGAACGCCAGATGCGACCGCCACTCTCAAGCGAATGATCGCCCGTTCCTCTATTTACTCAAGACCGACGAGAGGGATAATGGTATATTTATTAAATGGAAAGACGCCCTTATTACGCACCTTTGAGCGGCCGTGTACTCAAGGCGTTGTCGGATTAGGTAATGCTCTCAAAGTCTCAAGGCGCTTATTTAGGACGCGATTTCAATTATTTAACTTTTATCTTTAGTTATTTTTTCCGCAGCGTTGGATGCCGAAATTCTTGACGAAATGAGTTTCTATAAGCCAATATTAGCATATTGTAGTAAAAAATACGAAAAAAGGTACAAAAAAAACTGATGAAGTGCGAGTCGGACTCGCGCACGAATGGTTTCGTACCATTATCTATAAAAACTGCAAAGAGTCCGACTTGCACTTGGCCAGTTTTTATACATGAAAGCACGTCATTTATCTCCTTTATACAATTTAATATTCCGCAATAGAAATACAGGTTCACAGTTTTTTTTTATACTACAGGTTGTAACAAGAATGCCGATGATCTGTTTAAGGCGTTAGGTATAATTGGTATCAGCAATTATTTTTTCAGACATTTTGAGTTAAATAGTCAAGCAAAATGAAGAATGAATAGTGCTTGGTTGTAACGTAGCAAGTTATTCAGCGGCAGTTGATCGCGTATTAAGACCGGTTGCTTTTTAGGGTTCCATAGTAAACAAGGAACCCTAATAGTTGCGCCATGTCCGTCCGCGGGCCGTCTGTCCGCGTCTTAGCTCAGTAACCGGTAGGTATTACTAGAAAACTGTAATTTGGTATGGATAATACATAATATTGATCACGCCGACAAAACGGTAGAATAAAAATTTGACAACATTTTTTAACGATACCTTTCCTACAAGTAAAGTGAAGATGCATTTTTTGGAAAACCTATCGTGTGGTATTGTCGGATAGTTCGTTTGAAAGCTTTAACGATTTAGGAATTTGTTTGCGTGATATTAAACTTTCAAGTGCAA
The DNA here is from genome assembly GCA_905163555.1 of Notocelia uddmanniana. Lineage (NCBI taxonomy): Eukaryota > Metazoa > Arthropoda > Insecta > Lepidoptera > Tortricidae > Notocelia > Notocelia uddmanniana. The sequence goes on along the minus strand of LR991061.1, from coordinate 11,537,803 downwards.
TTTTTTGTTGGTTTCCCTCCCCCACGCACCCTCTACCAGCTCAACGATGGCTGATGGATATGTGAATAAAATTGTCACAAAATTACATATCCCGTGAATAAAATTATGGTAGCAGTATACAGTGTGGGAAAATAAGTCGGACCCTGGAGGGAAAGTACTTTGTATCCGTAAGATGGCTCTTTTTACTTAAAGGAAACATTATTTTATTAAAAAAAAAGAGAAAGCTGCATTCAAAAATTTTTATGTATGTTCACGGATTACTCGGAGGCTAGTTGACCGATTTCATAAATTCTTTTTTTGATTGTATGTTTTCTAGTTGGTTCCATTGTCACCAAGTCTGGATCTGATGACGGGATCTTGGAAAAATCGAGGGAACTCCTCAAATTATATAGCAAGAGATGGGGTAAGGCTAAATCGAAGGAACTCCTCAAATCACATACCAAGAGGATGGGGTAAGTAAGGCAAAATCGAAGGAACTCTTCAAATTATATAGCAGGAGGATGGGGTCTGGCAAAGTTTGGAGTCGGTGTTTTTTTGTTAAAAATTTACTTGTTTTATACAACGACGGTGGCAGACAAGCTTACGTTACGGCCTGCCTGATGCTAAGCAGACACCGTTGCCTATGGACGATTGCGACTCCAGAAGAGTCATAAGCGCGTTGCCGACATTTACTAACCTGAGGAAGAGGATATTATTTAGTCAATGGGTTCTCCAATAAGACAAGATAAGACAAGATAAGATTTATTTATTGAATAACTGTGTACAGAGATGTTGATAATACAATTCAGAAACAACAGTTTATCCATCACGGACGTACAATATAATATTATGTATGAGTAACCTATAACTAAATAACAAAATTAATACATGCACTAAGTATTATTATAATCGGCAAACTCCTTACACAATACAACGCAACAACAATAGGACGCTATTTGTAATATAAATCAACATTTTTATCGAAATTAAAATAGGTACAGGGGTTTATGGGGACGACAAATAGATCTACTTAAAAGGTCTTATTTTAGGAAAAAATCTACTTATTGAAATTTTCACTATCTCAAACAAGTTTCAGTCCAAAAAATATGTTAACTGTGGTGTTTCCACCAACCTTGTTGGTTTATGGTGGTGGGACCCGGGTATATGCTAAAACTACGACCAAGGCCACTGTGGGATGAGCAGCAGCATCCCTGGAGTGCAGTGGAGATACTGCGATCACCAATTAGTGACGTGACGAGACGATTATGGCATTTACCCCCTATGAAATTGGTGGAGCCCTAATGTCCAGCAATGAACGCCCTTTGGCTGATATGGTGGTGATAGGAGTGGTTTCCAGAAAATGAATAAAGCCTACAAATACTCGTAACAGTCAAATGCCATCGCAGCATCGAATCTAACCGTTGTAAATATAACACAATAGTTTTGCTCTTAATGCCCCGGCTGAATAAAAGTAGTTCTATGGCTTCGATGCGTCACGACGCCGAACGGTAAAATTCTCGAGACCGATACTTATTGAAAATATTTCCATTCACTCGGAAATAATATTGGACATATCAAATTCTCATATGAAAAAGACAATGGATTGTTCAATACGTCAATCATCTTAGAAATGGAAAAATTGTTGGTAGTGCAATGTTGAGTAATGTTATGCTTTATTAACTTTTAATAAATTGTATTCTCTTATATTGCACAGTAGAATATTATATCATATCACTTATTTGTATTGATCATACAAAGCTCCTATCTGGAAGCACAGTAATTAATGCCGCCCCCCAAAACACAGATACTAGTTCTTCGAAGCCGCCAAGACGAACAAAAAAGAAGACGGAGCACAAACTAGCTTCGTCCCAAATAACACCAGAGACCCCATACTCACAGGATACGATATAGATAGGCAACATATATGAAATACACAAAGTTTCATTGATCACTAAAATATCAATAGAATCATAATTATCATTAAATATAAATACCTAAAATACCACGATTTGGCCATTCACTCATAAGAACTTCTAGGTAACTTCCAAATTACCTAACGGGTGATAACAAAAAAAATTAGAATACATTGTGGAGGTATTTAAAATAAACTCTTGTGAAGTTAGTAAAAAAAAAAAGTTATATTGTAGAATATATAGAAGAGTAATATTTACAAAAATGTTAGTGTACATTTGAATAAGGCCCGTGATCAGCTGACCGTTGACCGTTGGACGGCATATTCGTCCATTTTTGGAACACATGTCTTGATTTTTTTTTATAAGTTGGGCACAATTTACGGCTCTCCAATTATTTTTATAAACCAAACTGCTCAAATGACCGAAAAAATCTTCAATCGGACGACATTGTGGAAGATTTATGGGGTTACATGTTTTTGGCACAAATAGAATGTTCTAGGCCTCTAGGAACTGTATCGTTTTTTTGACAGTGCGAAGATGCTTTGTCAGGCCAAAAAACATATTGTCCATCTGAATGATATTTACGAATAAAAGGCATCAATATTTTTTTCAAACACTGCTAAACCACGTAGCTTGCACCACAGTTTCGATGTACCTTGTTCAGAAATACCCACATATAGCTTAACTTATTGCTCAAACTTGTGCTTGTACTTGTGTTTTATGTCCTCTGGTGTAGTAGAAACATAGCTGGTATAGTATCGATCATTTCCAGGAATATGGGTTTTACTTAAAGGAAAATAATTTTCATCCTCCAAAATAAAAGTTTTTCCTTTGTAATTGCGGGTCATCCAGCGACATTGTGACATAACCATCGATTTTCGCTCATCAGTGTATTCTGGTGCCCTTATCTTCTTTCTGCATTCCAGACCTATATTTTTTAACGAGCTGCAGATGTATGGCTGAGTACATTTAAATTTTTTGGCGGCAACTCGTTGGCTTATGGAATCGTTATCGTTAAAAGTACTATGGAGCAGCTCCAGCCTTCTCTTAGTCATTTTCTTCGCTGGTCGACCGCTGCCACTTATACGAGCTACCGTCAAGGATGCTAGGATTCTGTAAATAGTAGAAATTGGCACATTCTCCTTGTTAAAATGGTCCACTGTGTACATTTTACCCAAGCTTATGCTGAAATTGTAAAAATGTACAACGCGTAGTCTCAGTGTTTTTGTTTTGATGCCATTTTCGACAAATATAAAATTATGCAAAAAAAAAAACAAATGAAGTCTACGATTCTCAAAAGAGGTAGCAAGAACTTCTTGAACAACTTTTTTTTTCTGGGTTGAAAGTATTAATTTTATAGTTGCCCAAATGTATTCTCATTTTTTAACCGACTTCAAAATTTCAAAAGAGGAGGTTATCAATTCGGTTGTATGTTTTTTTTTTTTTTTAATGTTTGTTACTCCATAACTCCGTCATTTCTTAACCGATTTGGAAAATTCTTTTTTTGATTGTAATTATATATATCCAAGTTGGTCCCGTTTTTGTCAAAACGCAGTTCTGATGATGGGATCTATGAGGAATTGAGGGAACTCCTCAAATCTTAAAGGCAAACATATAGTAATTTTTGTGTTTTTATCAACAAGTTAAGCATTTTCATCCAAAAATGTGACATTGGATGAAGTGGAACTGCTGATGATGATCAGAACTGAACTCTTCAACGACGAAAAGTTCACGTTTGGCGATTTGTCCTCCTAGCTGCGTTTGTTAAGCAAGTTCTATTTTCACGATTAATTTTGTCATGCTCGATTATTGATGATGGGATCCATGAGGAATTGAGGGAACTCCTCAAATCTTAAAGGGAAACATATAGTGATTTTTGTGTTTTTATCATCGAATCGAGCATTATCATACAAAAATGTGACATTTGATGAAGTGGAACTGCTGATGATGATCAGAACAAAACTCTTCAACGACGAAAAGTTCACGTTTGGCGATTTGTCCTTCTAGCTGTGTTTGTTAAGCAAGTTCTATTTTCAAGATTGATTTTTGTCATGCTCGAGTTCTGATGATGGGATCCATTAGGAATCGAGGGAACTCCTCAAATGTGAAAGGCACACAAATAGTGAATTTAGTATTTTCATGAACTAATCAAGCATTTTCATTCATAAAAGTGACATTTGATGAAGTGGAACTGCTGATGATGATCAGAACGGAACTCTTCAACGACGCGTAGTTCACGTTTGGCGATTTGTTCTCTTCGTTTTGTTTGTCAAGCAAGCAAGGTTTTTCCATGATTCCATGAGGAATTGAGGTTACTTAGTCTTCTACCATTATAAACATACATTATAGCCATTTTTATTTTATTGTATATCTATCTAAGAGTGCACCATCTAAGTATAATAATCTTTTACCGGCCTCCCCCATTGAAGTCGGTTTTTTTTTCTTAAAAATTATTTGTTATCGCGTTAGAAAGCTGAATTTTGTCATGGAGCCTAGAAATCACACACAAAGATCAGTAAAATTAAGAGTGTTTCACCCTCCCACCCCTAAAAAGAGGGGTGCAAGTATGTATCTAGAACTAGTTAAACTATTTTTTTTATCATTCTTAATCTGATTCTAGATATTAAAAATAATGAGAACATTTTCCTTGTTTTTTAACATTTTTTCTTTATGAAATTTTAGATTAAACGAGTACGTTGACACAGCTGGAGTACCTCTAGTAGATGAAAGGGCATCAATATGGCATCCATGCTGACACAGTGCGGGTTGGGGTGGTCATCATACACATATAAATTTCATCACAAATGTACGCTACGCGTCCAACCTGCTTACAATGTTTGCTACACTATAAAGTGCAGCATTAGGCTGCATGTTAAACGCATTTTTATACAATGTTATTACATTACATCGTAAATTTATTAGAATAGTTTTATACAGATCGCTCTCACGTCAATCCTCTGCGTTGTGTTTCCTTCGTATGAAACTGGCAGGTTACGAAAAAACATCACCGTTCGAATTTATCTTCTGGAGTAGTTTTTTGACTTGACGTGAAAATTTTCCTGTCATAATAACAACAATGTGAACGTGAGGCATTCTTGGAAATATCTTCGTTCAGGAAGCAACTTGAATTTTTTGGGCAGTTTCGTGTTTGTGGTTAAGCAATTTAAATAAAACCGATTGGTCGTCGAAAGTTTTGATGTGTTATACGTTTGGGTTCATCCCAGTTTTTGCTTGATACCAGCCGGTATCCTTATCCCGGATTAAGCCGCGCCTACCAGCTCTTTGCGGGTAAGTTTATTGAGCTAGTAATTGCAATCGCGTTATATCTCTATAGGAAACGTTAGTTAGGTTCGTTGCTCATATCGTGGTTTTGAATTGCAGCTTTACCTTGGGGATTTCCGCTCGGGGAACTATTACCTGGAGTTATCGACAATAGAGGCTCTGCGCGCTGTCAATCAAGCCTGGTGGCAGCCACTACAGGAAACGACGCTTACCTAAATTTCCGTGCTCGGATTCAGCACAACGAGTGGCGTATTCACCCTTCTTTCCCTTAAGATAAGCACCGGACTTTTGGAGGTAACCTCCAAGTGTGATTAAGTGATCTATGCTACAGACCCGAATTCTGTGCGGTGACTGACGCGCATATTTTTTTAACTAGCTTAACGTCATTTTAACTTTAAAATACTCTTTTAACTGTTATTTTCCATTTAATATTAGCTGGAAGGGCTATAACCGTTATTGGGTTCCATACCGATTCCTGTTGATTTGCGAATCTCTGCGATACGACACTTGAGTTCTATTTATTTTTGACACCGTAGCCATACATAATTAATTATCTGGTAGTCTTACCTCTACAATAGTTAATTAGTTATAGATAGTTATTCTCCTCTCGTGCACCATCGTTCATGTTTCATCATTTTCATTTCTAAATTCAAAAGGTGCATTTTGTCCGCACTGTCTCATCACGTTTCGGCCACTATTTATCCACTCCAACCGAACCATTAAAAACATTCCAGTTTTAACATTATCGTTTCATCAGTGTCTCAAATAATCTTCCAACAACAAATTAGTCCCGGGACGTTTAACAAAGTAGTGTCAGTGTTCGTATACAATCGTGGGAGCGTGGGAACGCATTTATTAACCCACTGACGGTACGCCGACCTTTTTTTGTACAATTCACCGAAACGCCATATCGATCGAAATTTTTAATACGTTTCACCGAAAGTCGGAATTCAACATTACGCGTCCGGTATTATTTTCTCCAGCTATCTGTACTGTTTTATATCATATTAAATACGTTTGTTTGGTTGACATATATTGTAATTTTTTAATACGATTCACCGAAAGTCGGTATTCAACAATACGCGTCCGGTATTATTTTCTCCAGCTATCTGTACTGTTTATTATTATATTAAATACATTCGTTTGGTTGACATGTTTTGTCGACAATTGTGCTGCTAGGATATCAATCTTTCTAATGTTAACCTTGTTACGCGTTAATTTCATTCCTAGATATCTCGCATGAGACTCACAGCGCCATCTACCGGCGAAGGATGGCGAGCAGTGACATAACGTCAATTTCTGGTTTGCCCTAAAGCTGCGTTCTGTTGTAATGTTGGTACGGTGAATAATTAATGTGTTTTCTAGTACATTATAGGTATTTTAAGCCTACACGGTTTATTACTTTGTTAAAAGTTATCGTGGTAAAATTGGAGAATAATTTTTGTCTTCATGCGGTGAGCGCATTTTGGTAAATGGCCCATACTCTCTATGGTCTTGAAGTGGAACGCGGCGGAACGCATCCGTTCTGATTTTGACATCTGGAGTAAGAGCGGTGAGGCCTGTCACTCTCTGTCAGGATGCCGTGAGCAGTGCACACGTATCTCGGAGGGCACTCGCTAAGGCTTCGGCCATTTTTTTTATAATTTAGAGATGGGTGCTTAGACCCAAACGCATCTCGTTGAAAATAACTGCAACGACACAGTGAACAAAAGGTGAGTGCGTCGAAGTTTGTCGTGAATCAAGTGATCGTGTTATTTTTGCGGTTACAAGGCCGATCTTAACGAAATCTGTTGTTTTTTGTCGCAGCCTAACTTTAACATTTAACGAAATGAAGTGAGGACATCGTGGTCGCGTGTGGACCGTCACCAAGCCTAGGCTTGTATTCTTGCCAGGTGAGATGAGCAGGATTTCGTTTACGTAGTGTTCAAAGAGTTTGCGTTGAGAAGTCGTGCACGAGGTTGTAGTTCGAGGATTAAATGTTTTGTGGTTTTCAGTGATTGTTGTGCTGGCCGCTACCGGCGGGCCAACATAGGCAATTGAGCGGTCGAAGGGCGTGGCGCGAGACTTTGCTGACGTCTCTGTATGCCCCACCGAAGTCACCGCGACGCGGAGTCACTTCTTGAGGCTTCGTGGACCGAGGAGAGACAGGCAGAGGGTCTGCATGCTGGCGCCGCAATCTTTTAAGGTGATATCCATCCGTAACTTTTGTTCCGTTCTCTTGAACATGCCACGTGTCAACGTAGTGTTACGAAATATCTTGCTAGTGTTATTAGTCATAACAAGCTTCACACAAACACAATTCACATTAGATTAAGGCGCTAAGCCGGCCTCATCTGATACTTTATTTTTAAACTAAAAGTTAATCCTTATCCGTCCTCGGTCAGAGACATAGTGTAAATCTCCAGGTAGAAAGCCCTGCCTAAAACATTGTGACTTGCATGCTAGCATTAAGCCTACATTAAGGTACTTTATTTCTTTGTATAAGCCGAGAATGTGTGTACTGATTATACATACCATTCGGTTTGAACACTAAACTTGTTTACATTTCTCTCACCTGTAAGTAATTCCTATATAAACTCTTTCATAGTTTTGAGTGATAAACTATGTGGCGCCCTCTTCTAGTAGCACTATATGGTGACAGCTGAAAACCTGAAAGTACCTACCTCCTGAGATTCTCTACCTAATCTAGCTAGTGCGGTGCATGACATCAAGTGTGGACGACTCTTACGAGCCCGTCAAGTCGCTCTCACACCCAAGTGACTGACAACCGTCACAGCTCGCTATCATATACGGTTGCACGTTACATTCTAGCGGCCCAACGTGGAGCTTCCAGGTTAAAATTTGAACAGTTTTCACTGTATAGTGTTTTTTTTGGTACTATTTTTATATCTATATCAGATGAAATTGGATTTGGTTTGTGTGAGGCTTATCTTTTGTTACTGAAACAAAACTCTTACTATATAATCTGTATCATATATTGATATCTACTGTTCATTGTGTCAAAAATATTTACCGTACTGTGTGAAATATTTAGCATTAGTGTCAACGAGTTGTGTCATTTCTTTTACCTTTACTTTGTAGAGTAAAGCATGTGTTAGTGCTCCAACTGGACACAATATATGTACTGTATGTTAGTACAATAACTGTCAAACTTGACACTTTAATTTTCTGGACCCGACTTAAAATATATTTTTATCGGACTTGTATATGAAACTCACTTAACATAACTAAGTAGGTATCAGACCTATTGTATATTTCTAAATAGAAAAGATAAGTGTGAATATTGTAATCAGCTGTTTTTACTTATCTGTTTTATTTTCTTACTGAGTGTTGAACACTACTATATCTTGTCAAACATGGCTTTACAAATTGAAGTGGATAATCTGACTAAGGACGAATTATTATTTGAATTACAAGCGAGAGGCCTAGAAGTAAATTCTAATAATACAGTAGATGAACTAAAACAACAATTTAAATCTGCCAAAGGCACTTCTCTGGATAACACAAAAGCGAACACTTTCATCTCAGGCTTGTCCATCGATGACGAATTTCAGGTCTGCGAGGGAAAACTGGATGCAGTGTTAATGGCTGATCACTCATCGTCGTCGTGTCGAAGAAGGTGTCTGTCGAAGCTGTCTCATGTCATTCTGAGGTTAGAGAAATTGGTTTTAATAAATTCTGAACAGCGGCTTAGGAAGATAGCGCTTGTGTCTAAGGCGTTCAATGCCATTGAAACTTTAAAGTGTAATCAAACACCTGGCTCATCTTCTCAAGGCACTGGCACGAATGTTGTTGAGTCTATTCCATCTGTAGTGTGTCAAAGGCACACTTCTCAGGTGCTCAAATGGGGACTTGTGTATGATGGTAGGGTACCGCCTCATGACTTTATTTTCCGTTTGCAAGAGCTTAAGTGCTCATCTGAGGTTTCAGACTCTGAACTGTTGAGGAATGCGGTTCACCTTTTTTCTGGGGAAGCTTTGATGTGGTTTCGCACGAATAAGTCACATTTTAACACTTTTCAAGATTTTGTAGAGTCGCTCAAAGATGAATTCCAACCGGTAGAATATGAACGGTGTCTATTGAACCAGATTAGGGCTAGGTTGCAGGACAAGAGTGAGTCAATTAGGTCTTATATCAACATCATGGAAAGTTTGTTTTTGCGTTTGTCAGTACCTATCACAGATGCGGAGCAACTAGATATTATAATGACCAACATGAACCCTTATTTCATTTCGCGTCTAGCTTTAACTGAAGTACGTACCGTGCGGGAACTTAAGAATATTTGTGCGCGTTTAGAAGTGTCAAAGTTTAAATGTGAAAACCGCGGATTTTTGAACACTGGTAGAGAGCTAGTCATTCCTAATTTTTGTAGTGGGATCTCAAGCCACATTCCCTCAACTTCTAATGCTAGACCTCGTATCGTTAGCCAGGGACAAGATAGGGCTACTGTGTCTTGTGGAAAATGCGGTGGCAATCATCATCACTCTCATTGTGACGCATATCCTACAACTATCTGTTTTAGGTGTAAGAGGCCCGGAGTCCTCACTAGAAATTGTCCTTGTTCAAAAAAACTAGGTAGTAGGTCAGAGACTTCTAACAGTAATAATAATAATAATTTTAGAGTCACTCGTGTCTCTGACCAATCTACACAAACACAAGTATGCATGTCTGACTCGTTAAAACAGAGTTCTTACCGTCCTCTATTTAAGGAAAATGCAGGTGATCCTAGGCCATTTCTGTCTGTAGGTATTTTAGGCTTAGAGTGTAACGCGTTGGCTGACTCTGGCGCCGCGATCTCTTTGATAAGTGAATCCGCTTACTTGCTATTGCAAAATGAAGGCTTGCAATTTCCTTTACACGCATGTGTGAAAGACTTAGCTGTAGGAAACGGTGCACGCTTGACGGTCTTGGGAAAAATAGAAATACCTATCTCTTACAAACATGACTTACACTATATCACTTTCTTTGTATGCAGAGATGTAAATACACCTCTCATATTAGGCGTAGATTTTCTGGCCAAATTCAACCTTTGTTCTGACATTTTGGAAACTAAACGCTCTTGTATGGCGTCCTCTGATATAAACTTGTTGAAAGACTCTGGTGTACATTTGCATGATTTAGAGGATCTCACTGACCAACAAAAGGTTCAGTTGAATAGAGTTGTATCTGAATTTGAGTGCATCGCGGCTACTAAAGATCGGTTGGGCTATACCCCGTTAGAAGAACATGTCATAGATACAGGCGATCATCTACCTGTAAAACAGAAATATTATCCAATTCCGTTTCACCACCGGGAATATGTTCGAAAAGAAATTGACGATATGTTACGAATGGGCATCATAGAAAAGAGTAATTCAGCCTGGAATAGTCCAATTTTGTTAGTGCCGAAGGCGAACGGTGAACTTAGAATGTGCTTAGATAGCCGAAAATTAAATAGCATAACTAAAGTGGATACATATCCTATGCCAAGGGTTCAGGAAATATTGGATTCCCTAAATAATGCCAAGTATATGAGCTCTTTAGATTTAAAGGCAGCCTTTTTCCAAATTAAGTTATCAAAGGAGTCGAGAGAGAAGACTTGTTTCTCTTTGCCGGGGCTCGGTAGTTTTCATTTCCGTAGAATGCCATTTGGGTTGGTAAATTCGAGTGCCCGAATGATGAGGCTCATGGACAAGGTATTTGGACCAGAGTTTGCACATAATATTTTCTATTATGTTGATGACATAATATTAATTTCTGAGACCTTTGAAGATCACATGACCTTATTAAGGAAGGCTTGTGAAAAGTTGAAACAAGCCGGACTCACTATTAATCTGGACAAATCTGTATTTTGTCGCTCCTCTTTGAAATTCTTGGGATATGTGGTAGATCGTAGGGGCTTGCGCACAGATAGTGATAAGGTACGTGCCATAGTGGATTTTCCCACACCTTCTACACAAAAGGAACTTAGACGCTTTCTGGGTATGGTATCCTGGTACCGTCGATTTATAAAGAGCTATTCTTCTGTTTGTGCTCCTTTGAATAAGCTCACTAGAAAGCTTCCAAAAGGAACTTCTTTCCAATTCACACCTGAAGCTGACGAGGCATTTAAAATAGTTAAGGAACTTTTAGTAACAGCTCCGATCCTGTCTATTCCTAAATTTGATAGACCTTTTATAATTTCAACTGACGCTTCTGATGTAGGCCTAGGCTGTGCCCTATCTCAGTTAGATGACGAGGGTCATGAACATGCCGTCGCTTATGCTAGTAGAACCCTTACTCGCACAGAGAGAAATCACTCGGTCTCTGAGAAAGAGCTTAACGCTCTTATTTTTGCATTGGAAAAGTTTAGAGGGTACATAGAGGGTTCTCCTTTTCAAACGAAAGTTTACACCGACCACAGCAGTTTGCAATGGTTAGTTAGTTTAAAATCACCAACTGGACGTTTGGCTAGGTGGGCTCTCAGACTATCGCAATTTAATTTTAACATTCAGTACAAGAAGGGGTCTGAAAATAAAATAGCGGACGCACTTTCTAGAGCTCCAGTATCACCTGAAACAGTTGAGCTTGTCTGTCCAATAAATGACGTAACTGACACTTGGTACACTGATACATATAACCGTGTCGAAAAGTCTCCTCAGAAATTTCCTGATTTTAAAATTTTAGGTAATAACTTATACAAGCGTATTAGGAACAAAAATCCATTATCCAGGGATTCTGAATGGAAACGGGTAGTGCCCAGTGAGCTGAGACAAGATATACTAAAACAGTGTCATGACAGACCGGACGCTGCACATTTAGGTATTTTTAAAACTTTGAAACGGATAGCTCAAACTTACTTCTGGCCTAAAATGTTGAGTGACATTAAAAGGTATATCAAAAATTGTCAAATTTGTTTAGCCTATAAGAGTACTAATGAGGCACCGGCAGGTCTTATGGAGAACCCCAAAAAGGTTCAACGACCTTGGCAAGTTGTATGTACTGACATCCTTGGCCCTTTGCCCAGGAGTTATAAAGGCTTCAAGTTCATTCTGATAGTATGTGATTGTTTCACTAAATATACCTGTATTTTTCCGATGAGAAACTCATTAGCGAAGACGGTCGTAGGCCTAATCGAAAATAATGTTATCTTGAAGTATGGTGTTCCTCAGTGCATTATTATGGACAACGGTCCACAGTATGTGTCTAAACACATGCAGTCATTGAAGGAAAAATACAAGATACCTAAATTCTTTTTCAATTGTCGTTTCACGCCACAGAATAACCCTGCTGAAAGAAGCCTGAAAGTCATAGGTACGGCTATCGCATCTTATGTGGGTGCAGATCATCGCACCTGGGACCAACAGGTCAATGCGATTGAGTTTGCTATAAACACAGCTGTTCACGAGGTCACTGGTTTTAGCCCTTATTTTCTAAATAGTGGACGAGAGGCCATTCTTTCTGGCGAATGGTATCCCTCAGGACCTCCTAGTGGCGAGGATTTACAGTTTACTAATAGGAACTTATATTCCTCTTTGCTGTCGCATCTTAAGCCTATTTTTGAGAAAGTAAATGACTGTTTACAAAAATCTTATCAACGTAGCCGAGTGTACTATAACAGGGGTAGGAGACGCTTAGAATATGACGCGGGTCAAGTGGTTTGGAAAAGAGAATTTCCTCTCTCCGACGCAAGCAAATTCTTCGCTCAGAAACTAGCTCCCAAGTTTAAGAAATGTGTTGTACTTAGAAAAATATCTCCAGTAACTTATGAGCTTCGCGATTTTAATAGTCAAAAGTCTGTAGGTATTTGGCATGTCAAAGATATAATAAAATCTCAGCCAGACTAAACAGTCGTGTTAAGATAAATCCTTTTTGCACAGCTGATGAATAGCTATTAGGTATTTGCAGAAATATTTTTTTTGCAATTAAAACTTTAACAATAACATTTCTAGCTAACTCAATGTGTCAATATGAACTTTTATTTCATATTATGATTGACGGATGACCGATGTTTATCTGTTGCACTTTGATAAAGCATAATTTGACAACTGCTGATTAACAAATAATCCAAGTAGGTATTTAGGTAATAAACGAACCGTTATATACACATTGTGTTTGTCAATGTGAAGCCTAACATGGATTTCATATAAACAAAGAAACGTTATTAAATGAGTCGTATATAGGAACGTAGCCTTTCCTAGGTAATTGCTCTCGAGTAATTATTATGCACTCAAACGCAGATTCCCGGACTGTACAGTCGACCTCAATATTAGGATACATCTTCGAAATGGCCAATCGAAAATGTTAGTTAAAATTGCATAGGGTTAAATTTTAAACGGATAAGTATATGCGCTAACTGTAGTTCGTTAGGTAAATGTATAGGTAGGAATATAACTGGACTCGTAGTCAAGATCATGGACGTGGGGACGCTCACGGACATGTCAATAAGAAATAGATTAGGAAAACGCGTTAGTTTAAGTAGGTAACTGTCGACCTTAAGTTAAGCTGCTTGGAACTTGGAGATCCATCTATATCTCATTCTGCTACTAAATAAAATAGTCGTTTTATCTAAAGACAATAAGTCTTCTTATCTCTGCTCTTGTCATGTAGACACATCTGTCTTTGTTTACTTTGATAGTCGTTATTTAAGGATTCCTGGGAGAAAAAGGTGTCTTTGTCGATTCTGTCGGATTTATGCTTTGTGCATTGAAGTGAATAGGTATTCTATCACAGGTATGTGTTTTCTTAACATATACAAGCGCTGGTTTTAATCATAGACAGAATCTCTTTTAAAGTTCTATTTCCATGACTCATGTTGTTTTATCGTGCTAATTGAAGTTGTGATATTTCAGGACATTGTGTCAACGTGTATAACCTCATGTACAGTCGGCGGAAAATTTATTTCGTTATGGAACTCTTTTCCGAAACTTGTGAAAGTCTAGCGTAAGATTATTGTTGTGTTGCGATGACACCTGTCCCAATACCTCATTCATCGTAAGTTTTTTTTTGAGTATGAACTCATATGTAAGTTCAAGGGTCGATGACCTCACATGGGGTCATGTTAGGTCAAATGTCAAATGGGTTAACTAGGGGCAATATGCTTTCTCCGAGTGGTGGCTTTATTTGGAGTTTGATTACTTCACTGTCTCTGATTGTTTTAGGACTTTATTTAAAAAAAAAAAAAAAAAAAAAAAAATTTTTTTCAAAAAAAAAAAAAATTTTTTTTTGTCTAACTGAAGCGGTAATGTTACGCGTTAATTTCATTCCTAGATATCTCGCATGAGACTCACAGCGCCATCTACCGGCGAAGGATGGCGAGCAGTGACATAACGTCAATTTCTGGTTTGCCCTAAAGCTGCGTTCTGTTGTAATGTTGGTACGGTGAATAATTAATGTGTTTTCTAGTACATTATAGGTATTTTAAGCCTACACGGTTTATTACTTTGTTAAAAGTTATCGTGGTAAAATTGGAGAATAATTTTTGTCTTCATGCGGTGAGCGCATTTTGGTAAATGGCCCATACTCTCTATGGTCTTGAAGTGGAACGCGGCGGAACGCATCCGTTCTGATTTTGACATCTGGAGTAAGAGCGGTGAGGCCTGTCACTCTCTGTCAGGATGCCGTGAGCAGTGCACACGTATCTCGGAGGGCACTCGCTAAGGCTTCGGCCATTTTTTTTATAATTTAGAGATGGGTGCTTAGACCCAAACGCATCTCGTTGAAAATAACTGCAACGACACAGTGAACAAAAGGTGAGTGCGTCGAAGTTTGTCGTGAATCAAGTGATCGTGTTATTTTTGCGGTTACAAGGCCGATCTTAACGAAATCTGTTGTTTTTTTGTCGCAGCCTAACTTTAACATTTAACGAAATGAAGTGAGGACATCGTGGTCGCGTGTGGACCGTCACCAAGCCTAGGCTTGTATTCTTGCCAGGTGAGATGAGCAGGATTTCGTTTACGTAGTGTTCAAAGAGTTTGCGTTGAGAAGTCGTGCACGAGGTTGTAGTTCGAGGATTAAATGTTTTGTGGTTTTCAGTGATTGTTGTGCTGGCCGCTACCGGCGGGCCAACATAGGCAATTGAGCGGTCGAAGGGCGTGGCGCGAGACTTTGCTGACGTCTCTGTATGCCCCACCGAAGTCACCGCGACGCGGAGTCACTTCTTGAGGCTTCGTGGACCGAGGAGAGACAGGCAGAGGGTCTGCATGCTGGCGCCGCAATCTTTTAAGGTGATATCCATCCGTAACTTTTGTTCCGTTCTCTTGAACATGCCACGTGTCAACGTAGTGTTACGAAATATCTTGCTAGTGTTATTAGTCATAACAAGCTTCACACAAACACAATTCACATTAGATTAAGGCGCTAAGCCGGCCTCATCTGATACTTTATTTTTAAACTAAAAGTTAATCCTTATCCGTCCTCGGTCAGAGACATAGTGTAAATCTCCAGGTAGAAAGCCCTGCCTAAAACATTGTGACTTGCATGCTAGCATTAAGCCTACATTAAGGTACTTTATTTCTTTGTATAAGCCGAGAATGTGTGTACTGATTATACATACCATTCGGTTTGAACACTAAACTTGTTTACATTTCTCTCACCTGTAAGTAATTCCTATATAAACTCTTTCATAGTTTTGAGTGATAAACTATGTGGCGCCCTCTTCTAGTAGCACTATATGGTGACAGCTGAAAACCTGAAAGTACCTACCTCCTGAGATTCTCTACCTAATCTAGCTAGTGCGGTGCATGACATCAAGTGTGGACGACTCTTACGAGCCCGTCAAGTCGCTCTCACACCCAAGTGACTGACAACCGTCACAGCTCGCTATCATATACGGTTGCACGTTACAACCTAGCTTTATTTTGAACGTGTTTTATACAGCATATAAATGTTGAACCCCATTGTGTCATAGGTAAGATTTATTCCTGATTTTAATTACTTGTTTAATTTAAATAAATTATTCTTGTGGCTTTCTCTAATTTTATTTTATGCTACAGATTTGGCGCCCGAACAAAGGTTTGATGGTTTTTAATTGTCTATATTATTTTGTTTTGACATATATTTTTTTTGTCATTTAAGTGGGGGGAGGGGTCCGTTAACTCGTCCTTTTACTATTTCAGATTTCGCCCTTTTACTATTTCATACAGATTCTTTACTTCTCCAGCAAGGATCGCTATTTTTGGTGTAAAGTCAACCAACAACAATAAATAAATAAATTATTTTTCAAACTGTGTCAATTAATTTAATGAAACTGGAACTTGTAAACTATATTTCGTAATTATTGCTTTTTATTTCCCCTTTCCTATTTAACCCGTGTATTTTATTTGTAATTTCCAAACCCGTAGTTTGTACCCGTAGTTGTCAGGGAACTGCAAGGTAAGTCACTTTAGCCCTTTTTATTTTTTTGTTGTTTTTTTCTCGTTCTCGTCCTTTTGTTTATCATTCTTGATCTACCCGGTCTGCTATTTTATTTTTAATTAGTTTTGTTTATTTAATCTATCAGTCAACATGATGGGTGACGGAAACATGTCCGAACTCTCGATTCGTGAGACACCTCGATTCGTTACTAACCCTTTTAATACTGCTTCTCCGCGCGTATTGTATCCTCAACCCTCTCCTACGGTCTCGTTCTTACCTGCTGCACCCGTGGCAGATTCTCAAGCTGGCATCGGCGTCTCACCGCTGCCTTCCGCCTCCAACTTTCCTCAACTCTCGCCGGATTTCCCTATCATACCTTCGAAAGGGGAAGCCCTTTCTAAATGGAACCTTACGTTCTCCGGAAGGTCCTGCGTTCGTGATTTTTTTGCGCGAGTTGAAGAAGAGGGCATAGCTCGTGGGGTCACTCCTGCCTACGTCGTTCGGCGCTTCCACGAACTTCTCACCGACAGTGCCCTTAAATACTTCCGCTCTATTCGGGAACCGGGTCTCTCGTATGCAGAATTAAAGGCGGCTTTTATTAGGACCTTTGATATTTCTGACTATGAGTTTAAAGTAGAGCGACAGCTTCGGGCTCTTCGCCAAGCTGAGCGCCAGTCGGTCGTAGATTTTGTTATTGAAGTTAGGGATCTCAATGCTAAATTGCGGACCTCGATTGATGATGATGATCTGTTTACCATCATCAAGTACGGTTTGCATCCCCGTTACCATGCATGTCTGGCGACGAACATCATTAGAGATATTGACTCACTTCTGGAGGTAGCTCGGAACTTTGAAACTTTTTCTGAGTCTACATCGGCTATGGTCGCTCCCGTTGGTATATATCCTTCGTCCATTGTTTGCTTGAAGTGTAAGGCAACGGGTCATCACTTCCGTTTGTGTCCAAATTTCTCTGATCCGGTTTGTTTTAAATGCAATCGTGTTGGTGTGATTACGCGCGATTGTCCTCAATGTAATCCGTCCTCTTCTTCAAAAAACTAATTGGTGGCACATCAGCAGGCCCAGTGGTGTTGCCCCTAATAGTTGAAAAATCTTTTGATAATCGGCTTTTTATTGAAATCTTGGTAGGTGATAGCAATGTTAAGGCATTGTTGGACTCTGGTGCTCAGGCTTCTCTTATTGATATTGCTCTTTTGAATAGCCTAGGCATTTCTTATTCTACTGATATCCGTCCGTCCGTAGTATCGGCCGACAACTCTCCCATTAGGATTTTGGGTGGTGTTGACTTACCTATTCGTTTTAATGGTTCTTTTATTGCTCATCCTTGTCTTGTAGGTTCTCGTCTACCTACGCAATTGATTCTTGGTATTGGATTTTGGGAATCCTTTGGGTTGACAGATATTATTAGTCAGACCTTTGTGAGTGATTCGGCTGGCAAACTATTCGTACCAGCTAAGCCACAGCCAAGTCTTCAACCGCACCGTGTCTGCGAGTCACGCTACATCCATCCTCGTCACGTATTATCGCCTGAACAGGAAACTGAGCTTCAGGAAGCCATTGGATACTTCGAAGAAATCTCATCTGAGAAGATCGGTCTGGGTTGTACTTCATGGTTGTCTCATAGGATCGAGACTGTGGGCCCTCCTATTCGCCAACGTTACTACCCATTGTCACCAGTTAAGCTGAAGACCTTGAATGAAGAGGTCGACAAGATGTTGGATATGGGAGTTATACGCCCTTCCCGATCGCCGTGGGCCAGTCCTGTCGTGATGGTTACCAAGAAAGATGGGAGCGTTCGCTTTTGTGTTGACAGCAGGAAGCTAAATAGTGTCACGGTTCGCGATTCGTACCCGCTTCCTAGGATCCAGGACATCTTGGACAATCTTAGGGGTGCCAAGTATTTGACTTCTCTGGATTTCAGAAGTGCCTTCTGGCAGATCCCACTGGCTGACGAGGCGAGCTGTCAGAAAACAGCTTTTATTGTACCCCAGCGCGGTTTGTACGAATTTGTTCGTTTACCTTTTGGTTTAACTAACGCTGCGTCTGAGATGCAGCGCCTGACAGATCTCATAGTCAATTTCGAATTTACCCCGGAATCTGACGATTTTGTCTTTGGTTATGTTGATGACCTTATCCTCGTTTCGCGTGACTTTGACAGCCACATACGCCTTATTCGTAAGGTTCGGGATCGATTAAAAGAGGCTGGCCTTTCTGTTAACCTCAAAAAGTGTGAGTTTTGCAAGTCTGAACTCAGATATCTCGGATATGTTGTAAATGAGAAAGGATTGCAAACCGACCCTAAGAAACTTGAGGCTATTAGCGATTACCCAACTCCTCTCTCTGCCAAGGCTCTCCGTGCTTTTATAGGTATGTGCTCTTACTACCGCCGATTCGTGGATAATTTCTCGACCATAATAGCACCTTTAACTAAATTGATCGGGAAGAAGAAAGGACGCGATCGTATTGATTGGAATGAAAACGCCGAAAAAGCATTCAAAAAGTTGAAAGAGGTCTTGCTGAATGCACCAGTGGTTGCTTGCCCCGATTTCACTAAGCCATTTATTCTGTAATGTGACGCGAGTCAAGTTGGTCTTGGTTCAGTCCTTACTCAGGAGATCGACGGTTTGGAACGTCCGGTAGCATACTATTCTCGCCTGTTCTCCAAGCCGGAGAGGAACTATAGCACCTCCGAGCGGGAGCTCTTGGCGGTTTTGGATTCTATTAAACATTTTCGAGGGTATCTAGATGGGGCGAGGTTTAAGATTGTCACGGATCATATCGCTCTGAAGTGGTTGATTACTCTTGACAATCCATCGGGTCGGCTCGCGCGATGGGCAACTGTTATATCTCAGTACAATTTTGAAATCGAGCATCGGAAAGGGGCGTTAAACGTTGTGCCTGACGCTCTGTCCCGACAACAAGTGGGTCTGATTTCCTTCACACGTGGCGCAGATGCTACACCAGATCCATGGTACGAGAGGGTTTATAATGGTGTTGTGGAGACTCCTCGTATTTTCCAGGCGTACACAATTGGCGATGGCGTGCTTTTACGTAGGATGGCCGTGGAAAATCCATTGGCTCCGAACCCTTGGAGGATTGTTCTTCCAACTACAAAAGTCCGTGAGGCCATTCTGGAGGTTCATGAACGATTCCCTAATGTCCATCCTGGGGTTATGAAGACTTATTTGAAATTGAGGGAACTCTACTATTGGCCCAACATGTTTCGTGATGTTTCCAGTGTGCTGTCTGAATGTGGTATCTGTAAAGCTTTCAAAATCGCTAATTCGCGACCGCGCGGTCAACGACTGTATCCTAGAGCCGTTGCGGCACCGATGGACTTGTTATCAATTGACCTGATTGGACCTTTGCCGGCAGCCTATTATGGTTTCCGTTACATTTTAACCATGGTTGACGTCTTTACGAAGTTCGTGTGGTTAGTTCCTCTTAAGAAAGTTGACGCCAGGAATATTTCTAACGCATTGGAGTCAGAAGTTATCCTTCGTTATGGAGCTCCTTCTGGTATCCTTTGCGATAACGCTACGTTTTCCGGAGTGCGGAGTTTGCTGATTTTCTTGCCTCTTATGATATACCTCAGCCATGCTTTACTCCGTATTACTCACCTAACGCTAACGTTGTGGAACGCTACAATCAAAGCGTTATCACGACGCTGAGCATACTAGTCGCTGATGACAATCGCAGTTGGGCGAGGCAACTACCGAAGGTCTCGTTGTATTTGAACTCGTGCATTAATCTGGCAACCACGTTTACTCCGAACTTCCTGATGTATGGTCGGGAAGTGTTCAAGGCTCGCGAACGCGTTGGTGCCCAGCCTGAGGACCCTAGTTTGGATCTCAGTCGGGGCGAACGTGCAGCGAACCTTCGAACCTTGCAAGAAGTGTACGCAAAGGTTGGAGATGCCATGGTTCTGGCGTTTCAGAGGAACGCTAGGAGTTATAATACGGGTAGGACGACAGTTCTCCTTCCCGTAGGCCAGGTGGTCTGGCGGCGTAATTTTCAGCGGGGAACTATGGACAACGCAAGGGGTGGCAAGTTCGCTCCCCGTTTTACTGCATGCCGTGTAGTACGTGCTATATCCCCCCAAGTCTATGAGTTGGCGGATTTAGACTCACCTCACGTGGGTACGTACCATATCAAGGATGTTTTAAAGTAAATGCTCGATTTTATTTTATTTATGACGACTTAACTAGTATCTACAATTTTCAAAATTCTAAAAGGCGCAATGTCCGTCTAGCTTTTCAGTTGGTTAGTTTATTTGGCAAATGTTTACACTTTTTCCTATCCTGACACCGACTTTATCCCTCTGGCATCGATGGCACACTGGGCCGTGTCACGATGGTCAGTGTGGTGGTATGTTCAGTGTCCGCTCCTCATGTGCGATTTTTTTTTAATTCCGTCGCGTCTATTTTCGCTTGACATCGTTGATGCATTGAGTAGCGTCACGATGGTCAGTGTTGGAGTGCGTGGTATGCTGCTTAATGCCATTCCTTTTTTTATGTCGTGTCGTATGGACAGGTATTTTTCCCTCGCTCTGTTCCGATCACTATTGATTCACTAGGCCGCGTCACAATGTTCAGCATATGCGTAATCTTTTGCTATTTTTGCCGGACTTGTGTGGTTCGATTGAACTAAAGGTTATATTTATTTTGCTTTATAGGTCTTAGATTGTCATTACACTTGGTTTTGTGTAGTGGATTTCATAGTTAGTTGCAGCCGTGCACGCCAGATTAGGGTTGTCACTTAAGGTTTGCAGCTATAGATACTTATGGCTACCTCTCAGGTTAAATGTTCTATTTCATTTTATTTTGGTAGGGGGATATCTGCAGCATTAGGCTGCATGTTAAACGCATTTTTATACAATGTTATTACATTACATCGTAAATTTATTAGAATAGTTTTATACAGATCGCTCTCACGTCAATCCTCTGCGTTGTGTTTCCTTCGTATAAAACTGGCAGGTTACGAAAAAACATCACCGTTCGAATTTATCTTCTGGAGTAGTTTTTTGACTTGACGTGAAAATTTTCCTGTCATAATAACAACAATGTGAACGTGAGGCATTCTTGGAAATATCTTCGTTCAGGAAGCAACTTGAATTTTTTGGGCAGTTTCGTGTTTGTGGTTAAGCAATTTAAATAAAACCGATTGGTCGTCGAAAGTTTTGATGTGTTATACGTTTGGGTTCATCCCAGTTTTTGCTTGATACCAGCCGGTATCCTTATCCCGGATTAAGCCGCGCCTACCAGCTCTTTGCGGGTAAGTTTATTGAGCTAGTAATTGCAATCGCGTTATCTCTCTATAGGAAACGTTAGTTAGGTTCGTTGCTCATATCGTGGTTTTGAATTGCAGCTTTACCTTGGGGATTTCCGCTCGGGGAACTATTACCTGGAGTTATCGACAATAGAGGCTCTGCGCGCTGTCAATCAAGCCTGGTGGCAGCCACTACAGGAAACGACGCTTACCTAAATTTCCGTGCTCGGATTCAGCACAACGAGTGGCGTATTCACCCTTCTTTCCCTTAAGATAAGCACCGGACTTTTGGAGGTAACCTCCAAGTGTGATTAAGTGATCTATGCTACAGACCCGAATTCTGTGCGGTGACTGACGCGCATATTTTTTTAACTAGCTTAACGTCATTTTAACTTTAAAATACTCTTTTAACTGTTATTTTCCATTTAATATTAGCTGGAAGGGCTATAACCGTTATTGGGTTCCATACCGATTCCTGTTGATTTGCGAATCTCTGCGATACGACACTTGAGTTCTATTTATTTTTGACACCGTAGCCATACATAATTAATTATCTGGTAGTCTTACCTCTACAATAGTTAATTAGTTATAGATAGTTATTCTCCTCTCGTGCACCATCGTTCATGTTTCATCATTTTCATTTCTAAATTCAAAAGGCGCATTTTGTCCGCACTGTCTCATCACGTTTCGGCCACTATTTATCCACTCCAACCGAACCATTAAAAACATTCCAGTTTTAACATTATCGTTTCATCAGTGTCTCAAATAATCTTCCAACAACAAATTAGTCCCGGGACGTTTAACAAAGTAGTGTCAGTGTTCGTATACAATCGTGGGAGCGTGGGAACGCATTTATTAACCCACTGACGGTACGCCGACCTTTTTTTGTACAATTCACCGAAACGCCATATCGATCGAAATTTTTAATACGTTTCACCGAAAGTCGGAATTCAACATTACGCGTCCGGTATTATTTTCTCCAGCTATCTGTACTGTTTTATATCATATTAAATACGTTTGTTTGGTTGACATATATTGTAATTTTTTAATACGATTCACCGAAAGTCGGTATTCAACAATACGCGTGGCTTTTTTGGACTAATTTCAATAATTGTATGACTTTGTGAAGTTTTATTCATATTTCTCTGAAATGTCACATTTTTCAGATGAGTTCAAATACCATAATTTTAACTTGGTCGAGTTGCATAGTTGTTTTACTTGTAATGTAGGTAGGGTTCAATGTAGGTATTATTTGAGGATGTTGAGGAAAAAACAGGAAAATAAAGACTCAAATGCTAGCTGGATGACGTCTTACACGTGACCCCTTGACGTTTTATACGGGGTCGGGTGGTGCAAAAAGTGCAACCTACTGGGAACCATACTGTATTCTCGAAGGTTCGGAATCATGGTTCGAAATAATCGACGTATGATAAATAAATAAATATAATTCGAGTCTCCAATTACTTAAATAAGTATAATGAATAGTAACAAAAGACATAGATGTATTTCTTTTGTTTGAAATGTTAACATTTTGTAGGTAACTTGTTGTACAAACTTTGTTAATTTTGGATGTATCTTGTAGTTAATATTTAATTACTCGTAAATGCAAATGAGAGGGCTCTCATCTCGAACTATTTTCTTCACGTTAACTTTGCTGTCTGATCTTAGGTTTTAGAAATATACGATTTGCCTTTACTTTGGTGTCTTTAAACTTTAATTTGCTTTTGATTAAGTTTATAATAGAAGTTAATTACTTAATCTGATTATACTTACCTAATAATGTACCTGTAACGGAATAAAAGCGACTAAATTTAAAATTAGAGCGTACATTTTAGCTCGTGAATCTCGTGATCGATGTAGGCACAGTCAGCTACAAAGGAATCTGACCACCCAGAAGTTTTTTTTTTCTCTGGAGGTGACACATTTGTATTAAACGCCGGATTATTCCAGTTGAACTTGGAGAACTTCGCTCACTCGTAGAACAATAGGAAGTTCATAACGCGTGCCTTTTTATCAAATACGCGCAAAAGTTAGTGTTAACATTAGATCTTAAATCAATTGCCTTTCTGCGAACGTCGACCCGTCTACTTCGTTATCGACTACAATATCAACTAGTTTTGGAGCGCCTGTGAAATTGATACCGGTCGGATCAAAAGGCACCACGTATTCGAAAATCGGTTGATTGACGCTTTAATTAAAGCCACGCAACGTACGTTATCCTAACAGTACTTGCTTCTGAAGGCTCTTTTGACGCAAAGTGATACGTGCACACCTCAATTACATACATGTCGTAATTAAGCATGTCTCTGATACCAGGTAAGTTGAACGTATCAACTTAAATACTTAATAACGTATTCAATTAGACATTAATTTACATGTTATCAGCTGTTGTGCACGTGTCTTTGCCAGCATTTCACGAAAGGCCTTTCAAGAACGCCTTATTTATTGCCGAAATATGTTTTAGTATCCGTGACGAAATTGTAGGTGGGTAGTTAGTACGGTTTTGCAGGACTTATATTATAAACATACATACCATACAAGAAAATGATCAACTGTTATAAGTAACCATACAATAAGGCGCTGGAACTGTTTTTTTTTAATTTATTTTAGAATAAACCATGAGTTCCTGCTGCTGCTGTTGTGAAGGATATAAATTACATTGACGTAGAATACGTCTGATTAAAGATCTTTGTGTGATTAGCGGAATAAATATTTGTGAAATATTTTTTGTAATCCGATAATTGTAGAAATTGTACATAATTTGAGCGCTGTCTACTTTTATTTCAAACTATGCCAGGTTCTGATTTTTATAACCTAGTTATGTTGTTTAATATGAATTATCAACGTATATTATGTAAATATACCTAGTCTAGCCATAAGTTCTGTTACAAAAGAAAATAAACGTATTTTTTAAACAATAAAATTTATTTACATTAATTATATGTTTTTGTATAGATAAAATAGTCTTTAAACAATGTATTATTCGAAATTAGCACCCTTTGCTTTAATGCATGCTTTCAAACGATTGGGCCAGTCGTCTATCGATTTACGCACGGTATCCATTGGGAAATTTGCTACTGCTGCCTTCAATGGTTTTTTTAGAGAGTCGATATTGGCATGTCTTTTAGAGCAGGCCATATCCTCTAACACCGACCACAATTTATAGTCCAAGAGGTAAGTCTGGACTGGACGAAGGCCAATCGTCTGCTCTAATAAAGTCCGGAACATTCCTTTCTAGCCAAGTCTGCGTAGTACGAGCTTTATAACCTGGGGCAGAGTCCTGCTGAAAAGTCCAGTGTATGTTTTTAAACATAGTGTCGGTAAGTGGTTTAACTTCTGTTTCTAACACGGTATCTTGATACACTTTGGCCGAAAATTTCACTTCCTTTTCACAAAAATGGAGTTCTGAGACGCCTTGGTACGACACACCCCACCAAACCATGACGTAAGCTGGATGATGACCTCGCTGAACTCTCTCGACTACCTCTTTGGCTTCTCTGGAATAATGTGCATACACTTTATCGTTTTCAAAAATGAAATGAAATTAATTTAATCCAGAAAATTGTTGTTGTGTTGTTTTGTTTGTTGTAGTGCTGCTAATGTAAAATAAACTACTAATATAGTGTAAATATTTTTTCATCCGTAAAAAGAATGTTCTTGTATTTTTCATCGGCATATCGAATTAACAGGCGTTTTGATCTCTCAACCATAGAATTAGGATGTACAAGAACAACAAAGTCAAATATTACGCGTTACCAAAAAATGAATGCATATGTGTGAGTGAAATAGTGCTGTACAAAAATTATCGAAATCGATTATTTTATATCGAATGCTATTATAGTTATTTGTTCAACAAGAGAGCAAAGTAAATTGTTGCTGCGAGTGTTTATGTTGAGTCCCAAGCAAGCGAAAGACTCTATAATTGATTCAAAATTAGAATCTTGAGCGTAGCGAGGGAGTCAAAAACACGAGATGCAAATATCTTTGCTCTCGTGTGATACATACAACTTTTCACCTCAGTGGCGAGAATATATATAACGCAAAGGAATAGTTACAGAGAGAATAAAAATTAAATATTCCAAGTTTGTATTACACCCCGTAGTATGAAAAGATGACCTGCGACTAACCTACGATATGAAAAATTAAAAAGTAAGTTTTTTCACGCCCGCAGCAAAATTGCATTTGCTTACTGGTTCCAAGCAGCAATACCGCTGAGGTGATTTTTTTTTCTGTGGTGTCGTAAATAGCCGATTGGTACCATTGCGTTTCTCAGAGGCGCGCATTTTATATTTTTTCTCGATAGTAGGTTTACGTTATAACTCAGAATCTACAATTAAGTAAAAGTGTTGTAAAATTATATCTAAAAATCAATAAGATATAAAAATAAACTATTTTTAGTTTTCCATAACGTAGTAATCGGGAAAAAATATAAAATGCACACCTCAGAGAAACTTAATGTCCCCAATATGTATCTACTTCAAAATTGCCTTAGAATACAAACTGTACTTAGGTGAGTGTGCTCAGGAGCTCCATGTGCTCATACCGCCTTCCCCCTTCTTCCATCGGACATCCAGACGTACGGCTGGGTGCCATCCTTACCTAGTCGAAATTCCTCTAATTCGAACCAAGCGCTTTGCATCTTCTTTTATAATGCGCACTTCTAAGGTTTGGAATTCTCTGCCGGCGTCTGTATTTCCGAGTTCATATAACCTAGACCTTTTTAAGGCACGAGTGAATAGGCATCTTCTGGGTGAGCTCGCTTCATCGTCGGCCTCATCTTTACCCCCCGGCTAGATGCTGGCCAAGAGCAATCCCATTTTTAACAAAAAAAAATGTCGGTGTCGGTATCGGGCAGGATTGGACTTTGACACACTAGATAAAAAATGACCGCATGCCTCTTATTACATGATACCTATGTAAATAAAACACTGTATGAAATACTTATGTAACTTTTTTATTGTCCTCTATATTACAGTTTTGTTTAAATGACTCGACAAAAAAAAATCTATATAATTATAAAACCAGCTCACAAAATTTGACGAGAATCGGTTGAGAAATGGGACCTGTAGAGGAAAACATCCGGACATCCATACGATAAAATAAACTAAACTATTTCCAAAAGATGACTTGACAAAAAAAAATATATAAAATTTCTGATGAGAAATGCGACCTGTGGAGGAGAACATCCGGACAGACATACAAAAAAAAAAATTTTTTTTTTTTAATTTCTAAATTTCTAAAATCTGACTCGACAAAAAAATTCTATATAATTATTGAACCTGCTCACAAAATTTCACGAGAATCGGTTGAGAAATGCGACCTGTAGAGGAGTCATCCGGACAGACAGACAGACATTCGAAAGAATTTTTGTCGAAACCTGAAACGGAGACGCTTCGCTCGCTCGGTCAACTAACTATAGTATGGAAGTATGGATGTATTGGATATGTGATAGTATATCTATTTTTGTTTGTTTGTCACTCACATCACGTAGTCTTTAATACATTTATTGTTGTCTCTGCATTTTCTTAATATATTACCAAAGATATAAAGATATATTACTTGGTTGGCAACTGGGGCGCTACCGCGAACCGAAATATTTGCCTCTCTGTCGTACTTTCATATTCGACCGACAGACATTCTTCATTTTTGGTACACGGTAAGCCCTCTGCACGGCTAGCACAAGACGGTGCACGAGCTATATCGCGCGCGAGATAGACTATCCGTCTCTATCTAATGGGTACACTCGGAAAGAGGCAGATAATCTATCTCGAGCAAGATATAACTCGCGCGCCGTCTTGTACTAGCCGTGCTGGTAGTTATTTTATCGACAGTCGACATCGTGACGTCATCACTTTGTCAAGGCCTAGCGTAAGCTTACATTTTACTATTTTATACAAAATATGCTTTATTTCTTGTTGTATATCAAAAATATGATAATATATAGCAAGGAAAATCAATATACTATCTATACATCTATCTATACATATAATAAAGCTAAAGAGGGTCGAAAGTCTGTACATGGCAGATATTCGAAAAAAAGTTGACTGGGGATACTTAGAATCGATAACAGAACGCGTTCCAACAGTTTTTAGAATTTTTGTCTGTTTGTCTGTTTATCTGTTTGTCTGTTTATATGAACACGCATCACGTGAAAACGGCTGAACGGATTTTGATGAAAACTTTACTAATCTGTCGAGTAAATACCTGGTCAGGTTTCAGGCTATAAAAAGTGTGCAAATTTGGGTTAAAAAGGGGTAAAAAGAGGGGTTGAATTTTGTATGGGAACTCCTATAATCCATGAGTTACAGGTATGAAAATTGGTAAGCATATACTTAACGACAAAGGAAAAACATTCTCATTCAAAATTTGTGAAATCTTAAGATAGAAACTGAAAAAAAAAAGAAAACGCAAGCGCTGCGCCGCGGCGCTGCCCAGTGTGCGCGCCCGCCACCATGGTCTCTTCAAAACATGCGATTACAATGTTACTTTTGCCTTTCACTTCATGTGCACTCACTTTATACCATAATCCCACTACTTAATATTATAAATGAGAAAATTTGGATGTTTGGATATTTGTCACTGAATCACGCAAAAACGGCTGAACAGATTAAGATGATTTGTATACTAATAGTATATAATCTGGATTCACTTATATATATTATAAGTGTACTTTTAGTCCCGATGATCTTCCATCAAAGGGATATTAAATCGGGGATGCAAGTAAGGTCTATTAAAACGAGGTGGTTTAATCCTCATACGCCATTCTACGATTTAAGTTTCCGCCAATTGTGTGCGTGTCAAGAAATTTAACTTAAAGCATAGCAGAATTGTAAACAAGTTGACGATTCATTATGTCAAAACCGAAGTATCATAATTCCTTCTGATTGTTGATACTATTTTTGAGCACAACCTTTTCGCAATTAGTTCTACTTTGCGTGTACATTAAAATGCATTTGCGAAACTTTGGCATTGTTTTTATTCATATGGTTAAATACAAAAACAGGTGTTTCAATGCACACTTTGTATCATCCGTGTACCATTTCATTTTGTCGTGCGTTATTTTTTATGTAATTGTTGACCCTTCACACCATAAAAACTGTTTGATATAAGAGATCACTTGAGCTGGGCAGCCCAATCGTCAGCATAGACAGTTGGAGCATCTTAGATGTACACTTAGAAGAGGGTCGAAAGTCTGTACATGGAAGATATTCGAAAAAAATGTTGGCTGGGGATACTTAGAATCGATAAAAGAAATCGTTTCAACAGTTTTAAGAATTTGTGTCAGTTTGTCTGTCTGTTTATATGTCTAGGCATCACGTGAAAACGAACGAGTGGAGGATAATTTACCCTCATTAATATAGCAACTGGATCTTCGGCGACGACATAGCTCGGCCTTCGGCCTCGCGTGCCTTGCCACTCTCCTTCGGTTTTTAAATCATCAAACTTACATGAAGAATCTACTCTGTTGGGAGGCTCGGCCTTCAGCCTCGCGTATCTCGCCTCTCTCCTTCAGGCCGTCGGCCCTCAGCCTTACATGAGAAGCCCGCTCTGTGTGATTATTCTCGCATGCCTTGCCGCTCTGCTTCCGGCCTTCGATCATCATACTTACATTAAGAACTCGCTCTGTTGGGATAACGTTTTACGTCAGAACTGCGTAGCGAGACTTTTACCATTGTACAAAGTACATTTAATGTTTTTGACGAGATTCATTCGTCTAGAATCGGTACATTTGATATTCCGAAATAAGCACTAGGGAATGTCATATTGACTGTAATCATTTCTTAAGGGGGTGTAAAGAAGGGTGAAAGATTGTATCATCATCATCATCTGAGGCGTTATAGCCGCGGGTGGGCCCTAGGCTAGCCTGGTCAAGCAAATATCTCCAGTCCGATCTATTCGTGGCATTCCTTCTCCAACATGTCACCACTAAGTTCCTGGTGTCCACCAGAGCTTGAGAAAGATTGTATGGAAAAACAAATCATTCTAAGGCGACAACGAATTATACGCGGACAAATTCGCGGGCAAAAGCAAGTAGTTAATATTACTATCCTAATCGAATAAACATAGTATTTTGTCAAAATATGGTATCAAATAATTTAGTAACAATTACGCATTTACCTGTGAAACGTGTAATTCTTTGGGTTATTTCTAGTTATCACATCACAACTGCATACCGAACAAGACACCATGTCTGCAAAACACAATCGTTACTTGAAAATCGGTACTAATCTGAATTATTTGACTAAAATAGCGTTCACACTAAAACCGGGCGGGTTGCTATGGGGTTATACTCGAAAAAATTGTGTCACGTCAAGACTCTACTGTCTGTCTCTTTCTACCACGGGCACATAAGGTGATGCTGATTATTTCTCTTTCTCTCGCTTTGTTGGTCTTTAGCCGTAAGGCGCGATCCGAAGTCTGTGCTCTCAACCATTTTAGTTTTCAGCGACTGACTTAAATACATATATCTTCGATAAGCTCCAAGACCCAAGTCTTCTTTAATGATCCGTGAAAGTGTCCTTGCTGGTATTTTCATTTCTCTAGAAAGGATTTTTTGTTTTCTTATGGGGTTTCGGCGAATTCTGGCCTTGACAGCATTGACAGCCTGCTGTGTCCTAACATAACGTGGTCGTCCAGATCTTTTTCTGTCGTCAATAGAGGAAGAATTGGTGTACCTTTGGATGGTACGATACAAGAACATTCGACTTAACTTTAACTTTATTAGCTTCTTGAAAATGTTAGCAGGCTGCATTCCTACCTTATGCAGAGCAATCACAGCAATTCTGTTTACTTTAACACCCCATTCCATTATTAAATCGATAATTAATTTTCATAAATTATTCACAAATGGCGGCAAAAACATTTAAAGAATTATATCAAAACACAACATTCGAAATTCAAATATATTTTTTTTGTAAATTTTTGCTAACTGCCAGTAACAAAATTTATGGCTAGACTAGGTATAAAGCTACTAAAACCAATGAAATGAAAACAGTGTTATGTAAAAGACATTTTAAGAAACAACGTGCTAACTTAAGTAAATATAGTGAGGTAATATAAAAACGACTTGATCTCCACCGTCTCCACTTAAATAAACCCCAAGGTGTAAAACCTCCCCGGAAAAAAGGAGTCATGCCCTAGTGTTTATGTATTCAAAACGCAGTCATCGCAAACATTCTGGTCATACTGGCCGAACAAAAGTACCTACGCGGCATTCAAATCACGCTAGCGTTAAGGGCTCTCCGGCTCACACTTTAAAGTATACTGTAGCTCCGTCAGTTATCGTGGTGCAGACCGACCAGTTTCAAAAGGCACTAAGGCTGCAAAGAACTTATATATTGTTACAACCACTCACCTTTGGCCGGTTATATTCGTATTCAGGCCGTGAGTTGGCGCGTGTCACGTCTCTGCGCCAGAGGTTATTTGCATCCCACCTTCACATTTCCTTTGCCATTAACTGTCATATTGTTACATTACTTGGTATTGTTACCTGTGACAAACCAAGAAATTACTTTATAACAAGGGGTAAGAAGGATATGTGAACAAGTTCATATAGGACATATATTATATCAAAAAGTCAAGTACATAATAGATACATAAACGAATGCAGCTAGTTTCCATGGAGTAGGACTTCATGACGATGATATGGATTAAAACCATATCATTGTCTGATTTTCCATATCTATATTCATGACGAGTTTAACGACCTTAATTTGATTTCGTCTCAATCGCATAGATCGCGCCATTCCTCGCCGAATCTTTTTATCAAAAAAGAAAAAAGTGGCGTAACTTAAACGTTCTACCTTCAGTTTCTCGCCAAAGGATAAGAATGTCCGACAATAATTCGTAAACCGATCGGCGAACATTGCAATAAAGCGGCCAAGTCACATAGTCGCTGGGGCGGCCATTCGAAAACTAATAAATTTCACCGGGGCTCTGAATTTATTTGATAAACGACCGAGATAAGGATGCGGAGGAACCCGGTCTCAACACTTTGTAGCGGTCAGCACTAGGCGACTTTGAAATACACGGGCTGAAAGTATTGCTTTGAGCTACATGAGTATATTTCACTTTGTATTAGGCTCCATCAATAAGCAATACAGTTAATAAACACGTAATTTTAGGCAAAACTTTGATGCAAATACGAGTACTGGATAATTACTAAAACTTTTTCGTAGCAAGCGCAGGTCGGATAACCAATCAAAAATTTCAGTAACTAATTTGACTTTAAAAAATGTCATTTGCAAACTGCAAATCGCCGCAACTAAACAGAAATTGCACACCACTCGCACTAATTATTGTGTAGACAAGCCTTTATGATACTCATTGTTTTGGAGCACGACACATAACTCACAAGTATTCGCACACAGCTCCGAATATTACAAAAAAAATTAAACTACCAAACTTTTTGTTAAAAAAGCTATTGGAATAATAATCTATTGAGACGCAAACAAACGAAAGTGGGGGAAAAAAACGCGACTTTGGGGAACTTATGTATGAAAGATTTTGGGGAACTGATCTAGCTACTCAGACAGAGATACTACTTATAGATAGTAGCTATAACTTGCCAGAATATCAACCTCGGTCCTGAGCCTAATGTCAATGCCAATATTGCCAATATACCTCTAGTTATGTAATTGGTTAAAATCATTTTCTTTAACTTAATTTTGATTCAAAAGCTCCAAAATTCTTAACGAAAAGTATTAAGGTGTGCCCTGGTATTAAGGTACGCAGTAGTTTAGTTTTTATTGAAAACGCTCTGTAATACTCGTATAATACTGAGTACCCTGTATGAGATTCAACCCAGTGATTTCAATAAGGCTTGTGTTATGGGTACTATACCAATAGAGCAACAATGGCGTTCTTCCAATTAGTGTTTATACCAACTTTATATAAATAATTTCTAATACAACCATTTATTTGTTTAAACTCACTGCAACCGGTATCTAAACACAAGTTGTAATATAAACAAAAGAACAAACTATAAATAGAACTCCTGCTCACTTTTAGAAAGAAACGAAACAATTTTCCGCCATAAAAATGGCACGCAGAAAAGCCACATAATATTTAAGATTGACGTGATTGGATTAATTCTTCCTGTGTTTTGTTTCTTTATAAAACACCTGAGATAAAAATAGATCGTGCTCCTCACATTGGGCTCGTAACCAACATCGTTATCGAAACGACTGCCAAAAGCCACTGTATCAAACCTAATACCACTAATGGAAGTAAGAAGCCAAGGTGCCTCGCTTGTATGAGACTCCACCTGAGCAGCGGTACATATTTAAAGCTTTGATGTGCCGCACAACACTTAAACGAGACTTTACTTAAGTACTTATTTTGATTGAATCTAAACATAGATGTTAAATTCTGCTAAAATGAAGCCGAGGTAAACAATGAACATTACTTAGTAAAGTAAGTTATTTGAACTATTAAAAAAGAAGAGAAACTATGTAAAAACTTAATAAATATCGTGAAATTTTGTCTTACATATTTCTAATCAGCATTACGCCCTACCTCAATCAGAATGCGATACCAATTAACGCCTGTTTGTTGCAAATTACATTGTAACTAGTCGGATATCGGACCCGGGTATGTCCTAAAACTACGACTGAGACCACCGGAGGATGGGCAGCAGCATCCGTGCGGTGGAGATACTGCGACCGCCAACCCGCATGCCAAGCGTGGTGATTATGGCAATTACCCCCTATAACAGATACAAACAGGCCACTTAGGGGAGGCCTATGTCCAGCAGTGGACGTCTTTCGGCTGACATTATGATAGTAGGATATAAACGGTGCCCACGAGGAAAAGGCAATTTTTTAACCACGCATTCCATAAATGTAATACCTACGTATATGAACCAAGGTCGAATATGCTTATTTACTTTTTATAGTTTCATACAGCATTGCGATACAGCGAGGAAATGCCGCCAGCATCCTCAGTACAATGCCTCAAGGGCCCGTTTTAGATTTAAGTTAGTTTTAATTTTCTTTATATTATTTTGGTTAAGTATTCTTGTATATATTTTCGTTGTACATAAATAAATGATTTATACGAGTAATTACATAATGTTTACTTCTCTAGAATAAATGTGCCTTAGGACGAGATCACAACATTTTTTACTGCTATTTTGGCATTTTTAGCCATAGATTATGCAGAGCTGGGTTAAAATCCTTGTTTCCTCCTGAAACCGGAGAAAAGTTGGTCATGCCACACTGAATTCAAGAACAACGTTGACATACAAATACGTCTATTAATCTCTCTTACGCTTTCTGTTTTGAAAGATGAATTGAAGCATGACACGATTATCCAATAGATTATTATACACTTCCACTTGTAATTATAGTATTAGTTAACAAAGAGAGAATTTCAATATAATAGGTACTCCTTAGAATTCGATAAATGACTTGAAATTTCTTACTTCATTCCGACTTTATAATCACTTTCGTAAGCGTCATTGATTTTGCTGTCGTTGATTTTAGCACTGCAACGGTAATCTACGAATAAAATTGAACTTATACATTTAGTCCTCCAAGCGTCACCGAAAAATCTTATGAAATTTAGGGCTTTCTAGTGCAGTTTGCCGGCCTTGAATTAGGCCTTGAAAAAGTTCTCATAAATTATCTGTCGAATACTTCTAAAAAAGTATCTGTTGAAACTTATGGCAACATCAGCAAAGAAGATATATACGAACGTAAAAAGAAGCAACACCGAAGCATGTGTGCGAGGGGCGCGCGGTGTGTGGACAGCTAGCCGCGGCAAGATGAATCGCAGGGTCGCCACTCGCTTCAACATTCGCTCGCGCGTGACGTGCGCTCACGCAACAGAGATCTATCGGCGGGTAGCGGGCGTGACACTTGTTTTACTTGAAATTCGTTAGAATTTATCATTTGTAATT
The DNA here is from genome assembly GCA_905163555.1 of Notocelia uddmanniana. Lineage (NCBI taxonomy): Eukaryota > Metazoa > Arthropoda > Insecta > Lepidoptera > Tortricidae > Notocelia > Notocelia uddmanniana. The sequence continues at coordinate 11,503,129 of LR991061.1, read as the reverse complement.
CAATGTTATCAAATAACTATGGCTTGAGCTTTATATTGCTGTGTCTACGGTTGTGGCAGTAATAACAAAAGCCACAAAGGAAAAAGTTACTTAGGCTACCTAGCGAACCAGAAAACTAAGTTATACAATTTAATATGTCATGTCCTTCCCTACATTTAGAATTTAGACTTCACCTGAAATCTGTTTAATTCGAAATACTTGATATGGGTAGGTTGATATGCGTATGGATGCATTTTGACTTGAAATACATTAAGATGTACCTACATCTTCGGAATATATTAAATAAAAAGACTTTTAATAAATAAAATGCCGAAATAGATGAAATGTCAATCGAGTCTTTTAAATTATACTTAACGAGGGTGTCGCGGTCGCAGTGGATGACGTCATATCATGTCACATATTTTCTATGGACTGTGATTTGTAAAAATATTATTATTTATTATTGTTATAATTTTAGCATACAATTATATTCATGTGAAGCTTAGATTTACACAAGAAAAGTAAGTTCCCATATTATGAGAAGTTTGTAGGTACTTATTTTACAAGCTTCTAGTATGTTTTCTCCTGACCCAGTGCGTGTCTGTCTGTATGTCTGTCTGTAATCAAAACTTACAGAGACTAGCTTCCCGGTGTTTCATTGATGAATATCATAATCATTAATAAATAAATAAATAAAAAAGCCTTTTATTTCTTGCAATTACATAATGAACTAGGTACTTATACTTAACTACTGTATTCATAAAACCGACAGATACATGTAAAAATATTGAGTATAAAAATGTAATATCATATTAAAAAATCACATGCAAATATTTAAAGTTCAAATATTACATTTCATTGATAAAATATTATGGTAATTAAATATAAATATTATAAATGTCATGCAAGAACCCCTTCTGTGAGGGTAAAGGCCTCCTCCAGACTTCTCCAATGGTCTCTATCTTTGGCTTTTATCATCCATCTCTTTCCGATTTGTCGCATTATGTCGTCTTCCCAACGCGCTGTTGGTCTCCCTCTTTTTCGACTGCCTGCTGGACCGGGCCAAGATGTTAGGCGACTCGTCCAGCGGCCATCAGTCATTCGTGCGACATGTCCTGCCCACCGCCACTTAAGCTTTAACGAATGGCTAAGGGCGTCTGTTACTTTTGTTTGCTTCCTAATTGTGGTGTGGGGTATTTTTTGCATTTTCTTAATATTTAACATGCTCCTCTCCATACTGCGCTGACATGTTTTTATTTTATTTTTGACCCGTAGTGTATATTTCCACGTTTGGCATGCGTAGGTAATTGAGGGAAGTATACAGGAATCTAGGACTTTCTGCTTTACTTTTTTAGGCATTGAACTTTTCAGTACTTCCTTTAGACTCCAAAATTTTCGCCATGCACCTGTAACTCTTCTTTCGACTTCTAATTCGTTGCTTTGCTTGTCGAAAGATATCTGCTTGCCGAGGTATATGTAGTTATTAACATATTCCAGTTTTTCGTCGTCGAGGTATATAGGGTGCTCTACAGAATTCGTCATGATTTTTGTTTTATTTAGATTTATTTCCAATCCTACATCATTGCTAGCCTTTTGCAGAGAGTGTAACATAGATTCCAACTCCTCAGCACTCTTTGAAAATACGGCAATGTCATCAGCAAACCTTAGGTGGCTAATTTGTTTTCCATCTATGTTTAGTCCTTTTTTTGTCCAGTCAAGTTTGCTAATAATATATTCTAGTACCGCTATAAAAAGCCTAGGCGAGAGTGGATCTCCTTGTCGTACTCCTCTTTTCACCGGTATGAACGGTCCTGTAGTCTCAAGCTTCACGCGGCTTTTGCAGTTCTTATATAGTTCTTTTATAATCCGTATGTACTTGTACTCGACTTCTTGAGATTTTAGTGCTTTCCATATCGCAGAATGGTAGATGGTGTCAAATGCTTTTTGATAGTCAATGAAAACTATATACAAGGGTCTTCGAAATTCGCGATACTTCTCTATTAGTTGTTCGACTGAATGTATATGGTCTACTGTTGAATAACCAGTTCTAAAACCTGCTTGTTCAATCGGTTGATGTTTTTCTAACGTGACGCTGATTCTCTTCTCTATTAACGATGCAAATAATTTATAAAGTGATGGGAGTAAGCTAATTGGACGGTAGTTAGCTATATTTCGAGGGTCCCCTTTTTTATAGAGCAGTATCATTTCTGATTCAGACCATTGATATGGTGTAGTTCCGGTAATCAGTATTGTGTTGAATAATCGTGTTAATGGCGCTGCTAGGATATATTTTACGGTTTTTATCGCTTCATTTGTTATTTGGTCTGCACCTGGGCATTTTTCAGACTTTAATTTGTCAATTGCTCTAATTATTTCCACTTCGTCGAAGTTAGCTATTTCTCTGTCATCTTGAGGTGGTGATTCCAAGTTGCAGTTTCTAGAATCTTGTGCGCTGTATAAATTTTCGTAAAAACTTGTAGCGATATTAATAATATCGGCTCTACTTTTTGACTCTTTTCCTGCTTTACTGAGCCCATCAATCCAAGTCTTGTGAGAGTTTAATTCTCTGTATGCCCTTTTCAGGCTTCCTGTGGTGTTTATATGTTTTTCTATTGTATTAGCTCTGTGCTTCGTGTAGTCTCTATGTATGTACTTACTTATCAATTTATATAGAGCTTTTATTTCGTTTTTTTCTGACCGTGTCTTAGGTTTTATTTTGTGAAGTTCTTGCCGGCGGTTCATTAATTTTTTCGTTTGATCCGATATAACTCCACTCCTTGCAATAATGAGCGTTTGTTTATGTGTAGCTTGTAGGCTGTCTATTATTGAGTTGGTAATTTTGTCATAATAGTGTTGAACGGTATCGTTTTCCTCCCAGTCTAGAACGTCGCCTTTAAATCTTTCTAAGGACTCTCGATATTTGGTTATCTCGGCTTCACTTTTCAGGGAGCTCTTTTTGTTACTTGTGAATTGAGATCGACTTTTCTTTATTTGTTGAAGTTTTATTGACATTCGTAGTAGTCTGTGGTCCGTGGGGAAACTGGAGTTTACAATTTCTATATTATGAACGTTCATATGTAGGTTTGTTAAAATATAATCCAGCTCGTTTTTCGTCACGCCGTCTGGGGACCTCCACGTCCAACGTTGGTTTCTTGGTTTTTTGAAGAAGGTATTTATAATACTTAGCTTGTTTTCATTTGCAAACTGGACCAGCCTTTCTCCTCTGTTGTTTCTTATTCCGTAACCATGATTTTTCATTATTAAATACTCTTCGGGTTTCGGTTGGCCCACCTTGGCATTAAAATCACCCATAACTATTATATTTCTCCCGGACATTTCCAAAGCTTTGTTTATCGTACTGTAGAACACTTCAATTTCCTCCTCAGCGGCCGATTCTGTGTAAGAGTAAACTTGTATAATGTCGACATGAAAACCGTTCATATTCAACTTTAGTAGAGCTACTCGTTCTGATAAGCCGGTGTAACTTATGATATTTTGTTTGAGATATTTCTTCACAATAAATCCGACGCCATAAAGGCCTTGTGTTTCCCCAGTATATAAGAAGATAAAGTTATTGTACTCTTCGATTGAGGTACCAAGGCGTCTCGTTTCGGACAAACCGATTATGTCATATTTAGTATTCTTTAAGGAGTCCATTAATTCTACCAGGCGTTGATTTGTGGACAATGTGCGCACATTGTATGTTGCCACGTAGAATATACTTTCTTGAGTTTTCTTTTCATAACTGTATTTTTCTGGAGGGTTGTAGTCTACATCTCCCACGGTGACCGGCCGGATTGGGAGAGTCGGAGGGGGCAAAGTTCGTTGCTATATATTATTTGTTTGCGGTAGAGATACGAAGGGTACGGTTTCTTGGTGGGTGGTGTGCGGAGGGTTGTGCGGAGAGAAAAAACTTGTTATGTCTTGCTTACTTTTCTTAGATTGCTGAACTTTGTTCTTGAATTTCGAACTATTATTTACTTTATCTGGTGATGAAAAAAAAGTTCTTTTTTTAGGCTGTCTTTTTCTTGAGTTAGTATCTTCTAGTAATACAATTTTATTATATTTAATAATTGCCTCTTTCCCTTCCCGTCTCAGCTCTTCTACTTGAGGCTGTAAAGTTCTTCGTAGTTCAAGTACTTTATGTGGAAAGTCTTCTTTAACGTAATATTCAGAACCTGCTAGAGCTTTTTTGTTTTTCAGAATCTCTATCTTTTTCCACATTGTAGAGAAGGTCACAGTAACTGGCCTTGGGTTGTTTCCTTTCTTGCCAATGCGTCTGACATTTACTATGTCGTATTTCTCGCAGGTTAATTTCATATTAGTAGTAAGTACATCTGTAACTTTCTTTTGAAGCTGAAAATAGCTTTTTTCGTCGTCTGGCAAGCCAAAAAATACTAAATTTCTCTTCCTATTTTCCCTCTCCAAGAAGTCTAATTGTTTCTCTTGATTTCCTAATTTTTCTTCCAGTTGTTTGTACTTTGCATCAATTTCATTAAATTTTTCGTTGATGTTTCTATTAATATCCGTGGTGATATTTTTCTGCATTTCCTTCATCTCTTGTTTTTGTAATTTTTGTTCCATTTGGATTGCTTCTAATATATTTGCAATTTTATCTAGATTGTCCATGTTTGCTACTCGTCGCTAGATGGCGTTGTATTGGTGAGGTGTGCAATCGGAACTAGATGGCGCTGTAGTCAATAACAAAAAAACTCGTCGTACCCACGACTGTTTTATTCCCGTTATGTTTTCTCGTTTTATTTCGAGTTCCTTTGAGGTCATCAAATATAATAACTCACTTTCTTTTTATGGTTGACGCCGCCTTAATAGCACCTTTTCAGTAAAAATATTTTTCTTTATTTATAGAACGTCTTTTCGCCACACACAAATCACAGTTAAAATAGGTTATGTTTGTTTACACTATATTTCACAAAACTTGTTTTCGTTCACTTTATTGTCGATTTTTTATTTAATATCACTAGTTTTATGTTTAAATAAGTGTCCGAGTATACTTCTTACATTTTTACACAGTTTTTATATTTTTAATTGTCTTTTTAGTACGGAGCTAGGAAATATCAATGTTCGCAGCGCGACGGTAGCGCCCTCCTCTTCATCATAATCATTGAATAAATATTATTTCCTCTTGCCAAGGCAGCTACATTGCCAGCCCTATGCAACAGACGTGCCGTTACAAGGTCACCGGCGCTCGACTCACACCGATAGGCCGTGTCGCCCCCCTGACATCAGTGTGGTGATTTAGATGCTGCAGATGGCAGTTTTCAACTCGGCCAGCAAGTGTCAATAGGCTACGGTGTCTGCTTACCGTTGGGCAGGCCGTAAGCTTGTTTGCCACCGTCGTATTATAAAAAAACCAGCCAAGTGCGTGTCAGACCATGCACAAAGAAGGGTTCCGTACCTACACCTCCTAATCTACATTTAAAACCACTATACAATATATTTAATCACAAAAGGTCGTATCTTCATAGAAAACTCACGGTACTTACGCCCTTTTGTTTGGGCAAGAAAGTTTTTCAGCAATAACTCAAAAACCGTTAGATCTATCTTGTTCAAACCAAAAATCGTTGAAAGGGTTTATTAATATACATTATCTTTTTTCAGAATTTTAAACTTTATAGTTTGGAAATTAGAGACGGGGACACACTTTTTACGACTTTGACAACTAATATCTCACCAACAGTTGACTTTAATGGAAAAGTTTTTTAGAAACCTCTATGTCGTTTGAAGGTCTATGAATAAATACCCCACACGCCTATGTACATTTAATAAACATTTTTGACCCCTCTTGTTACATGTATGAGGTGCCCCCCCCCCCCCCCCCCCCCCAGTTTAATATTTTTTTCGTAATTTCACATCGTATTTGTATAGCGGTTTATAGCATACATCTTCCTTTCATAATTGCTGTGCTCATAGTCTCCGAGTAAATCGGCTGTGACATACGGCCGGTTGGACAGACATGACGAATCTATAAGGGTTCCGTTTTCGCCATTTTGGCTACGGAACCCTAAAAAAGCATTAAATGAAATTGAAATTAATTGCAAAACGCGTATTAGAGTTAGTGAGAATAATCGTGCTGTATGAGTTCAATTAAATAATATCTTGATTGTAAAGTTATTATGTAAAATTTGAGGTAACCCTTTTTTTAATAATGAGTCACATTACACAACTATGATCTATCTCTTAATATCTCCATAGCGGACGACATGTCCTACCCAGTGCCCTTTTTGTCGCAGAGCAAAATTGAGCGCGTCTGTTATTTTGGTCTTACTTCTTATGTGTTCACTCCTAACTTTATTTATTTTTCTTATTTTTAGTATACTCCTTTCCATTCCATTTTAAACTATTAACACAAATTTACTATCAAATGTTGTAAAGTACCGTAGTATTTTACAACATTTGATAGTCGGCGTACCGAGATGTCTAAAATGAGTGGACTACCTAAGAATAATAATGCCCCTTTCATCTAAATACATCTGAAAGGCAAACTAACTTGAACTTTGTCACAATCTAGCCAATTTATGTCAAAATATTTAAAAAGTATGACGCAATGTATTTGTACGACGTATACAATACTAAACTTGGAATTCTTGTCTAATTAATTAGTCAACAAGTCTTAAAGTTCAACATTTATGTTTCTTGTTTTGCCTCATCATTTTTCCATCCATTTCGGAACCGCAAATTAATAAAGTTTGATTAGCATCCGTAAACATTACTTTTATATAATCAGTATTATTAACGGAACATTCCACTCATGTACTTTTCAAACTTCAAAAAGCGAGAAAATAATAACCGGGGACTTTTAAATTGCTTTCCGTAGCAACATTTTCCTCTAGTTGAGAGGTGTGTTTATTTTAACATTCAAGCGAGCGACGCAAACTGCGGCTGTGTTCCGTTTGAATCTAGGAATCTCTCAGAAGTTAGGTACTGCTGTAAAGTCGCGGCTTGCTGCGCCGTTCCATGGTTAAACGCAGTGAACATGTAGAGGCTTGGTACGTACATACTGCTTTTCTGCATAAGACAAGAATGCGGCATCGCGCCCGGTTTATCTCTGCGCCGTTATGCATACGCGATGAATTGTTTTGATGCTCGTATTCAAACTTAGAGACACGTTACTGCGCTGTATTAGGGAAATACCAGGCGACTTATGAAGCTTGATGTTTAAATTTCACAAACGCTTTCAGAGCTAAATGGGCTATTTAGAGAATTCATGAGCTCAAGTTTTATGTATATTATTATCAGCGCGCATGACTCGCATGTGCGTCAAACTGCAGTGCTATGAGATATTTTTCCATTAAGTACAGGGGGCGACCAAGGCGAGTGCATCTTGATCATATTTCTACGATACTGAAAAAAGGCCAAGTCAGAAGTACCCGCAACCGACAAGCATGTTCGAGGAGATGTATGGATGTATTTGAAGCGAAAGAAGGACCATAGTTTTTGGCATTCTCAGGTCTCTGACTACTGCAATGGGATACGGGCGTGAATATATGTATGTACTACTCTCTGAGATGCACGAATGATATCATCAGGCTTGTTTAAGAACTGGCTGCAAAGAGCTCAGGATCTGATGAAAAAATGTGAGCTGATATCAAGCTCTGCGCTACTTGTCGCGTGTATTACTGGCAGCCCCAGTATCTGCGCTTTTTTTTCCCTTTAAATTGTATCGAAAGTTGGTTAAGTACACCCGTGCTTCAGGAGGAGGAAGGAGAAATCAAGAAAATCTCCCAGCAGCCGCTTATAATCAGGTTGCAGGTAACCTTTAGACTGCAGGTCATTATGTACAGTACAACCCGGTCTCCGAGGGCCCTACACCTGACGGAGAAGCACATCAGCATCTCCAGGTAGAGATCAGTGTCAAAGTAAGTGTGTAAGTCAAAGTAAAAAAAGTCATAGTTATTTATTTTTCGATTTAAGCGTATTTATACCACCTACGTCTTCCTAACTAAGCCTCAAGGCTCCGTGTTGTTCTAGCACCAGTCTTTTTCGTTAGTATCGAATGTCAGTTTTGAAAACATTCCCATATATATTAATCTACGATAACAGGTAATTATTACACAACCACCACCACCATATCAGCTGCTGCTGGACATAGGGCTCCCCCAATTTCATGGGATGTAAATGCCATAATTGCCACGCTTGGCATGTAGATTGGCGATCGCAGTATCTCCACCGCACTCCAAGGATGCTGCTGTCAATCCCCCGGTGTTCTTGATTGTAGTTTTACATACCCGGATCCCCGCCCTCCATTACCCAACAGTAGATGAAAATGTGGTAAAATGTTACATTGCTGATCTGTCATTAAATGATCGTAATCCTTTAATTACCTTTCCCCTTATTTGGGTGTACTTGTTTTATGAGCATGATAGCGTTCCTTAATACATTAAGGGCGACCACTTCCCTTCCGACTCCTAACACTTACGAGTAGGTAAAACGTAAAGTTAATGAATCAATCTCCGGTGTATCAAAACGATTAAGGAATCGAAAGGACTTGTTAATAGAAATGAACCGTGCTGCTATGATATTCACAACTTGTAACAACCGCACCGAGTGACTCTAGTACTCGTATAGATGCAGAGAGTTGTAGAGACAATTCGTAATCAGAGGCCTAAGCACAGGTTGGCTAGAGGTGAGTTGAAGCGGTGTGATTTGTGAATGACAACTCAGTGAGGACCCTCAGATTCTATCTCACTCGAACGGTAAATTAAAATTCACGTCGCCTGTTTTACATAGAGTACTTTGTTGAGTGCTTAACAACGTTTAATGGGTTAGGTATTTTGCGTTCCAAGTTTATTCTGTTTTGAATAGATACTCGAAAGAAGTATGAAAAGGAAGCAATAAAAGCAGCGATCGAAATACCTGTATTTTTTATTATTAATTGAAACGTCTTTGTAACTGATGAAGAAATAAAACTACCTGCTACTTTTTTTAATGCTTTGGCTTAACACGAACAGTAAAATTAATTAAACTGGAACATTTATTTATTTAAACTTTATTGCACAAAATGTAATTGTACAAATGGTGGCCTTAATGCCAAATGTCATTCTCTACCAGCCAACCATTGGGCTAAACAGAGATTTATGAAAGGTGAAAAGAAAAAAAAATTATATTATCTACCATCAACATCTAACATAAAACCACATCACACAATAAAAACCCGAAAAATTATAAGTCTATCTCGCGCACCGAAGTTACCGTAAGAAATTACGTTCATAGAGGTTTTTTGGTTAAAAATACTAACCTAGGTTTAGAAAGATATTTTTCTTGTAAAATTTACGTTGAAACTAATCATAGGATTCGGAGACAAAGGGAGAACGGAATTTTTTCATAAATCTAAATTTTACTGCCCTAGAATAAAGAAAATCTGTTTTAGAATTTGCAACTTTCATATTATATTTCATTTCATAACTGCACACATACTCATGCATCACCACCCGCATACACACAAACTCACACAAATTCTCATTTTTCATTTTTTACCCACGCTTGTATTGAAGGGTTAACTAACGTCGTTTATGATTGTTATGTTCCAATTATTGTATTACGTCATTATTTAGATTTATTGTGTATTTGTGCCATCTAGTCCAATCTTACTGGCCTCACTGACAACCAGCGTCACGGAGCGTATCGTACGACTCGTTCCGTGACATCATGCTGAGTGAGGACAAGTTAGTACAAAATCTTGTCCGTAACTTTTGCATTAAGCTTATGTATTATGTTTCTACTAATAAACTATTTCTTCTTCTTCATTTGGCCTAGTAACTAGACTTCGATGTTTTGCGCCCCTTCATATCCGTAATTGTTCAAAGAAAATAATATAAATATCACTTTTTTTTTCATTTTCCATTAACGTGGATTAGCATTGGTTATATTTATTCCGAAATTCAAATTTATAGCGCAAGTCATTCCTGAGATATTTAACGTTGTGACAAACCACACCATAAGGAGTCACACCATAAGGGTTCCTTTTGTAATTTTTTGGTACAGAACCCTAAAACTGGAGTTCATCAAGTATCACTGCCTCCGAAGCTAGAGGTCCCGGGTTCGAATCCCGGTAAGGGCATTTGTTTCTGTCGTGAGCAGAAACATTTGTTCCTGGGACTTGGATGTTTTCTATGTATTTAAAGATATATCTATTAAATATTATCGTCGTCTAGTACCTATAACACAAGCCTTATTGAGCTTACTATGGGACTAGTTCCATTTGTGTAAAATTAATTGACCCCTAATATTGATTTATTTATCGTTACGAAAATAAGCTTAAGTGTTCGAAAGCTTATGTGCGGTGCGAATGCGTGTATTTTACATATTGTATGACTTTTTAGAAGTCACCCATTCTTTGACTATAAATAAAAACAAAGTTTAACAATAACACATACATACATTGTATATACCCACTCCAAAAGCGCTCGTCAGCAAACCAACATCATTTCATTACATTTCCTGTCCTTTCAAACACACCGTACCCCATATACGAGTTCCATAAACGAATTTCGCCCCTGATATTTTGAAAACTCCGTAACAAAACACAATGTACTTACGTCCTTGTTTTGAGTGGAAAAAGAAAAAACATCCTCTAGTGTTGTCAAGGGTCCCGTATGATCCGCGTGAATGGGGAAATGTATGTAGTACCTTCGTCTGAGTACAATGGTGGCCCCGGGTGGCGCCCTGCGGTATATTTCAAGCTCTCAGCTCTTTCAATGCGCGTTACTTACAGTTTTCCTTCTAATAGTTTGTAAAACAGTGAGAATTATTTACACTATCGGCAAGCTTAATCTTAGTCAACCTTGTTTATTATTATTTTTTAAAAATTTTCGACGAGGAATATCATTAATTATTATGTAAGTTGAGCTACGAGTAGTAGTAAAATGTCATACTATAGATGATAAGTGACCAATAGTCTTAAAAATTATTTTGCATACCAATAATGGTTGAACATGTAAACCTGTCAATTACTATAGAGCAGAGGGCCTACTCCGAAGTTCGAAAATCGAACTTCGTGTCGTGCCGTCCCTTTCACTCTCGTGTTATAAACTATATATGACGGAAAGGGACGGCACGATACGAAGTTCGATTTTCGAAGTTCGGAGTAAGCCCTCAGCCTGTACCTAGTAATTTTTTTAATGCAAATAAAGATATTATTATTCTTATAAAAAATGTCATGCAAAATAGATAGATCCCTTCGCTTGACCATGTTTCAATCTAATACTCGTATTACAAAGTATAGCAATTAACTATATAGAGTGAAATTTCATAAACTTTTGATTAAGGAAAACCAGAATTATAATATTTCTAAACAGCCTGGGGAGCTCTGAGAAAACACGAAAAATGATTTTCATGTTTTGTTTGGTTATTACTTTTCATGATCATATTTTATTTTTGTATTGCTTTGATAATATCTTATTTTCTGAAGGTAACTAAAGTTACTATAAGCAAAGCCTGACCAGTGCCTATTTGGACCTGAGATAATGTCGCTGCAAACAGCATATTATATGGCAAAAATATACAAACGTCATGCATAGTCGGGACAGTGTGTACTCGTATTGGCTTTCTTAGTCATCATTTTTTTTGTTGTCATGCTATAAATGACGATTCGAAAGTGCTTGTTGCTAGGCCTATTTGAATAATAGTACATTACTACAGAGGCCGGGACAAAAGGGGTTGCCGGCCGAAGACATATAGACGGCTGAGCGAAGCGAGGCCGGATAGGTCTAAGGCCGACAACCTCATATTTCCCGCCGAGGTATGTATAGTGCTTTTCTCAAACATGCAATGAAATAAACAACAAAAAAATCAAAGTTTTATTTTTAATACGCATAGTGGCAGAATGTCATGATGCCTGTGCCACAAATTTATGTGGAATGGAAGTCAAAAAAGAGGAGTTTGCAGGCCTAGGCCTGCAAGATTTGTATGAAATTCCATTCACTACCTCTTGTCCTAGCCGCACCTGAAACGTCATACTTCGCAGCCTATTATAAGGAACATAACATCAATATTTCATTGCATATTTGAGAAAATAATATTTTGAATTTGACTTTTTTTATTTTGTATTGGACATTTTAACATTTTTTAATATGTAGTCAACTAAGAACCCTTATAGGTTCGCCATATCCGTCTATTTGTCTGTCCATCTGTCTATCGAGGCTTTGCTCTGTGACTGTTAGTGCTAGAAAGCTGGAATTTGGCATGGATATATTAATTAATAAAACCGACAAAACCGCAAAAAAATTAAGTTTACCTCCTCCACATATGTAAAGGGGGGGGGGGGGGGGGTGATTTTTTTTTTCTTCAAGCCTACGATAAGGTGTGTTGTTGGATAGTTCTTTCAAAATGAATAGAGGTCTTGATTAAAGTTTTTTTTTGATAATGTGAGTTTTTTCGGATATAATTACTCCAAAAGAAAAAAAATGAAATATTTCGTCTTGATGTAAGTTTGTTTGCATCGAAGACATTCGATGAATTCCAACGTCTGTTGTTAAAGTGTGTTGTGCCATTAAAATAAATTAGCACCATTAAAATACGTAACATGGCCAGGTCCAAATAGGCACTGGTCAAGCTATACCTAATACTATTTCGCTGGTCCCAATTGACTCAAAGAATAGGATCTGCTGGATTTTATGTGAGAGTAATCTGTTGATTTTTAAATATTTTAATAACATCTAAAATAAGTTTATAGATAATAAAAATAGTAAGTCCCTGTAGTTTTAGGTAGCGTATTTGAATAGACATTACATATTTATATTTTGTAACACAAATAAGACAATGCCTATTAGAACAATCCACAACTACAAGCAAAATCATGGTTTACGAAGTTTTACACCTATAAAACAATACTTTTCCATCCCAAGAACTTAATTAAGAAAACTACATAGAGCTCGGTCTTTTATTTGACTTGTAATTCCAGTTGTACGAGTAAGCATTGTTCGCGTGAGCATCCAGATACTTAATTAAACTTGGTAAATCTATCAAACAGTGGCACTTTTGAGGTTCCCTGCACTCTAATTCATCTGTGTCTGTAGGTATTTAGATTGAGATTTAATTGTAACTTACACCTTTCTAATGTTAAAAAGAGGGAAATCCTCCGTGCCTGTGGTAAACAGGTGATTTTTGAAAAGTATCACTAGTGGCTCTGTTAGTTGTAGACGTTGACCCACGGAGGCTGACTCCCCCATTTCGCAAATTTCCCAAAAACCTGCTTAGAAAATGTCATGAGAATCGCGTGAGAAATGCAACCCGTAGAGGAATATATACAAAATTATTTTTTCCCAAGCTAAAACGGAGACGCTTTGCAATCGTCCGGTTTTTTTGAAATAATAAATAGGTCATTATGGCACTCTTTAGGGGAGGCTGATATGATGATGATGATATTGATGATATATCGGTTGGTAAATTAAATACAGGCGTTTTTTTAAGAATAGATTGATTAAAAATTGCCTACAAGTTTTAAAGTATTAGTGCTTATGAACCGCTATTTTAAGAAAATAATCAAAATAAATTAATATAAAAGACACAATTGTTCACGTTTTTAAAATAGTTACCCAAACGAGGGAGAGGGTGGGGGGGGGGGGGGTCTCTGCAGGCGTCTGTATTTCCGAGTTCATATAACCTAGACCTTTTTAAGGCACGAGTGAATAGGCATCTTCTGGGTGAGCTCGCTTCATCGTCGGCCTCATCTTTGCCCCCCGGCTAGATGCTGTCCAAGAGCAATCCCATTTTTAATAATAAAAAAAAACATTAGGGAGCGACCGCGACATCTTTTTTTTTATATTTGGAAAACGTCTAGACGAACGCGACGACTAACACAAAAACTAATAGCACAGTTTCTGAATGTAATGTATTATAATTTATACCAAAAATAACCGACTCCAATTTTGTACTTGCTATGCCACGATTTGTAGTTTCCATTACCCAATGCTTGGTTACCTATAGAAAATACCGAAATCGGCATATCATATTTGAGGAGTTCCCTAGATTCCTCCTAGATTCTATAATCAGACCTTCACCAAATTTACATGGGACCAATGTCGGGGTACCTGCTATGAAAAAAAGAAAAAATTAAATCGGCCAGCGTGGTCAAGAGTTATCGGTGAACATACATATAAAAAAGAACAAGCAAACATGCAGACGAACTACCTGATCCCTCTATTAAAGTCGGTAAAAAATATATAATGAAACGGGTCACTCACTCGGTCGACATGTTCCAAACAGCTTATTAATGAGCGTTTGTCCTGGCGGCACGTTTAGCACATGCACGAGCGTGAGGTACCTAATAATAACTATAGGGCCAATTACGTGTTATGTTTTGTCATTATTTTTTCTAGTCCATTAAAATAACTCAGAACAAGCTAGCAACGTTTGTTATTGTCACCTATTTTATTAGAAGAGACAAAAAATACTTGGGCAGAATTCAGCTTAAAGCTTCTAACACACAGAGCGCGGCGCAGCGTCGGTGCGTGGCGGAGGCGGTTATTTTGGTGAAACGAACGCGGTCCGGGATATATCGTACCAAAAAATCCGCTCAGTATTCGCTTGCACGGTAGAGCAGAGGGGGAGTGTGTGACATATGAATGACAGTCCATAGTTTCAGATAGTTAGATCAAAAATGCAAAACCGCCTCTCCGCCGCACCGCCCCGCGCCCGCTCTGTGCGTTTCGATCTTTATCCATATGATATTTTATTTTCGTAACATGGTCAAAAATAGGCCAATGAAATTAATTTGGATCCCTTGAGCCATCTTGTATACGCATCTGCCATTTACTACTCCAAAAAAATACTGTTGAGTCTTAACACGTTTGGTTAGGGTACGCGATTACTCTGCCCTGCCGGCTATAGCTTCAATTCACCTTCGAAAATGAAAGTAGATATCGTAACGAGAAACATGCAATTATCCGTCGCCTCGTAAAGCACCAATCAACAGCCGTTGGATTAGTACATACGAGCCAGGATCATACACAGTTGAATAAACAAAAGTCGTCCTCTGTACGTAGTCCATAATTACCGGCCTTTTCTCAAAAACCTCCGGCAAAGTTGACTTTAATTATGTGTACAGTCAGTGTCAAAAGTAGCTACGCATATGAAAGGATAGGTGGTCAATGAATATGAATGGTCTGCTACCTAATCCCAGGAATTGGCGTAGGCACTAGTATTTACGAAAGCGACTGCCATTGACCATCCTTACGTATATGCATGCATTCATATGCATAGCACTTTTGATGCTGACTACATATGTATATGACACCGTGAATATACTCTAAAGTAAAATAAACATGTCTATAGCAATTCAATATTTATTTAAAATAATAATAATAGCATCGATAAATTGCTCTAAATAATTAACTTAATAAAATGTTATAATTATAACTGACGATTCGAAAGTGCCTATTCAATAATAGTACATTACTACAGAGGCCTGGACGAAAGGGGTTGCCGGCCGAAGACACATAGACGGATTGGTCTGAGGCGGTCAACCCCATATTTCCCGCCGAGTTATGTATAGTGCTTTTCTCAAACATGCAATAAAATAAACAACAAAAAAATACTAAGTTTTATAATTAACACGCATAGTGGCATAATGCCATGATGCCTGTGCCACAAATTTATGTGGAATAGAAATTAAAAAAGAGGACTTTGCCGGCCTAGGCCCGCAAGATTTGTATGAAATTCCATTAACGACCTCTTGTCCTAGCCGCACCTGAAACGTCATATTTCGCAGCCTATTATAAGGAACATAACATCAATATTTCATTGCATGTTTGAGAAAAGAATATTTTGACTTTGACTTTGAAGCACGCTGAAAATACTTTACAATGAAAACTGCGTACGACTTCGTCTCGGTTGCCGTTGAGATGGACCCAGGAGCAGCAACATTTTTGGGCTTTTTCAAGCCCTTGGTATAAGGCTGAGGGAAAGGGGCAATTTCCCCGCTCTGGGTCATGACTGGTCCAACAGATCTCTGACGCCATTTGGTTTTGCTGTCCAGCATGGAAACCCCGCAAGCATTATCGTAAAATAAAACCTCAAAAAAAATTAAGCTTACCTCCCCTACAGGTAAAGTGGGGATTTATTTTTTTTGCTTCAACCCTATAGTGTGGGGTGTTGTTGGATAGGTCCTTTGAATTGAATAAAGTCTTCACAAAATATTGTTAGATATAGTGAATATTTTCGGAAATATTCACTCCAAAAAAAAGTTGTGTCCTCCCCCCTGTAACTTATGGATTAGGGGTCCAAAAAATATGAGAAAAAAGTCATAAAAGTAAAGCTTAACAAAGATTTTCAAAGAAAACTATAGCGGATAAGATTTAGTTAAGCCGTTTTTAAGTTACCGTAAAGTCTTTTCTTCTTAGTAAAAGACTCATGAAACGCTGAGAAAGTATTCCCTTTTGCTTGGTATTGATTTTTTTAAAGTAAGTTAATTGGGCAACTACGGAACCCTACACTGATATAATTTCTTTATATTTCTATACAGGAGAAATTAAAGTATTGAGAATATATCTGATACTTCAGTATTGAGAATACACTACCATATTTAAAATCTCGAATCGATCCGCGTTTTGCGGAACGCAAGCATCTCATGAATATGCATGGAATTTTCCGCATTCGCGTCTGTATCTGCAGACGTCACAAAAAACTTGTGTTGGTTACAAACCTAATTTATATATCCCATATGCGCCTGTGGGTAAATTGAAACTTAGCAGAATATGAGTGCGTTATCTATTTTCTCTGTATCTTTACAGATATATTCGTCGTAGGTCGCAGCCCTTGAATATACAGTCCATACGATCGTAACGCCACAGTCAGAAATCAAATGCCTTATATTTTAAATAAAATCAAAATCAAATATTTCTCTTTTAAGTAGGCCTCAAGGGCTCATTTACAAGTCAAATAATAAGAGCAATTTTGACATGACAATAGTGGTAATGAACAACAGAGAGATATACCTGGGCACATACATACTTCACGAGCGATAGTGTCTCCGAATCGTATACGATATATTCATGACAGGATAATTCAAAAATAACCGACATTAAGCGGCTAAGTGTGTGTCGGGCCACGCGCAATGTAGTGGTCCGTACGTGGTCCGTACTTGCCCGCGGCTTAGCTCTGTAACCTTTGCTACTAGAAAGCTGTACTTTAGCGTGGGTATACAAATCCTTCACGCCAACAAAACGATACAATAAAACCATAAAAAACATTTTGGGTACCTGCCGTACTATCGCCCAAGGGTACGGGTTCACACATTTTTAACAAAATCGTATGCAGGCACAATTTTATGTATTCACGCCTTCTTTCATGACAGCCAACACACACGTAAAGTGGAGATTCGTATTTTTTTTTATTTCATCACCCATGGTGTGAGTTATTGATAGATAGCTCGTTTGAAAGTAATGTGAGTGTTCGTTAACATTATATTGATTCAGGAGTCCGTCGGCATAACATTAAACTACTATGTGTTATTTTTTGTTGTAGTCAAGTGCAACCCTCTGCGTGGTAAACGGTTGCTATTGCGTATGTGATGAAAAAAACACGGTATTTGTATATATTTTGGGCCACATGTTTGCCGCTGAGTATATAACGAATTCAAAAGAAAAACTATTAGGTAAAACTTAGTAGTACTACACAGCTGCCTAGTGCTAGTTAACAAGTAATAGCGGATCTTAAGAAACGAACTTGGAAAAGAAAACTTTCCTATTTTCATAGACAATATTGTTAGTTGTGTCAAATACACAGTAAATATGAGTCTGTGAACTTTTAAGTCCGCTTCTTGCGTGTGGCCCGACACGCACAAGTCCAGTATTTTCAAAAACATAATTGTTTTGCACAGTAGTTTATAAAAAGCTTCTTGACACACGTACCCAGTAGCCACTTTCGCCAAGTTTCTAACAATGAACCAGCCTATACGCTTATTTGCCAACAGTGTGCTGTGAAACCCGGAGCTCCTAAAAATATTCCAACCAATTTTATTTTTACTGAACCAGAACTTTTCGTTTTGAATATTATTCTTTTGGACTAGCTATTATAGAAACAGTTATACTACAACAACATCGTAGCGCACGATATCCTATATATACGAAGTACTTCATGCATTTTAAATTTTCCGGGTAGTTTGGAGTAGAACCACTTCTGATTCCAGCCCGCACTAACATTTCACAACCATGTGGATGACACTTCAAGATGAATGTGCAGATACTACTGAATTATTAAGAAACACGGAGGGAATACCGTAATCGCAGAAATGGAATTCATGAGACGGACGACATTATTGGAATGGGAAAAGGTCGGAACGTTGAATCCATAACAACGATAAATAATATTAGATTTGATATCGTATTAAGCACATTATAATAGAAATGCGCATTAGATTACTTAATATTTAAAGGAAGATGGAAGTGCTCAAAAGAGCTCCTTGTCGAAATTTTTCCGTGGGACTGTAAGTACAATATGGTAAGAGGTTCTTCAAGAAAGAAGTGTATACATTTTGTAAAACGACGGCAGGGCGCATATGAAAACCGTGGAATTGCAGGTGTACATAGGCTGCAGTGACCGCTTACCATCAGGCGGGCCGTACACTTGTCTGCCACCGACGTACATAGTATAAGAAAGTAGCCGTAAACTGTATTCAAGGTAAAATGGAGCTATGAGTACTTATGATAATCTATTTTACTAACTCGTGTAACGTCAATCACCATCACCATGCTTCAGAGGGGGCAAATTGCGCTACTTATGGAAATTATGCTGCTACGTACTACGTAGCGCTTCGAGCGTAGCTTGGCAGTGGATAAACATAAATACACTGTCTCTGTAATTATTATATACACTGTCCCAGATAACGTGAAAATAAAAACAATAATCCAGGGAAAATAGAAATGCATCGATATCACCCCTCGAATCAAAATAAAGTCTGTTTATCATACGGAATTTTATAGCGATTTGCAATTTTATGTCTATTTAAATACTTACTCGGATATTCGAAAATACTTTAATTTGCGTCAGGGGCGTAGGGATTTCGTGACCACTCACTGGCCTCTGCGAGTTTTCGCGTACTATCTCTACAGTAAGAAAAGAAAAAGATAAAGCTTTTTTCCAGGAAATGGGCCATTCGGTGCCCTTTTTCAGAGCTATTGGGTATTAGCAATTTGCTTTGTGTAAGGCAGCGTCTCTCAAAGTGGAATTGTATCGGTTGAGGGGGCAAAGAGGGTTTTAATAATTAACCCTTAAAGAGTGTGGTGGAAATGTGATGTGATTGATTTCGAAAACCAGCGTACTTTAGAATAAAAGCGTATCTGGCTGGTGAAATTTAACTTGGCAAAATAAGTTTGTCAATATCGTAGTAAAATGTAAGACCGCCTCTGCACACCCCTACTAGAAACGTTATTAATTATTAATGTAGAAAGGTTTAATGTCACTTATTCGTGAATGACAATCCTTTTCGCAGTCAATGACAAATTTCTTGTATCCCGTTTAAATTGAAGAAGACTTAAAAACTTCAAAGCCTTATTATGTTGAATACCATAAATAATAGAAGTGACGCTTTAATACCCTTATTCAGAATGTAAATTTTCCCTAACAATGGTAAACTTTAAAGACGTGCGTCGAAAATTGCAAAGTGAAAAGCTAGTTCCCATTATCGCTTTAACGAAATTTCTAGCCAAAGTGAACATTAGCCGTGCGAAGAAGTGAAACTTTCCCGCTGTCCGACCCGTATCACGGGGATTCTCTTTTAGCCCTGTCTTATCTTGTCGGCTTCACGAAATGAAGCCACGACTGATTTTCTCAGATATCTAAAGTAGATATGAGAGAAAAGAGATTGAGGTCGGATACGAGTTGTTAGTGTACTTTCTGCTTTCTGTTTACTTTTAAAGTTAGTGCTCAATTCAATTTCAATTTAATTTTTCTCAAACAATACGTGCATTGTGTTGGAAATAAGGTTAAAATAACAAAATAAAATTATAAACAAGTCAATATTTACATTACATTTTATTCGTATAGCAGCACTTTAGTCTACCTAACAGAGATACCAGTTTAGTTTTAAAAAATGGTAGGTCATTTCTATTTAATTTTGTGTGATTTCGCGAGACTATAGGTAAATTTACATAGTTTGTGCGTATTCGTTCTCCGGATGTAGATTGCACAATCCGCAGTTAGAACCAGTTTAGTCCAGTTAGTGTCTTGTAAACTTTGTGCACAGTTCCCTGAGCATCCCGGACATGTCCAAGTTACGATAGGACTAGATTAATTGACGACCGGTTTAGCCTAGTGGTTACCTAACCCTGCCTACAAAGCTAACGGTCTTGGGTTCAAATGCCCGTAGGAGATGACCAGCGCAATTTGACTAACCAATGTCCTAAAAGCACACGCTATAAAAAATGTCGTTTCGCTATAATATTTATAACTTCTGCGGGAAATTTCACTTACGTGTAGTTTGTCTCATTGAGATATGGGGTAGTGCCGGCAGAACTAATTTAAAGGATTTAAACCATACAAATTAGATGAATGAGGTCCTGTTCCATTATTATTTCCTCACGTCAACTAAAACAAATTACCCTGAAAGTAAACTAAACCAATTTTATATCTCTAAAACATATATTTTATTAGGAAAATTATAAACAGACACATTTATTGTCAAACAACATTCCTTACAAACAGGCAAAAAGGTCCCTTTTCTTCGATCAAAAAATTACAGCACCGAGAATATAACGTTGAAGGAGCACGGTTATTGCAACCTCTTGACAAAAAATATTAAATAAGTAAATTGAATAAACATTTTTAAAAAGAAATTTAAGGCCTATGTAATTGATTATATTTCCGTTACCTATATCCGACCCTGGCGGGCCCTGTATAACGATATGTTTTTACTTGTTATTACCGTATTTTTATTTGTCATTGTTACAGAAGAAACTTGTTTATCTAACGTATTTGTATTGTATAATAATATTTCTAACTATACGTAACCACGTTCATCTTCTACTTATAAATATATAAAAGAAGAAACTGACTGACTGACTGACTGACTGACTGACTGACTGACTGACTGACATATCAACGCACAGCCCAAACCGCTGGTCCTAGAGATTCCAAATTTGGCACGTAGGTTCCTTATAAGGTCTAGGGGTGCACTAAGAAAGGATTTTTCAAAATTCAACCCCTAAGGGGGTGAAATGGGGCTCCGAAGCTTGTATGGCGAAACAAGATTGGCTGGACTATTTTATTCGAAACTTCACAAAAGTATTTCTAACGATAAATGAGTAAACACGTGTTTCAGGTTTTCTGAAAAATCAACCCCTAAAAGGGAGAAATGTGGTGACAAATTCTGAAAATCGACATGGGTATTGTTTTTATGGTTTATCGGGTCGCTGATAACGAAAATACCATCCCCCCTGTTGGGGTGCGAGGGGGATGAAATGTCTAAATATTAATATGGGTGTCGTTTTTATGGTTTTTTGGAACGTTCATTACGAAAATGGCATCGATTTTGAAATTTAATGTAGTGGACATGAAAACTTTTGAAAGTTTGTGCCAAATTGCAAGAAATAACTGACTGACTGAGCGAGTGACATATCATCGCCCAGCCCAAACTACTGGTTCTAGAGATTCTAAATTTAGTATGTAGGTTCCATATAAGGTCTAGAGGTGCATTAAGAAAGTACTTTTCAAAATTCAACCCCTAAGGGGGTTAAATGGGGGGCCCGAAGTGCGTGTGGGGAATCAAGATTAGTTGGACTATTTTATTCGAAACTTCACAGGAGTATTTCTAACGATAAATGAGTAAACATGTGTTTCAGGTTTTATGAGAAGTCAACCCCTAAAAGGGGGAAATGTGGTGACAAATTCTGAAAATCGATATGGGTATGTTTTCTATGGTTTATCGGGTCGCTGATTACGAAAACAACAATGATTTTAAAATCCCACGTGGAGGACGTGAAGTACCATCCCCTCTGTTGGGTTCCAAGGGGGCTGGAATGTCTAAATATTAATATGGGTGTCGTTTTAATGGTTTTTTGGGTCGTCAATTTTGAAAATGGCATTGATTTTGAAATATAAATGCGGACATGAAAACTTTTAAAAGTTTTTGCCGAATTGCAAGAAGAAACTGACTGACTGAGTGAGTGACATATCAACGCACAGCCCAGACTACTGGTTCGAGAGATACCAAATTTGGCATGTAGGTTCCTTATAAAATCTTAAGGTGCATGAAATGCCGTGAATTGCCTATGAAGAGACGACCTTTTTTGATTCAATGTATTGTAAGTAAGTGGTTTTATTAATCAGTGCCGTCCGATACGATTTCGATAAAAATCGATATTTGAGCGTCCGAGAGGACTCTTAATAGGAATCCGAGGTAAACTTTGAAAAAAGTAACGGCCATTTTAATTTTCTTCATTTCCGTTGCGATTTCGTTCAAAATTGATATCTGAGCGTCCGAGAGGTCCCCTAATTCGACTCCGAGGTAAAATTGGGATAAGTGGCAGCCATATTGTTTTTCTTAATTTCCGTCCCAATTTCGTTCAAAATAGATATCTGAGCGTCCGAGATGTCTCTTTTTACGAATCCGAGGTAAAATTTGGAAAAAGTCGCAGCCATATTGATTTTCTTCATTTCCTTCCCGATTTCGTACAAAATTGATATCTGAGCGTCCGACAGGTCTCGTAATTCGAATGCGAAGTAAAATTTGGAAATAGTGGCGGCCATATTAATTTTCTTCATTTCCGTCCCGATTTCGTTAAAAATCGATATCTTAGCGTCCACAAGGTCTCTTAATACGAATCCGAGGTAAAATTTGGAAAAAGTGGCAGCCATATTGATTTTCTTCATTTCCAAACCAATTTCGTTCAAAATCGATATCTGAGCGTCTGAGAGGCCTCGTAATACGAATCCGAGGTGAAATTTGAAAAAAGTGGCGGCCATATTGATTTTCTTCATTTCCGTCCCGATTTTGTTCACAATCGATATCTGAGCGTCCGAGAGGTCCCCTAATATGATTCCGAGGTAAAACTTGGAAAAAAAGGCGGCCATATTGCTTTTCTTCATTTCCGTCCCGATTTCGTTCAAAATCGATATCTGAGCGTCCGAGAGGTCCTCTAATACGACTTCGAGGTAAAATATGGAAAAAGTGGCGGCCATATTGATTTTTTTTCTTTTCTTTAACGATTTTTTTAAAAATCGATATCTGAGCGTCCGAGAGAATTCTTAATACGAATCCGGGGTAAAATTTTGAAAAAGTCACAGCCATATTGATTTTCTTCATTTCCTTATCAATTTCCGAGGAAAATCGATATCTGAGCATCCGAGAGGTTTCTTACTACGACTCCGAGGTAATATTTAGAAAAAGTGGCAGCCATATTAATTTTTATCATTTCCGTCACGATTTCGTTCAAAATCGATATCTGAGCGTCCGAGAGAATTCTTAATACGAATCCGAGGTAAAATTTAGAAAAAGTGGCGTCCATATTGATTTTCTTTATTTCCAACCCGATTTCATTGAAAATCAATATCCGAGCGTCTGAGAGGTCCCCTAATATGAATCCAAAGTAAAATTTAGAAAAAGTGGCAGCCATATTGATTTTATTCATTTTAACCCGATTTCGTTCAAAATCGATATCTGAGCGTCCGACAGGTCTCGTAATACGAATTTGAGTTAAAATTTGGAAAAAGTGGCGGCCATATTGATTTTCTTCATTTCCGTCCCGATTTCGCTCAAAATCGATATCTGATTGTCCGAGAGGTCTCTTAATACGAATCCGAGGTAAAATTTGTGAAAGTGGCGGCCATATTGATTCTTTTTATCGTCCCGATTTCTTTCAAAATCGAGATCTGAGCGTCCGAGAGGTCTCTTAATACGAATCTGAGGTAAAATTTGGCACTCCATGCATGTCAGGGATTGTAAAAAAAAGTTTAATGTTACTATATAGGCATGTGGGGTATCTATGGATTGGCTTTTAAAAACGACATAGAGGTTTCGATATTTTTTCCATTTAAATCAACCTTTAGATTTTTTTTATCGTATGGCATTTATTTACGAACCGTGAGATCTTCGGGAAGACAAATACGGTTGCCAGTTTTTGTTGCACTTTTAGCACCATCCAGGGGTAACGGTGGGTACTCCCTACGGACGTAGTGCAACTTCGACCCCCTTTGTCAAGTGAGTGGGAAACTTGTCTGTTAGAAGTTCTCAAGCCGCCCGAAGGCCTCTAACTTGGCTTAACGACTGCTGTCATAAACAGCAGCCGGGATCAACGGCTTAACTTGCCTTCCAAAGCACGAGAGCGCTCAGTTAGTAACTACTCAAAGCGGTCACCCATCCAAGACCTGACCTGCACCCACATTGCTTAACCTCGCATACCGCACGCGGTAGGCGGGTGCCGCTGGGCCACGAGCGCTCTGAATTCTTGAGAGTTTGTGCCAAATTTCAATTCAATCGGTCCAGTAAAAGCAACTTGGTTGTAACAGACGGACTGACAGTAAGGAGTGCGAATGAAAGTGAAGCCAAATTTTCTTTTTGGATGCTCCTTTTAATGAATCACAATCACCAAACTTCGTATACCGAAACCCCCAGAATGTAACAACTACTTTTCTGGAAACCGCATCTAAATCGGTTCAGCCAAACGCGAGATAATCGTGGACAAACATACATACATACCTACATACATATATACGGGTCAAACAGTGAACCTCTTTTTGTAGACGGTTAAAAATTACGCTTAGTACGCGGGCGAAGCCGCGGGCAAATGCTAGTATAACATATGGCAATTGTTACAAACAATGATATCTGCGTGAAAACGGTACAGTCTTCTGAGATTAATAAATTCTGGAACCCGAATATCATACTCATTTTCCATAACATTCATATTATTTATCCTAAAGCACGTTAATCCAATTGCCATAAAGACTAAGAGTCCTAAATTTATATGTCATATAACATCGAAGGTCCTAACTTTTATGACTAATAGACACTTTAAGATTTTGATAAGATTGCAAGGATTTAAAGTATTTATTATTGTACACAATTAGAGGTTATATAATTACATATGGATAAAACAAAAAACGTAACTAAGAACTAAAACTAATCAAAATAAATTAAAGCTATAATAAAGGGTCGCCCCGAGGCATGGTTCCGAAGATGCTGGCAGCATTTCCTCGCTGAATTGCAATACTGATGCGTTGAGCGAGGAAGCTGCCAGCTCTACGGTCTCCGGTGGTATCAGCCAGCCTTTTTGACAACTCTTTGAAGAGTTCTTGGGCACTGGGACCCCACGGACCGAGGGTCTCGACGCCGAACGGTACAAAACAGTATTCGGCGCCTAGACCACTATACTTGTTCGTTTTTGACTTTTCGGCCGCCGCCGCAGCCGAACCAGCTCTGATGGATGTTCCGTGAAGATGGGAAGGGGCCAATGTGTCGACACAGGTGGCGTCCCACACAAGCACCCTACCCATCTTCCACGGAACTAATGACATCCCATCCGGTCTCCTGCCATCGTCCCTATGAATGCCGGGTGGCTCCAAGAGAACCGGCACATTGACGCTGGCAAGAGAGCGGCGTAGGATGTCATTGAGAGCGGCGTGTCTGGAGAAGCGGCCCGCGCTCTTTTGGCACGATAGTCCGTGATGCCCCAGTGCATCAACCTCAATGCCGCAAGGGCATGTGTGTGGAGCACATACCCGGACTCCAAGCCGCAGACAGGTAGCTATGCGCAGGGTTTGGGGCTCCAGAAAGGTCCCGGTATGAACAGATGGGAAGGCACTTTAAGTAGTTATAAATATTTCTATCTTATACGTAAGTACTTGTTATAATGATAAACAACCCTAATTTCGTTTGTTATATTGCCAATTGGAAAACAACAATGGGTAGCAGAAGCTGAAGCATCACACCCCAATTCCACGTGGCCTTGTCTGTCCTATCCCGAGAGTGTATATGAAAACCACGGAGCCAGGAGCTAGCTCTTCCTGAGTTGCGCGGGCGCACGAGAACGAAGCGAGATGCAAGCGGGGAGAAGGTAACGAGTGAAGCGAGCAAAGGAAGGTCGATTGTGCCCATGAAACGAAGGGCTGACGAAACAAGTTTCTGGCGGAAGCCCAGGCTAGTGGATTGCGACTGAGAAAGTATAGTAGCGTAACAAAAACAGTGACATTAGATGTACATTGGCTCAATCGTAGTTAGGCCTATTGAATGTTACGACAAATGATCTTTGTAACAGAAGTCCGTAAAAAATAAGATAACTAATAAAAAGGGCAACTGAGCATTAGGATACACAACAGTTATGCTACCTAATCCAGATGTTGGCTGATTCCTGCTTAACGAATGTTAATAGTTACTATTCAGCCAAGCGATAGGTTGTAGTTGACACCTGATCAAAATATTCGGTAGATGCTAAAGTAACTTATCTTCCGTGAACTTAACCAACCACCCGTTTCTGTTCAGCCATCTGCCTTTCATATGGTATGATTTGTAGATTTACAGAATGTAAAAATGTGATATTGCAGTGACAGGACTAGCAAGTCCATCGCCAAGAAATGACAAGATAATTTACGGAATATCCCAGTAGGATAATAAAATTTCGATCAAATGTATTTATTGAATCATAAATATTATTTATTTTACATAGTACAGGTATAAGTAAAAAGACATGTTCATAAATTAAATTAAAACTAAATGTATCTAAAATTAGAATTAAAATAAATTTATTGAATAATAAAAAGATAAAGACATTAAAAAAAAAAACTATACTCGCGGCTAACCAAGGTCACTCATTGGCGGAAAAGAACCCAAGATGCTGGTGGCGTTTCCCCGTTGCACAGCAATACTGAGCCTTTGTCCGAGAAACGCCCCAGCTCTTGGATCACAGGTAAAACTAATAAGTTTTTTTTAAATAAGATTAAACAGTTGATGAGCCTCTGGGCCCCAAGGGCCTAGAGTCTCAACCGCAAACGGTACGAAAATATAATTGTCACCTAATAACATGTATTTTCGGCGCTTAGCCGCCTCCGCGTTTGTGGCAGCTCCACCTGGTTTTTGACACGTTACTGCAATGTGTGACGATGCCAAAGTGTGGAGGTGGAGTCCCACACTAAGGGCCGCCCCAACCGCCACGGCACTAACGTCATACCATCGGGTCTCTTGCCGTCGTCCTGTGCGAGGCCATTGGGTTCGAGTACCGCAGGCACTTGGACGCTGACAAGGGCCCGACGTATGATGTCGTTGAGACAAGCGTGGCGGGAGAGTCTACCGGCGCTTTTGGGGCAGCTAAGACCATGATGTCCTAAACTATCTACCTGTGCTCCGCAGCGACATTGGTGTGGTACGACGATGTCTAGGCCTAGACGAAGGCCAACAGCCACCCTGAAAGAGTTATCGTCCAGTAAAGTGCCGAAATTAACTGAAGGAAGTGCATGGAGCCAGTAACCGGACTCAGACGCAGAAACTGCTAAGAGGCTGGCTTTGTCTCTTGGAGTGGGACATGTGTCTTTAAGGTGGGTGTAAACTCTTGAGCTTATCGGCATGTCCCAAAGTTTTTGGTTCTCTGCACTCGTGGGGACGTCTGTACCAGGGCAGGCCTGTTTCCAAGCGTCGTTTGCGTCAGACAAATAGGCCACCTCAAAATCGGATAGTAAAGGAGATAATATTTTACCGATTAGCGGTAGTGAGCTATGTGTCGAGGACAAGAACGCTGGAAGAACGACACCTGAGATTTGCCTTACGCCGAGACCACCCAACCTTACAGGCAGCGTAGCCTGTAAAAATTGACGATCGTCAAATTTTACATTAATCACTTTTTCTAAATGAGTGTGAATGATGCTGTCAATGTTTTCACATATGATTTTAAATTTCCAAATGGGGCAGCAGCGCATGGCATACGTAAACTTGGGTACAAAAAGGCAGGAACGCAGGATGAAAATAGCCATGTGAGCGTGAATTTCTAAAAGTCGGTCTGCAGATTCTTCAAACTTGCTTATCTTATTCTCTACAAAGATAGGAATCCCTTCGTCAAAGATGGGGACACCAAGAAGTTGAAACGTTTCTTTAGTTAAAAACTTGATACCTGGACATGCAGATTCAAAAGCTTGCTTAACTGATGAAGAGTCGAAGATGCCATCTAGAAATACTTCGCACTTGTCAAAGTTCAACTGAAGTCCGATCGTATCAAATTTATTTTTAATCAAACTAAAGTCGTTTAAGACAGAATCCGCATCTCCTCCAAGGGAACCATCATCAAGATACCTAACATTAAATTTAGAGGTTAAATCTGAAATGATTGGATGTGTGTGTGTGATGTGTGTTGTGTGTTGTTGTTGACGGCCTGTTTAGCCTAGTTGGTAGTGACTCTGCCTCCGAAGCTAGAGGTCCCGGGTTCGAACCCCGGCCAGGGCATTTATTTGTGCATTTATCACGGATATTTATTTCGTTCAAAATCGATATCTGAGCGTCCGAGAGGTCTCTAAATCTGAGGTAAATTTGGCACTCCATGTGTACTATATAGGCGTGTGGGGTATCTATGGATTTGCTTTTAAAAACGACATAGAGTTTTAGACATCTTTTTCCATTTAAATTAACCTTTAGATTTTTTTTAATCGTATGGCATTTATTTACGAACCGTGAGATTTTCGAGAAGACAAGTACGGTTGCCAGTTTTTGTTGCACTTTTAGCACCACCCAGGGGTCACGTGTAGGGTAACGGTGGGTACTCCCTACGGATGTGGTGCAACTTCGACCCCCCTTTGTCAAGGGAGTGGGCAACTTCCCTGTTAGAAGTTCGCAAGCCGCTCGAAGGCCTCTAACTTGGCTTAACAATTGCATCAACGGCTTAGCGTGCCTTCCAAAGCACGAGAGTCAGTTAGTAACCACTCAAAGCGGTCACTTATCCAAGAACTGACCTGCGCCCACATTGCTTAACTTCGCACACCGCACGCGGTAGGCGGGTGCCGCTGGGTCACGAGCGCTCTAAATTCTTGATAGTTTGTGCCAAATTACAATTCAATCGGTCCAGTAAAAGCAACTTGGTTGTAACAGACGGACTGACAGTAAAGAGTGTGAATGGAAGTGAGGCCAAAATTTTCTTTTTGGATGCTCCAATGGGAACTGGCAAAACCTACCTAATAAATTTAATATTAGGAAAAATAAATGTTACACGTGATATTGAATTAGCCGTATTTCTGTACTTCAAAGGACCAGAGTTTATGACCGCTGCGCGCT
This sequence comes from Notocelia uddmanniana, assembly GCA_905163555.1. Lineage (NCBI taxonomy): Eukaryota > Metazoa > Arthropoda > Insecta > Lepidoptera > Tortricidae > Notocelia > Notocelia uddmanniana. Next base: position 11,473,950 of record LR991061.1, on the reverse strand, counting down.
GCTTGGTCGTTACCAGACCTATTGGTGTTACTGTAGTACCATATACTTTTACTAAGGGCCATTTAAGACATGCTTTTATTTTATCGGCCCTTTCCCCTTCGGCTTGTCGGAAATGTATAATAAAAGTTTTCGATCCTTATTTTTGCCAAAATTAAATGAAATTCAACAGTTTGCCGGTTCTCAGAATGTATACTGACTTTTCATCTGTTCTTCTGGTAATGAATCACAATCACCAAACTTCGTATACCGAAACCCCCAGAATGTAAAAACTACTTTTCTGGAGACCGCATCTAAATCGGTTCAGCCAAACGCGAGATAATCGTGGACAAACATACGAACCTGTTTTTTGTAGACGGTTAAAAATTTCGCTTAGTACGCGGGCGAAGCCGCGGGCAAATGCTAGTTTACCATAAATATACTTATAGCTTCTAAAAACTAATCCATTTCCAAATATCAAACAGTTCGTTCGGTGTGCTGTGTTCATCATTCGTGATTATCAATACAAAAGCTTAAGTTTATATCACAAGTAGTATTGGATTATTATAAAACTGGAAAGAATCATTAAGCCAAGTATAAACCGTTGATCCGCAAAGTGTGGAAGCAATAGACATTTTGATTTATTTCGCTGGTATAGTCTGCCAGCAAAGTTTCTTGGTCGCTCCGCGGGCACAATCAATCTGTTACCGACTGTAAGTATACGATTGTTCCGTTTTCTCTGTTCAATTGTCTCTGCGCACATTAATCCTATTTTCTTTGTCATGGGGAAAACAAGTTTGATGGAGGTTTAATAAGACTCCAAACAATTTTGTAGAAAAAATCTTTAGATCGAACATACTAGGATAAACTGTCTGCTGTAAGGTTTGTTAGGCATTTGATTCTGTGAATCAAGACAAGGATCAAAGAACCGTTTTCCATTCATGTTTTAATTTTACTGACGAAGAAATATCTATTTGCCTAAGATCTGGTATAATAAATATATACCCACACCTGTTATTCGATTATGACAAAGATTACATTATAGTTAATATATGTCGTAGGGATATGATTAATGCGGAGATTGAGGGTTATGATCAAATCACGAAGGATGTTAAAACGGCTAATCCGTTTCATCGTTTCACTAGAACAATCCAGTATTTTGATCAAATCCCTGAGTCCTCTCTGATCTCCTAAAACGGTCAACTCGATTTGTCATTTCACTGGACTAGTCTAAAACCACGTCAGTGTGTGTGTTGACGAAATGAGCTCGTGAGGTATTAAACCGACCGAGAGTTTTGATCAAATCACTGGATGTTTTTAGGGCAATGATGAAATGAAAGTTGGCTATTTTAACATCCTGCGTGAATACGTGAATTGATCGTATCCCTTAGTAATCATAATTATATTTAAACAACATGACAGCTGTCGTTAAGCCAAGCTAGAGGCCTTCAGGCAGCTTGAGAACATCTAACAGTCAAGTTGTCCAATTGACAATCCTAATCCCAATAAGGTGTTGTTTCCCTCTTGAGTTGGAAGGTCAGATGGCAGTCGCTTCCGTAAAAACTAGTGCCTGCACAAATGTGGACGCAAATGTCGATCCCGGATTGGCTTATATAGTTACGAAAGGTGTTTAGTTTTAGTTTATTGTCCCTCGCGTATAGACGCTGTTTAAATCATCTCTCAAAATGTATACGGCCTGATGATGATGATGATATATGAATATATCGCACAGAGGTTAAACTGAACTGTTAAAAAAATCGGATCTTAAGTTACGCAACCTTTAATTTGTCCAACTTTTGCCCAGGCAACCTAATACCCTTGGATAGGATATAAAATACACTTGCCTTTCATACAACAACTTATCAAATAATAAATGAGGGTATATTCACTCAACTTGCTCCTCTTTTTAAACCTGGTATCCTCGTAGTAGTCCAGATTACACACATAGTATACAACACACAGATACAATACACAACACAAACAGACACAGCCCACCAGCCAGTTTAGGGACAGTAATATATTTATAATATTTTTACCCCCCACCGCCACCACCATATCAGCTGGACGTCCACTGCTGGACATAGGCCTCCTCTAATTTCATTAGGGGTTAATGCCATAATGGCCACGGTTGGCATGCGGGTTGGCGATCGCAGTATCTACACCGCACTCCAGGGACTCTGCAGCCCATCTCACGATGGTCTTGATCGTAGTTTTGGGACATGCCCGGGTCCAATATTATTATAATATACTATAAGTATTTTTGACAACATTAGTCCAACTTAAGTTTTCTAGATAACCAACTCTGTTGCTGGGATACTCATTCTACCTCTTTCTTACACCAGAACTGCTAATAAGCCCAAGTCACAGACAAAACGATAAGTCTAGTCTCACCGATAAAAATAAAAAATGCCGCGAGGCTCATATAAACACGTTCCGAGTTAATGAGTGAGATAGATTTCGAAACGCATTGATTTCAAATTAGGATGCAAACCGTACGTCTCTCATCGATTTCCTATCTAAAAATAAATGAGATTATATTTAATTGGCTTTTCTAAGATAAAACGGATACAATATTCTACAAGTCAGTGGGCAGGTAAATAAAAGAAGGCATCAGTAGGCAACCTCTTTGTTTTGTCTATTAAAATATGAAAATTTGTTCACGGATTTGTATCATTTTTTCATACTCCGCCCGTCCTTCGTGACATATCGCGTATCCCCACATGTATTATTTATGTATAACAATATATTATTAATATTATTATATAGATAATTAAACGAAACTTTGTAGGCAATATCAAAGTAAAATCTTGCTCTGCATTATTGTACCCTAATCAACGCGAACGTGCCTATTGTAAACTAGACAATGTGGGCGCCTGCAATGAGTATGTGTAGGAAAACATTGTTAGGCTCGATAATTCATGGTTTCCGACCAGTTACTACCTAAATAAGACCAATATTCATTACACTTTAAATAATAAATATTTTTCATACAACTACTTACGCTACATAGGTCAGGACGAGAGTTACCTGAAACTATGAGCTTGTATGAATAATGTCAAAAAACCTAGATGGTCGCCTTCGGACGCTCCGGTTGTGGAATGAGCTTCCTGACGAGGTTTTCCCGAGGGACAGTGACATGACAGTATGGGGTTCTTAGAGAAGTGTATACATTTTTAAAGGGTCAGCAACGCTCATGTGACACCCCTGGAGTTGCAGGCGTCCCTAGGCTGCGGTGACTGCAAATACGATCAGGCGGGCCGTACGCTTGTTTGCCACCGACGTCGTATAAAAAAACTGACAGAAACGAAAGAGTTATGAATCTGAAAAAGAGAGCTTTGTAGGTACCAATCATGTCGTGGTTGAGACTATGGGACCTTTAGGGTTCGGAAGCAAAAGGGGTCGCTAAACATATTGACGACCGAAAGAATAGAGCTTGCCATCCTGGTTCTGTATTTTGTCTGCTGGAGCAAATTTCCCTGGCAATTCAACATGGTAATGCTGCCAGTGTTATGGGGACATTTCAAGGTCAAGTGGTTAGTAAGATCGCCAGAGCTCTCGAGGATACACCATATTGAGAGTGAAGGATCTGCATATGTATAATTGTATATACAAATCAACACAACGAATGCACATGTCAATACAGGGTCAGCAAGGCGCTTGTGATTTGGAGTCGCAATCGTCCATAGGCTACGGTGTCTGCTTAGCATCAGCCAGACCGTAAAAAAGTAATAAATCGCTGCGGAAGCTTCGATTAGACTTACCTGCCACCTTTACCTACGGACTTTTAGGCTAGCGGCCATTTTTAACGAGAGATCGTTCGGCGACGTTGTCTGCACGACAAGTGATTAATTATCGTCGACATCTCGTCTTCTCCACTCCTGATTGATTACTATGTAATCTTGTTTGTGACTTGACTGATGTTGCGAATTGTATCACGGTCGGGTTGCTCATCTTTTTTGTCGTTAAACTAGTAGCGAGGTCTCCTTAATAAGCACAGGAGACGGAATTACAATAAATCAGTGGCTCATGCTGTTATTTACTACAGTTAATAAGGTTCAGTATAAAGGATCGACCAAGAATAGTATGTGTCCGCGATACCCATTTACTTTCTTTAATTAAAAAAGAATTTTCTTTGAAATGAGAGCTACTTAGATTCATTGTTTAACCTTAAGAAACTGTACATTGTAAATCTCGTCAAAATCGTTAGGTACACCCGCCTTTGAAATCAGTCAAATAAGTAAATATTCAAATGTTGAGCATTTAATTAAACGCATGCATGTTGAGCATTTATAGCAGACCAACGGGGTGATCAGATCACGTTACTTTTCGAACGTACCCATAGGTCCATCAGACATTTTTACTATAAAAAATTTTGATTCGTTGATCTGGGAGTCGTGCTACATGTCCCGCCCACTTCCATTTTAATTGTTTGGCGTAGCGGAGGGCGTCTATAGACTTAGTTCTTTCTATTTAAGAGTTTCACTCTTGTCGGTGCAGTTCTCTCCAGTCCGTTCTACTTAATGCCAGTTCTTTGACTTCTCAATACGATCCGACGTCTGCCTTTTTCTTGCTCTGGTCCAAATAACTAATCCTCGGCCTTCCTCTTCCTCTCCTTCCCTCAATTTTCCCCTCCATTATCGTTTGTATTAGATCGTCGTGTCGTATCAAGTGACCTATCATTTTCCCTCTCCGAGTTTCCATTGTATGAAGTATATGTCTTTTCTCCTTTACCCTGTCCAATACTTTGGTTTAGTTAGATTTCTTATTTTTGTATGTCTTATTTTTTTTATTTTTCTAATGCCGACCATGCTCCGCTCCATTCCCCGTTGGCAAGTTCTAATTTTTTCTTTAACTCTGTTAGTAAACTTCCAAGTTTGGCAACCGTACGTCAGGCATGGTAGTAAGCATGAGTTCATGACTCTAGATTTTAAATTTATGGGCATGTTGCTCTTGAACACTTCTTGTAGCTTCCAGTACTTGTTCCAGGTGTTTTGTATTCGTCTTTCAATCTCCAGCTCGCTTTTTTTCTTGTCATAACTTATTTGCTTACCGAGGTAAATGTATGTAAATATTTACAAACCTCTATTAACTAAGAGGGACTATGATTTGCTCCTGTAGATATTAATCCTATTAAACGATGTCGCTAATAAAACAAGTGAGATTTTGGAAGCCAACTCCTGTCATGCATAACGTTCTTTAGTAGCTTAAAATGATTGTTATATTATACCATGACAAATATAATATTACTCGTAATTTATTTGCAATGCACTCAATATAAGCCCCGCTTTGTTTTTAAATTCTTGCGAAAGGTAATTTTAACAATATAATTATATTGCGATGAGTCGAATCATGCCTATTTATTTTACATTAGTTTCACTTTTCAATTCTATCTCGAAAAGAAAGATTTTCTCCACAGTATCTTCTGAAAGTGGGTCAAATTAGTGCTAGTTACACAGCAATTCCGAGGCATCTTCTTCCGAAGACGAAGCAAGGCAAGTTAGCCGAGTTGAAAGTCATTAACTTCGCTTAAGTTCGTTACTGGTGGTACGCGGCCCCGATGCATGTTGTTCGGAGTGAAGCCAGATGTGCCGCGAAATTAGTGAAACGAGATAAAGGGGTGTCTTGAAACGAACCCAACCGATACCTACTTACACGTATGAAGGGAAATGTTACAACTCAATTTCGTAAGACGAGTTTCAAGTTTCCACAAAGAAAGGCTGATAGCGTCTAAATCACCTAATGTATTACTTACGTAATACATATATACTAGGGTACAATAGTAGCGTAATAGCGGCACCCCGTGTTAAGGGATCGCGAGTTTATTTGACGAAAACGTTCGACAAATGTTTATTCGACAAAAAATCATCTTTCGCATTTTTATAATTTTTCACAAATACACATTTCGCAAATGTATTTCTTTTCTTTTTTGAAAATGGAAAGAAAAATCACCAAACAACGAAGGCTACCGTTTTTGTGCTCATCAGTGAGCGCCACTGTCCAGCTGTGTGTTGTGGGACTTTCGCAGAGAACTATAACATCGGGCTTGAAGGATTACGCCAAAGCCAAACACCAACATGAGTGGAAGAATGAGGCAGGCTTAAGGCATTCCTAGCCCTTCGTGGACACAAGCTAGACCAAGATGTTTTGGAAATTCAGCAGAAAGCTGCTCAGAATTATAACTGGGGTGTTTACAGGTCACTTCGGTGTCAAGGGTCTCTTGGCCAAGATAACATAGATTGTAGGGTGTGTGGCGGGGATGACGAGGCAATGGAACACTTGCTGTGTGAATGTCACGCTCTTACCCAGACAAAGAATGATATTATGATATATGTAGTAATTATTCGTTCTGATAATATTACTTTGTATTCAAATTTCACAAGTTAGGCCGTGCGTGGACGAAGAGCACAGTATATCGACTAACATAAGCGAGCGAGTAAGATAAAAAAATGGAGGCTAGACTAGGGTGTTAGACAGAACTTACAAAATTATTTCTGTTTTGTTTTGGTTCTCTTCCTTTCTTGTATTTTTATATCCTTTCTTGTATTATTTATAGATTTTCTATTCAAACAGTTAATCATTGTTAGGGTTCCGCATCAAAAAGGTAATCTAATTCGAACCAAGCGCTTTGCATCTTCTTTTATAATGCGCACTTCTAAGGTTTGGAATTCTCTGCCGGCGTCTGTATTTCCGAGTTCATATAACCTGGACCTTTTTAAGGCACGAGTGAATAGGCATCTTCTGGATGAGCTCGCTTCATCGTCGGCCTCATCTTTGCCCCCTGGCTAGATGCTGGCCAAGAGCAATCCCATTTTTAATAAAATAAAAAAATAAAAACTTATGGTGCGAGTCTGTACAGATGTCACAGACTTCACCGCTATGTATCTCATAAGGTACTTATGTAAATAAATAATTCCATGTGAAAAATGCCCAATTCGTATTTTTTTTGTGAAATCTAACTAGAAACCAAGTTCTATCACAGCTTCTTATATAATAATAATAATTTATTTATTACACAAAAGCACATGATGACAAAATATACACACATTATCCGTTGGACCCCAAACTAGGCTGAGCCTGTATCTTGGGACCCGCTGAGTCGGTTAACAAATCACATAAGCATCATACTGCACAAGGAGCACGACATGAGCGTAACAAAAGCCAAATTAAGTAAGGTATACAGGCTGATTCAGGAGACGTGAGCAGGGCGAAGACTACATACTTAGTCAATGGCAATGAATCGTTCACCATTGTATTTAAGTGAAACACCCATACCTTTTTCCTGTACTTTAATTTTTGTTAAGTTAAAGTTTAATTCTCTACAATCATGGTCACCCTACAACAACTGGTTTATAAAGATTAAACCCACGTTTTCAACACCAAAGATAAATGAACGTTGATTTCTCTAATAGTGGCACGAAGCAGTAGCTTATGATGATCTACTGAATCTGTAGAGTTGATCTTGCTCACGTCTCCCGAATCACCCTGTGTAAGCATATCATTAACTATTAAAATTAGGAACAGAAGAAACACATGATTAATATGATCGAATCTATGTCGTATTTAAGTAAATACTAGGAGAGTTTGAGTGTAGGTATATGTATGTGTGTGGGAATGTGTGTAAATGTGTGTTAGTCATTGATTTCGTGTGCCAGAGTGGTAACTAAGATACGAGTGTATGAGTTACTACTACGTAACAGCAGGAACGTAGGATATCTTCCGTATCACTGTACGATATAGTGGCAAACTATTTCTTCAGAGTGGACTTAACCTTGTGTATGGTGCATTGTTTTATGTCACAGACTTTGCAGACAGCATTGTAGACGAAAAAAGGGTGGATGTAAAAGCGGAGCGTTTAGCGTGGGCCGAGATGACTGTGGGTACGGGAACTCTATATACGCGTCTACTCATGATGGAGTAAAAAAGAGGAGACTTCGGCGTATTTCTGTGCACTCGAATGACAGCATTCACGATGCAATTGCCTAACTCTCAGGAAGCCTGTCTGCTGATACAGAGTGTCAGTGGGGAATCTAAAAGGTTTTCTCATCATCACCTTGATCACTGCACGTTGCCCGCGTTCAAGGTCAAGAAGTGCCGTCTTACCTGCGCTACCCCAAACTGCAATACCATATTAGATAATTGATTGACAAAGCGCAAGGTACACTACACGAAGACCTCCTGGAGGTGAGCAGTCCCGCAGACGTTTTACCATATAAATGAGTTTCCTGACTCTCTTAGATAGGGCAATTATGTGATGGTTGAATGATAAGTGTTAATCCAGAATTAGACCCAGGTACTTTACTGTGCTGCATCTGCTTAAAGTGGCACAAGAGCAGCTTGCATCGAGAGTTCCACAGGAGCGCATTTTGAGTTGATATATCACAGGTTCTGTCATTTATGATGTTTTACAATTGCTCAAAATGATTTGTTGTTATTTGCTATTCAGATCTAATATTTTTCTCTGACCCGAATTTTTTCTTACTCCAGTCCTGTAGGGGAGTGCTCGTATGGGAATTTTTTTCGGGAAAAATTAGTACAAGTCAGTCAGTATTCTAGACGTGGGTGGACATGGTGGATCATATTTTTTTTGTATGGAAAATAACGTGTTTTCTTTTTATCCTATCGCATGGGGTATCAAATGAAAAGGCTCTGTTTGGTGGTATATTTTTTGGAGATGATTGTTGTATATCTCCATATCTCACGAAAATAAATCAGGTGACGGATGTCCATCCAAAACTAAAATACTTACTTTTCTCTTTAAATTTCTGGAAATAAAATCCATACGCTAACTTCCCAACAGTTTTTTTTTTAAATTTCTCTACCTTTTTATTGTTATAAACGTAAATCACTTCCTTTATTTTGACACACTTATTCGAACATTTGACTAGATCTTTGCCAATGATATGGGTTCTAAACTCAAAGATTAAACTTGGTGGATAAAAAAATTACTAATATATTTTTTCTAATTATTGCATAGCATACGTAATTTAGTATTGATGTAAATATTAAAGAAAAAGGTAAATATCACCATAGAGTGTTTTTTCAATAATTCCTATTATCGATGATTGGAAAATAAACAGCGATGGAGATATACAATTGATATTACCTACTTTATAAACTAGATTTATACGGAACCCTGTGCAAACGAGTCAGACTCGCAACTGACCGATTTTTGTTCATATTCAAACTTTATACCTTCACAAAATCATAAAACAACATATTTAGAGAAAAGTTTCCTTATCAGTCAAGCTGCTTTTAATGAAACTTTTGAAAGCTTAACTGATGTTAAACCGCTTTGTATCGTAGAAGAGAGGAGTGTTATACGGTGTTTTAATATTTTTACTGTTCATTTATACAGTTTAAAAGTGTTTTGTAAGATAATTAGCAAAGGCGAATATAACTTTACTCTTTTGTAACCGAATCACAAAATACAAAACATGTACATCTATTCTATATTCGTCCATTTGCAAAAATACATTATTTTCTTACGTCTCACCTATTTATTAGATTTTTCAGGGAATTCCAAATTCAATGCTTATTTTATTTTCGCGCCTTGTACGGAAACGAAGTCACTCGTAGATTAAATAAGTACCAGATTCCGGAAACAACTTTCGTCGAATTGAAATGTTATTTCAAAGCATACGTAAATCATCCTTAACGTCGGGGACATGATATATTTTCCGATAAAACGACACTCCTGAACACATTCGAGGTTCTACTTGACATTACAGAGAATTTATAACTTGAAAAAGACTGAGGCACGTGTTATAGTTTCCAGTACAGGGAAAGTGTTACTTTAATGTCCTGCGGCTTCAAGCTGAACTTACTGAATACACTTTGTATTCACCTACTTATTTTTGTACTGCGTAGGTGATCTAGCTGCTTGTATACCTAGTGACTTACCCCCTTATTCATAAACGTCCATCAAGCCTCTATTAGTTAACAAGCCACTAAAGTTGGTTTGTCCTTATCTGTCACTTTGACATTTATGTTTGTGAGAAAGGGACAAAAAAACTTTTAGTTAACAGAGGTTTGTTAAGTTTAATGAATAAGGGGGTTAGTCTAGTAGTGTTTTATTCAGTTATGTTTCTAAACAAAAAAATACACATTATGGGACAAGCTAAGCCCGTTAGTAAGCAAGCTTGTGGTATGGATAGTAGTCGACGATATTTTAATAGGTGTATGTAAATACCTAAATACATAGAGGAGCTATCCAAGATTCAGAAACAAATATTCATGCTTATAAAATATTTTCCCAGACCGGGTTTCGAACCCAGAACCGTCAGCGTCAAATTTTGTTATATTGTCCTGACGCTCCTGACATACTCGTAATACTGCGTTAAATATTAATAGAGTTGATGAGGCATGTTCGTTTCAATTTGGAGAGCGTGGGTGGATTGGAACCCCCGCTCGTATCTCTAGGATTGTCAAAGAAACTTATGTTTGAAATATCATTTACAATATATCATTTACAGTACGGCATTTATTTACATCAGTTTGTCACAGTGGCTTTTCAGTGTAGGAAAACATCGAAAGGAACCGGTCTAATCTCAATAAGATCTAGTTTTCTCTATAGGTAGTAAGGTCTGATGGCAATCGTTTTAGTGAAACTAATGCCCGAGGAAAATCTTCCGATTAGATGCCTAAGCGGACCTTGGACTTCTCTAGGACACAACCGGGAAAACGCTGAGATTAAGTTAAGGATTTTTTTTAATAGATTTTCCGTGCCTCCACATGTCCTCTTTCTGTGTTAAGGTCCAGGCTTCGTACCCGTACATCGAGATCGGTGTTATGACCGTTTTATATAATGTGTTAATTTATTAGTTGCAGATATTTTAACAGATGATACTTTACTTTAAAACAATTGACTATAAATAGAAATTAAGAAACCTTTTCATATTTTTTTTTTGTTTTCATTTACCGAACAAAAAATTAATTTGTAATTTCGTCTAAAAATAATCACCATGTGCCTGATAAGACGTTTAACACTAACTGTCATGTCACTCATGTCAACAATTGTTTGTCTTAAATGTCATTATGGTTCGGCGGAAAAACTACAAATGTATCCTAATGTAGGATGGAAATTGGGGCTGTCGTGTTAAAACTAGTCAAGAAAATCCACCCATTAGGATAGTTAACTAATACTAGACTTTGATAAGTGAGTGAAAGTAATTTTAAAAGCAAGCATGAAGAAAAGAAGGCATTTCAAAATAAGGGAAATTGATTTGCAAACGACACAATTAGACAGAAAATAACATGACATTAACAATCAAGTTTTTGATTTTTCGACGTGAAGTGGCCTGTTATAGTTAAGTGGTACCTAAAAAAGGTAGTATCTGTTCAATGAGTTCTCATTTAATAATCACATTAACAGGGTGTTTTTACGTAACAAATTTGTTTTTCAGTTTTCTCCAAAAAAACATCGTAAAAGCTATAATGTTTCATACTTAAATATACTCCAGGGACCGAGTACTACCAGCTGTAAAAATATCTGCAACTAATAACTTAACCTCGTATAGAGCTTGGTGTTTCTGATCATTAACTCGGACACTAACACCTAATGGAGGGCAGCTGCAACACGAAGGGCGCCTTAGATCTGAATTTGTCCTCTTCCCTCTTTTTTTACACTACGACGGTGGCAAACAAGCTTACGGCCTGCCTGATGGTAAGCTCATACCGGGCGGGACGCGGAACTGTGGCCAACTGCAACCGTCCGGCTGGAGCTCTTCCAAAACCTGCTGGCGAACCGGGCGCCGTCGATAGCGTGTCCGTGCCTCAGGGGGCGGGTGCGCCGTCCGGTGGAGGAATCTTCAGCAGGAGGCAGAAGAGGAGGGAGAATGCCAAGGCAAGAGCGCGGTTGTCGGGCGAGGGCACCTTACAGGATGCGCCCACTTCGGGGCACGGGGTGGTGCAGAAAAAGAGGCCACTGGGAGCCAGTGGGGACACCTCTCTACTCGTCAGCGACTCCAAGAGAACGAAGATCACAACGTCGTTCGCTGAAGTCGCTGCGAGTGAGAGGATGGCCATCGTCCCAGTGGCCTTTCCAGCCGAGAGGATTGGGGTGGGGCATCTGGGGGCCATCCAGGGGCTTATTCTTGAGCGTTTGGTTGATGCTCCTGATCCTCTGCCCCGAATCACTATCGGCAATATAGTGGCGGGAGCCCTCCATGTCAATCTCCAAGGGAGGGAATCCGTCACCTGGCTCAGCTCGGCAATCGGGGGAGTGGTGATTGCTGGACTGAGCTTAAAGGTCGTAAACGCCAGGGATCTTCCGAAACCGGTAAAAATGGCCTGGAAAACGAAGATCGTTGGCGGGCATGACATCAAGCTGCTCCTCCGTGTGTTGCAAAGATATAACCCTTCGCTACACACGGAGGAGTGGAAGGTGGTCGACACCTTGACGTCGGAGATGAACACCAGGCGCATCATACTGATGGACCGGGTGTCTGCCGACGTCAGCAAGGCTACCACCTGCACTCGGGTGTCGACCTCAGCACCTTCAAGCTCCTTGAGGATGCGGAGGAGAAGGGGCTTGAGGGGGCTGAGGGGGACGCCGGAGCGGGGACGGGCGATGGGGGACAGGCGCCTGGGGAGGCCGTGGGCGTAGCACCGGTTCTGAAGGCGCTACGGACCGGAAATGAAGAAGCCGAGGCGACCGAGGGAGCCAAGGATGTGGGGCAGTCGGTGTCGGAGGCAGGGGATGAGGTGGAATCCAGAGAGGTGAGCGACGTGTCTCGTATGACCCGAGAGTCATCACCGCTATCGGCGATTGGCTCGGAGGACCTGCGAGGCATGTCGGAACTGTTCCTGGAGAGCACCTTGTCACCCATGTCCTGTGACGAGACTGTCCTGGAGGCGGCTGCTGACCTCAGCAAGCCCCGGAAAATCTAGGAAAGGCCAATGGCGGGTTTCAGGTGTGTACAAATTAACTTACAACACAATAATGCAGCCACTGCCCTTCTGGCACGGCAGCTAAAATGCGACAAGTTCGATATTGCTCTTATTCAAGAACCATATGTATACAAAAATGAAATAAGAGGTTTAGGTGGTACAGGTGGAATGATCGTTTACCTGTGTCCAGACAATAATATGAGGACATGTATATATGTCAAAAACGGCATCAATGCTATGCCTTTGTATGCTTTCTGTTCCAGGGATCTCACCACGGTGATGATCCAGAATAAGGGGGAGGGTAGAGAGCTCATATTCTCATCAGCCTACCTTCCCTATGAGGCAGCGGATCCCATCACACAGCAGCTGCGGAATCTGGTTGCATACGGCAGTCGGGCGAACAACAACCTGGTCATCGGCTGCGACGCGAACGCGCACCACGTCGTCTGGGGCAGCTCGGACGTCAACAGGAGAGGAGAAAAAGTACTGGATTTTCTGGTGAGCTCTTTTTTACAATTATTGAATAAAGGCAATGAACCCACTTTCGTTAATTCTAGACGAGGGGAGGTAATTGATATAACGTTGGCTACTAACAACACTAGTAATAGCATAAACTCATGGCACGTATCTGATGATATTTCCCTCTCGGACCACAGATACATTTGCTTTAGGTACCAAACTAAAATACGAACAGCTATGGTACGCAAACGGAATCCCAGGAACACGGACTGGTCGGCTTATAGAAGTGACTTGAAGTTGGACCTAGGTGACCCAAAAGGTAAGCTAAACTCTATTATTGACATAGAATTTGAAGCGGACAAGATAGTACAAGCTGTACATACGGCCTATACTAATAACTGCCCGGAGAAAAGAACTCTGGCCAAAAAGGTACCCTGGTGGAACCCAGAGATAGCGAAGCTCAGGAGGGAAACTAGGGCAATATTTAATGACGCAAAGTCAGCTAATGACTTTGGGTTTTATGCACAAAAGCTCACGGAATATAGCAAAACTGTGAGAAAAGCTAAGAGGAGAGCATGGAGAAACCACTGCGATCAAATTGAGTCCATACCAGAAGGAATGAGACTGACAAAGGCGCTAGCTGCTACGAAGTCAGCCCCACTAACAACCATTAGGGGTAGTGACGGTAAAATGACAAAAACGGGGTTAGAAACCCTTAAGGTGATGTGTAACACACACTTTCCGGGCTCTGAGATACACCAGAGCATAACGGACGGGGAGACAATTAGTGCGTTGGAACAAACCACAAAGACAACAAGGCACAATTGGGACACGTCCAAAAAGGTGGTAGATCATAAAAAGATAAAGTGGGCACTCTCGACATTCCAACCGTATAAAGCCCCGGGACCGGATGGAGTCTACCCCATTCTACTACAAGAAGGCGCTAGTGTACTAATCCCGCATCTAAGTAGATTGTACAGGGCGTGTTTAGCCTTCGCACACGTACCGCGCGTGTGGAGGATGGTACAAGTAACCTACTTACCCAAACCAGGCAACGCAGATTACAGTGAAGCCAAATCATATAGGCCAATAAGTCTATCATCATTCTTCCTAAAACTTTAGAGAAACTGGTAGATAGACACATAAGGGATGGCCCTTTAAAAAGACATCCACTGCACGAATTACAATGTGCATATCAGCCAGGGAAGTCAACAGAAACGGCATTGCACCTGGTAACAACCAGAGCTGAACAGGCTATAGAGACTAAAGAACTATGCCTGGCGGCTTTCCTAGACGTGGAGGGAGCGTTCGATCGCACCACGTATAAAGCTATTAGCGAAGCGGCTGCTAGACACTGCATAGAACCAACCATATGCAAATGGGTAAGTAATATGCTAAACGGCAGACTAATAAAGTCATCTCTTCTAGGGGATGAGATAATAGCCACGGCTACAAAGGGGTGTCCCCAGGGTGGGGTACTGTCACCAACTCTATGGAGTCTGGTGGTGAACTCACTCCTGGAAGAACTCAATAATGGTCCTATTCGCACGGTAGGATATGCGGATGATTTAGTGATACTTGTCAATGGGAAATTTCCAAGCACGGTATCAGGAATCATGAATGAAGCACTGAAGAAGGTGGAGAAATGGTGCAACTGTCACCAATTGTCCATCAATCCAGGCAAAACTGTAGTAATGCCATTTACTAGAAAAAGGATCCTTCGGGGCATACAGCCTTTAAAACTGTATGGGAGGGTGCTAGAACTGTCCAATGAGGTGAAATATCTAGGCATCACGCTGGATAAGGAACTGAATTGGAAAAAGCATACTGATCTCACCATAACTAAGGCACTGAGAGTGTTTGGGATGTGTAGATCGGCATATGGCAAAACATGGGGGCTGAACCCAAAGGTACTGAAATGGATTTACACCATCATGGTGAGGCCCATTTTACTGTACGGAAGCCTGGTATGGTGGCCAAGGACTTTAAAGAGCACATGCAGAAATGACCTAATGAAGGTGCAAAGAACGGTATGCATGGCTATAACAGGGGCGTTTCGAACCACGCCAACGGCGGCGCTAGAAGTACTACTGGACCTATCGCCGCTTCATATAGTGATTAAGTCTGAAGCGCACAAATCGCTCTACAGACTGAGGCTTCTTGGACTGTGGAGCGATAGCAAGCCAAAGACAAAACACACAAACATGGAAACAGACTTTTCTTAGATAGAATAACAAACATGGGGTGCGACAAAATGCAACCCAAGTTTGTGTTCCATAGGAACTTCACTACAAAAGTTCCCTCAAGGGCCGAGTGGGCTGAAGGTCTGGAATCACCAGGTACTGGTGGTGAAGACAATATCTGGTACACGGATGGATCTAAAATAGGATCCGGTACGGGAGCAGGCATATATGCAAAAGACTATAAAAGTAGTGTGAGCATGGGGCAATTCGCGACTGTCTTCCAGGCGGAGACATATGCCATAGTTGCCTGTGCACAGGAGAATATAGACAGACGAACCAAAGGAGAGACTATCTATATACTCAGTGACAGTCAAGCAGCCCTTAAGGCGCTTACGGCGCCGAGAGTGGACTCTAGACTAGTTTACAATGGCGTTCAAGCTTTGAATAAGCTCGGAAGGCATAATAAAGTGCATCTAGTATGGATACCAGGGCACGAGGGGTTCACCGGCAACGAAAAAGCAGATGAACTGGCAAGAATGGGATCTACAATTCTACAGGCCATTTTGTAGGTCCAGAACCGTTTGTGGGACTCTCGCAGAGAACCATAACATCGGCCTTAAAGGATTACGCCAAAGCCATACTCCAACAGGAGTGGAGGAATGAGGCGGGCTTAAGGCACTCAAAGCTCTTCATCGAAGGAGTGGACCCAAGCTGGACCAAGAAACTTTGGAAATTCAGCAGAAAACAGCTCAGAATTATAACTGGGGTGTTTACAGGTCACTTCGGGGTCAAGGATCTCTTGGCCAAGATGGGACTATCAGACAACATAGATTGTAGGATGTGTGGCGAGGATGACGAGACAATGGAACACTTACTGTGTGAATGTCACGCCCTTGCCAGACAAAGAATGAATGACTTTGGTAATGGGTACCCAGAACCAAAGGAATTCAGAGTACTCCCGCTGAGCTCCATCATCCAGTTTGTGGAAATATTGGAGAACAGCTTAGAGTAGGCATAAAGGAGGGGGCAATTGCACAAAAGATCTCATTGGGTCGAAGTGCATCCGTAAGGGCCCTCGTATAAACAAGATAAGATAAGCTCATACCGCCTTCCCCCTTCTTCCATCGCACATCCAGACGTACGGCTGGCTACCATCCTTACCTGGTCGAAATTCCTCTAATTCGAACCAAGCGCTTTGCATCTTCTTTTATAATGCGCACTTCTGCGTCTGTATTTTCGAGTTCATATAACCTAGACCTTTTTAAGGCACGAGTAAATAGGCATCTTCTGGGTGAGCTCGCTTCATCGTCGGCCTCATCTTTGCCCCGGCTAGATGCTGGCCAAGAGCAATACCATTTTTAATTTAAAAAAGGCAGACACCGTAGCCTATGGACACTTGCGACTCCAGAGGAATCACAAATGCGTTGCCGACCCTTTATTGACTTGGGGATGTGCTGTGTTCAGACATGAGGGACCCGCAGATGTCTTCAGCTGTCAAGCTGGAGACATATGCAAGCCCCTCACTCCCAACACAGCGCATCCTCGGGAGCTCTGGCGACTTTAAAATCCTCTAGTTGGTATCTGTGATGGTGCAATCAAGATACTTAAATTTTGTCGACTCCCTTATATGAGGTTTGTTCCACCGTTAGGTCTTTCCTACAAATGTTAATGTTTCTGTATCGCTTCATATATGAATGAACTTAGTTTTTGCATGGAATTTTGCAAATCTACCGCTAAATTCTGTGACCCACTCGTAGAGAGGATGACACTTGGAGACTCTGTAGAAATAAAGTGGTCAAACATCTACTTGATCTAGTGTCTGAGCCGCACATTATAGGAGAGATAATCCGCAAGACTCCGATGTTTCGGGCACGTAGTCCGAATGGGTAAGCGTTGTACACTCCCTTAAGCGTATTCGGGCCGTCCAACTGGTCGAAGACACAGGTCACAGAGACAGACAGACAGAGGATCTAGGTACCGGTGGGGCGACGAAGTGCAGAGGGACCTGACTGGACATCAGGGAAGCATGTCGGTCTTTGATGCAGGAGGCCAAGATCCTCTTCGGATCGTTGCGTCACAGCAGTAAGTATGATTTTTAAATAGAGTTGATA
Organism: Notocelia uddmanniana; assembly: GCA_905163555.1. Lineage (NCBI taxonomy): Eukaryota > Metazoa > Arthropoda > Insecta > Lepidoptera > Tortricidae > Notocelia > Notocelia uddmanniana. The sequence goes on along the minus strand of LR991061.1, from coordinate 11,456,333 downwards.
GTATATGGATGGCAAATAAATGTCGACAAAAATAACGGGGAATACTAGGTTGTAATCCATCCTCTTCAATTAGATGGTTAGCGGTCCTCAATTGTGCTTTTCTCCAGAAACTTCCTGCCTCGCACAGCTAAACTGTGAAATGAACTATCGCCTATGGTATTTCCGGACCGATGCGACCTTCAAACCTTCAATAAAAGTTTCCTTTTTTACTTTTACTTTTTTACGCTTACCATCAGGTGATTCGTCTGCTAGTTTGCCTCCTATTTCATAAAAATAAATTCAGTCATTGTGCAATAAGTACTGAACAGATTACTAAAACGCTGTTGGTTGCGTTCGTGTGCACTCATATGCCTTACGTAGCCGATCTTGTTCACGGCGACCCGTGCACAGAGCGGGTACGCGAGTACACCATTAATATACATATTTGTAGCTGATTGTCGCAATTATTCGTCGACGATATTGGACGGCTGGCAACCTGCTTCACCCAGTTTTACATGTGGCACACATATTTATTACCTAAGGAGTTGTCTGTCAAATTTCGATACTAAATAATTGATCAAACCTTTTACTCATCCTTGATGCGTGGGTGTCTATTGTGTGGATGTCTATTGTGTGTGTCTATATCGTTTCGTGGATGTATTGTATCAAGGATGGTTCATCTCTTCGGTTCCCTTGAGCATTGATAAAATAGAATACTCAGTTTACAACTTTTATGCCTCATTTCACTTCAACATTGTTACAAATGCCAAGACCAAATAAATTCTTATATCGTTTATGGGTACTAGGCGATGATATACATACTTATATAGATAGATAAATACTTAAATACATAGAAAACATCCAATACTCAGGAACAATTATTCGTGCTTATTCAAACAAATGCCCTGACCGGGATTCGAACCCAGGACGTCCAGCTTCGTAGGCAGGGTCACTACCAACTAGGCTAAAGTGGTCGTATTATTATTATTTACTTATCAGTTTAGTCTCAATATTGTCGTTTGACTCATTGACTGTATTAAAGATACTAAACAATAAATGTACAGATGAGGATACGTTATGCCTCTAATATTTAGGTATCCGTCCTTTAACAAGAAGTTGTGACATCCTGTGACAAAACTCGTTAATTAAGAAATAAAATCTGCGTAATAAACCCTACAAAAACTTTTTGATCCGCCCATTACACGGTAAACAACAAGAGTTAGAAATTTATTCGCAGATCGAATAAACTAACACACTACTGTTTCGATTCGAACCAATTACTAAAATCTACGTCAGTTGAACCCAACCCACAAGCACCTAGCTCATTGTAACCGCTACCTCGAAGCTGACGTTGGCAAACAATAAGTCCATTAATTACTCAGCTATGTACGTATCCAGACTATCACTTTTCACGTACTTAGGCGTAAAGTTTTGACTTTGAAGCAGAGTTGCAAGAACGGTAGGAATTTCCTTTCTAATTAACGAGGTGCAGCTACGGCAAGAGTGCTGTGAAGACTCCATTGTTGACTGCATCCTGCACTCGCTCGCTTGGCGGAATTAACCAGCCGTCCATAAACTCTGTGGAAGTACTGCCGTACTCGCAGGAATCAATTTGTAACGAGGTGCAACGTTCATTATGAGAAGCATCATGCTCTGACTTTAACTTTACTAACAAAAGAGCATACTTAGGTGTATAACTGGTAGATTTCCTACAAACTGTTGCAAAAACACGGAGAATTCGCTGTCTGTCAGTGAACTACTTCAAAGTTGTATTTGTAGCGGCGTCAGATTCCTAACAAAAAAGATAAAATTGTATTCTTAAATAACATGGATATTATATATCATATATCATACCGGCAACAAAAAGTTTAAAGATCATTTTAATGTTTAAAAAAAGTTCGTAAGTTAGTTTATGCCAAATACAGTAAACAGTGAAACATAGTTTTGGACTATTGTAGACAGTACGACTTAATCAGTGTCTTCTAATTTCACTGTTCTGATCAATGTGAGACAAACAAATTGACATTAAAATTTTCGAAAAAAAAGCCTAGTGCACTATTTTTCAAATATCCCGATGCCAATGTCACTCCCACGACTGAGATGAATCTAACGACACCGATGAAGAGGATGACAAAGAAATTATAATAACCCTGCGCTGTAAGTTAGTGTAAAAACTAGGGATGCCCATCAAATACTAAAGAACAAACTTACGATGAATTGAAATATTTACTGCAAGTAGGAATTCTATGAACTCGCTTATCACTACGTAATCAAACTTTATCTGTAAAAAGTGTCCGATAGGCTAGTTGACTAAAAATATTAGCGATACGGATTAAATGTTTGTATGGGGCCCAACTACGATTAAAGCACAATAAAAGCCGCAAATGATGGTCACAGGTGGATATTGTTCTCGGACTCCAAAACCGCTCTCTGTTTGACCCGTATGTATGTATGTACGTATGTAGCAATGTATGTATGTTTGTCCACGATTATCTCGCGATTCGCTGAACCGATTTAGATGCAGTTTCCAGAAAAGTAGTTGTTACATTCTGGGGGTTTCGGCATACGAAGTTTGGTGATTGTGATTCATTAACGTTGATGAACAGATGAAAAGTCAGTATACATTCTAAGAACCGGCAAACTGTTGAATTTCATTTGATTTTGCCAAAAATAATAATCGAAAACTATTATCATACATTTCCAAGAGGCCGAAGGGGAAAGAGCCGATGAAATAAAAGCACGTCTTAAATGACCCTTAGTAAAAGTATCTGTGTACTACAGTAACACCAATAGAAGTAACGATCAAGCAGCGGTCATAAACTCTGGTCCTTTGAAGTACAGAAATACGGCTAATTCAATATCACGTGTAATCCTTATTTTTCCTAAAATTAAATTGAATAGGTAGGTTTTGCCAGTTCCCATTAGAGCATCCAAAAAGAAAATTTGGCCTCACTTCCATTCGCACTCTTTACTATTTGTTCCTATATTGACTTTTGTTCATCTGTTAATGAATCATAGTTATTCCTGACTAACCCCTCATAAAGCTCTCACATCATACCCTAAACAAAAATATGTTAGGATCGCGGGGCTCGTTCCGTACCTCAAAAGCAAAAGAGACCCTTATTCCTAATTCACGTGTGGCTGTCTGTCAGTCCGTCTGTTACAACCGATTTGCTTAAAACTACCGGACCGATTGAATTCCAATTTGGCACAAACTATCAAGAATTTTCATGTCCATAATATTAAATTAAAATCGGTCAAGTGTCGGATCACACACAAAGAAGGGTTCCGTACGGACACCTACTAGTCCATATTTAAAACCACTATAGGAAATTCACGGCACTTAAGTCCTTTTGTTTGGGCAAGACTATTTTTCAACGATACCTCATAAAATGGTAAACCTATCTTGTTAAAACCAAAAGTCGATGGAAGTATTTACCAATATGCACCATCTAAATTTATTTAGAATCTAAAACTTCATAGTTTAGAAATTACTGTGAGGAGACCCAATTTTTACGACTTAGGCTGGGTTGCACCAAACCGTCTGTAATCGTAAGCTGTGTTCGTTAAAATTCCAATGTATGGAAAGTTTGACAAGTTTCTATGGGATGACAGCTGCTGGCGCCATATTTAACGTTGACCAGTCTGTGATCGTAAGTCGGTGCAACCCAGCCTTAGACAGCTAATCTATACTAATATTATAAAGAGGAAAGATTTGATTGTTTGTTTGCATTAAATAGGCTCCGAAACTACAGAACCGATTTGAAAAATTCTTTCACTGTTGGGAAGCTACACTACTCTCGGGTGACATTGACATGGGCTATATTATATTTTCAAAAAAGTAAGGATTCTTACTATAATTCCAATAATGTAACCCAAGGTGTAAAAAAAATACAAAAATTATTCTTTAAATCGCGTGCGCTGCGAAATCTTTTTATGATATAATAACTATATTTGTATGGGCCAGGCTGCTAGTATGTAATACTAATATAAAGGTTGATTAAAATGGAAAAAATATAGAAACCTCTATGTCGTTTTTAAAAGCCAATCCATAGATATCCCACACGCCTATATAGTAACATTAAACTTTTTTTTAAAAACCCCTGGCATGTATTGTGTGCCAAATTTTACCTCGGATTCGTATCAAGAGACCTCTCGGACACTCAAATATTTAAACAAAATCGGGACGGAAATGAAGAAAATCAATATGGCCGCCACTTTTTCTAAATTTTACATCGGATTCGTATAAGGAGACCTATCAGATTCTCAGATATCGATTTTGAACGAAATTGGGACATGAGGAAAATCAATAAGGCCGCCACTTTTTCCAAATTTTAGCTCGGATTCGTATTAGGGGACCTCTTGGACGCTCTGATATCAATTTTGAACGAAATTGGGTCGAAAATGAAGAAAATCAATATGACCGCCACTTTTTCCAAATTTTACCTCGGATTCGTATTAGGAAACCTCTCGGACGCTCAGAAATCGGGAAGGAAATGAAGAAAATCAATATGGCCGCCACTTGCTCCAAATTTTACCTTGGATTCGTATTACGAGTCCTCTCAGACTCTTAGATATCGATTTTGAACAAAATCCGGACGGAAATGAAGAAAATCAATATGGCCGCCACTTTTCCAAAATTTTACCTCGGTTTCGTATTAGGAGACCTCTCGGGCGCCCAGATATCGATTTTGAACGAAATCGGGAAGGAAATGAAGAAAATCAATATGGCTGCGATTTTTTCCAATTTTACCTCGGATTCGTATTAAGAGACCTCTCGGACGCTCAGATTTTTAACGAAATCGGGACGAAAATGAAGAAAACCAATATGGCCGCCACTTTTTCCAAATTTTACCTCGGAGTCGTATTAGGGGACCTCTTGGACGCTCAGATATCGATTTTGAACGCAATCGGGACGGAAATGAAGAAAATCAATCAAACACGTATTTACTCATTTATCTTAAGAAATATTCCTGTGAAGTTTCGAATAAAATAGTCCAACTAATCTTGTTTCCCCATACAAACTTTGGACCCCCATTTCACCCCCATTTTGAAAAATCCTTTCTTAGTGCACCCTTAGACCTTATAAGGAACCTACGTGCCAAATTTGGAATCTCTAGGTCCAGCGGTTTGGGCTGTGCGTTGATATGTCAGTCAGTCAGTCAGTTTCTTTTTTTATATTTTTAGAAGATAAGTAGTTGTATTACAATTTCTTTTTTATTGAATCATTTAAATTTTATTGTTAGCCCTTAACTTTTAAATGATAAATAATATGTGCATATTTTTGGAAACTTTCGACTCTAGTTTTTTATTATTATTCTGATTTTATTTTGTGTTTTCAATTTATTGTCTTATAAATTAAATCCATCCTATAATATTATAAATACGAAAGCAACTATGCCTATATGTAACCTCTTCATACTTAAATAGTTTACCAGATTGAGTTGAAACGTGGCATCATCGAGATAACTCGAGCCCCGAGAAATCCTACATCATACCTCACACTATACTTAGTATCTCACACTATTCTAACCAAAAAGGACGGAGGGGTGAGACCTATCGCTGTGGGGTCAACTTTACGGCGTCTGGCATCCAAAATTGCGGTTAGACATATCAGATCAAAATTGCAGTCTCTTTTTGAACCAGTGCAGTTAGGTTTTGGCACGAAAGGTGGGTGCGAGGCAGCCGTCCATGCCTTAAGGACCTACCTTTCATACGACGATTGTGAAATCGTTGTCAAAATTGATGTGAAAAATGCCTTCAATTCGGTAAATAGGGACACTTTGCTGGCGGAAGTAAAAGACAAAATTCCAGAAATTTACAATTATCTTCTCCTCTGCTATGCAGATCCTTCTAAATTAATGTACAAGTCCCATGAATTATCTTCAGAAGTTGGCTGTCAGCAGGGTCATCCTCTAGGGCCAGCAATTTTTAGTTTGGCCATAAATCCAATAATTCAGAAATTAAAATCTAAATTTAATGTATGGTACTTAGATGACGGAACTCTAGGAGGCGACGTGGATACTGTGCTCTCTGATTTGGCTTTTATTAAAACTAATTTCGAAAATATTGGTTTAGAACTAAATTTTAGCAAATGCGAACTCTTTATTCAAAAGACTTCTTGTAGTTTGGTCGATTTAATACAAAAATTTGTTCATCTGGCTCCTGGTATCAGAATAGTCGACAAATTTTCACTTTGCCTCCTGGGTTCTCCTATTTTTGAAGAATCCTTTCCCGGTTATATTTCTGACACTATTTGTAAATTCCAAAGACACGCGAATCGTTTACTCGAAATTAGCCCACATTATGCGCTAATCATTCGTAAGTTTTGTCTTTTTGTCCCTAAATTTACATATGTTTCTTTTGTCACGAATGGATGACTTAATCAAAACTAGTTTAGAAATGATTCTAAATATTCAGCTAACTGAGCCTTCCTGGTCTCAAGCGTCCTTTCCTATTCGATACGGTGGCTTAGGAATCCGCAAAGTGTCCAGTGTGGCATCCCCAGCCTTTTTGGCATCCACCCATAGCACGTCTGGTCTCATAGGAAATATCCTAAGGGCTTTGCCCACATACTGTGAGATTGCGGGCTTGGAGGGTGCCAAAAATGCTTTTAAAGTTGCTTGCCCAGGTAAAAAAATTCCAAACAACCCAAAATCACAAAGGAGCTGGGATAATATTTACTGTGATTTAAATTATAATATTCTTCTAAACAGCAGTGCAGGTCCAGATCGTGCGAGACTTTTGGCGGTCGGAACCCGGGAGGCTGGTTACTGGCTACATGCCCATCCCTCGTCAAATACCGGTACCTTCCTGGATCTGACCTCGCTTAGATTGGCGACTGGACTGCGACTCGGGGTCGCGGTATGTACCCCACATATATGCTCTTGTGGCACGGACGTGGACCGACTGGGACACCATGGATTGTGTTGTCAAAAAAGTGCAGGCCGTTTTTCGAGACATGCGACGCTTAATGATATAATCCGCCGGTCTCTTGCCACCGTCAATGTGCCTCTTCTTGAGCCGACTGGCATGGTCAGGGACGATGGTAAGAGACCTGATGGGGTGTCTTTAGTTCCTTGGAGCGTGGGACGGATGTTAGTGTGGGATGCTACCTGTGTAGACACACTGGCACCGTCTCACCTCCAACGGACTACAGTAAAAGCGGGTGCAGCGGCGGAAAACGCCGAAATTCTAAAGCGTAAATACAAGGGCCTCGGCAGAGAGTACATGTTTGTACCTTTTGGCGTCGAAACTCTAGGTCCATGGGGTCCCAGCGCGCATAAGTTATTTGCAGAAATTGCGAAGCGTCTGGTTGACGTAACTGGTGACCGAAGAGCTGGCGGTTTCCTCGCTCAACGTATCAGCATTGCGATACAGCGAGGAAATGCCGCCAGCATCCTCGGTACAATGCCTCAAGGGCCCGTTTTAGATTTAAGTTAGTTTTAATTTTCTTTATATTATTTTGGTTAAGTATTCTTGTATATATTTTCTTTGTACATAAATAACTTAGTATAATAAATTTAGTGTCATCCAAACGATGTCCACGACGTGCAACCGGTAAACCTAAAAGCTACCGATGCCAATACAAGACCAAACCATAAACTAAGCAAGTTCATTAGCGACTGTGAGTAGCCAATTCTATGCTCTGGTGCTAACCACTACGTAAGCAGTGTGTTTGTAAACAATGTTCAATTACTTGTTACATTAGCATTTAATTCATGGAATATATAGGTACGTTTGCTTAAATCACGCAGTATGTACGAGTATATTGTGTGACCCATATAACTATACACCAAATATACTCAATGTAGTAGGTACAGGAAAAGATTCAGTGTCACCTGAGTTTAAATATCGTCCATTCATACATGCAACCATGAGACTAAATGCTGACGGACATATAAACAAGGACAAAGAATGAATTAATGGTCAGATCATTTGAGACTATGAATATCAATTCTATGATCTTCTACTACGGATGCACTTTGTGGGGCATAATATTGATTGTTCCAAAAGTTTTTGGTCGAATTTTGTTGGCATAACGTTGAATGGCATAGCACCCCTCATATTCTGCATAATCTTTTATTTGTCCAATTTTTATCTGTTTCAGTACTAATAATTCAATTTTATCTGGCTAACAGTAAACTGACAAGTGAGGAATTATGGATGCCATCAGTAAGATCTCGGGAAAGTAGGCCACACCACATATAAATACCACCCGTCGAGTCAGGAAGTATTAGCCTAACAATCATAAAGCATATAACATAACACAACATAATATATAAGTACCTTAACATCTCGACCTGTGAACAATGTAATCTTGGCACTGCCTCGCCTGCACCGCAAACGTACTTCGGCAGCAATATCTTCGGCCACACGTGACACGCGGGCCATTCTGTACAGTCGCAGTACACAGAGCTTGTGATTTCTGCGGATTAGAATATACCGTGAGTAGGGATTAGGATGGGGTTTTTTGACCAGCCGTCCAAAAGTAACCTTACAAAGAAAAGATTTACCACTTTGACATCCACGTTGCAAAAGGAATACTTTTTAGATACATCTTAGTACATTTTTCTATGAATTTTAATTAGGTACTGTATGTCATCTATATTAATAATTCCGTGCAGGGGTACGGTAGACCCGAACAAGACCTGTCTCAAATGGAAGAACGTATAAAAATAACGATTTCGAGTTGAACATATGTATCCGCAAAATTCGGATTGTCGCGTATTTTGCATTAAAAAGTGTTAATTTTATGACAAGGTCGGCCATATTAAATTCGTTGGTTGACAGCGTCTGGTCGGGTACGTTCGGAAATTGTAAACTATGTTTGCGTCCGGTGTGTTGGCCAGGTTGCTGGGCTGCGTTCTGGGTGATGGGCCATCATCGCCCATTGTGTGGATTCGGCAAGCCGCGTCTGCAGCGTTTTGTTTTTGTAGTTTTCAAGCGTTCTATACACCTATCAGCCTAGCTAGCACGATAACTTATACCGTCACGTTAAATGGGCAAAATGTATTAAAACGTCACATAAAACGTAACGGTATAAGCTATCGTGCTAGCTAGGCTGATTGTCACAACAACCGCCTTCAAAGCGAATATATGGGGCATGTTACATGGTTATTATTATCACGTGATACATTAATATCACGATAACTATCACGTGAATATTGAAGCAGAATCCATACAAATTTGAAAACTGCTATAATATTGACACCCCAGTATTGTGATAATATTAATCGTGTAAAGGACACCACTTGAATGTTTGCTGAGTCTGTCCGCCATCTTAAAGCTGCGTCTCTATTTTGTTGTGACAAACTACTAGGTGACTTATGGCTTTTAACGTCTAGCAAAATTCTATCCCTATCTCGCTCTATCTTATAACTTAGTGGTACTGGGGGTCTATTCCGAAATCCGAACTTCGTATACTCATATACTGTATGACAGGATAGTGAAAGGGACGGCACCATACGAAGTTAGGATTTTGAATTTCGGAGTAGACCTCCAGCTCATGCCGTTCGCCGCGCTCGGACGTTAGAGGCGCTACCGCGAACCGAAAACGAAGTATCTGCCTCTCTCTCGCACTAAATATATATGCCTCTCTGTCGCACTTGCATATTCGAGCGCGGAGAGGGAAATACTTCGTTTTCAGATAGCGGTTCGCGGTTGTTTGTTCGGCTCACTCAAAGCTAACTCATACATATTATTAGTGTCTGAATCCCATTTTCTTGAGATAATTCTAGTGTAATAATATTACCAATAAACGAGTTTGAGTTTGAATTTTACAACACAACTTAGAGATAGTTTAGTATTTCACATTGACACTGACAGATATAAAGTCATAGAGCAGGTAGTGAAGATCTTTCACAGTAAATAGCTACATATTGGTTGAATGCGTTAAGGAAGAATAGTACTCTGCGATTCAATGCAACAGGAATACAATATTATATTATGTCCTATTTGACTAGACGTAATTTAGCTATGCGCAAAAAGAATTATAACCACTTAGAACATTCTATGACTTGTACAAAAATATGTGTGTACTGTTTTAACTGTACATAAAACACGACAAAATGAGAAACGAACAAATAGTAGACGTACAAAGGGGAGCTTATCCCTTCAAGGGATCTCGTCCAACTAACCTTTGAGCAAATGAGTTCATTAGAAACAAATGGAGGATGAGAAAAATAACTGATAAAACAGTTCTTATTTTCAAGTAAGCCATTTGTATGTAGCTAAACTAAATGAAATTTAAAGGACACTTAAGTGTTTTTTTTTAAATTTCTCTAACGTTCATTCAAAATTTCATACTACATTTTTAGGGTGGCTTTTTAGATGTATTGTCTTTACCTGCCTTACCCACTTTCTTTTCATAGCGTCAGTTTTGGTCAGTAGGTATACAACTATACACACATATATCACAGACATATATCACACACATATACATACATATATCACACATGTATATGTGTGTGTATACATACATATATCACAGATATCAGAGTAAGTAAATCAGGTAAATTGAACGATTTCTGTACATCTGTCCGGCTAGTATGATAGCTTATACCGTCACGTTATATGGCCAAAATGTACTGAAACGTCACATAAAACGTGACGGTATAAGCTATCATACTAGCCGGGCTGATCTATTCTCACTAATGCACAAATCAGTAAGACAGTTTGAGAGAGACAGATTAATGATATCTGACAGGTCTTCACCCGTCTGTGTCTCCGTTTTCATAACTGCAAATTGTACTGAACTGACGTTTGTGATGTGATGTGTTAGTTTATACGGGATTTCACATAATGGTGTGCCTTTCAATGGAGACAATTCGTTAACAGCCGAAAATGATCGTATTATCAGTCTCGTTCTAACTCATCTTGGTTAACCACAAGGATTCAAAGAGCCAACTATATGAAAAATCATCTTGCATCTGTTGGTATTAAAATACCAACAGATGCAAGATGAAAATCTAAGGCATGTATAGCATAAATATTGTATAGTACTCTGTGTTGGTCAGTATAAAATATTTAACGTGTCAAATTGTCGATTTTCCGGGCATTATTTTTATGTTACATGTAAATTATATTCTCTTTGCATGTAAACAGTTAAAGATTAGTCTCAATAGCTCATCGTCTTTGGCAACGTATTATTTTATGATCTACTAAAATACTGAAAATATTGGCATTCCAATAAGCGTATGTAGCATGCTGGAAGCCTCACAGAATGGTGTCGAGCAGTGGGTCCCTTACCGTGTTCCTAAAAGAACATTATTTACATATTAGTGAAGATCTTCTAAATGTAAGTACCTACCTCAACTTCTTCCGAAGAAACCGATATGAGTAACTCCATTCATTTGGCAGGATAATGGCGACGTACCTACAGCTGGTGTGTCGCACGTGTGTCAAGATACCAGAGTATATTTTCCTACCTAAACAGCTTGGGAAGAGATAAAAGGGTGTACATCAAGTTTGAATAAAAGATAGACTTAGATTTCGCATCCCAAATGGATTAATAATTTTGCGCTCTTTGTGACGATTCACAACGTACAATGTACTGTTGGCAACACCAAGTCAACCCCACCCCCCAAGTGCATAAATACCGGTGCAAGCCGTTGCTCGACACATTTTGCCTTCGGCTGCCGTTGTGATCGCGTGAGCAATTTTGTTATCGTTCCATACCTATACCATTTTCTATTTTGTACCCATTGTGTAAATGTGCAACTTGTTCCTTTGATTTTGTGAGATTTAATCGAACATTGAATAAAATAATTGTGATTTGTTATTCTGCATTGTATTTGTTCAAATATCCACTCTTAGACCTTAAAGTACACACACAGGCCATACACACTATTTCTAACTAACTAACGCAACATCCGGGGACGGCAACAGTGTAAAGAATATGCAGTCCACCGTATGTAGTGAAAGACAGCTGGAGTAGTCCCTACCCTACCTGACTACCTGTAGGCCGAAGACCGAAGACGACGTTCTTTGCCCAAGCTACGGGGAACGACGTTCGGCAACCGTATTAGGCGAACGACGTAGTGAGGTCATACACGGTCAGCTTGAAGCTGCCAGTATCGACTGGTTCAACTTGTTCGTCGTCGTGGTAAACAGTCAATACTGGCAGATCAAGCTGTCCCTGTATGGTCGACCGTAGTGTTATGAGGGATATCGCGTATGCGTAGCGTGAAGTCTCCGAAATTTCAGATATCACTGTTTGTGGTACGAGTAGGGCTAAGCTGGTTTATTTCTAATTAGAATAATGTGGTCATTTTTTGCGATACCGAAGAATAGCAATTATTTATGGCAAATTTGAATTACGGGTCATAAATGTCAGTGCTTTGAGACAATTTGTTTCCAAAACTACGAGTACCTATGTCCTCTTTTTCCGAACAAAACGGGACTGCACACGACTGCGGCATGCTCGATATTTTTACAGTACGGTTTTATGGTATTACATATGACTTAAATGAAAAACTTTGTTATCACGCCCGTAATATATAATAACAAACAAACTTTGCTAACCGGACCTTACTCCATAAGCATAAGTCTCCTCCAAATATAGATTTTGCACTACCTACAGGTACCAAATGAAGTTGATCCACTTGCTAAGCGAACCAAAAAACAAAAACCTCTAACGATAATCGTCAGTTTCTTTGCTAAGCGAGTAATCGATTATCGTTCGGAAAATATTGAAAACAATATTTCTCTTGCCCATTATGACTTTTCCCGCTGCCCCGGCACTGTGTGCCAGTGCTCAGCGCACTAATGAAGCTGCCATAGCAGATTGGCGTTCGGTTGAACCCACTTAGGGCGGGCGAATTGGCTTCGGCTTCAAAGAAATTGTGTAGTCTCTTAAAAAAATAAATTACGCTCACCATCCGGCCGCTGCATGGATCTCGTCGTACAAATCTTATTGTCTGACACAAATAATCAGGTTCTTATTTAAATCGGTTTTCACTTAGAAATGACAGTTATAAGCAGAAGGTACTGTGAATTAATAATAAAAAATTATAATAATAAATATTGGGGGACAATCTTACACAAATCAACCTAGTCCCAAATTAAGCAAAGCTTGTACTATGGGTACTAGATGACGATATACATACTTATATATATAAATACATACTTAAATACATAGAGAACATCCAAGACCCAAGAACAAAACCCATGATAAATGCACAAATAATGCCCTGGCCGGGATTCGAACCCGGGACCTCAAGCTTCGGAGGCAGTGTCACTACCAACTAGGCTAAACAGGCCGTCATATGAAATAAAACTCTTGCGTCTTTCACCTGCACTAGAAACATAAATTAAAAAAAAATTATCAGCGAAATTAAGGAAAAAAATAATATATCTAATCCACCACCATATCAACCCAAGCTCGTCCACTGCTGGCCATAGGCCTCCCCCAATTTCATGGGGTTCAAAAAAGTTGTGGCTAATCCCGTGTCGGGTCTTGTTAGAATTCCCAGCCTCCATCCCCCTTCTTCCCGTGGGTTTCATAAGACTAGACTATCGGAACAGAGTTGAAATGTCTTGTGGGCGAGGGCTTAGCAATAGTTATAACTGCACTGCATAGTCTCATTTTCTCCATCTCTAAACCTACAAATGTTAGGAAGACATTGATGATGTACTAAATTCTAATAAAATCTTAATTTAGGTTTTTTTTTTAATCTAATTGTTGGTTTATTGATAAACAATGTTTTAATTTTACTCTGATGCTGACTTTTTGACAATGAATGCCACACACACAATAAAGTTTAAGATTATCTTTTTTTTTATTAATTTTAATGTTATTTATGATACTTCGTCGTGACTATTGCTCTAGTGAACTACTACTCTCATTTTATTGTGTAGACGGGGTGTATGCCTGAAAGGGTAGGATTTAGTGATACTATTCTTATTATGTGAATGGGCCCTGACATAAGGAATAAATTAATTCTGACCAGTGGGCCTAAAATAAGATTGAAAACAAGGAATTATGTTCTATTTGAATAAGGTCCCCGTTCTGCATTCATGTCACTAAAGCTCGACTCGCACAGAGCAGGCACGGCGCGGTACGGAGCGGCGATTGCATTTTTGATCTTTCTGATACTATTGACGGCCGATTACTGCTTCACATGTCACACACACCGCCTCCGCTCTACCGCGCTACCGAACCGCGCGATTTTTTGATGCGGCGTGCCCCGGACCGAGTTTGCTTTACCGCAACACCGCCTCCGCCCCGCAACAACGCTGCGCCGCGCTGTGTTCCTTTCAAGCTTAACAGTAAAGGTAAGATTGTACATATTACCATTACTGCATCGGTATCACATAGTCAGTGACAGCCAAGATAGCCAGGGATTAAGGATTTGTTGCAAAATATACTGTTTTGACAGATACTAACTTTATGAAGGTGACTGTGTCTTTGTACCTATGCACCTGTACACAGGAAGTTTCTTGTGTTTGTCTATTCAGTAGGTACTATTTGCTTTGCAAATTCGTACCAGGTATATACGATTCCTGACTTTAAACGTATGCGGGCCCTGAATTTAGCTAGTTAAGTTAACCGAGTCCAATTAGTCTTTGTGCTGCCAGAATTACACATTTCAATTCAAAGACGGTGATAATATTACGCCCATAGCTAGGAGCCTTACAACTCGTATTTACTTGAAGCATTTGGGCAGTTTGCTCCTGCAGTGGCAATGTTAAAATGCGCAGTTATGATTTAGTGCCGTTCAAAATGCCGTTACAAGAATGTACTCAGATTCTTTGTGGAAACCACATTTTCAAAAAAAAACACGAGCGTAAAAAAAACACAAAATAAGGTTTCCGGTCCCAAATAGCTTTTATAATATTTATTATAAAGAACACATGCGGATCCGCAGCATAAAATATTGGTTCGGTATACTAAATACTGGTGAAATGTTATTGAAATCGAATCAGTAGTTTTGGAGATTACAGGTAAACTTTACTTCCTACATTTTACTAATTTATCAACCTTTCACTTTACAATATTAGTATAGGTCTTTGAAAATAAACAAATTTCTCTTAGCATTTATTTTTAAGTAGATTAGTAGGAGTCTCCCATAAGCTTGTACATTCGGCCAAGCTTTGCGGATCCTTTTATAATCTCCTTCCGCTTTACAAGTACCTACATGCTGGCTTATTATAAAGGACAAAAGCTTTGCAATACGTGTATTTGACTGAAAGCGATATATTTCGCGATTTTTACACAATCCTTACTGTATCACGTAGTTTGAGATTTGAGATGTATGTTTTTGTATTTATAACTTCATATCTAAAATTCGTACTACGCTTCAGTCGTATACGCAAAGCTATCTGATAAAATAAAAATAAAAAATTTATACTTAGCACAAATATCTTTCCGTTCGATCCGCGGGATAATTGCGTTAAAAAATTTTTAAACGTCTAAGTAAATTTAGGGTGGTAGAGTTTTTTGTGGCGATACAATACGATTACACGAACACGCGACTATACTCGTATCGTGCCAATAGCCATAAATAGGCGATGTGATATCGCTAATCACGACAGCAGCGCTGCAATAAAACTCTTCAACTACAACTGTTTTTTCAGTTCTCATGCTCGAAAAGTGTGTCATATTAGAATTATCAAGTAAGCTAAAGCAAAATATGTATACATTATATATGATTTTCCAAACATTTTAACTGGACCAATCAAAACATTTCACCATATTAAATCCACAAATCACAATACATTAACATAACCATTTAAAAACACTTTGTATTTGATTTCAAGCAACAGCTACACCAACATCGACAAATCAGGAAACAGGTCAGAGGCTTTATTCGCGGTGTCTATGTAATCCAACCGGTGTCTATATTTTGTACGAGTCAAAACAGTTTAAAGAAAAAGATGCCGCCATTGCCGCCAAATTATACATTATGTTCGCTGTGGAATTTATTGTTTTTTTGGGAGGATAACCTTGTTAATTGATTTTCTCGTAATCGAAGTGAAAAGTAGATTGAGTGAGTGACTCTGATCGAAAAGCCAAATCACCCCTCGAACTATTTTCTCGTGGTAATATGGTTTTTTGCAGATCCTTGTCATACAATCTACTATTAACTGTGGCGGCTGGCGGGCTTAACACAACCCGGCCACGGCTTTGCGCGAATTGCAGGGCAAGCGTTTTGTCTGTTCATTGCACGGTCCAGACGCGCAACGCACTGCGGTTAGTTGGGATCACACGCAATGTATTAGGAAAACCACGAAAACCGCTGCCGCTGCCGCCGCCGCCGCTCGAATTCGTGGCCGGGCCGTAAGGATTATGATATTACCCCAGGTGTCAGGAACACTTCAAAGAAAGTCAAACAACTTGCAGACACTTTTATTATTTGGACAATTTTACAGAATCTTTACTTGAAATAAATAGTCTATAGCAAGTCCTATTGACATTACGCCGTCAACGTTCAGCCACCGAATGCCCGTTCGAGCCCCCGCTCCTGGCCAAGAATTCCCCAGTTAGGCGGAAAAAGCCAGTTCTCTGATTGGTCCACGATATCACGCGATGTAAGTGTCGTGATCCAATCAGAGAACCACTTTATTCTCGCGCCATAATAACCACCAATCGAGGTATCGAAGTGTTGCCATTCTTACGAAGTAAATGTCACCAGTTTACACAATGAGATATAAAGCATTTGAGATGTGTTTGCACAAACAGAAAGTCTAATAAATTAAAACGGTTTAACCAATATCTTTCAAAAACATGAACTATTGACTAATAAATTCTGGAACCTAACAGGATGAACCAGAGACGTGCGACGCTGCGTTATCATATAAGGTGCTTCCAAATTAAATTCCAATACTTTCAGAGCTGATAGTACTCATCCTTAGAAGTAGACTTAAGTATAAAACTAATTTAATGTTTATGTTAGTTTATGGAATTTTTTTGGAAAACAATCCACGTCATAACACCCTGTTAGTTTTCAATGATTAAGACCTCTTTGATTATCGTATAAAAACCTCTTTGCTGTCACTTCAACTGGCATCCAATGTGTAGCTCACTTGAGAGAAAGTGATAACTCCGATAACCGCCTTGTTAGGTAAAGGCCACGTAAAGGCACAGGTGATTATGTATGTTTGGGCAAATTTTTAATTATTTTGTTGCGAAAATGAAAAAGTTTTATTAATTCCTATTAAAATTTAATTATTTTGATACTATATAATAATATAGTCCGAGTAGGACTATATTATTATATAGTCCGAAGAACGAACGAACGAAGAATGAAACTATTTTTATGGACATGACTAAGGCGTTCGACCACGTAGACCATGAAATACTTGCTAATAAACTAGCCGACTATGGTATTCGAGGGAACGTCCTTAGTCTTCTTAAGTCCTATCTTAGTGGCAGGGAACAAGTTACTGAAGTTACACAAATATGTCGAAGGTCCAAAAAAGAAATGACACATACGTCTCAGAAACGTCAAATAGTATTCGGAGTACCCCAAGGAAGTGTTTTGGGATCACTTCTATTTTTAATATATATAAATGACCTTCCTAAATATATTAAATACCCTATGGTCCTATTTGCTGATGACAGCACTGTAATTATTAAATGCAATAATGAAAATGAATATGAATCTGAAATTAATATGACATTGTGCAATATCATTGAATGGCTTAGATGTAATAACTTATTAATTAACCTAGTAAAAACAAAAATTATGCATTTTTATCAACGTAAAGTTCCTTTTTCCTTTAGCTGTAAGTATCAAGGGATTCAAATTGAGACTGTAAGTAATATTAAATTCTTAGGTATAATTCTAGATAGCCAGTTGACATGGAAATTGCACACGGAAGAAATATGTCGAAAGCTCAACATATTCTCCTATGCACTTTACAAACTTGCGAAGCAAGTAAATAGGGACGCAGTTATGGCAGCTTATCACGGATACGTATTGTCAACATTGCGGTACGGAATCATATTTTGGGGCAATTCATCGAATAGAGAATTAATATTCAAAGCCCAAAAAAGGTGTATAAGAGCAATTTGTGGCCTTAAGCCAACAGATAGTTGCGCCCCATATTTTAAATCTTTGAAAGTGCTCACTGTACCATCACTATTTATATACGAAAGCGCTGTTTTGCAAAAGACTGCAAAATGAATTAAACTTTCACATAGAAATAGCTAACACTGCATTAAAGCTAAAAAGTGTGATTTGTTTGGCATGCAAAATATATAATAAAGTACCTGGTTCAATAAAAAATAAAAACATAGTTGAATTTAAGCGAGCATTAATGTTATTATTAATTGATAAGTGCTACTATAATTTATCTGAATATTTACGAGGTTAATTTTTAGCTAGACACCACGGATTTATTTGGTTACTATTTATTTAATCATATGACATTTTGGCTTTGTGTTAAATATTTATTAATATTATGCTGCGGGCTTTATTGTTTGAGTATGTATTAACTGTAAAAATTCTGTCTAAAATATGTACCTATGAATAAATGTTTTTGCACGCCTATCGGTAAAATATAGCGAATCTGTTATTTGCAAATAAATCATTTTGAGTTTGAGTAGCCTATTTAGTGTATTTACCTACATTTTACTAAAAAAAAGCGGCCAAATGCGTGTCGAGATCGAGACACGTGCAGTGTAGTTGTCCACCCATTATAAGGGCTTTAAAGCTCACAAAGTTGTATCAAACTAATATCAAAATATAGTAAATGTACTATATTATTATGTTTGACACAACAACTAACAACGCTATCGAAGTATTCAATGGAAATTGTGGGGATGTTTGCTTTTCCAGGTACATTTCTTTAGTTCGGCTCGTTAACTAGAAATGTCTACTTAGCTGTTATAGTATTCCTTTTAATTTCATTATTTATATTATTACCATGTTTATATTTACATATCCAGTAGCATCCGTTTAGCTCTGGGGGGGCGGGGGGCAATTACACCTTTCTAGCAGCACCTAAAAGTTACTGAGCTAATCCGCGGACATAGACATACGGACGGTCGGACATGGCGAAACTATAAGGGTTCCTTGTTTACTACGAAACCCTAAAACATTCCATATTTCCTAGAACACTACTACTTTTTTTTTGTAAAAAGTCTTTATTTATCATAAGCAAGTAATACAATGTAAGTACAACAGTATATATACATTTACATAGCTTATAAAGTTACTTTATACAGGCTTGTTTACGCCTTTAAAAGCTGGTTGCACAAAATATTTATATATAGGTATTTGGTTATTACATGAAGATAATTTACAATAAGAATACTACAACTAAGTACTGAGTAAGAGATATTATCAATATCAACTGTCTAGACACGTTGCAGCGTGTCTAGCCAAATTCACCCCAGAAGACCAATTCTTGAGCCGTTACAAATGATGTCTATTGGACGTATCTCGATAAAAAATGGCGGATGTCGATCGAAAACCCATTTGCGTATTCTCGAAATTTCACACGCGAGATATGTCTAGACATATGGTCGATCAAGATGGTATTATCACATTATTTGCAGGCTCCTCGACTCGTCTACCCACGACATGGAACGGCCGCATTTCGTGGCAGCTTTCGGTATGCTGCTACGAAATGTTGGAATAACCTTCCTCCTCCAATCAGGAACGCCTCCTCATTGTTTGCATTCAAAAAGACACTAAAGCAACATCTATTGGCACAAAAACTATCTTTAGGCTAGCTTAGTATATAATCGTGTCTATACCTCTATTGATATAACTATTTATTTATTTATTTTATTACATGTATTTAACTATTTAACTATGGCCGAGTTGCCTCAAATATATAAGTATTATAATATGTATCATTATTATTTCATATGTATTATTATTGTCTCCTTCATGGGCCTGCCTAAATCACTAAATCATTATCAAGTCTGGTTAACTGTTGCATGTTTCTTAAAAATAAAATATATACTGGGTGTATAGGTATGTTATACAGATATGACTGCACCGCTTGTTTGTCTTGCACACATTTTTTTTTCACTCTGGGTCCACGGAAGATCAGCGTCGCGGCGCTCAAGTGGCGGCGTGACATATGCTGAGTGGATGCCATTTTTGCTACCATTTTACTTTAGTCTCTAAGTTTAGTTTAAGTATACCAGTGTAATGGCTTGCAAAATAAATTTTCTTCTTCTTCTTCTATTTTTGATATTTGATCTGCCAATGGCGGTAAATATTGACAACTTAAGTAGTTGATCGACAGTTTACAGCAGCACTAAATGAACATTATTTGCGAAAAATATGTCGATTCATTTAAATGATTTAATGGCTAAAGACTTTTAAATATTTTTGATACTTTCAGTGGTGGAATGGCAGTTCGCAGATAATATTGACAGCTCTCAAATATTGCAAGTAGTCTTTGACTCAAAACTCAAGTCAAAACAGTTTTTGCGTTCCATTTCACTTCAGTACATAAACGACCAAATACTCGTTAATATGTTTGAGTTATATACTTAACATATTTTGATTATTGAAAAATTAATAACATAATAACACTTGGTTTTTGAATCGAGATATATATAATTAAGTGGAAAAAATTATTTAATATCATACACACGATTGTAACTTAACACAATAAAAAACCGGCCAAGTGCGTGTCGGGTCACGCACAGAGAAGGGTTCCGTACCGTCACCTCCTAGTCTACATTTAAAACCACTATACAATACATTACATAAAAAAGGTCGTATCTTCACAGCGAAGTCACGGCACTTACGCCCTTTTATTTGGGCAAGACAGTTTTTCAGCAATATCTAAAAAACCGTTAAACCTATCTTGTTCAAACCAAAAATCATAGAAAGTATTTATAATTGTACATCATCTTGATTTTTTCAGAATTTTAAACTTCATAGTTTGGAAGTTAGAGGGGGGGACACATCTTTTACGACTTTGAGAGCTAATATCTCACCAACGGTTGAGTTACATGGAAAAGTTTTTTTGACATCTCTATGTCATTTTTAAAGCCCTATCTATAGGTACCCCACATGCCTATGTGCATTGAAAAAAAAAATTTGACCCCCCTGTTACATATACGGGGTGCCCCCCCAGTTTAATGTATTTTTTTTCATAATTTCATATCATATTTCTATAGCAGTTTATAGCATACACCTACCTACCAAATTTCATAATTTTTGTGTTCATAGTCTCCGAGTAAATCGGCTGTGACATACGGACGGACAGACACGACGAATCTATAAGGGTTCCGTTTTAGCCATTTTGGCTACGAAACCCTAAAACCAGAACGCGTATTACAATAGACATTGAGATCGTCGTTCGACATAATCTCGATCGTGCCCTAGAATAAGAAATTTCGCTGTGTTCGATATTTTGGAGAGATTTTTCAATAGGCATTGCGTCAACCGTGATCATTTTGAATAGACATCATTTCGAACGGCCCGAGAATTGGCCTCCAAGAACTGGCGAGCAGCAGCCGTGTTTTATTATACACGAACCGTTTAGAGCCACTTTTGATCCCTTAATAATATAGTAATATAATATAGTAGTATATATATTAAGATCAGGTACAGTCTTAAAAAACCATTATAAATCATACGAAAAAATTTTAAAAAATGTAATTGTAAAATCGAAAAAGCTCTTATTTACCAGAAGAATGCAAATGTCATCTAATAAAATAAAATGTATGTGGCAAATAATTAATGAACAGAAAAATAAAAAATGCAATGCGCAAACGCAAAACATGCAGTTATTTATTCGCGATAAATTAATATCCGATCCTATGTTAGTCGCTAACGAATTTAATAACTTGTTTACTATTGCCGGGCAGTCTCACGCGATGCCCACGGGAGCTCAGCCGTGCGGCCGACCTGTGCTCCAACCTTCCGTAAACTCGATGTTTTTGCAACCCGTTGAATCGCGCGAAGTGTATAACCTAATAAAAAGCCTAAAGAGTAAACCAAGCTATGGAATTGACGAGTTGCCATCAACACTGATCAAGGTCTGTGCAGATTGTCTAACTCCTCCCTTGACCTACATAATTAACCAATCCTTTTCTGAAGGTATTTTTCCAGATAAGTTAAAACAAGCTATAATAAAACCTGTGTACAAAAAGAATAGTAAAACGGACCCAAGAAACTACCGCCCTATTGCGTTATTGCCTGTAATTTCAAAACTATTCGAAAAAGCAATGTGTAAAAGGCTATACTCCTACTGTGAAAAGTATAAGATCTTTGCCGATTCACAGCACGGCTTTCGTAAAAAACGTTCAACTACCCTGGCAGCGTATAGATATATAAATAATATTCTAAATATTTTAAATAAAAAAGACTATGCAATCGGAATGTTATTCGACATGACAAAGGCTTACGAAAAAGTAAAATTTAGTATATTACTCGACAAGTTATACGGTATTGGCGTGCGAGGAATAGTTCACAGATGGTTTCAGTCTTACTTGAGTAACCGAAAACAATGCGTTGAAATCGAGTACACTGATAAATCTAAAGAAATCAGCATTGTTAGGTCGAATGTCCAGACTGTGTTGAACTCAATTCCACAGGGAAGCGTGATTGGTTGTGCCCTGTTTATTATTTATATAAATGACCTTCCAATGTCAATCAATGAATCGTGTGTTATGTTTGCGGATGACTTTTCCATATTGCTGCCTTATAAAAATAATACTAACCTCAATGAAAAACTGTATACCATTGTAAAGAATATAGTGAACTGGATGAATGATCATAGTTTAGAAATAAATTTTTCCAAAACGAAAATCATGAAATTTAGGCCTCATCAAAAACCGGATATAGACGTAAATTTCTCTTTCGATGGCACTAAGCTAGAATGTGTTCCTACGTTTCCACTTCTTGGCATAACAATCGACTCCCACATTAACTGGAAAGAACATGTACATAAAATTAAAACAAAACTTAGTCAGTTCATTTATGCGCTAAAGCAATTAAAAAAGACTACAAACTTACAGGCCGCTTTGTCAGCGTACTACGCCTTCGCTCACGCTTGGCTTTCCTATGGGATATTTTTATGGGGAAATAGTACTGATGCACCAGATTTACTTATCTTGCAGAAAAAATGCATCCGTGTACTAAAAAACATAAAAAATACTGTAAGCTGTAAACCTCACTTTAAAGACCTTGGGATTCTAACTGTACCTTGCATTTATATACTGGAAGCGTGTAAATTTATAAAAAATAACCCGGAATTCTATTCTAAGATCGGAGATGCTCAACGTCGTTATGAATCTCGGTTCAAAAACAATTTAATACAAACCACATCAAGAATAGCGATGCACCAAAAGGGACCCTATTCCATGTCAATAAGGATCTTTAATAAATTACCTACAGATATAAAATATGAGCTTAAACAAAATAAATTTATTAAAAAATTAAAACAACTTCTTATAGATAAAGCATACTACACGATAAACGAATATTTACAAGATAAAAATAAATAGCTTTAAACAAAGAAGCATAATGAAAATATCTCTCTCTCTCTTCCACACCTTTTGAAATGTATACGAGTACTTACGTAAAACTATATTAGTATTGCTCAAAATATGGATATAACACGTAATTGTATAGGAAAAGCTTGTGTTGAGTTAATTAGTTGGTTAAATAATATTTATTTAAAATGTCGATGCATGGTAGATGAATATAATAATGTAAGTATTTAATTGTAATAGGTAAGCTACTATTGCAGTGCCCTTGCAGGGTTGTGTTGATACATTAAATTAGTGATAAGACCCCCTTTGTACACACAAAGCAATACTTGAATGAATGATTAGATCCTTTAGAACAACTAGAACCCCAAATTTCATAAACGTAGGTGAAATAGTTATTGAGATATTAAAGTCCAATAAACGGCATTATTAACACTGACTGACTGACTAGTAATCGAAAACCTAACCCACTTTCAGGTGACCTATAAAGGTAAAATTTGGCATCCAGGTTGGTAATTGTGTGTGCATACATAAAAAAAAGTGTTTTTTTAGTTTTATTTTTGTTTATGCTTCATCATCATCATCATCCTCCTAGCGATATTCCCAGTACAGTTGCATCCTGAAGAATGCCTGGGGTCCGCTACCTAATCCCAAGAATTGGCGTAGGCACTAGTTTTTACGGAAGCGACTGCCATCTGACCTTCCAACCCGAGGGGGAAATTAGACCTTATTGGGATTAGGCTTGTCAAGTGAGTGGGCAACTTGACTGTTAGAAGTTCTCAAGCCGCCCGGAGGCCTCTAACTTGGCTTAACGACTGCTATCATAGACAGCAACCGGGATCAACGGCTTAACGTGCCTTCCAAAGCATGGGAGCGCTCAGTTAGTAACCACTCAAAGCGGTCACCCATCCTAGGACTGACCTCGCCCGACATTGCTTAACCTCACATACCGCACGCGGTAGGCGGGCGCCGCTGGGCCACGAGCGCTCCTATTTTTGTTTATGCTTGTTACCTCAGAACTCCGTCATTTATTAACCGATTTGGAAAATTCTTTTTTTGTTTGAGACTGTATACTTCCGGGGTGGTTCCATTGTCATCACGTCAGAATTTGATCATAGGGTTCTGGAGAAATCGAGGGAACTCTTCAAATATTTCCATTTAGATATCAATTCCAAGAGCCAACATGGGAACAAAAAACCGGGTCCGATTGGATTCGTTCAGTGGAATACACCCCATTGGCAAATAGCATATATGTTGTCTGCATAATGTGCAGTAGGTACATGCTAACATAAATTGAAAGGCAAACATTCATTGTGTTACCTAGTAGGTAAACGTTTGTGTTTCTATGCATCATATTACTTCACCGAGTAATCAACGTTATTTACTTCATGAGCGAACGGCAGGCAGCTTAAACAGCTTAATAATGTTATAAGGAAGGTACCTAAGTACATGCCTATACGTATTTCTATTTGCTTCATGTCCAAATTTATAATAGATAGTAAACTATTTAGACGTCACAATAATTGCAAATTACAAATGTTCACGAAAACCATAACAAATAATATATTATTTATTACTTTTGTAACTTAAAAAATCGAATAATTTCATTTTTTCTTACTGACCAAAAGTCAATGAAAAGTTACAGAATATGTACTAATATAAAAATAAAGAATAAATTGCATGACAATTGAAAAGTTTCTTTTCAAAACGGTTAATTTTTTTCTGTAACTTGTACCTACTTCTAAATTGGACCTTAAGTTTTCATATGCAAAGTTCCCTTTAGAAGTACCGCTAACACAAAAATAAGCCGTTTTGAAAAGACGGAGTGTTCAATTATGTTCAGTAGAGGAATTTTATTTCGGGGCCACACACAGGTACGAACCTTGTTACAGTGACAGGAATATGAGATCCCTAGCAGCTTTCAGATTGATTTTCACTGTGACAAGGTATGAAGTGAACCAGAAAGCAAATTCTTCGACTGTACCTTAACGCAGTATTTAATGACAAAAAACAGGAATATACTCGTACTTATTTTTCCATGCAAACGGTTGGTTCGTTGGTAAGTTGCGCGTGACGTCATAAGCAATCGTCAGTTTGTAGGGGTTTTACGGGGACCGCTAGTATGAGAGCTGCCTGATTAGAGACGAATCGGTTAGACACAGGATTCCTAAATAGTTTTCTGTCTGTTCCTATATCGTATGACGCCTTGAATTTGTACAAATTAAGATCTAGAGTTTACGTTTTTCCGTCAATTTGTAGGAGATTTTACGGAGGCCTCTAGTATGAGAGCTGATGTCATTTTGTTGGCCTTACGGGGCGGTATTTTCGCCTGACGACAATCCCTTTTTAACCGACTTCCAAATTTCAAAAGAGGAGGTTATCAATTCGGTTGTACGTTTTTTTTTTTAATTTTTTTTTTTTTTAATGTTTGTTACTCCATAACTCCGTCATTTCTTAACCGATTTGAAAAGTTTTTTTTTTTATTGTATGCATATATATCCAAGTTGGTCCCGTTTTTGTCAAAAGGCAGTTTTGATGATGGGATCCATGAGGAATTGAGGGAACTCCTCAAATCTTTAAGGCAAACATATAGTGATTTTTGTGTTTTTATCAACAAGTCAAGCATTTGCATCCAAAAATGTGACATTGGATGAAGTGGAACTGCTGATGATGATCAGAACAGAACTCTTCAACGACGAAAAGTTCACATTTGGCGATTTGTCCTCCTAGCTGTGTTTGTTAAGCAAGTTCTATTTTCACGATTAATTTTTGTCATGCTCGAGTTCTGATGATGGGATCCATGAGGAGTTGAGGGAACTCCTCAAATCTTAAAGGCAAACATATAGTGATTTTTGTGTTTTTATCAACAAATCGAGCATTATCATACAAAAATGTGACATTTGATGAAGTGGAACTGCTGATGATGATCAGAACAGAACTCTTCAACGACGAAAAGTTCACATTTGGCGATTTGTCCTCCTAGCTGTGTTTGTTAAGCAAGTTCTATTTTCACGATTAATTTTTGTCATGCTCGAGTTCTGATGATGGGATCCATGAGGAGTTGAGGGAACTCCTCAAATCTTAAAGGCAAACATAAAGTGATTTTTGTGTTTTTATCAACAAATCGAGCATTATCATACAAAAATGTGACATTTGATGAAGTGGAACTGCTGATGATGATCAGAACAGAACTCTTCAACGACGAAAAGTTCACGTTTGGCGATTTGTCCTTCTAGCGGTGTTTGTTAAGCAAGTTCTATTTTCACGATTGATTTTTGTCATGCTCGAGTTCTGATGATGGGATCCATTAGGAATCGAGGAAACTCCTCAAATGTGAAAGGCACACAAATAGTGATTTTAGTATTTTCATGAACTAATCAAGCATTTTCATTCATAAAAGTGACATTTGATGAAGTGGAACTGCTGATGATGATCAGAACGGAACTCTTCAACGACGCGTAGTTCACGTTTGGCGATTTGTTCTCTTCGTTTTGTTTGTCAAACAAGCAAGGTTTTTCCTTGATTTCATGAGGAATTTATTTATTTATTTACTTAAAACATACATTTATAGGCTTACAGTAAGTACCAAAGCGCCTACAATGCTAGGATTTACAACATTAGTGGTAACCGTACAAAATTAATATATAAATTATCTAAGTACTAATAATACATATTGCACAATTCATTAATTTTAGTGAGCATGCACCAGTTATCGGCGAACACGTCGGCATCCTGCCCCTGCACGAGTTGATTGAGTAGCGCCGGCGCACGGGCGCCGGGCGCGTTAGCAGCGCGCCGCGTGCGCGGGCCCGCCGCCGCCGCCGGCGCCGCGAACAGCGGACGGTGGCGGCGACCCGCGCGCGCGTATTGCTCAGGGACGAAAAGTCGAATACCTTCCAACGCTACCGGATTGTCAATTTGACCTCTAATCAGAAGACTGTAATGGACGGCAAGATGCAACATCCTCCTAAAATGAAGAGTTTCGAGTCCGACCATACCTGCTACAAAGAGTGATGGGTACAGAAAAGGATAGTATCCATACTGCTTTTTGTACATGTATCGAGCAAATTTCCGTTGTACTCTTTCAAGTAACAGCGTGTAATTCTCTTCGGCTGGATCCCATATGATAGAATTATATTCTAACTTGCTACGTACGTACGCATAATATAATATGATCGGTACTGTCGTGCTAGCAAACTGAGGCGCGGTACGCATTACGAATCCTAATGTTTTGTTGGCATTCTTTACTATGCCTTGTATATGGGTATGAAAGTCTAATTTAGTGTCCAACACTAGACCTAGGTCGCGGATAACCTCAACGCGACTGATCGCTCCATCACCAAGCTGATATGTATAGTTAAGGGTATTTTTGCTCCTACTAAAAGTCATTATTTTGCACTTCTCACCATTGAAGGACAAGCGATTCGTATGGCTCCAATTTATGACTGCATCTATATCACACTGCAACACGTTACAATCGGTAGATACGTTAATAGCATAGAATAACTTCAAATCATCAGCAAATAATAAGCATTTGACATTACTAACAACCGAAGGCAAGTCATTGATCATCACCAGAAATAGGGTGGGGCCGAGCGTACTGCCCTGACTCACCCCAGATCTAGTGAAGTATTCTTCAGATTGATAGCCTGAAAGCTGCATATATTGTCTTCGATCCTTCAAATAACTCGCAAATAACTTTAGAAGTTGCGGTGAAAATCCGAACGAATAAGAGCTTTGAGAGCGGACGTGACGTTCTCAAAATGCCTTGTTATTATTTTATTTCCTGTATCATTTCAACAAAAATGTTGTATACATTAACAGAAGAGCCCTTGAGACCTACTTATATTATTGTCAAAAAAATCTTTTGATGATGATGCGGTTAGGCCGATGTCTATTTTATTAATACGGTGCAAGCATAAATTCCCCATTTAAGTAATAAATAGGGACGTTAATAACAAGCCACGACAGACCGCATGGCGAAGGTAATTCTCACTACCCTCCCGCAACAGGCAATGAGCTTTCATTTAATTATTAACATTTATCCTTTTTAGGGGCCCGACCGGAACCCTTGTAATGTCGTTTAGTGTTCTAGTTAAATTAAATAAACGATCTGATTTTTAACCGTTAAGGCTTGCCTATTGGATTTGAAATGTTGTTCAACAAAAAGGTTACCATTCTTAGTTTTATCAATGTTTTTTATTGCTTGCCGGCCTGTTTACCTTAGTAGGTAGTGACACTGCCTCCAAAGCTAGAGGTCCCGGGTTCGGATCCCGGTAAGGTGGTGAGAAGAAACATTTGTTCCTGAGATCTGGATGTTTTTTATGTATATATCTATTAAATATAACGACTTCTAGTACCCATAACACAAGCCTTATTGAACTTATTATGGGACTAGTTCGAGGAGTTGCTATGGCTACCTTCTGTCTTCGTCATCTGATCAGATCGGTGGTACCATAATAATGTACTATCATCGAACTTACATCTTCATCATCATGTCAGCCGAAAGAGGTCCACTGCAGGACATAGGCCTCCCCCAAAGACTTCCACAATAAGCGGCCCTGCGCCGTGGCCCTTACCAGGTCAGGTCGAACTTACATAAGTGTGCCAAATTTCAGCCCAATCAGATATCGGCAAGTGGCTGAATAGGGATTTAAAGTTTTGATGAAAACTTACATATTTGCATATTTATATACTTACTTATATACAAACAGTGCAATTTGTAAAAGCTTGTAAAAAAGAAAAACACCTTTCCTGAGATCAATAATTAACACCTTACATGCATAGGCTGACTTATATAGCCGTCGTAGACGTTTATGCAGATTATGCGCCCAACCTGTTACACTTTAATGTACGGCCTGGATGCACACTTGGTGTAGAGAGGCTGCGGTGAGTGCATATAAAACCAATTATTTTTCATTTGATTTATATAAACGCTCCTCTGTCGCTCAAGCCGTACCCTTAGCCTCTTTGGCTATGTTCATTTGAAACATGAAAACCTAATTTTCTATCTAACTCATGATACAAAAATACAAGGTATGACTCTCCAGTTTTATGTAGTATGACTCTCATTAGTTGTGCGTATGACACAAGGTTACATCATCACTGCTATCAAGCCTATCGGTGGTTGGCGGTCGGAGGGTTCGTGTGTGTACAGGCTGTACAGTGACGTAGGCATGTGTCACAATCCAAACTAGCAGACCATGTTTCCTTAGACCCTGATCTAACACTAAAATACGAAATATTTGACGTTAAATAACTGTCCCTTGACTGCCAGTCAAGCCATTGAAAAGTATTCAAACCCAAACCCGAGCAAAACCTACTGAAACAAAGGACTCCGGACACTCACTATAGTTCTGAAAAACAATTGACCTCGACTTACTTGCTTTCAGCTCGTTTTCTTTCAACAAGCGAACAATTAAAACAATAGTCGTGTTATTGTACAAGAGCCACTGTTCAATTAAGGTCCAGACTCGGAGTAGCATATAGAGGACTTCCTGGAGCCTCAGCCACATTAGAATACGAGCTTTTGCGACCTCGCCTGCCTTTAAATTGTTAATTGCCTTTAAAAACGTTTTCTATTTAGATTCTCATAGCCGTATTATTAATATGAATTAATTAAATTTGTATACGATTAAATTAGCCATACGAGTAAATGAATAAAATTAAATTTGTATACCTTTGACATAACCAAATATTGTACCATCTGTGTTTGTTTTGCAAAATAAAAATTTAAAGTTGAATTGAAGTATAATTGCATCTCCATCAACAAGGCGACGCAAGGCGATTCGACAATACTATATGTATAGAGCACATAAATATCTACATAGAACAAATTACTTAATTAGTGCTTAAATCTTCGGCAGTTACATTTAATTTCTTACTTTTCTGCTGAGAGAAATCGACATTCACTAGATACGTTTAATTACCAAGTAAGTTTGTTTGTTTTGACATTGAAAATGTATTTTCGTTCGCTCCAGTATAGGGTCCCATTTCACGAAATAGTGCGATCCCCTTATATTTCAGAGAGTTGTGAAGGTATGATATTCAAACTAGGCTCAAAAGACGCGTATTTACGAGATGTGTAAGATGCAAAGAGAATTATTTGAGAAAGTCCAGAACGAAAAAAGTTTTGGCCGTAATAGTGAAAAAAAAATTCAATTTCCTTCGATTTTTTCATTTTGGCACTCGATATTATAAAAACGAAGAATGATATCAAAATTTTGATCAAAAGTCCTCTGGACAATTTAGTCGGCTACAATTTGAGTCTAAAACAAAAACGATTGGGTCAAGGGTTTGCGCTATAGCCTAACCTTTTTGAAAGAAGTCAAAAGGTCAGAACGACTATTAGTAGGTAATATATATATTTTTAAATCAACACAATTGTACAATTGTAGTTAGTTTTAGTTTTATATTTCAAATTGTTTAAATTAAACATGTATTGTTTCTATAATAAATTATTATTAATTATAGTTCGAGACAACAATAGCACATTATTGCAGTGCGCGGGAAATAACAATTCGTGGATAAGTCAATGATGTTTTGGAAGACCAATATCCTCCAAATCCTTGGCAAATAAAATAGTTGATTGAGATTGCATAAAACAAGCCATTTTATCCGAGACAATTTATCGACCCGAGCCGCAGGCAAGGGTCGATATAAAGTACAGGATAAAATGAGTTTTATACATGAGTTATACATCTGCTTTTCACTTCGATTGCGAGAAAATTAAACAAATAATCAAGGTTATGATATCATATAATTTATCCTTCTCCTGGGGCCTAGGGTGTCATGTTGAATTCGATTTTGAAAATTCTTGTTATAGTTATAGTCGGAGTTTGGAGGTCGAGTTAATTTGAAGTCGCCGTTATCTTGCGTGAATATTAGTAAAGTGGCAAATGCCTTTTTATGTGGTTACCGTAACTTGGCTGCGCTTTAAAAAATTGCCAATTTAATAGGAATTTTGTATGTGAGCTATGTTTATATATTATATATCAACCTAATTGGCATAACGTTAGCAAATGTAATGCATTTTTTTATTTTGTTGAGTTCATTTTCAATGTACCTTGATGGTCGTGTAGTGCACGAGATCTGTGAATTTTTTTTTCTATATAGGTTGTCTTATGTTAATGACTTATTAAATAAATAAAATACGAAGAAATCTGTAAAACTAAAATGTTATTACCAATGTTCAATTTATCTTTATATCGAAAGCATACGTGGTAGTTGTTTATCATTATCAGATAATTACATTCTACTCTTTCCGAAACACATATTGCATAACATCAACCATCACACAAAAGTATGGGATTATTGCAATATGAATAAATAAATAATGAAAAGAAATATCTTTCAGATTGCCATTCGAGTGGCTCCGACACCAGTTAATGCTGCGGTGCTGGTTTATACTTATACTTTAAATTCTACTGCCGATAACCATTATTTTTTTATTTTTTTTCTTTTGACACATTGACAACCGTTCAACTACGATGATGATGAGACTATGAGCGACGGTTATGCTTCCACACTTATTATAATTCGATGCTTTAATTATGTAGTACAATAAAATTTTCAATGACGCATCGTTTTTGAGATATAAAAATAAAAAAATCAATAAAGCGGCCAAGTGCGTGTCGGGCCAGGCGCTATGTAAAACAAATAATAGCCTTTTAAAGTTTAATATCACGCAAACGGACCCGTAAATAAAAAAATGGGTAAAAAAACCATAGTACGTTAGACGAGCTATCCAACGATAGTCCACACGATGTGTTTTTTAACAGAAATAATAGTTTCCCCACTTTACGTGTTGGGAAAAACTTTTTCTTTTTTCAAGATCTTACCGTTTTGTCAGCGTGAGTAACAGTTACCGAGTTAAGTCGCGGACAGACGGATGGACGGACACGGTGAAAGTATAAGGATTCCTAAAAATGGTTAAATAAACCATTACTTTTAAATGAGCTATCCAGCGATACCCCACACGACCAGTTTTGCAAAAAAACATGAATCAACTCCATTCCAAAAACCTGAAAGTAAACTGAAAGCTAAAATCTGAAAGTTAATTCTAGTTTTTTTACTAAAATACCGGTCTTCCGGCGTAATAATACGTAAATATACTACAGTAGCCAAGGTTCTGGACAGTCTGCTTGATCGACAGCTCAGTAAGTACGTAAAACTTCAAGATGCACAGTTTGGTTTTCAACCTGGGCTATCGACTGATACAGCTATCTTGAGTCTCAAGCACACTGTCCGGTATTACACAGACAGGAAAACGCCAGTTTACGCATGTTTCTTGGATTTGTCCAAAGCTTTTGATATGGTGTCTTACGATCTCCTATGGCATAAATTGAGAAATGAGACGGATGTGCCGGAGGAAGTCGTCCGTATTTTTGACTATTGGTATAAGAATCAAGTTAACATGGTCAGGTGGGCGGGTGTAGTTTCGGATGCGTACAGGTTGGAGTGTGGAGTGAGGCAGGGGGGTTTGACGTCACCTCGGCTCTTCAATCTGTACGTGAATGCTCTAATCGGGGACCTTAGCAGTACTAGGGTTGGCTGTTGTGTGGCGGGGGATATGGTCAACAACATTAGCTACGCCGATGATATGGTGCTGTTAGGGCCCTCAGCGTGTGCCGTCACTACCCTGCTTGGCAAATGTGAAAGATATGCGGTGGCCCATGGACTCAGGTATAATACGACAAAAAGCGAAATACTTGTGTTTCAGTCACGTGGCCGGAAAGTGGAGAAGGTCCCTAATATAACTTTGAACGGAGTCGCTTTGAAGAGAACCACAAAATTAAAGTACCTGGGACATTGGGTCACCGAGTGTCTATCTGATGATAGTGACATTGAGAGGGAGCGCAGAGCGTTGGCTGTGCGGGGTAATATGTTAGCCCGCAGGTTTGCACGATGTACAAGGGAAGTAAAAATTACTTTATTTAAGGCATACTGTCAGTCCTTTTACTCGTGCGGCCTGTGGGTGGACTATACCTACAGAGCAATTAATGCTCTCAGAGTGCAGTACAACAACACATTCAGAGTGCTATTGGGGCTGTCCAGATACTGTAGTGCCTCTGGCATGTTTGCGGAAGCCCGCACTGATGGTTTCCACGCAATTATTCGGAAACGGGTTGCTTCCATCAAGCACCGCGTAGGGAACAGCACCAATAGCATTCTTCGTGTGATTTCGAGTAGGCTAGACTGTCCCATATTAAGACACTGGGACAGCCTTCATGTGTTGAGTCGAGTATATTGATTTATTGTACTTATTTGACATTTTTAATTAATTCTGTTAAATTTTTATGAAAAAAAAAATGTATTCCGTGATTATTATTAGTATTATCTTTACATCGACATTGTTAGTATTATTCTTATAAATAATGATACTTTTACTAACTAATTCAACATTTTACTAACAAACTATGGATCTTTGGTTATCTGACAATAAATGTTTATTATTATTATTATATATTTATCATCCACTGTCGATAAAAACCAATTCCTCTAAAATACTCTAAATAAATAAAAAATCGCGAGTCATAAGTCATAAACAACCTGTCCCAATGAAATATTCTTACTACTTACGTCTGAACTCATTCATTAAGTACTTTCCCGTAGGTATGATATTTCAGCTGGCGGCGGTAAACTGTATTGTCAAAGTTATTTCTCAGCCTTATGAGAGGAACAGTTAATTAAGTAATACTTTCAACTTCCTCAAGCAACTTTCCATGCTCCTGCATCAAGAAATTGGGAAGCAGCTGCTAGTTTTGCCGCCAACATAACGAGACCTACTCAAACCCCTCCGCAGCTTTACATTCCAGGTGTTACAAGAGTTCGTGAATACATATTCAAGGGTCTAAGTAAACTGGCCACGTTTAAAGGCACTATCAGTAGGTTGAAGACACGGTGCGCGGTCGTAAAAAGGCAATTTTGCATAAAATTCAAGCGAACTGCATTTCATGGCTATTGCGTATTGGTAGTTTTCCAATATATTCCATCTAATTGCATATCCAAATAGCTATCTTGTCAGAGAAAGACGCGATTACTTTATCGTTCAATGACAATATTCAGTTTTGTGGCATTTCGTTTCGGTAGTTAGTTATGCTAGTTCGTAGTCAATACATATACCTATAGCATTAACTTTAAGTACTTTTAAGTTCGGGGATTTTCTTGAACTACCAATTTTGATTTGTAAGCATAGTCGACTTACAAAGAGATGTACAATGTACAATATGACCTTGTGCCATAAGGAACTGTATAAAACGGTATTTGACATTTTCTTTTTAGGTCGTCAACGTTTTCAGCTCATATTTCAAGCGTTGAGATGTTAACTGCTATTTTCCTACATTTATCATGTAAAGCGGATTAACCACTCATAAACGGATGCCCCAGTTCAGGGTTGTCAGCTATTTTTTAACCGAGTTCAAAATTTCAAAAGAGAAGGTTATCAATTCGGTTGCATGTTTTTTTTTTTAATGTTTGTTAGTCCATAACTCCGTCATTTCTTAACCGGTTTGTGAATTTTTTTTTGGATTGTAAGTATATATATCCAAGTTGGTCCCGTTTATGTCAAAACGCAGTTCTGATGTTGGAATTCATGAGGAATAGAGGGAACTCCTCAAATCTTAAAGGCAAACATATAGTAATTTTTGTGTTTTTATCAACAAGTCAAGCATTTTCATACAAAAATGTGACATTGGATGAAGTGGAACTGCTGATGATGATCAGAACAGAACTCTTCAACGAAAAAAAGTTCACGTTTGGCGATTTGTCCTCCTAGCTGTGTTTGTTAAGCAAGTTCTATTTTCACGATTAATTTTTGTCATGCTTGATTTCTGATGATGGGATCCATGAGGAATTGAGGGAAATCCTCAAATCTTAAAGGCAAACATATAGTGATTTTTGTGTTTTTATCAACAAATCGAGCATTTTCATACAAAAATGTGACATTTGATGAAGTGGAACTGCTGATGATGATCAGAACAGAACTCTTCAACGACGAAAAGTTCATGTTTGGCGATTTGTCCTCCTAGCTGCGTTTGTTAAGCAAGTTCTATTTTTACGATTAATTTTTGTCATGCTCGATTTTTGATGATGGGATACATGAGGAATTGAGGGAACTCCTCAAATCTTAAAGGCAAACATATAGTGATTTTTGTGTTTTTATCAACAAATCGAGCATTATCATACAAAAATGTGACATTTGAAGAAGTGAAACTGCTGATGATGATCAGAACAGAACTCTTCAACGACGAAAAGTTCACGTTTGGCGATTTGTCCTTCTAGCTGTGTTTGTTAAGCAAGTTCTATTTTCACGATTGATTTTTGTCATGCTCGAGTTCTGATGATGGGATCCATTAGGAATCGAGGGAACTCCTCAAATGTGAAAGGCACACAAATAGTGATTTTAGTATTTTCATGAACTAATCAAGCATCTTCATTCATAAAAGTGACATTTGATGAAGTGGAACTGCTGATGATGATCAAAACGGAACTCTTCAACGACGCGTAGTTCACGTTTGGCGATTTGTTCTCTTCGTTTTGTTTGTCAAGCAAGCAAGGTTTTTTCATGATTCCATGAGGAATTGAGGGTACTTAGTCTTCTACCATTATAAACATACATTATAGCCATTTTTATTTTATTGTATATCTATCTAAGAGTGCGCCATCTAAGTATAATAATCTTTTACCGGCCTGGGACCATTGAAGTCGGTTTTTTTTTTCTTAAAAATTATTTTATCTAGATTGACTTGAGAAAGTTTTTATAAAGGTTGGTTTAAGTCTTAACCAACTTAACACTTTATTGAAGCCATTATTAAACTAAGCAAAATGCAAAGCTACAAAATATTTGGTGAAACTCCGCCTGCACAAAACGACTGATGAGTTTTAGAAGATAAAGAAAAACCAGTTTTTTTTTTGTTAATAACAATGACCCGTC
Organism: Notocelia uddmanniana; assembly: GCA_905163555.1. NCBI lineage: Eukaryota > Metazoa > Arthropoda > Insecta > Lepidoptera > Tortricidae > Notocelia > Notocelia uddmanniana. The sequence goes on along the minus strand of LR991061.1, from coordinate 11,420,007 downwards.
ATCAATTTTGTTTTCAGTTATTGGCTGTATCGACTACGATTTTTTTGCTTTGCCTTAATGTTAACTGGTAGAAAATACTCAGGACTTTAAGTTTACCTTTTGCAAGTAAGCTAAGATTTATTTGTCCGCGAAAAAGATTCAAGCAGAGTATTGCAACATGAATCCCTCACTAAGCTCGCTTGAAAATTTACAACTCACAAGTAAAGTCATATTTAGATTACCTATTAAACGAGGTATGGGGCTGGGCCACGAAGTCAATTTTTAAAGGATTATAAATATGTTCGTAGGATGGACTACTTACTCTTTAAGAAATTATAATTATTCAATTTAAAACAATTGTAAAGCTAATTCACGTGCATTTTTGTAAAATATATGATGTTTAAATGCATTCCTACATTTATGTACTTGACAGTTCAGGAACATTTAATAGCTATTTAGGATACAAGGGTTGTAAAACAAAGAAAGGTTGATATCGCAGATGTTTGAGGCCCGAGCCGCAAGCGAGGGTCATAAATATGCGAGAGAGGGCTTTCTGTTTTACGACCCGTATTTTGTACACAATTTTACGTCACCACTTGGCCAAAAAGTGGGTTTTTCCGGACGCGCAGTGTGCGGAAAAACGCGCTTTCTGGCAAGGTGTGGTGTAAATACTATTTAAGAAATACGAACAAAATAAAACTGCTCAAAAATAGACCTGGTTAAGTGGTAAAAGTAACAAAGTGAATGGGTGAACACGAATGTTCCATGAACTACGAAATAATGTAAAAGCTTGTGACTCTTTGAGATTATTTAAAACTAAACTAAAAAACATATTTATAAGACTACACTGTCAATCTGTAACAATCATATTAAATCTACTTTACTTTAAATTATTTTATTATGTAAGCTCATAGCGCGCCTTCCTGATTTGTCGATGCGGAGGCGATATAAGAAAACTCTCAGCTGACAGTGTCAACCGATACGAATGCAGTACCGCCCCGCTTTTGTGCGTGGTATTACTACTGCACAAACGGATACTGACAGTACATCGTCAAGTGAGGAAATCTCAAATTTCAAGTAGTATGAAAACTCAACTCATTTCGTTAATTTGTGAACAAGAAACCGCAAAATATTTATTGTAAATATTCACGAAAATGTGAAAAAAGGCGATGGTAGGTCTTAATGAGGTCACTACTATAAATTGTGATAGTCACATCGCACAAAAAGAATGATTTTGTTACGCTGTGTCGCCTTATTTGTCACTGAATTGATTTATTTATATGAAATTGGGATATTTTCGAGGTTTTATAAATGTGGTTTTACGTAACTTTTCATTCTCTATATAATTTCATTAGAAAAAAAGCCTGCTTAAAAATGAAATGTCGCCAATTCCCTCTACCTATATATTTATTTATTTATTAAGATTTATATTTATTTCCAGGCAACTGGCGTCTATCGCCTCGCCAGCACCAATCGCGGCCTGACCAAACACAAGTAGGAAAAAGACAGACAGGTAATTTTGAAATCCAAACATAGCGAAGTAAAATTCCAACATGCGGCACGGTTCCGCACGGAATCGAATCGTAAAATGTATCTCGATACCTACCACATATTCCAAATACTGACGATAGAAATAATGCATTAAAGTCATTCGGGGAAACTATAGCAATCGGTTACTCGAATAAATAGCAGAAAAACACATGACAAACAAGTTAAATAATTAATGGATTCGCTGACAGCCCTAGCTCGTGAATCGGGAATGCTCTCGAACATCGAGATCGGCTTGCCTCATACGTTATTCAACAACTATTTACTGTGACTCGAAAACCGATCTTTCTACCCTCTGACATTTGCGAGTTGGGTACGAATATCAAGTCAATCAGTGGTAACGTACTTTAGTTTATGTCTTTTCAATCTATTCCATCAAATAACAAGGAAAAAAATTGCGAAGGAGGCTATGGTCATACTCGTACTCATATTGTTTTTATAAATGTTATATTATCACTGACATAAAATATGCCCCAGTTCAGGGCTTACATTGGAGAGACCGAGGTTTGCTTGGCGTATTTCGTATTCTAGTTTACGTATTAATAGTTAAATAGACGTAGGTCGTTGCCATACGCAAGTCAACTCTACAACCACCATGTACCTACTTAAGCATTAAATCGTAGAAATAATAACAGGACATAAAACACTAACCCCCTTATTCATAAACGTCCATCAAGCCTCTATAAGTTAACAAGCCGCTAAAGTTGGTTTGTCCTTATCTGTCACTTTGACATTTATGTTTGTGAGAAAGGGACAAAACAACTTTTAGTTAACATGTTACGGCGGTATGGTGTTAAATGAAAGCTAATGTTACAAAAGAACGAATTTATTAAGGGGAAGCTTTGAACAAAACTAAATTAATTACTAACTAAACCTAAGTAGCTTATTACTAGTTGTTGTCAGGCGCCAGGAGGGATTTTCTTGTGATAGTGGAACCCTGCCTATCCATATGCCACCGGCTAGCGTGGCGGAGACTCGGTCCTTCACCGATTCAAATCCAATTTGAGAGCCACTTCGAGTAGTAAACACCAACCCGTAACACTAAGGGCGTTTCCGAACGCTAAAACAAACAGCCTAATTTAGAAACATAACTAGAGTAAAGGGATTTACGAGTTTATAATTCTGCTTACAATCTACACTCACCCCTTCGCCGTAAAATTGCAAAAAATGTCTGTAATTACAAGTTCACTTTTACGATTGCTTAACATATTCAAATTGCACATTTTACTATTCTTTTATGTGGGTAACTTGCACATGACACCACGATTCCAAGCTGTTGCTTGGCCGAGAGCTGAGCCGGAATGCCTCGACGTAACTTAAAGATCGGTATTTTAACGAAGATTAATTGCAAATGAATGTTCTCGAAATAAAATAAATAATGGAAAAAGATGCATCGAGCCCGGATTAGAACGCGCGACCTCGTGTTTCTGACTCAAACGTGCGCTCTACCGCGCCATATGAGCGATAGCAGAGCCGACGAAATATCACATCTCTAGCGACTGTTCCTAGTAGACATCCGTTTATAGAAGAACAAACCTTATTACCGCTCCTTAGTGCATAAAATACAACCCATAACAAACAGAGGTTTGTAAAGTTTTATGAATAAGGGGGTAAATATTTAGAATATATATTTAGGTCTCTGGTTTGGGCCTTACATTTCTGTCCGTTATAAGCCTTTGACATCAAATATTTAAAAGTATTTTTAAGAGCTGGGAAGGGTACAGTTAACCAACTTGATTTCTAATAGGCCACCTCATATCTTGTCAGAGTGGCAATAATATGAGATAACGAACAGCGTTCATTTGATTTTACGAAATTAAATAACCACGTCCACAGTCATTACACTCGAAAAACATTATTACTTATCGTATTCTGCGGCAGTCGGATAAATACAAATAAAAAATCTTAAATATATACATGAACCCTGAAAACATTACCTACACTCCTTTTGGGCAGTCGTGTAAAAATATTAATGAACCTCAGTGGTTTCTAAGTATAATAATTTATACCAAAAAAGTCTTCAATTTTGTCTTTCGCTATGCCACAATTTGTGGTTTCCATGAGCCAATGCTTGGTTACCTACTGAAAATACCAAAATCGGCATATCAAATTCGAGGAGTTCCCTCGATTCCTCCTAGATCCCATCATCAGACCTTCACCACATTTATAAAGGATCAACTGGTTTTTTTTTTAAATTTATAAGTTAAAACGCAGTTTTTTTTTTATCATGATCAATTTCGACTCTTGAGACCCAAATTTCAAGTTCTCATTGGAATTCAAAGGCCAAATGAAAAACAATATCTGAAAGGTCAATAGTCAAACGAAAACTTCACTTCACGTTGCCAAGGATTATTAAATAAGCAAAGTCCTGCGTAAGTTTTCAATGAGAAAACGCTGAACAATTTCCTTTTTTATGATAGACTGACCAGCGATTGGCCTTAGTCTCACCTGATGAAAAGCGATGACAAGGCCTAAGATGTTGCTCACTGATTCAGTAATAGCCTTTTCACTCTTATTTAATTCTTATTTTCTTATTTAACGAGACTCATCATCATCATCATCATCATGTCAGCCGAAAAACGCCCACTGCTTGACATAGGCCTCCCCCAAAGACTTCCACAATGACCGGTCCTGCGCATCCAGTGGACACCCGCGACCTTTACCAGGTCATCGGTCCACCGTGTGAGGGGCCTGTCCACGCTACGATTTCCGGTACGTGGTCGCCACTCGAGAACCTTTCCGCCCCAAAGGCCATGCTATATACCCCGCCCACTGCAACTTAAGTTTAGCGATTCGAAGGGCTATATCGGTCACTTTGGTTCTGCTGCGGATGGCCTCATTCTTGATGCGATCACGCAGAGATACTCCCAATATAGCTCTCTGGGTGACTGAGCCTTCTTATGAGGCCACGTAAGCGACCACGTTTCAGTGCTATATGTCATCACTGGCAACACACACTGGTAAAAGACTTTCGTCTACGACAAGACTACTTTGACTTTTTTGGCAGTGACGCTGCCTACGAAACCGGAGGGTTCGAGTTCGAACTCGATCGGGGCATTTATTTTTGTCAGAAACACGAATTCCTGATTCTTGGATGTTTTCTACGTATTTACATAAGTATTTATTTATCTATACAGGGTGAAATAATATTGACTGTTCAAATCTTCGCAGTGGATTCCTTAGCAAAAAATAAAAAGTACGTGTTTTTTTCTTTCAGTATTTTTCAGTACTAAAATATTGACAGAGAGCAGCTGAAAGATATCCTAAAAAACCAAACGTTCGTGGATACTCCGGTAGCGCGCGTTGTGCAATAACGCTCGCCCTGCCCCTACGTTGAGACGCCGAGACTAAATTGTTTTTTTAATGAAAGTTACAATGATATTACATTTTGACATGATGCCCACGGCTGCTTTCTATCATCGCACTGCTCGCCGTCGGCAGGGCAATTCATCCTCACACCTTAGAACCTAAATTGTCGCCTACGGTACGGTTTCAGAGGGATTTCCTCCCTCGGACGCTCCGGTTGTGGAATGAGCTATGCCGAGGTTTTCCCGAGTATTCTTCAAGAAAGGAGTGTATAAATTTTTAAAGAGTCGGCACGAGCATGTGACACCCCTGGAGTTGCAGGCGACCAGAAGGTGCGGTGACTGCATACCATCAGGCGGCCCGGTACGCTTGTTTGCCACCGACGTGGTATTAAAAAAAAACATATGTACAAAGGCGAGCTTATCGCTATAAGGGTTTTTTCCTGCTTACCTTTAAGCAATTGAGTGGAGACGTTATTGAAGTGTAACGTAAATAATGTAGTTATTGCACGGTGGAGGTTCCTTTACTTTTCTATCGCCAAAGCGCCTGAAGTGAAACGCAAGTGTTCGTAAAACATGCTGTCATAGGAAATATCCTACGGTAATTGCGTAACTTTTTTCACTTCACGGACATCCACTGATGTCCATCCAACTGCTGTGTGCACCATATCTATTTACACGGTGGATCATTCCAGGGTGTTACGTTACGGCTCGAGCCGCCGAAGTAAGGCACCAACACCACTCCCGCTGAAGCTGACGTCGCTCAGCTAGACCATTCTCCGCGGCAACTCCAGGAGCGAGGGGAGTATCTGTGTAGTGGAGGAGACCCCGTTGGAACTGGGAGCAACAATTAGACCGGCAGTTAGACCTACCCCCTACGACTTTTTTTCGTGTGCTAGCGACGACCGTTGGGAGAATAAAAAATAGCTGTTAATTTTATTCTTTGTTTAATTTAACGACTCCCAACTCCTAAAAGCGTAGCAGTCTCCAAATTGAGGTATTTTTATCAACTGTATAGTCTAGGTCAAGAATAGTCTTGTTTCTGAAGACAATCAATGTCAATCGCGATCTCAAATGTTTTCCATAGCGGGGGTAACGGGTGACGACACCCGAATAACGATCCCAAGGAAGGCAATGAACACCGTGTTGTCCTAGAGCAAGCTAAAAATGGTGGGCGCGACTTCATCACTGGGATGAGTTTGTTTACACACACACATGCACGCACGCACGCACGCACGCACACACACACACACACACACACACACACACACACACACACACACACACACACACACACGCACACACACACACACACACACACACACACACACACACACACACACACACACACACACACTGGATGGACCACCACCACCACCACCACCACCATATCAGCCCCAGGACGTCCACTGCTGGACATAGGCCTCCCCCAATTTCATGGGGGGTATTGTATGGACATTATCATAGTATTATGCGTATGTAAATGCCAACTTATAGGTATATACTTTGTCGGCCTGTTTAGCCTAGTTGGTACTGCCACTGCCAGTCTATATATTGTACTTTGTGGCCACTGCCTCCGAAGCTAGAGGTCCCGGGTTCGAATCCCGGTAAGGGCATTTGTTTCTGTGGTGAGCAGAAACATTTGTTCCTGAGACTTGGATGTTTTTTTATGTATTTAAGTATATATCTATTAAATATATCGTCGTCTAGTACCCATAACACAAGCCTTATTGAGCTTACTATGGGACTAGTTCAATTCGTGTAAAAAAAAAGAATTGTCCCCCTAATATTTATTTATTTATTTATATACGATAGCACCTTACATTACAAATAGGGCCGCCAGTTACGTTCTAGCTTCATTACAATATTCTATTCCATTAGCAAACACTTCACGATGCGGGGCGTTAAATATTATCCAAATAAATGCTTACTTATAGGCTCAAAGATTCTTTGAAGCACGTTCGAGGTGTTTATTTAATCGCCTGGGTGCTCAGCCAGGAGTGAGGCAGAACCTTGGCACCTTCAAACAATTAAATCCAATTTTGGCAAAGGATCGAACACTTATGTGTATATGTGCATGGTTACAGTATTATAATAGTACAGTATATAATTTGGGTTACCTACTTTTTATTCGAAGCCAGATAATCAAAATGAAATAGTTAACAACAATCCCATCAAAAACATTTTGTAAAAAAAAACCAAGTCGCGATGGAGCTGCTTGTTTATCTCTGAAAAGTAATGAAATCTAGACAAAGTCGTGCCAAGTCTAAGGTTCCTTACTGCGATTTCTTTATTATTTATAGTAATGTTGTCTGACTTGGCCGTTGACTTGTACCCACTAACGTATAAGTATAAAGAATGTTCAAATTATATTCTGAACGAACATTCATACTACGTAATCCTCTGTGTACAAATTCGTTGAACATTCACCTTTATATTTGTGAGATATTTTGTAGTACCAAGTCTCAGGCATTCTTATTATTCTTTATTTGGTAACTAAATAAAATTCTGCAACTTGACAATCACATCACAGAGCGCTCGTGGCCCAGCGGCACCCGCCTACCGCGTGTGGTATGCGAGGTTAAGCAATGTGGGCGCAAGTCAGTTCTTGAATGGGTGACCGCTTTGAGTGGTTACTAACTGAGCGCTCTCGTGCTTTGGAAGGCACGTGAAGCCGTTGATCCCGGCTGCTGTCTACGAAAGCAGTCGTTAAGCCAAGTTAGAGGCCTTCGGGCGGCTTGAGAACTTTTAACAGTCAAGTTGCCCACTCACTTGACAAAGCGGGGTCGAAGTTGCACCACGTCCGTAGGGAGTAACCCACCATTACCCTACACGTGACCCCTGGGTGGTGCTAAGAGTGCAACAAAAACTGGCAACCGTACTTATCTTCTCGAAGATCTCACGGTTCGTAAATAAATGCCATACGATTAAATAAATAAATAACCAAGTTGTTTTTTTTTTGTAAAGGCGGTATAGTAGATATATATCTAATAGTTTGGTCCTAGTTTTTTACAGTTATCCTAGTTTTTATAGTTTTTCCTTTAAGTGGCCATTAAACCCTAACTCTGTACCAAATTTCAGCTCTCTGACTTTATGGGAAGTACTAGTTCTATTTTTATGATCATGAGTGAGTGAGTGTCATAAATGCGAAACTTTGCTTTCGCTAAACTTCGGAACTAAATGACCTACAGACATGAAATTTTCGATTTTAAGTATGTGATTAAAGCTTACTGGATGCCGAAAATTTCTACGTTCTGGTATTATCCAGAGATTCTCAAATAGGGGCCTGAAAATGCGGCAAAATGGTTCCAGTAAAGGATGGTACGGCAGTGTTTGCTTCGCGCTCGACTTGGCGGGGGCACTGCCGTGCCCCCAGATAATTGTGAAAAATGTGAGTAAGACGATATTGGCTTATATAAATAGCAAAATTAAAGGAAAAAGGTCCCTTTAATATATTTTATAGAAAGAATTCATAAGCAGGCGCTACAGTTTCATACAAAAATAATACATAAAAATTTTGTTTTTAAAATAGTAGATTGTATGACTAGGGAATAAAACGATTCATTTTAGGCGAGGTGTGCCTCCCTAACCCGTACCTACCCGAGCGGAAACGGCGAGGGTCGATAGGCACACCGAGGTTAAAATGGGTTTTATTGCCGAGTTATACACTCTACTTTTTACTTTGAATAAAAAAAAACAACAGGTAGGTACTTATTTTATTTAATAAAATTAATACAGATACTAAATTTGACAGCCGAATGCTTGCGATGAAATTCCCGATTTAAAAAAGATGTTTTGCCTCTCTATCGCATTGGCACATTTTGAGTAAAAGGTAGGGAGATAAAATATGGTTTCACGTTACAGAATGAGCAAACAATAAATTTAGCAATTTAGTTTTAAATATGCGTTTGGTTTCTGGCATGATGACATTGGCTGAATAATATTATTAATAATTGTAAAGTAGGAACTATAAAACACCTTATGTCTTGAGACATGAATTACGTTTTCTGATTGGTGAATTTTAATTTATCTGTATTCTAATTGGTTGGAACCAAATACGAAGTTTCTCTTAAATACCTAAATAATTACCACAGTATACGTACCAATAAAAAAACCACAGTTCCGAATAACTGCCGATGAGTGCTTTGATTGGCTGTTGTGAAGTGTTTTTTTTAATTAAAAATATGTATAAATATTTTCCCTAGGGACTAAAATACGATTTTTGTCCCGCTCTGCAGGTCTAATATGAAGCACTTTTAGAGAATGAGAAGTGAAACCATTTTTAATTATAGAGATATTGCCCGGAGCGGTTTGAGCATGTTGAGAAGTAAGAGTGAAAGCAGACTGACTAAGAGGAGGGTTGGAAGGGGGCGACCAAGTCGAGGGTATCTTGATTATATTTATTTCTACGATACTGAAAAACGGCCAAGTACCCGCAACCGACGAGCATGTAGGAGATGTATGGATATGTGAAGCGAAAGAAGGACCGATTCGATGAAGGAGGAGGGGTAAGGACCGTAGTTTTTGGCATTCTCTGGCCTCTGCCTGAGCGCTGATGTATGCCCCGAGCATCCTTTATGAGTAGGATGCAAGTGTACTGGGATAACTCTAGGATGATGATATGTAGACTCGTGTATTTCGTATGTATGTAAAGATTTCTAGATTTTGTCATATACAGGCTGGCCCAAATAGAGTGACCCAAATATTTTTTTTAGATTCATATCACTTAGGTGTATCTGAAAATACGCCATTCAATCAATAAGGTGTAAAATTAAATTTTAAGGAAATAAAAAGTTTCAGAAAAATTGTTTTAACTATGTTTTTCATTCATATGACCAGCATTATTAAGAAATCATCAATTGATCATTTAAAAAGTTAAACTGTATTATTCAGCGCTTACAAAAAATAGGAAAACTTTTTTGTGCAAGTTTTAATTTAGTTAGTAATGTATTGGCCACCCAAAAACGGCAGAAGAATGAAAGAAAAGAAGAAATGAAAGTCTCTCGCTGAACATTTTCCGTGCGAGTTACTGGAATTTGCGTAGTATGTTGATGCTTTTGGCGAACCACAATGAATAATAGATACACAAAATTTAAGTCTCATATTAAACGTTATTTGCTAAGCCAGGCCTATTATGCTGTCAACGATTTCTTAAATGATAAAAATGCTTTTAAGCTAGTGATAGTTTAATCTTGTTAGTTAAAATATACCTATGCTTCACTTAGCCTATTTTCTTGTACAGCTCTTTCGGTGCGTTTTATGAAACATGATGCTGTTTCTTGCCGAACAGTCGATTTAATTAATCTTTGATATTATTTATTAATGTCCGGCAGCCTGAATATGTCATGCTCGCTTAAAAGGCTTTGCTTACGGTGGCGTCGTTGATCGGGTCGCCACTTTCCCTAACAAATGGTCGAGGGAGGCGGTGGATGAGATACGCGTCATACTCGTGATCGGGTGCTGTTTGTGGAGTCCGGTCTGTTCATGCTTGCAAGGACATGATTAATACCTTAATACTAATTTTATTTTATTGGAGATTGACGAGAGACATCATCCTGTTTAGGATTAATTTTATTGTTATTGACGCTTAGAGACCTTATACATCTCTGAGAATATTAAATTACTTAAGTGTTATTTTCATTTACTACTTATTTTAATTAATAATAAGGAGAATAATAATAATAATGTTCTTTATTCACGCCAATAAAATAAATTTTAGTAATCACACACTTCTGCCAAACCACAATGCGGTTTGTTGGCAGTCGAGGCTCCAATTAATAACAGATACGATTCACAATTAGGTACATTGGTATTCTACTATCAAAAAAAAACAAATTAAAAGATAGGCTAAGATTCTGTGTAGGCACAACAATACAGCGGAACTAATACAGTAAAAACCCTAACACAGTAATACAGTAAATACTAAGGGGTTTTTTGAAGAATTTATGTATTAAAATTATTGCATTGCATTTTTAATTTTACTTAATAAGACATTACTAACTTTCTTTTTAAACTGATGCTTTGTGATGCACTTGTTTTTTTTTTTAATCTGTAGGTAAACCGTTATAAATTTTCGGAATAAGGTACTTTTTACATCTTTGTCAGATATGGCGGAATGGCATCGAGACCGGCAGCCGAACGCGATTTAAGTCTTTTGGCTGCCCTTCGGACATCCATGACATCCACACTGTCTAACGCGACGAGAGGTGCATCGGCAATCGAACCCGGCACCACTAGCTCCGCCTCCTCCGCATTGAGCTTCGGTACTGCGCTCTGGAATATGGAGCTAAAATACTCCGCAAAAGCATCTGCTGCAGCTTGTCCTGACCCTATCCGTTCCCCGCAGGTAAATTCATTTGTCTGACGTCGGTCTTTTCGTTTGCCTTTAACGTAATTCCAGAATTTGGTTGGGTTGTCCTTAATCTCTAATTCTACTTTATTGAGGTATTGCCGATAAGCGTCGCTCACTAGGAATTTAACATGTCCTCTGTATAGGTCGATTCACAAGAGCTGGCGCGGAATGTCTATGAAATTAATGACAGTTACATACATTTTTCGCGCCAGCTCTTGTGAATCGACCTATAATACCGGTACATTTCACGATTATAATGTTGTTGTGTGGCTTTAAATTGTTTTAAGTGGTAAAACTTGAGTTTTATGTTGGATATTATATCGGGAGTATACCAGGACGGGTATACAAATCGCGCTCGCACAGAACATTTTTTCCTTTTTGGGGGTACCTGATCATAGTGATACATGCGTTTAATTGCGCATAGAAGGATTTAGTGGCAATCTCAAAACAATGCTCACCCAGGACACCACTCCAGTCTAAGGCAGCTACAGCCGAGTATAATGCACCCAAATCAGCCTTATGGAAATTCCACGCAGGTGTTGCATGTTCACTGATCGGCGGTGGAGGCGGCGCAGGCCGAGAACTCGATTCGCCCCGGCGCAGCGTCAACGTAGTTTGCAATGGTGGATGGTACGAGTCCACAGGAACCAGCGGCTCTACCTCGTCGGATACACACACATCTTTAGTTCCAAGTGTGCACAATATCAGATCAAGGATTCCGCCGTAGCCGTTACATACACCATTGTGCTAGTGCAATTTATCTAATTCGAGAAAAGATTGGAACTGTGCCTTAACGATTGCACTACACGAATTCAGATTAAAATCTCCTACAGTAAAAACCTCTTAATCCGAATACTGACAAAAAACATTTTCAAAGTACCGTTAGATACTGTTCATCATTGTAGTTGGGAGGCAAATACACTACACAACAAATGAATTTAACATTTTTCCAACTAATAGCTGCTATTAATAATTCCATATCCTCCGCATGGCCATCAACATCAGTTATTAACCTAACCGAGTAAGTGTTCCGCACAGCCAGCAGAACTCCTCCCCAGCCGGCATTGCCACTGTGGTCACGTCTTAAGACTACATATTCAGAAGGAAAGAGCTCTGCATCACACACCGAGCTGGTTTCAGTTAAAGCAATAACATCTGACTCACAAACCAATACATTATTGTGGAACGTAGCACTTATAGTGCGCAGGCCTCTTACATTCTGATAGTATACAGATACTTCTTTCGGCTTCATACAACTGGGCAAAACATTCGAATGCACGAAACCTCTGACGCCATGGTTTAATACATATGTCTTTGGCCCACTTGTCTGGCGCAAGAACTCCCTCAGCTAGCGGAGACGGGACCCCTATTTTGAAAGATGCGTATTTACCTCTGGCCTTCTGTTCCTCCACTATGCAGTTATTGCTTCCACATATGGTGGCTACGTAGTCTTGTACCTGGTCCTTAGTGGTTCCTAATTTTACATAGTAGAGATGCAAGTAGGTCCACCGCTCTGCCGCCTCTAGCGAGCAAGTTGTTCCTGGTATAGCAGTTCCGCGGGACACGTTTACTGGCGATGCACGGGTGCTCTTATAATTGCGCTGGGACCGACTATTAAGGTCCAGCTCATCTGATATTTCATCACTGTTCAATACGTTAGCCAATGGGTTGTCGTAAGAAATGCCTTTCTGCATAACTACAGCAGGCTCTGGTACCTGCTCCGGGAAGGATATAATATTTACGGATTCCTGCTGCACATCATGGATGCCGAGATGTGCTGACCTTTTGTGTGAAGAACTATTTAGAGAAGGGGATATTTTTGTGTTAGGTTCAACTGAAGTTAGGTTTTCCCTTAGGCGTCGCAGTTCCTCTACTATCATTTCCTCATTCAGTGTTCTCGGCGTGGTTTGTTGGTTAGCCGCTACATGAATTTCATCTCGAACGGATGAAAGTTCCAAAGCCTGTTCTCTTGAAATGCATTCCAGTCTTTACGATGTTTCGAAGATCCTCCATTTCACTTGTGATCACATTTTCCTGGCGATTTGTAGTTTGCGTGGGTAGTTGATCGCGAAGGAGCCTTACTTCATTGGCCAGCACGTCCAAAACTGGGGTGTTATTGTTATGAGGTTGTTGTGTTTCACTTTCAATCTCTCCACTCAGGGATTGTTTTATGTGTGCTATTCCACTAACAACTTCCACTTGGCGCGCTTCAGCCGTTTCAGATTTATCTCTGAGGTATGTAAGGTCTGTTTTTAAGCTGGAGAGATTGGACTTTGTTAATGTTGAGGATTGTGCTTTCTTAAGCGTTTTTAGTTCAGCTGTGAGGTTTTTTATGTCTGTTGACATTTCTTCTCCTAGTTTAGTGTTACGGGCACTGATGTTTTCCAGTTCCAGTATTTTTTTTTTCCGGATCAACACTGTCAACTATATCTGAGACCATAATGGTCCTTTGCGCTTTAATGTCGTTGTGTATGTCTTTTAGCAAACGCTGGATATCTGCATTTTCCCTCATTTAATCAGTTAAAACTGTGGTCATCTTATTGAATTTATCTCTCTCAAGGGCGGCAAATCTGCGCTCGTATGTCGCTTTAGTTTTCTGATGCTCAAGTAAATGTCTCATACGTGAGTCAGCCAACCTAAGGATCATATCATACAAGGTTTGAAGAGAGCAGGTCTGAAACGGGGGACCCGTTCCGCGAGTCAGAGTCAACTGAACTAACGGTCTGCGATGCAAGAGTTCGGTTGAGTGACTGAGTTCTTTTTACTGGTGTAGTTTTCCTGTTCGTAATTGTCTGCTTCAAATTGTGGGGAGGTTTAGGCTTATTTTTGGTTGGCTGATTTTTAGGTGGCATCTTTGTTCGATTGAATGCTATTGCGGTATATATATTTCTGCTGCGTGACTATCTTTTATTTAGTATCCGAGGTATTTATTAAAAAGTCACTGGCAACATTCTTATACTAATACTATTTCCCAATTTTTATTTCCATGATACTGGCAACACTATCGCGATAAAAATTAAAGTGCGTAGTTCAGCTTCGCGAGATTTGTTACAAAAATTGAGGTAGATGTATAGTCCAATTCAGTATAAGTATCATTTGGGTTTTATTTATTTACTAATTTCTAGCACTGTCACTGTTGTTTTGGCAGAAATAACGTTAACACAGTTCGCAAATGTCGTCGTTAACACACAAAACAAATTTTTATATACTCAAATGAGTGCAGTATCGTATTCACGTCCGTTCTCGCTAATAACGTCACAACTATGACCTGGTAAAGGTCGCAGGAGTCCGCTGGATGCGGGTGGCGCAGATCAATCATTGTGGCACTCTTTGGGGGAGTCCTATCTCCAGCAGTGGACGTCTTTCGGCCGATATGATGTTGATAATTATTTTTATGGCTTTGAATGATGATGATGAGTAATGACCCTATTTTCTGATTTGTATCAAAAGTGGGTAGTTGAATTTTTTAGGTATAAGAAAGTATTTCAAGGCCATTATGTTACAATTTTTTTTTATTAAATAAAATAGTTAAGTATGATTTTTTTTAAGCCACCAAAGAAAAAAATCGAAATTACACCTTTCAAAAATTGTAACTTCTAAACTATGAAAAATCGCTTGATATACATGGGGTATTTTCAGATACACCTAGCAATCTAAAAAAAAATTGGGTCACTCTATTTGAACCACCCTTTATAACCTTCACGTAAGCCCTATAATGTAGCCAAGTAAAGGACATTCGTCAAATAAGAATGTGAAACTTTTTAAGCCTGTAGTATATAATTAAACAACCAAAACAATTTCAATCAAAAGCTTGCTCATTGAATGGTTCAATAAGTTAGTCACGTTATATTTTGTCTGATACAGACTCAATCTAAATATAATTGAATTTGCTCAGTAAATGATATACAAACACCGCCAATTGCGTTTGTGATCCTTTCGGATTTAAGCGGTGGCGAACAAAAATATTTGTAGAGGTAATTGAGAATTATAGGTACCTACTTTGATATTTTTGGTTAGTACCGTGTTTCCAACTGAAATCGTACGGCCCTACTGATAATTTTGAACAGTTGCTCTTATGAAGCACGAAATCGTTTTTTAGGGTTCCGTACCCAAAGGGTAAAAACGGGACCCTATTACTAAGACTTCGCTGTCCGTCCGTCCGTCTGTCACCAGGCTGTATCTCAAGAACCGTAATAGCTAGACAGTTGAAATTTTCGCACATTGTGTATTTCTGTTGCCGCTATAACAACAAATACTAAAAACAAAATAATAATAATAATTAAGGGGGGCTCCCATACAAAAAACGTGATATTTTAGCCCTTATTCATGGCTACCACTCGCCGAGATAGATCTCAAGAGCCGTTATAGCTAGACAGTTGAAATTTGAACACATTATGTATTTTTATTGTAGCTACAACAACAAATACTAAAATGAAAATAATAATAATAATAATTAAGGGGGGCTCCCATACAACAGAGTAGTTGTTGGCGTTTTTTTTCTGGTACGGTGCCCTTCGTTCGCGAGTCCGACTCGCACTTGGCCGGTTTTGTGATTCGTAATAGAGCCTATTCCTATACAGGTACTACGCGTATTATCAAAGTGGAGCTATAGTGGTTTCTATACATACATTTTCAATATACGTGTGATATGCTTTTATCCTGAATTATCTCCGCTTCACTCCAACGTCTTAATGCATGTTAGCGCACTATTAATTGAAGCACCTTGGTTATGACAATGAAAACAGAATATGCAGTCGTTAAATGTACAATCATAACAGGAACTTAACACGAGTAACTAGGTACAGTCACCGCAAGATATTCTTGCTAATTAACAACTGCAGGCTTGGGAAGCGAGCGATTGTTCGGAGAAGCGAATAAACTCACTAAAGACTGTTGACAAGGGACCAAGGATCAAATCTTGTTAACAATTTGTAAATTACTTAAGTATTTCATTTACTTCAGGCTATGCTTGGGTGGTGAGTTCGAATTAAATGGCTTGTCTCAGCTGGATAACTCTGTCAAAAAATTTAATTGGAGCTAAACATTTTGTTAATTTGTTAGACTAAGGCTGGTTGCACCAAACTGTCTGTAATCGTGAGCGGTATTCGTTAAAATCTGATTGTATGGGATGTTTGACAAGATTCTATGGAATGACAGCCACATTTGACGTTGATCGGCCTGTAGGTTGGTGCAACCGACTCTGAGTGTTAGCCTGAAAGGTTTTATCACCCTCATCCTTTATAGTTTCGCCATATCCATCCCCGTCTCAGCTCAGTGGATAGCTCGTTTGCCTTAGGGTTCGGTGGTCAAAATGGCGAAAACGGAACCCAAGTTTCGTCATGTCTGTCCGTCCGTCCGTCTGTATGTCAATGCACATAGGCATGTGGGGTATATAATGTTAGCCCTTTAAAAATGATATAGAACTTTATGACTAACTTTTACATTTAAGTCCACTGTTGGCGAGATATTGGCTGTCAAAGTCGTAAAAAGTGTGGCGTCGTCGTCCCCCCAATATCCAAACTGTGAAGTATAAAATTCTGATAAAAAATTGAGAAGGTGAACATTAACAAGTGCTTTCAACAATTTTTCGTTTGAACAAGATAGGTTTTACGGTTTTTGAGTAATCGCTGAAAAACTCCATTGCCCAAACAAAAGGATGTAAGTGCCGTGAGTTCCCTATGAAAATACGACCTTTTTAGGGTTCCGTAGTCAACTAGGGATGAATGAATAAATGAATTAATGGTTTATTCATAATGAATAGTATATGGTTCCATCAGATCTTAAATATTATTAGATACATATTTCTTCCCATGATATATTCATCCAGGTTAGGCAGTCATAATAAATTATATTGGTCTATATAAATAACATAACATTGAAAAAAAATCTTATAAAATAAAATATTAATAACAGTCCATTATCATTTTCAGAGAACAGAAACACGCGCCTCTCAAGGCACCCTCGATGGCGACATCGACCTAGTATTTAAGTAAATATTAAGATTCCGCACAATTAGCATAAACAAGTCTAAAGAGCAATATATAGTCAACTCTTCATTTTACCTAATATCACATCTCGCACTTTACACCTACAGCATACAAAGAAATTTACGTATCAGTGTGCTGTAGTGTAGGTAAACATTGTATAAATAGAATAAGAAATGTGTATTAAAGTTCTGTTACCAATTGTCCGTTGGTGTTTTATTACCTAAACCAGTGGCGGATTTACCAGCAGGCTGAGTAGGCTTGAGCCTAGGGCGGCGGATTTTGGGGGGCGGCAAATTTGCGCCAAAAAAATTTTTTTGTCTTACAGAAATAAAAAATAAATAAATACCTAAATGTTATTAGATTGCACCACTTAACTTAACCTGTAAAAGTGGAGAATTTGACTTTTGTCAATCTGCTAATACTTTTTTTTATACTACGTATTTGTGTTGGTAGTCTTATTTGGAGTGCGGTGCGGGAACGCATGACGATCATTCGCTTAGAGTGTCTGGGTCTGGCCGAAATGAAAGCGCGGGGGGCGGTCGGGTCGCCGAGGGAGCCGTCATGTTACGTGTGGCAGCATTGAGTTCGGGAGCAAGAGAGAAAGATATAGAGCGGCGTCAGCGGCGATACAAACTGGGAAGTCCCGTCCCGTATTTAATTTTTGTCAAAACAAAAGTCGCCTCGGATAATAGGGAATGTCTGAAATTTTTAAAAGTCCTTGATTATTTTTCTAATTGTAGGAATAACCGTCGCCATTAAAAGAAAACAGTTACAGATTTTTCGGTTGCGCCATATATTTTATAAAAATACAAACATTTTATATCACCACGCGTCTGACCCCTATCGTACTTCTAAGACATTTCTAAGTCCGTCAAATATTTTAAAAAATAAACACCTGCTTGAATCTGTGGTACGCAATGACATTGACAGTTCAAATCATACGACCAACCTATGATGAACTGTCAATGTCTTTGCGTACCACAGATTCAAGCAGGTGTTTTTTTTAAATACTTGACGGACTTAGAAATGTCCTAGTAGTCCGATACGGGGCAGACGCGACCTGATATAAAATGTTTGTATTTTTACAAAATATATGGCGCAACCGAAAAATCTGAAACTTTTTTCTGTTAATGGCGACGGTTATTCCTACCATTAGAAAAATAATCAAGGACTTTTAAAATTTTCAGGCATTCTCCATTTGCGTCTTGCAATTTCTAATTAAAAGTGTTTAGTGGGTTGCAAATATAATTTTTATAACATAACAACACCGGACACCGGTTAAGTGAAGACAACACAATACAAACTTATTGTAGGCAAGTAATCCTAATGTATACATCATCCATAACGAATCAGTAATTAATTTAACTTATATTACTGTTTTAGCAGGTTTGCGAATTTAGATTTTTTTATTAAGTATATTATTATATTGTTGTAGTTTATTTCAATAAATTTCGTTTACTTATATTTAATATTAGGTAACTATACAAATAGTAGGTCGGTAAACGCGGTTTTAGGTAACTTTTCGTTCATGTCATCTATTTGGTATCAATACATTCAGTTTGATGTGCTGAACACAAATATATAAGATGACAAGCGTGAAAGTGTGATGCCAAAATCAAATTTCTAAGTTGACGTAAAATAATTTTTAAGAAAAAAACCGACTTCAATGGGGGAGTCCGGTGAAAGATTATTAATCTTAGATGGTGCACTCTTAGATTCCATACAATAAAATACAAAAATGGCTATAAGTATGTTTATAATGGTAGAAGACTAAGTACCCTCAATTCCTCATGAAATCATGGAAAAACCTTGCTTGCTTGACAAACAAAACGAAGAGAACAAATCGCCAAACGTGAACTACGCGTCGTCCGTTCTGATCATCATCAGCAGTTCCACTTCATCAAATGTCACTTTTATGAATGAAAATGCTTGATTAGTTCATGAAAATACTAAAATCACTATTTGTGTGCCTTTCACATTTGAGGAGTTTCCTCGATTCCTAATGGATCCCATCATCAGAACTCAAGCATGACAAAAATCAATCGTGAAAATAGAACTTGCTTAACAAACACAGCTAGAAGGACAAATCGCCAAACGTGAACTTTTCGTCGTCGAAGAGTTCTGTTCTGATCATCATCAGCAGTTCCACTTCATCAAATGTCACATTTTTGTATGAAAATGCTCGATTTGTTGATACAAACACAAAAATCACTATATGTTTGCCTTAAAGATTTGAGGAGTTCCTTCAATACCTCATGGATCCCATCATCAAAACTGCCTTTTGACAAAAACGGGACCAACTTGGATATATATACATACAATCAAAAAAGAATTTTTCAAATCGGTTAAGAAATGACGGAGTTATGGAGTAAAAAAAAACAAAAAAAAACAAAAGAAAAAAAAACATACAACCGAATTGATAACCTCCTCTTTTGAAATCTTGAAGTCGGTTAAAAAGATATGGCCGTTTATGGCGCAAAATAAAATACTTCTTGTGTAATCTACACTAAGTCGTGGGTTTTAAAAATATCCCCTAGATATATAATATGATCCCTAGTTTACAGTCATACCAATAACGGAAAGAGTCTGATAAAATGAAGACAATAATAGTACACAAATCGTGTTATTCATGCAAGTTGAAATTTCATTGACAAAAAAAACAATATGATTAATTGATTATGACTACACGGAGAAAAGTATTATACTAATAGAATAGAAGGAATTTATATTTAAAAAATTGTATTTCTCAAGTTACCAAACTTTCCTTACTGGAAACTCAAAAAATTACAAACCGGCTTAGTAAATTTACAAACTATTTATCTTTTTTTGTCAACCATTTATTAAAAATGATTACAAGTATTCTTATGTAATTTAATATTTGTGATGAGAATACCAATTGTTTAGAAACTGTGCAGTTATTTTGGAATTCAATGATGTTAAATATCAGTATGTAGCTTACTAGGAATTCGTATGCTGCTTTATGTATGTATTGATTTCGTGGATTACATTATTTAGAAGCTCAGAATATTTACTAAACTGGTTTAGAATAAATGTTATTAGTTTAGAAAATTTACTGGACAGGTTTAGAATGACCGTAATCAGTTCTTAATTTTTCATAAGATATAATTTTTTTTAAACAAAAAAACCTTTTTTAGTTTTTTAATTCTAAAATATTTTCTTCCACCGTCTTTTGTCCGTGTAGGGTATCGAAACGCAGAGGTCAGAAGGGGCGGCAAATTTTGAATAGCCTACTGGCGGCAAATGCCTTAATCCGCCACTGACCTAAACCCTACGCTCTCTCTGGGAGTGTAGGGTCTTCCTTCCTTCTACGTGTAATCCTCTCACAGTGGCGAAGACACCTTCAAGCCCTCAATCGATCAAAAGAGCCTGTTTGATTGGCTGTGAGAAAATCACCCTCCGCTACCCAATTTCCTCCCCGTAGGAATCCACCTGTTGCCTTAGGTCTCGTGGTAACAGGTATCCCTGTGTACTTCAAGGTCTTAAGTTGAGGATAGGTTAGGGACTTAGGGATTTAGGGCGTTAGGCTCCCTTGCTGAAACCCACCCCTCAATTATACGCAGTCTGTGCAGCCGCACTCTGGATAAGTTAAATCCCGAACCTAGGGATACTTCTAACTACTTTCCATTCTCCCCATCCTGGGTTAATTTACCGACCCGTCCTGGGTACCTTATACCAATTATTTGCCACCCCGCCCAGGGGTGCGTTATCCAGCTTGTGACTGTACAGTCATAAACTTCGTCAAATTTATAACTTATAGAAATATTAATACTATAGAAACATTTTTCAGCTAACATTTTGTGCAATTTTGTTTTAAGTTCATAAACAGGCAGTATTCTAATTGCGGCAGGTACTAGCTGATTAAATATATTTACACACATATTATAAGCACTTTTTTTACTGAGTATAGGTAAAAAACTTAAGATGCGAGCATGTGCCGTCTACCCCTTATAGTTTCGCCATGTCCGTCTGTCTGTTTGTCTGTCCGAGGCTTCTCTGTGATTGTTAGTGCTGGAAAGCTGCAATTTCTAGAATGCATTATCGAGAAATATCAATATCAAATACAAACCTTTCCTATGTGGGAAGTTTACGGTTGTGGTAAAAGTTGAAGTCAAAGTCAAGTCAAAATATTCTTTATTCAAATAGGCCTAGCAACAAGCACTTTCAAATCGTCAGTTATAACATGTATTAACATATATATTAATTAATTATTTAGAGCAATTTATTGATGCTATTATTATTCTTTACAATAAATATTGTATTGTTGTAGACATGTCAAAGTAAGAAATTATTTTGTAGTAAAATTCACAATAGGATCGTCAAAACATAAATAATAATAATAATAATGACACGGGCAGGGACAGCATCCGCTCGGTGTACCCCTTGCATTTCATTAAATTGTCAAAAGGGCCTCTACGTGTTGGCTATGTGGTACTCGGTTGGTACTTCGGTACCTCGGTACTTCGGCTCCGCGCACGCCTTCCAAAGGTCCGGGACACCATTGTCCCGTGAGCGGAAAAGACATATAATAATCGTCATATAACAGTCGGCCTGTTTAGCCTAGTTGGTAGTGCCACTGCCTCCGAAGCTAGAGGTCCCGGGTTCGATTCCCGGTAAGGGCATTTGTTTCTGTGGTGAGCAGAGACATTTGTTCCTGAGACTTGGATGTTTTTCTATGTATTTATGTATATATCTATTAAATATGTCGTCGTCTGGTACCCTTAACACAAGCCTTATTGAGCTTACTGTGGGACTAGTTCGATTTGTGTAAAAAATTGTCCCAATATATTTATTTATTATTATTATTATTATTTATATAATAATAAAATAAAATAAAGTATAAAAAATAGAAATCTAGACAGTTTCTAGAATAAAATCAATATGTCAAAAGAAAATAATAAGATAATATCAATATCTAATGCCATAATGATTAATTCATTAATATTTCAGTCACAATTAATCCCACGGTGTTTTATCATTCATGTAGTCATGTGTGCTATAATATGCTTTCGATATGAGTTGACGCTTTACATAATTTTTAAATTTATTAATAGATAATTCAGTTACGTTTCTTGGAAGCTTATTATAAAACTTCACACCATTACCCATGAATGAGTTTCTAATTTTCTGGAGGCGAGTGGTGGGCACCGCGAGTTTGTGTTTATTTCGAGTATTAATATTATGTATGTCACAGTTCTTCCTGAAATTTACAATGTTTTTATGTACATACACAATATTATCATAGATGTATTGACAATGCAATGTCATTACATTAATGTTCTTGAACTTATCTCTAAGTGAGTCTCTATGGTTCATTTTATATATTGCTCGAATAGCCCTCTTCTGCAGAACAAAAATGGTATTAATATCTGAAGCACTGCCCCATAGTAAAATACCTTATAAGACATAATACTGTGGAAGTAACTAAAATATACTAATCGAGCTGTCTTCACGTCTGTCAGTTGGTGGATCTTGCTCACGGCAAAAGCTGCAGAACTCAGTCTATTCGAGAGATTAGCAATATGGGGACCCCATTGGAGTTTGGAATCTAATGTTAATCCAAGAAAAACTGTACTATCCACTAGTTCCAATTCCTCATCTTTCACAATGACACTTGTTTGATTGTGCTTAACGTTAGTCGTGACAAACTTGATACATTTGGTATTTTTCTCATTTAACAATAAATTGTTGACATTGAACCAATTACTACTGTAGAAATAGCATTGTTTATATCATTACTAGCTTGTTACTGTCGTTTGACTTTGAATATAAGAGAGGTATCGTCTGCAAACAATACTATATCATGGTGGGTCTTTACGAGGTATGGCAAGTCATTTATGTAGATAAGGAATAGGAAAGGTCCCAATATTGATCCCTGCGGTACACCCATCGAGACCACTGATCCCGGTGATCGCTGTCCATTCACATCGACCCTTTGTATTCTACCATAAAGATAAGATTTTAGCAAATTCAGTGCCGATCCTCTAACTCCATGTTTCATGACATACGCAGTCGAAGGCCTTGGACAAATCGCAAAAAATACCTAAGGCATCCTGTGACTCTTCCCAGGCATCGAATATATGTTTAGTTAGCTCAACAGCCGCGTCGGTTGTCGAGCGACCCCGCGTAAAACCAAATTGCTTATTATGCATTAAATTGTTTGTATTAAAATGTCTTATTAATTGGGATAAAACTAATTTTTCAAAATTTTTACTAAATGTTGGTAGCACAGATATTGGTCTAAAATTAGTGGGAGAAGTGCTACCTGATTTAAATAAAGGAGTTATTTTACTATGTTTCATTAGATCAGGAAACTCACCGCAGTCAATACTGTTATTAAATACAACTACCAAGTCAGGCGCTATGACTTCTATTAGAGATTTGACAGCATGGACAGAGACTCCCCAGAGATCACCAGTTTTTTTGACATTAATTGATTTAAACGCCTTTATTACATCTGGGGTACTAACATATTCAAAATGAAGATTTCCACTACATTCTGAGGCGTTATCTTTTAACAATGTAACGGCAGACGAATGTGAAGAATTTAATGTCTTAGTTGTGGATACTGGTATCTCAGTGAAATTTTTTTCAAATTCTGTTGCTACTTCTAAACTTGAATCTATAATTATGCCATCAATTTTTAGTTTAAGATCATTCATTTTGTGCTTTGATCTACCAGTTTCCACATTAATTAATTTCCATGTTGTTTTGATAATGTCCGAACTATTTGTAATTTTCTGGCTTATAAAATTACGTTTAGCTATATGACAATCTATTTTAAATTTCTTAGAATATTGTTTGACATGTTCCTTAAATTCATCACTCATATTAAACCGGCGTTCCTCATATAAAGCATACAGTGCTTGTCTACGTTTATGTAAGTCCTCAGAAGCCCACTCACTAAAAACTGATGTCCCACCAACCACGACCGATTTGAATGTAAAAATCGCATTATAATGTTTCATAAAAGTGTGAAAAAATTAATTGTACATTTCGTTTGGACTCATATCGGAAGACAGAAAGGGTAGCGCCTGGACTAGACTTTGCTTCATTCGTTCCATACGGCCCGTGGTTACTGGTACAATAGTTATTTGTTTCCTCAGGGTATTTCTTCTTAATGTCTCAAATACCATTAATTGACCTAAGTGATCTGATTCTAATTTACTGATTACACTTTTAGTGATTGGAATAATATTAGTGAAAATGTTATCTATACAGGTGGCGCTTGTAGCAGTAACTTTAGTAGGCTCCGTAAATATATGACTCAAATTACAAGATTTGAAAAGATTCTTCAATCTGATACTTGTTGTTGAATTTTCTAAAATGTTTACATTGAAGTCTCCGCATATAAGTAATTTCTTACTAGAGAGTGATATTTTAAGTAGCACGGATTCCATTATGCTTTCAAAAAGGTCAAAATTACTTAATGGCGGCCTATACACACAGACAACAATAAATTGCTCTAATTCTACTGCACTTATTTCTATGGTCCGTTCAACAGACAAGTATACAATGTCCTTACGTTCCTTAAATTTTAATTTATTATGTAATATTATTAATGACCCACCATGTATGGAACTAAGTCTGGTGAACGAACTTCCCACCTGGTGGTTATTAAATTGAGGCATTAATTCATTATTTTTTAACCAATGTTCAGTTACACACAATATTTCAATATTATAATCATTCAAAAAGAGTTCAATCTGTAAGTCTTTTCCTCTAATAGACTGAATATTTTGGTGAACCAGGTGCATATATTTTCCATGATGGCAGTATTGAAGCTCCTACAAATTTTATATAATGCTCTAACTCCATGAAAAGAAAGAAAGAAAGAAAAAACTTTTATTAATGACAAAGACAGGTAATACATAAAAGTTTACTAAAATAGGACGAACACTGTTTGTCAGAAAAGGGCCACAGCTCACGATGACGATGTTTAACGCTACTTTCATTATGAACTTACGAAGAAATATTGCTATTTCTTTGAAATGTCGTAATAATTCATAAGCAACATCTACTTGTCATAACAAAGTCCTGAATGCGCATTGCAAAAATAGAGCTCTAAGAAGATCAAGGCGCAAATAACTTTCATGTCAGATTTCATTTTGTATGCAAACAAAATTAACAGTTCAAAAGGCTCTCATTTACCAGCGGGTCACCACGAACCCTCGGCTCATTTTTTATGTAGATTGCGTCGAAGAAAAGTTTCACAATATCAGTCTGCGACGCGCGAGGTCCCGCCAGTGCCCATCGGGACCTCCGCTGTATTAAATTCGGCTATTTTCTTCTGTTTGCCGCCATTCGAATACTTTACAGGCTGCTTGAGTGCCACGAGGACCTTTACGAGCGCCCTTTACGCACTGACAATATTAAAATAGTGACGTATGAATCAGTAAAGATGCTGATGGTGCGCTCGAGCGACGGAACACTGTTTAAACCTCCAACCGAATTCGTAAATGGGAAATAGAGGAGAAGTGGAATACTCGTAAATATACCGAGTCAAAAACAAATGATCGGTACTGCAATTTTACGATGTGTCTATACTTTTCAAAGACAGTACGTGTGATGGTAGTTTTAGAACACTCTCACAAGTAGGCATTATTCTTCACAGCTTATTTACTTTACCCTCACTTCAGATGTCCTTAATTTTCCCAAGCAAAGCCTTGCTTCTCTTTATCATGTCAAGATTTATCGGTAATTAATATTAATAATCATCAATTCAACATAAATTTACCAGCTAATTCACAGAACACTTAGTTATCCCAGTTTGGGTGATAAAGCCATCCAATGGTGGTAAGCCTCGGTTTTAATAAAATGTCCTTTTCTATTAGCGCGGGCGGACAATATGCATTACTCCGCAGCGGATTTTGCATTTCCATCTTATTGTTGCTGGCCTCGTTTGGATGCAAATATTTTATAGTTCAAGCCAGAGCGAGCCGTCCCGCATTTTAGTTTCGTTCGCTTCCTGTAATTTGCTTTCGAGAAGTTTTTTCTCCTTTTCACTTCGCTTATTCCATTTAAAAAGAAACATGCATAAAAATCGCTGACATTCCGTTTCGTGCCATAATTCCGTTGTTTATTTAGATGTGACTACAAGATTGTCCTCGTTGGAATCTAAACGAGCAATGCTTACATATCTATGGTTAGCATATTCTTAAACTATTTGTATAATAAAATAATAACGTTGGCTGGTTGTGTGTAAATCAACACTCGTGCCAGCTCTATGCAAGCCTGAACAGACTTCAGGAATATATTCTCTTATATTCGGGACGTAAAATGCGGAGGAACATTGTTCAGCTAAAATGTTCATATCTTAGTACATAACTTTCTTGAAAAGACAAGAGGTATTTTTGTTTGATGTCAGAATGCGGTCTCTGCATAGACGGAAGAATCATAAATGTAAACACGCTTTTCAATACAATGCAATATTGTCACTGCTGAATGAAACTGCCTTAATCGAATAGAATAGACATTTATTTTTTACATTGCATATATTTATGACATTGCAAACCTTAGATTATGTCGCCTACACAAATATATTTTTTATACCACGTGTGGCAAACATGCAAACGACTCACCTGATGGTAAGCGGTCACCGCAGCCTATGGACGCCTGCAACTCCATTACTGTCCATTCGTGCCTTAATTAAATACATAAATAAATAAATAATAAAAATATTTGTAGACAGACGCCTATTAGTACCTTCCATACGTATAAAACCTTTATACATCAATGTGCAGCTCATTTACTGCTTTATTGTAATACATATTTTTAAAACCCACCAAGTGCGAGTCTGACTTGCACACCGAAGGATTCGTAGAAACTGTGTTTGTACTTACAGGTTTATTGATGATAACTAATAAAAATAACTGTAAAATAGGGACATACCGTAAAATGGGGTGAGTAGGGTTCGCGGGGAGAGTTGGGTTATGAATGGGGAGAGAAGGGATGAAGGGGGGCTAAGATGGGATTTTAAGGCTACTGCTACAAAAATAATGTACTTATTCCAATTGAAAATGGAGCTATAGTAATACTCATTATATAAAAAAAAAAACGATCCAACAATCTCCCAAAATCACCTTTATATGAAATCCCATCTCACCCCAATTACGAGGGACTACGGGGTGAGGTGGGATTTCCTGTTTATCGTCAAAGTTATGAAATGGAACTACCTGAAATAAAATAAAAACTACATACAAACGTCCGGGACACTTATTATATACACCATTCAGTTTGCATATGTAAAAATAAAATGTTATCGAGGTTTGAATGTCAATTTTGTCCCTACTCACCCCATTTTACGGTAGTTATATTTTTTCTGTCTATATAATGATTTCAAAATCATATATAGACATTTTGGTAAACTTCCGATGTAAGTAGGGGAACGCAAATTTTTCAACATTTTACTTCATTAATCGAATTCTAAGAACAGTAATAAACTTTGGATTTTAAAACTAACTACTTATATGCTTTAAGTTTTTAAATTTCTGTACATGTGGATTAGCTTTGTTTATATCTACCACCTTACGTTCCGTAACCTTTGACCATGGGTCGTTTATTATAATTCATTACCTACTCGATGAGATAAAAATCATTACTTTAAGAACTAAATTATTACTCTAAACTTAATAGAATCCGTAAGTTAGTTGTAATATTAGATGCGGTCTGAATGTCCTCGGGGTTAATTACTGTGAATCACGAATAGGTAGGAAATAGAATAGCTGTCAATTACCTAATAGTTCTAATATACAATTAGCTGCATATAGCTATTTGGCAAAACTGTCACCTGCATTCATAGTTAATTCATGACTAAAATAGATTTAAAAGGATAATGTTATATAACCATCGAAAGTTTTCACTTAATGGAAGCCTTGAGTTCCCTTTCCCTCTCGTAATTTCTTCTGTTCAAAAATACGAGTAAAGCAATGAGATTAAAATTCCTAAAATCCCTGTAATCAAATAAATTATACAAGTATATATTCTCGCGGTACATCGCATGTAACCCGGCTGAATTCCGTTCTTATTTAATTAGCTCCGCATGAAGTCATATTTTGTGTTATTTTACAGGTATACCCTCGTAATATACAGCTGTTTGTAAGGTAACATACCTATGTGCACATTTTCGTATTAACCAATCATAATTACGAGTGTATACTCGCCTACCTTAATTTTTGTTTAATTAAGTACATGGATGAATGGGAAGGTGCAATCACAAAACTACCAAACATCCTCGTATAATTAAAATTTAGTTTATAAAAATCGGTTTACTCAACTCTTAGAAAGTAAATATAATCGCATGTAATTATAGTACTTTATGCAACAGTAACATAATAAGTAATAAGGGTTCTTAAAATCAGAGAGTTGTTATTTACAGGCACGTTGCATACAATGATTTTTTTGAGCAATTCAATTCGATTTTAAAATGGTGGCATGATAAAGGCACTGATGCATGCCTCTTTTAAAAATTAAAAACAATTACATTTGTATAATAATTTATTAAGAGCCGTCACGATCCTGCCACTTGTCATATAATGAAATTTCGATGGTAAAAACTTGCATTGGTATATAAAGTTTATTGTTTTAATACTTCTGTCAATCGGGAGTAGAAAAAAAATTCAAGTCAAAGACCGAAATATTTATTTGCTAAACATAGGTTGTACGGATGTTTTAAAATGAAGGTTGGTATCACCATGTCTTACCCGAAGGTGTAACAAAATGTAGTACGTGTAGGCTTAAATTAACGTTATATCACATTTGCAAATATTTCCCCAATTAGATGTATATCAACATTACAAAACACTCACTTATGTAGCTGATGCGCACCAAATACTTTTGTTGTACGCTAACTTGCGGTTCGCTGTGGTTGAACATTATACTATACGCTAAGCTTTTGTTCTGCCACGAGCACGTTGGTAATTAAACGCCGAAATGGCCTAATAATTAATGCTGGATTCTCTCAACAGCTGGAAGATACTGAAGAGATAATTCAGTAAACACGTTACATAAAGTTAGAAGCGTAATTCTATTATTATCAAGATATGTTACATTTTACGTATGCATCTGCTCTATCACTTTTATTGATATTAAAGATCAAGATTGCGTGAAGTTATGGAATGTTACACGGCGCTAAAACAACGCTGAATTTGTCAGTTGCTTATCGTGAACCAACCTTTTTATTTCGCCGCCTTCGCAATAATTTGATAAAATCTAGTGAACATGGGCTCGTTGACAACCCGCCAGGCTGGATGGTCGCCAACCGCGGTATGCGCGGCTTTTTATGCACGCACGAATGCTGTCCCAAGTATACTCCGTTTTAATTTAGCCATTTTGGCACGTCCCAGCGGAACTGCGGATCATTTGTATTAGGAATACGGATAATATGATCCGAGAGGCGACGACTAAATTACTCGCCTCCCCTCAGGGAGTTAGTCGTTTACTTTATTATGAGTCGTCTCGAAAGCCTTTAGTTGTTCCCCTTCGTAAATATAAACCGGCTTATTTTGGAAAAATAATTACCCTGTGCATACACATTACTTTTATCACCAATTCGCCTTGTTGTTTTATTCGCCTTCATGACTTTTTATTGTTTATTTAGATGTTGGACCCTATGTAATAAATTTTGCATTTTTATTACCTTTGTTGTTACAGTATAATTCGCGCCGATATTTTTATAAAAGTTGTAAATCCATATTTTCCGCATATTCACAATTCTCGTTTTGCGTTATGCAATAATCAAAAACTGTGAAATGTTATTAAAATCAATGCATGAGCAAAACGAAACAACGAAATTTCTATTATTCAATTCACTGTGTGCCTGAATGATAAAGGCATGAATGGATATGAACGATATCGGACTATTTGTTACATTGAATATCGTTCTTCATAAAAATTCGACTTACTTGCAAAGTCCTGAATTTTGCTCTATTTCCGACATGGAAATACGTACAAGGTTTTTTAGGAGGATGGTTTGCATGGTCTTTTAATTATTATTCACTTTACTTATATTTTCCTTGAGTTAGAATAAATTCGTAAAAGTAAAATATTATACATACAAAACATAAAAGCATAGCGCACGAAGGGTTCCGTACCATTATCACTATCATCATCACTACATATAATAACTCAAAAACCGTTGAACCTATCTTGTTCAAACTAAAAATCGTTGAAAGGATTTATTAATGTACATCATCTCGATTTTTTTCAGAATTTTAACTTCACAGTTTGGAAACTGGAGGGTGGGGACACACTTTTTACGACTTATTTATTTATTTTATTTATTTAGACTGACGGCTAAAAGTGTTTTATAAACCTCTATGTCGTTTTTGAAGGCCTATCCACACGTCTATGTACATTGAAAAAAAATTTGACCCCCTGTTACATGGGGGGTGCCCCCCAATTTAATATTTTTTTCGTAATTTCACATCATATTTCTATAGCGATTCATAACATACACCTTCCAGTGTCCAGGAGTGCCTATCGCGTATTATTATTCACTTTATTTTTGACTGAAACTTTCATTTCCTCGGGTGAAACCATTTACTATATTGTTCTCTAGTGTCACTGGGTAAGGCGAATTGCTTTCTGCATTAGATGCATTTTTTTTTACATCGAATTGGAATATTTTCGGGATTAATAAATGTGGTTTTATTTATTTTTTAATGCTCTATTTGATTTCTTCGGAAAAAATCCCACAAAAAATAAAGTGTTGTCTATCCAAATTGAAGGATTGGAAGGTCTTTGTCCAGTAGTGAACGTCTTTCGGCTGTTATGATGATGAGAGAAAATCATGTACGCTCAAAATTGGGAGGTGCCTAATATTTACGAATAATAGGTACTATATTTTAATACCAGAGGTCTAAAACGTGTTGCGTTGACTTAAAATTGACGTAACACGACTCTTTAGGTCTCTAATAGTACTCCATGCACAGACCCTATACATAATTAAACACAAACATCTCATATGTAAATCAGTTGAGGTTGTTATGTAAATCAGTTAAGGTTGTATGAAAAGGTATGCAACAAATAAACCCTCTTGACGACTAGCTAATGGCTTCCCTGATAAGTCCTCATTTACACAATGCGTATAACATAAGGTTAAACTGGGAGAATGTGTATAAAACTGCTGCTATCTTTCTTATTTCAGGGTCCACACGGGAATTCCTGTACAAAAATTATCCTGTTCGTAGCTTACTGCCATCCTAAAGCAAGGCCAACAAGACGAGATAAATATAATGTCATAAGAGAGAAGAGAAGTGAGATACTGACGACTTATACTGACGAATCAGACGAGGACGAAGTTTGTCTCGTCTCGTAGGCTTCATGTCACATATATATAAACCTACTTGGATGTGCTAACATGGCTGAGACCACGACGTGACGTGAAACGAGGCAATTTATTAACTTTTCTCTTTCTAATTGTGCTACAATCGATGCATGCAGACGGAGAAATCAATAACATATATAAATGGAGTGTGGAATAGGTACATTACTTAAAATATTATTTCAGCTCTTTTTCATACAGTTTCCAGCTAGCTGATTACGTAAAGTGTCAAACTTATGATAGGTAGATAACTAATTGTCATTTTTAAGGTTCCGTAGTCCCTTATAGACCCCTTATGAACCCTTATAGTTTCGCCATGTCCGTATTTCTGTCCGAGGCTTTGCTCTGTGATTTTTAGAGTTAGAAAGCTGCAATTTGGTATCATCATCATCATTCAGCCGAATGACGTCCACTGCTGGACATAGGCCTCCCCCAAAGACTTCCACAATGACCGGTCCTGCGCAATTTGGTATAGATACGAGTATATAAATAAATGAATTAGACAAAGTCGTAAAATAAAATCTAAATAAAACAAACTTTCAAGGGTACCTCCTGCACGTAAAGTGGGAATGATTTTTTGTTTGCTTCATCCCTATGGTGTGGGGTGTTGTTAGATAGGTATTTTAAAATAAATGAAGGTCTTCATCGAACATTTTTTCATAAAGTGAATATTTTGGGAAATAATCACTTAAAAAAAATTAGTGCCTGTGTTTTTCATATTTTTTGGACCCATAGTTCAAAAGTTAGGGGTGGGCGGGCCTCCAAATTTTGAACTATGGGTCCAAAAATATGAAAAAAATCATGAAAGTAAAACTTTATAAAGACTTCCAACGAAAACTATAACGGGCATGATCAGTTAAGCTGTTTTTGAGTTATCGTAAAAGTCTTTCCTTCTTAGTAAAAGACGTAGGAAACCCTGCACCGGTATTTATTTCCCTTTTGGCTGTTATTGTTTTTTTTTTTATTGAGTTCATTGGGCTCTTGCTTGACATGCTCTTGGCCGATTTTTAGTATTGAATACGACATTTAGATTTACTTTACGTACGCTCGAAAACGTTACATGATCGCCCAGTGCTGGGCTGGGGAGCTACCGTGAACCAAAAACGAAATATCTGCCTCTCTGTAGCACTAGCATATTCGGCCGACAGAGAATGGAGATCTTCTTCTTAGCATATTTGCGTCCACTGCTGGACATATGCCTCTTCCATGGATTTCCATTGAGTTCTGGACGTAGCAGGTCTGGTCCAGGTTGGCGTTGCCGTCTTTTTGACGTCGTCAGACCTTCTGGCTTGCGGCCTTCCCACGCTACGGGTAGTCCCTCGAGGTCTCCAGGACAGCACTCGTTGACTCAATCGGACGTCGTCTCTTCGGCAGATATGACCGGCCCATTGCCATTTTAATTTAGCGACCCTCTTGCCGCTACCGGTGACTTTGATGCGTTGGCGAATGACGTCGTTCCGCACACTATCTCGCAGTGTTCCATAGCTGGCTGTGCTACTTTAAGCCAGTGAACCTTCCCGGCAGTCAACGTCCATATTTTGCAAGCGTACGTCATCACTGGGAGAACACATTGGTTGTAGACATCAAATATCATAGTGATGCCATTTTTCTAACAAGATCCCAGAAGAACAACCATTTAGGTAAAAACCCCCTCTTACTCGGAACGAGTCCCGTGACGACGTCGAGCGACAGCGGAGCTTGAATATTTATGTGTTCCTATGAATGGAAAATCGATTCTCACCGATTATTCACCAGTCCACCTCATTACGTTGGGATTAGCTAATACACAATTAATTTCCTTTGAACCCATACTCAATATGTATTCGTAAGGATTCGTTTCGGATTACCATGTTCGTTAACGTTTTCTGTATAATTTTGGGTTTTAGGAGAATGATGGTACCTATTGTTATTTCCAACTGCCGTAGAAAAGAAAGTTATATATTTTCTAGTTATCTATGGATGTTTATTTATCAGTATTTGCACATGTTACTACTGTAGTACCCAGTTAATTTCGTTGGCATTATCTGAAACCTAATACATTTCTATTGTAGGTAAAACAATTTCATATGTCCTTACAAACACCGTCTTAGTCACGATAACGTTCTACCATTACGTAAGCTCATGAGTTTACAAAAAATATTCTGTAGGTATTCTTATTATTTATAATTAAAAATCATGTTTATTTAATATATTTATTTAATATACGTTACTACTCAAAAAACAATGGCGAAAATAATGTCAAGGACTGAATAACTGAAAGCTACTTTGTATTTTATGGCCATCAATAAACTCTTACTTTTTGACTCGACGATACTTCCAAGCAGCCAGTCGTAACAAAATCCTTAAAGCACAATAGTTATAAGTTTAAAATTTAACGATCCCTCTTTTATCGTTTCGCGCGAGTTTTCCGTCTATAACAACAACGTCGTAAGACATTATAGGTTTACTTAGTGCCATACGACATTGTTGTTGTTAGAGTTTGGATTGTCAAGCCCTGCATATATTCGGCTAAAATGGCTGCCTCCCAAAAGGGCTTAAATGAAAGTTTGTACGCGGTGCCGACAAGTCTGGGTCGTGAAGCCGTTGTCGTGTTTTAAATAGTAATTAGTGAAGGCTTTTGCTTATTATGTTTTAATGATGTTTCGTTTATCCAAACAGGTTTAAGGCGAAATATCCTTAAATTGTAAAATTTTGACTACCTACGAGGTGAAATCCTTTCCAAAGTCTTCAGGTACCATGAATCCTCAATTAAATAATATTAAAGAAAAAAAAAACCGACTTCAATGCGGGAGGCCGGTGAAAGATTATTATACTTAGATGGTGCACTCTTAGATTCCATACAATAAAATAAAAATGGCTATAAGTATGTTTATAATGGTAGAAGACTAAGTACCCTCAATTCCTCATGGAATCATGGAAAAACCTTGCTTGTTTGACAAACAAAACGAAGAGAACAAATCGCCAAACGTGAACTACGCGACGTTGAAGAGTTCCGTTCTGATCATCATCAGCAGGTTCCACTTCATAAAATGTCACTTATATGAATCAAAATGCTTGATTAGTTCATGAAAATACTAAAATCACTATTTGTGTGCCTTTCACATTTGAGGAGTTCCCTCTATTCCTAATGGATCCTATCATCAGAACTCGAGCATGACAAAAATCAATCGTGAAAATAGAACTTGCTTAACAAACACGGCTAGGAGGACAAATCACCAAACTTAAACTTTTCGTCGTTGAAGAGTTCTGTTTTGATCATCATCAGCAGTTCCACTTCATCCAATGTCACATTTTTGGATGCAAATGCTTGACTTGTTGATAAAAACACAAAAATCACTGTATGTTTGCCTTAAAGATTTGAGAAGTTCCCTCAATTCCTCATGGATCCCATCATCAGAACTGCGTTTTGACAAAAACGGGACCAACTTGAATATATATACTTACAATCAAAAAAAGAACTTTTCAAATCGGTTAAGAAATGACGGAGTTATGGAGTAACAAACATAAAAAAAACCATACAACCGAATTTATAACCTCCTTTTTGAAATCTTGAAGTCGGTTAAAAAAAGGGTATTCTTCGTTGTGAGTCATAAGCGTCAATAGGTTACGTCCACCGGCGTAGTATAATAGTACTCGTACCAAATAAGCGCAAATTATGCATTTTCAATCGACAATTCAATAAGATACTTACCAACTATTATTATATTTACTAGCTTTTGCCCGCGACTTCATCCACGTAGAACTCGTTATCCCCTTGGAGGAATTATTGCGATATTGTAAGGCGCAGGCTTGATTATTGCTTTCCCATACAATTTTCTACACCTCTTTAAGAAATTATTACATTCAAACGAATGATTTACCTATTGCAAGAACCGCGAATAATATCTCTACGGATGAAATTTTAAATAAATTAAAGTTTTTGTGTTACTCTGATGTGTAAGCTAATACTGGAAAGTTTTATAAACATAAATTCAGTAGTTTTTAAGATTAAGAGAAATGTACATTGTACGTACTTCCTAACATTGGCACAAACTTTAAGTTTCTAATAAACTAGTAATAAATAATACGAGGATTTGTATCACCCCGTTTCATAGACCTTAATACTTGCACTCCCGGTTTCATCCCTTTGAGGGATGATCGATATGATCATTTACTGGAAACCAAGTTTTTTCAAAGCTCCTATTTTGCGCAACTATTTTGAATTGCTTAATAGTACATTACGATACAAGTGCAGAGAATAGGAAATTCGCAACGAGTGGTGATAAATTAAAACACGACCGAAGGAAGTGTTTTAAATCAACACGAGTTACGAATTACCTATTCGCACGTGTATCGTATAACGTTTTACAGTACATATGGCTCTTTAAAGTTTCGACATATGCACGTAATCTGCTGATTACCGCACTCGTGCGGTAAAGTAGCACCATATGTACTGTAAAACGATTTTTCAGTATCAATAAATGGAAGCTAAATATCTTACTCTTGGAAACAAGTGGGCGTGCCCCGCCCTTTATATAATAATGTCTCAACGAAGTAATAAATAAAAGCATACCCTCAATGTACTAAACAAGCCTTATAGTAGTCTTTGAAATGACGTTTTAACAAAGGGAAAGCTGTATTATACAAATGGTGAATTGGCGACGTCCGCTTTTATGTCATTACGACCTGGAGTTGATCCATCAAACGCTTCCTTATAAATCCGACTTCAGATCAGCATAATGTACCTAGTCTGTGAATAGCTCATATTGGGAGCTAAATGAATAATTCTC
This sequence comes from Notocelia uddmanniana, assembly GCA_905163555.1. Taxonomy (NCBI): domain Eukaryota; kingdom Metazoa; phylum Arthropoda; class Insecta; order Lepidoptera; family Tortricidae; genus Notocelia; species Notocelia uddmanniana. The sequence goes on along the minus strand of LR991061.1, from coordinate 11,383,726 downwards.
TTTCTGAACCAAGATGACAATAGCTTTTACAAAACGTCTTTGTATCAATCAACAAGAAGATAGAAGTACCTTCATCTGTGTAAAAAGGGTATCTATTGTTTGGCGAAAAAGGTTAGACAAACTATTATCTGACAAAGTAGGTTTGAAAAACTCATCAAAATTTCTTATTTCGCCAATTTTATAAATTCACTCCTCTATAGAATAAAAAAAAATAGTGATATAAACCACATAAGAGGAATAAGTTAAAGAAAAAAGAAGTTTATTTAGCGATTTTTTTGCGAGTGGCTATTGGGTCTTATCTTAGTCATAGAAAAAGAAGTGCACAAAGTAGTACTAGAGCTTAGAAAATATTTCTGTCCAGGTATATCCGGCATAAAGGTGTACTTCACAAGCGTGAGAAGTGAACACTCGTTTTTGAACCAGCGCCGATAAAGCCGTTCGTTAAAAATTAGAAAGGTTGGCATAAAACATCTATCGAAAATCTTACCTTTGTCTGCGAACGCTGATCACGGAGAGCAAATACGTGAGCTAAATGTTCCCTCTTTTTAACCAATTTATTCCCGTTCCAAATCTACATAACAATCGCTTTTTATAAATCATAATATTCCCGGCAAACACGGGGACGTATCAGAGTATTCCCGAGGGAGGCATTCCGTCTGTTGATTTATCCGACGAGTTATTCGCCAGCTTAAATAAAATAATTTTACGGTGTTGTTAAAACCTCGCTACAAAAGTGAAATATCCTTCTGGCAGCTACAGGTTGAATACGAACGGAATATTAAGTTACTTTGAAATAAATACTTTTACCTTCACTCCTAATTGACTGTATTCAGTGGGAGAAATTTCACCGCAACTTTTTTGTTCGCGCTTTTCAATACAGTTTTAATTCGGATTTAGTTCCAGACGGAAATCTAATTTCACTGGTGCGAAACTCGGAATATTCCTTGCATCTGCCCGTTCGATAGCGTTAAATATTCGGTGCCACTGATTGCATTTAAATGTTATTCAATTTAATATACAGGGCGGGCCCTGTGATAGGAGCAAAAAGCAGGAGTTAGTATAGGTGCTCTAAGGACGCATCGGTTTAAATATTTGCTCCTGTTACTCGTACCGGGCCCACCTTGATGCAATAATGGGTTTTATATAAACGCTAGTTTAAAGAAAAAAATACCACAACATGATGTATTTATATTTTTATTTACGTATCCCATTTATATGTTACGATTAATCAAACAAAACAACAATTTTGTGTAACTGTACAGTATAGTTTAAAGATGTCGTGCAAAGAATTGACGTTATCTTAAGTAAAACACAGCCATTAGATTAATGCCTAATTATGTCTATTATAGTAAAACTAATTAACGCTCAGAGAAGCTACAAAACATGACATCTTTGAGAAAGAAATGCTTTTTGTTATAATTATACAATTAGTCTCTACACACCTTGGGTTCCACTAAACTTGTAAGTGCTTTATACATTTTATAACTTTTTGTTAACGTTGATCGTTACCGTTTAGTATGTACAAAAAATATTTCCCCTTTTATAAGCAGCGACTAGGGTCTCTATGGTCTTCATAAATTATTTAACTTATACTTATTAGTGATTCTGAGGGAGGTATATTTTTTGTTCTATGGACATTCATTTAACAATTAATTTTCAAAATTTGAACGCAGGCCGAGGGAAATGATGTATCTACACTTACTTCTAATATCACCAGACATGATTAAATCGATCCTCATAAGCTCATAAACCTTGATATTACATAGAAAGTCCAGGCGGCGAACACAGTGTTCGTGTTTTTGCGGACATTTCCACCTGGAACAAAATAATGTATATTAATCTCTAAACGTTCGCAGTTCTACAAACCTAAATAAATATTAATTTCGTATTCCCAAGTTGAAAGTTACGAAACAGGTCGCGAACGTTGACAGGGCCCCGCCTAGGTGTTTATGAGTCATAGTTGTTCACTACATTTCGAGATAAACGTTGTTCAAAATTGCCGACGTCACTTCAATTTATATCATAAAGCTTTTAACATTATTTAGTTTACTAGTAAAACAAACTTCATTGATGTTTCTTCATTGTAATTTACTGCGGCTTTGAAATCCTGTCTCTTGAAGGAACTGTTTGACGTTTGAATTATGTCTAGAATGAGAAATTATCTCCTTATTTATCTAAAGATTTTCGAAAATAACTTCAAGTAGTTTCGAAAAGGTAACTCTTCAAAAACATCAAAGTTAGTAAAGGTAAACTGTGTGACGTAGATGACGAACTCACATCCTTTGTGAATGGGCTGATAAAACACATTTTTAAAATATCACAGAGAAAGAATGTTAGATTGTGTATGTTTTGTAGCAATCAGTAATTCGGTGGGTCTTATCTTACCTTATCTGGGCGTGGCGCATGCACTTTGATCTAATGAAAACTTTTGTGCAATTGTCCCCTCCTTATACCTAATTGAAGCTGCTAGCCAACATTTCCACAAACTGGATGATGGAGCTCAGTGGGAGTACTCTAAATTCCTTTGGTTCTGGGTAGCCATTGCCGACATCATTCATTCTTCGTCGTGCAAAGGTGTGACATTCACACAGCAAGTTTTCCATTATCTCGTCATCCTTGCCACACATCCTACAATGTATGTTGTCTGATAGTTCCATTTGGTCGGGAGTCCCTTGACGTATAAACGCCCCATTCGAATAACAAAAAATCCAATATTTATTTGTCTGAGTAAGTGAATTTATGTATGCATGGTAGGTGATGATTGATGTGGATGATGGGTTAGAGCTAAATTGAACCACGTGCCGGTGAGTTAAATTAGTACTACGAGTATGGTACCGGTGAGTTAGTACTCACCTTTGTTAGAAACATATTTAGAAAGCTGCGTCCTAGTGTGGACGGTAACGGTGACGGTGGAGTCGCGCAGCACGGGTGGTTCGACCTGCACAACCGCCTCACAGCGCAGGCGCATCGCGCCGCTGGGCGTGGCTTGCACGCGTACGCGCAGCACACGCCAAGATGCGCGCAGCCCGCCCGGCAGCGGCGCGCTCAGCTCTGTTCGCTGCCACGCTTCAGGCTGTAACAAATCATATGATTGAATTTAAACTATCCTAAGTGATTCTTAGGATTTATTTTCGTACTACTCGGTTAGGTGCACTGGCGTATTGATTGTCATTACGAATAACGTGTTTTGAACTCTCCAGTAACTAGTATATTTTTTGAAATATAACACAAACGACCACATTTGCGTTTAGTCTTAATTTGTATGGCAACGCGAACAGCGCCTCTGGCGGCCTTTGGTGATAATTATTTGTTGTCATTGAAACTGAGACCAAACGCAAACGCGTTTATTTGTTTATGTTTCGAAAAAAATATACTAGAATTACAGCACTCCTTCAGGAGGCGTGTTCCCAGGGCCTCGTTGCTTCGTATACTGACGCGCCGCCGCAAAGGGATTGAAACATGTCGCCCGTGCTGTACTGTATGTTACAGTAATTAATTACTAATTTGATAATTATAATTTCATAATGTCAGTAGATTAATTTATTATCAATACCTAAAATATCTATAACAACGTCTTGATTTTGGATATTACAAGACGTCAACTAGAGCTTTTACTCGTATCGATCATGTTGTCTTTTTAACATACCGCACTCCTACAATTAACGAAAGGTAAAGTTAAGGTCTACCCATCAAAAACATTAGATACATACAACGTATGTACTGTCCGTTCCATCACATCCATGAGACGAGTCCTGTGCCCAGCAGTGGCTTGATTACAATTATGTTGAATAACTATTAAAAGGAAGATTAGTTCAAATTAAATTCATGAAAATGATCGATCAATAGTTTTAACCAGCTTAAATTCTAAAATATCATGAATGTTACTTTTACTGAAAAATGGCTTTCTTAGGTAATTAAGTAAAACTAATTAATTTACAGAAACTAAGTATTAACAAGTTGTTCAACGTTTAGAAGATCCTTTTTACTTTAATTCATCCTAAATGTTTTCCACGATAACAAATTCTCAGAATCCCAAGTTCAGTTGAAAAATAATTAACCTTCATAATCTATTTGGCTTCGCTTGGCTTACTTGGCTTGGTATGTATTCTCAATCATTTCAAAAGCCCGCGATTGTTCCATCCGATCTATTTCTAAAAGCAAACGGTCCTTTTAATCAATAACGCATCAGTACTCTGGAATCGTTTGCAGGTACTGTACGAGATGTCAATGATCGGATTCAAACGTGAACAGTGCCCAGTGATCTTCCCCTTCAATACTAAATTGCCATCCCACCGATACCCGCCAGATTAATCCTAACGAGCACTGTACGAGGTCGAACCAGAGCCCCAAATTCACTGAACAGTACATGCCCTTCACCGCATTAATACCACTGGTATTCCCGGTGTATGTAATCACGTTGAAAGTGCTTTTCCTGTGTAAAAGAAAACGGAAGGCTTAAAGTCTCGACTAATTTATTTGAACGCTTTGTATCTATATTTATTACCTAAATATCCTTTGGCGGCGAGTATGAAGACCTATTTCCACCAAATCTACAGGTGCTAACGCATGGAGATATCATAATATATTATTCATAATACTTCAGTTATGCACTGCATTTACAAATGAACTGTGAAAATACATCTGCAGCTCATAAACCTAACAGCAAACACTAAAACTAAGTGCTTTAATAATGAAGATATTATTTCAATACTAGATGACCTAACTTGCGTGGCAAGATACCGAGTACTTATGCTGTCTATTCTATAAAGTTATTGTCTGTGCCAATGTTTTGCGAGTAAAGTAATGAAGTACCTTTCCGCTATACAAACGAAGAAAGATAACCTCGACTTGTCTCCTCATGAATTCAGAGACGCCCTGGCCTGGCTATCATAGAACCCCAAACTCAATGCCACCCTCATGTGATGGATGTGGCAATAGTCAATTTAATATTGACCATGCTCTCTGTTGCAAGACTGGGGGGCAAATTTCAAGACGGCACAACGAAATTCGTGATCTATTTGCTGAATTATGTCACCAAACATGGAGCAACGTCACAATAGAACCCATAATCACAGGTGACCTTGGACTACGCGGCGACTTATCTTGCCGTGGCGTATGGAATGCTCAGAGAGAGGCTCTTTTCGATATCCGTGTTGTAGACACTGACGCTCCCTCTTACATTGCACGCCACGTCACTTCTGTCCTAAAATCTGCTGAGGCTGAAAAACAAAGAAAATACTCCGCTGCTTGCGAAGCGAAACATGCTACCTTCACCCCTCTCGTGACCTCCGTCGATGGCGTATTCGCACCACAGATGACCTCCTTTGTCAAACACATTGGCGAAGCCCTCTCAGACCGTTGGAATAAATCACTGAGTACGATACTGTGTTGGCTTAGAACAAGGATATGCACTGCCATAATTCGAGCCACCAGTATGTGCATACGAAGCACACGCCACAAATTTAAACCTGCAGCTAAACTGTTGGCGTTTGACGACGGAGCAGCCATTCCAATCACTACCTAACTAAACTTCACCAGACTGTGCATTGCAGAGACGTGATTTATTATTATTTTTATTAGTCATATATTATTATTATTTGTAATAAAAATAATCTAACGTAAAGTAATGAATGAATAGGGTCTGCAACTCTAAATGTATACGCACGCACTATACCCGCAAATTGTTATTCTGGATTTTAAATGCTAGTTTCTGAGTAGATAGACTATCATAGCATGAAGATATTGTGGGTCTCAAGTACAATAATTAATAGCAAATTCCTATTCTGGGTTTTTATTACTACTTAGGTACTTTCAGTTAGCGAATAGGGTTGAAGCGTCCCCTGGGCTCGTTAGTGCATTGTCAGGACTATCCCACTGTTATTTTGGCGCAAAGTGACGCTTAAGGATGATTCACAGTGGGCCGTTCCGTGTCCGGGCCGGCCCGTTTTCTTCTAGAGAAATACGGCGGCCGTTGCGTTTGCTGTCAAAGAAAACGGGCCGGCCCGGACACGGGACGGTCTACTGTGAATCATCCTGGTGTAGGTTGTCAGGGTCATTGCCACATAAAATAAGAATGAATATTAATGCATATTTCATACTTTTCGAGATATAGAAGGCAATAACGAAAATAATCTCATCGAATATTGATTGCTCAGGTTGATTTGATCCCTCACTTATGTCACGCTACTGTAGTACTGTTTATGGTTAAAATTCGACTGCTAACGTCATCACTAAGGCAGTTTGGGCTTCTGTGCCTTTATCATTCATTATTCTGTGGCATTGTGTCTAAATATAAATGCTTGATACTGTCCACCAACCTTTTGTAATTCGTCGTCGATGTACCAATTAATATCTGACGGAGGCAGCGAGTAGTCCGTTGTACAGTTCAGCAGTATTTGATCTCCCGGCTTCACCAAATTCGGAGCTCCAATTATGACTGGATCCTCATCCGGCATAGCTGCAGTTAAAATTAATTTGAATAAATCACAAAGTTATATATAGCCCTAAGCTTATTACTAAGTTAGTATTGAATAGGGTTATTAAAAAAAATTAGAGAATTTTCTTTCGAGCATCGTTCAGTTCTCGAGTTGTGACAAAGGATGGAAATGTAATTAAACCTTTAGGCGCAGAAGCACTCAGAGCGACGTCCTGTTACGCCGGAATCAAAGGAATGACAATATGTTAACCGCAGTCCTCGGTGAACGAGTATTTTCGATCTTCCATCAGACATTTATTTTAAAGAACAGCAAAATTGTGATTTAAACTCTTTGATGGAAATTAAATTTCCATAACGTATTTTTTGTTACTCATTACTTTCATTTACATTTCATACACAATGAACGTTCAGGCAGCCTTTAGCTTGCTGATCCTGATTGTATTATTTCATTATTTTAACGAATCTGTTCCAACGGAAATTGAAGGAATCTTTATTTTCTTTCTGACGATTCGGAATCTGAAATAATTAATTTTAAGGTAGGAAACAAATGTTATATAAAAGCGTATTTCGTAGGTACTCTGAATTTGTTTTCGGAAAACAGAATGATAATGAAAATTATAATTACTTTGCTGATGCCGCACGTGGAACCAACGGTTGTTTTATTATTGTATTTTCTGACTTTCATTTAGATAAGCCATCTCTGTGAAATGAATTTCCTACTGACGCAAGTAATGCGAAGGTGATACACACAACAGTAAGCGCCTCGCGTCGTCGTTTTGATTACGAATAACAATAAAACTCGAACAAAGTATGTTTTATTTTGTCAATTTAGGCTTAAAACACAACCTTTTTGGTATAGGGTTGCGTTCACAGTTGCGTTATTAATATGTTACGCCAAGATTTCCATCTCTATATAATTACTAAACCTAAGCCTTCATGTAAGGCCTGCTTCGTAGCGAATTTGCCAATCCATTTTTTTTTCTTCATTTTTTTTCAAAAACTTTTGTACAATGATAAACATTATTCTCTGCAACGATACGCGTTTGCACTAGCCCCAAACAAGGCCATTAACCTCGCACACGCATCAATGTATCCAATGTGTAATGTTAAATATTTTCGCAATAATTAGTGTACGATTGACCAGCGAGAATAAACCACCGCCGCACGTCCTCCAAATTACAAGACAATGCATCCTTACACAACTTTTGTTTATACAGGGTGATTCGGGAGACGTGAGCAAGATCAACACTACAGATTCAGTAGATCATAAGCTACTGCTTCGTGCCACTATTAGTGAAATTAACGTTCGTTTACCTTTGGTGTTGAAAACAAAATGTTTTAAATTATTTACGAAATTCATGGTCACTCTACAATCAGAACACTTCAGTCAACTGATACGTGTCAAACTGAATGTCATCCGAGTCTGGTTACTTTTGAAATATCTTATCTCACTCAATGTGGCAATTTACTTTCTTCGTAATCAAAATGCTGTCATAACAGTTAGAGGTTTAATCTTTATAAACCAGTTGTAGTAGGGTGACCATGATTGTAGAGAATTAAACTTTAACTTAACAAAAATTAAAATACAGGAAAAAGGTATAGGTGTTTCACTTAAATACAATGGTGAACGATTCATTGCCATTTACTATGTATGTAGTGTTGGTCCTGCTCACGTCTCCTGAATCACCCTGTACTTACACCATAAAAATTCGCAGAGTCACAAAGTATAGAATAATAAATAGTTATCTAATGTCTCAGTTTCGCAAAAATATCCTGAAGTGAACGCCGAAAATGCATCTCCGACAAAATGGCTGCCAAAAACTTAATACTTGGCGACAAAAGGTACGTAAAACTGGTTTCTAAAACCACCTGGTGACCAACATTACACTATTGCCCTCGATCCGGTGATCGTTGCCGAGTTTTTTGTCACCTTTCAATAAAGAAATCTATATAAACAGTCATTAGAAGGAACGGCTCGTAGCTTTTGTTACAAAATACGATATTTCAACATTATTTTGACCGTATGCGGAGACAACCTACGATGGTAAAGTGACTATGATCCTTAAATGTAATACTCTCCAAATCGGACCTTAAAGTCTTGAACGGCGATGGGCTGGCCAAGAGATTCTTAAGAGACCACATGTGACAAAGATAAGTAGACGAAAAATATATCTTGCTTGATGGAATTTGCACCATGAAGAAAACAAAACACGCAAACAAAATAAGTGTGAACATGATATTGAAAAAGTTATAAACAAAACAAATTTCAATTAAATCGGCTTAAGTACCATTACAATGACCTTAAATTTAGCATATTCGTTATGAAGCAGGCAGACATATAATGACTACATTTAGAGAAAGGCACTGAAAATCAAATATGTACCGTAAAAGTATAAACAGAAAGGTATTTACTTAAGGAACGGAATACCCCCAAATGATAGATTTTGAAACGATACGGCTCACGACTGAACCTGTAAAAATATCTAGAAAATATGGCGTTATTTAATATTTCATTAACAAACGGAATAATTAATTTTTTTGTAAAACTTTTAATACTTTGTTAAAAAAACTTTTAAACATGCAGTTTTTAACATAAAATTTACTTCAATCCTTTAAGCTACCAGTGATATTTACACGGTGCTTTTGGAAAAAAGATTCGTGATTTATATATTTAAAAGCTGAACATTTGAAATTTCGATACAATCATTAGTTTTGACGATACGTTTTTTATCCAAAATGTCGCGAGAAAATACGAGTGCCCAGTCTAGCGCCGACACTCGAGCGGAAAGGCTGTGTCACTTTTTGTCACAATCTTACAATAAAATGAAATGGCGTCAGATAGGAGTGGAGTTCTAACAACTATCCTCCCCGCTACCATCTTCTCCATAGCGCGAAGTATCAGTAACACAATACTGACTCGGATTTCTATAATTTATTTACTAAAATAAAGCATAATTTTTTGGAATGAACGCATTCAATAAATTCTATATTTTATTCCGCGGTGATACATTTTAGAATAATGCACCTTTTTTCTCTTATTTTTCGGGCGGCTACTAGATTATTAACATTACGTATTTGAAGAACAAAAAATTTATAATCATAATTTTCTCATTATGAGGTAATGTCACTGGTAGATTGATACTTTGGAGATAGTAAGTATATTGACTTATTCAGTCGTTTATTTTATATTCAATTATAACCACCAATTAATGTACGTATTACATTATAGTAGGTATTATTAATAATTCAAACGTAACGCATACATAATGAAAGTATAATTTCTTAATTTAGTTTTTCATTTAAATACCAATAACATGAGAGCATCGTTCTCGGCGTTTGGATCTTAAGCTATATCGAATTAAGTGAAATCGGCCACCAACTCCGCGCGATGTAACGTCAGAGGAAACGCGGCCGGCAGTAAAGTGGGGCTAAATCTCAAGGACGATTGGGCAGGCTACTCCTCTTAAGGGTTTTTATATTTGAGAAAATTATCTAGCTAATACCTCTTTTAATCATACATTATTCAGCTGATACCTACCTTTGAACCTTGACGGAATTGCTTTAAGATACGTCCCTTTAGATTTCCCAAAGGCATAACCTACACTACGCAGAAGTCCGGCTCACACGTGCCTCCGTGTACTATGATGACGGAACCGGTGAAATATGAATAACTTGTTAAAAAAAATTGCAACTCTCACCGACAACAGTCATATGTTTGGTCTGCCTCGCAATCTGGAACTTGGGTCCCTCGGTGGAGACCTCACACGTGTAGGCGGCCCTCGTGGCCAGTGGAAGAGGCATGACGTGCACTACACAGGAGTCCGGCTCACAAGTGCCGCCTTGCACCATGATTCCGGTCACATTGAAGAGGCGGATCTGAGTCTGTGGACAGAATTGTGTGATAAGTCTTCTATTCTTAAAACTTAATCATCATTATCCTAGGGTTATTCCAGCACAGTTGCATCTTGAAGGATACCCGGTTATATCTAAGCAAAAGAATTGGCATCGGTACATCGGGAGCACTCAGTTAGTAACCACTCAAAGCGTTCATCTATCCAAGAGCTCACCCCGGCCGCTGCACGCGGCCTCGCTGGGCCAAATAATTTAAACTTAATAAGCCTGTGTTTACTAAAATTTAGGTATTTTATCCATTTTTCACAAACAGTAATTTATCACTCCGACAAATAAAGACAAAGTTATTTAACAGTATTTTAGATAAAATAGGCTTAATCCTATGTCACTGGAGAGCAAACTGTAACGCTTTCGGTGACAGGAGACTGCTTCGCGGGCGCTCGCCTCGTGGGTTATTTCCTCTACATACGCGGTTTTTCCCATCTTGTTGGTTTACAAGCATAGCGCTAAAAAATTGTTCGCAGTGAATGACGACATGCATTGAGAGTGCTACAGGCGCTTTTCGCTATATGTGGTCATTGCTACTATCGCTACGAGTGATTATACGCTTAGCGCTTCTGCTACTCACTCCGTTAGTAGCCAAACTAAACACAGAAGGGAAAACTGCGTTATAACGTAAAGAAATTCATTAGCGTGTATTTACAATAACATTTTTCCATTCACTCCTTGTCCTCCATGTGCATCCACCAAAGCTACGTATAATGGTAATGAAACAAAAAAAAGGCTTTTATAGATCCCGCTTTCGATGGATACGAAAAAAAAATTGGATGGCTTCCTCACAGTCAGCCTTTAGCTTTCCACGATTATCGGAGGTACAAACTCCTTTTTTTACGAGTATGCTGTATGCATCACAGTGCGCATACGTTCACAGAATAATCAGATTAACTTTAACCTTTTAGTGCCAGAAACCCGCTAAGTGGGCACTTGTCTCTTAGGCGCTTTCCGCTACATACGGTTTTCCGCGTGTCATGGGCTACGAGCGTAGCGCTACGAAATTGTTGGTAGTGAACAAGTACTATTTACTTCTAATAGTAGAAATTGTATGTGCTAATTTCTGTGTAGCCTAATAGTTAGCTGGTTAAGATTGCCATTTGGCGGTAAGCCCGCCGACCTAACTCTCAGCTCTATTGGTTTTTGGTCCATTTTGACGTATGGTCCTTTAAAGTGAATTTCGAGGGGAAATCAAAGTCAACATCATTTTTCAAAATAATAGCTTTAGAGTTTTTTTTTATTTCATTGCACGTTTGAGAAAAACACTACACATAATATTTACCCCGGTATAAAAAGGGATTGCTAGCCTCGTGTCACTGCCCAGCCTCACATACTTGACAAGCAATATCTATTTTCCCGGCTTCTGAAGTAATGTGTACATGCTATTAACGTACGCATATCACTTAATATTAATTAATATTCATATTGGGGGACAATCTTATACAAATCGACCTAGTTCCAAACTAAGCAAAGCTTGTACTATGTGTACTAGACGATGATATATACATACTTATAATATAGATAAATACATACTTAAATACATAGGAAACATCCAAGACCCAGGAACAATATTCGTGATAAAAGCACAAATAATGCCCTGACCAAGATTCGAAGCCGGGACCTCCGGATTCGTAGGCAGGGTCACTACCAACTAAGCCAAAGTAGGCGTCGAACACAGACGACAAATGTTCAATTATTAATTAAATGCGTAAAATAAATAAAATTAAAAGCAGCGCCTTGTTAAAATTTTAATTCCTCTTCTAATTTTAAAGACTTACAAGTGTCGGCGAAATCATTTAACCTGAATATAATTACAAACTTACATTTCACGTGCTTTATTTAAAATTAGAACTCATTAGGTGTGAGTTTATGTATGTATGTATGTAACTAGAACTTATTAGTTATTAATTGCGCCTGACAGAGACTTAACACTTTAACTTACAGTCAAGCGTCGAACTTAACTCGGTTTTCAAGACAGTGACCTTTCTTTTCTATATAGGTATCTTTCTTCATAAGTATACTGGGAGCTCCCAGTTATTTATTTGTACACCTCACGAATTATTTTTGTTCCAAATTTAAATATTTCCAAAAACTGACTGGACGAAATCTATACATATCCTCCCATTCAAACCTCAAACCTGCTCACAAAACTTCACAAGAATAGTCAGAAAAAAAGTGTCTGAATTAAACTGAAACGGAGAGCTTCGTTTCACTAGGTCAAATATTAGTTTATTGTACATATTGATGTTTACCTTTTGCGACGGATTGTATCGGAAGATCTCGTGCAAGTCCCGGTACCACTTGACAGAGTGGAGCTTCTGGTCGTCCATTTGGAAATGGCAGCTGAGCTCGGCCGCGCGCCGCGGGTCGGCGTACAGGGGCACTTTTAATTGGGTGATCTCATGGGCTGATGTCAGGGCTGTCGACAAGAGAATAGGATTAGCTAGATCATCGTAAAAAAACCGGCCAAGTGCGAGTCGGACGCGCGCACCGAGGGTTCCGTAAAAATATTTTTATTATATGATGTAACTAAAAATTTACGGGTTTCGCAATTTTTCCTTTATCTGTGCTTTACGTTGCTACGTGCCAAATTTCAAGATTCTGAGTTCATGGGAAGTACCCTGTAGGTTTTGCTTCCCTTGCGAGTGTAGAAAATTTGCGGTTGATATAAATTCCAGACTTGACAGACACACAGACGGACGGACAACAAAGCCATCCTATAAGGGTTCCGCTATTTCCTTTCGAGGTACGGAACCCTAAAAAAAGAAAAATCATCAGTAGCCTATATACGTCCCGCTGCTGGACACAGATAGCTCATAGATGAGATGGAACGGGCAGTAGTTCCCACGCCTGGTTCAGTGCTTGTTAGATATAGATATATATACCACCCAGGGGTCAGGTCACGTGAGTACTCCTTACGGACGTAGTGCAACTTCGACGACCCCCCCCACTCCCTGTCAAGTGTGTGGGCAACTTTGACTGTTAGAAGTTCTCAAGCCGCCCGAAGGCCTCTAACTTGGCTTAAAAATGTCTCCTAAAGCAGCAGGCGTTGCTAATTAAGCTATCACTTAACGTCATAATAATAATCGGGTGTTGCCCTTAGGCCATTTTTAATGTCGCTATTTTTAGGGGCCCATCTAGCAGAGGGCGAGTCACCGTCTCCCTGAGATAAAAATGTGAGACAGTTTTATTAGGCAGACGTCAGTTGTCTCACTCAATAGCCCAGCCATTAGTCCATCATATTCACCCAATAATCCGGTTCATTTAGGTTCCATCAACCAGCAACAGTTCCTATACAGGAAGGCGGGTGCTGTCTCTGAGTGAGTCCCATGACACGGGCAGGGACAGCATCCGCTCGGTGTACCCCTTGCATTTCATTAAATTATCAAAAGGGCCTCTACGTGTTGGCTATGTGGTACTCGGTTAGTACTTCGGCTCCGCGCACGCACCGTTGTCCCGTGAGTGGAAAAGACATACAATAATAATTATCGTATGGCATTTATTTTCGAACCGTGAGATCTTCGAGAAGACAACAAGTATGGATAAGACATTCGTCATATTTCGAGTACAAGCGTGACGGCCAGCTTATTCACAACGATAAGTGATAAAATGGCAACCATCATACACCCGCAGGTATTTATCACACAAAACGATCCTACATGGGTGAAACTACTTATAAATAGTTTCACCAATGTCTGCATTTTTCTGTGCGGCATCCGTAACTTATAAGCTGTCAAGTATCAATTGTCACTCAAGTCAGTACAGCCTCTTTACTGCGAGCCTACATTTAAATGAGGCTCGGTACCGGGGCGGTACGAATGCAGTACTTCATCCATACCGGGGCTTCTACGCATTACGTTGCTACTGCGCAAACTTAATACGGAAATAATGTATTTAATACTTTTGGCCATGGTTGTACAGCTGACATCTATCTAATCATAAGGCGTACCGCCTCCACCTGGCGAATTCCTGACCTATCAGGAATTCGCTAAAAGAAGAAAATTAAGTAAAATTTAACCGTCATATTTATAATCTGAACAGAAACAGAGCTTAACATTCTATGGTATGTTAGCGAGATTACGAAAAAATATTGGTATTGTTAATCGCTAAGTATTCTATATGTCAAAAACATTTGAAGTAAGGTTAAACTTTCAGAGACGTGGGTCATAATCATGTTTAAATGTTTAAGTAGTTTACATTCAAGTCTAACTCCGTCCTCCTTCAAACTCTTAAGTATTCACGTAACTTGCGTCAAAGATACTCTAAGAACTTTGTTTACACGTTAATTCTAAAAACCGTCTTGTCGGCTTTGTACGAAGTTAGAATTATGCTCGTGCTCGTTATAAAATGATTACTAGAGAATTGTGAAGTCGGTAAGTATTTTATTATGGTAAAATGTGTGTACAAAACTGTAAGCCTATAGGTTGTCTAGTAAATGTAATTGTCATGCACTTAAGTAACATATTCACGACTATATTGCTACCTTGCATGTGTTCTTTTGAATCTGATTAGTAGGAGAGACAGTAAAAACTGTATAATTTGTGTCATAGGTCTACCAAATCACTGCCCTGGCATACCTATATACGGTGCTTTCAAAAATACTACAATACCAAAACTATACTAAGTACACTAAGTGTGGTATTACTATTATAAGATTTATAAGCAAAAAATGGCACTCTTATACTAAATATAAAATTCATAGTAAATAAAATAATATTGGGGGATAATCTTACACAAATCGACCAAATCCCAAACTAAGCAAAGCTTGTACTATGGGTACTAGACGACGATATCCATACTTATGTATATATATAAATACATAGAAAACATCCAAAACCCAGGAACAAATAACTGTGCTAAATGCATAAATAATGCCCTGGCCGGGATTCGAACCCGGGACCTCTAGCTTCGGAGGCAGTGTCACTGCCAACTAGGCTAAACAAGCCGTCAAAATAATAATATTTATTTGCATCCTTGTGTACAAGGACCCCGGTAGGATGTAGCAACATTTTATAAAAGGTACATTTTATACAGTTTAGTTATGTAGATCTTAGGACTAGGTACTAACTATGTTACTTAGAACTACAATGAACTACTATGTTACTTAGATGTTAACATTACAATTATTAGGGATTAAAATGGAGCATATTACATTAGCATTAAATTTATTACAGTTTATACTCTGCGTCTTAAAGTCGTCTTGACTGTAACTAAAACAAATCGAATTCAGCTTCGTTATTGTCTGAAAGCATAATGGACGCGTGTCATTCGAAAATCGGTCAAGTAAGTGTCAAGCGAGCACCGAGCGACGTTCTAGCCTCTCCGCATTCACAAACGCCATTATCAAATAATAGCGAGTTTTTATTACAACAAACCATAGATCTGAGACTAGGATGTTTTCTATGTATTGAAGTATGTTTACGTATATATCTATTAAATATATCGTCGTCTAGTACCGATAACACAAACCTTGTTGAGCTTACTACGGGACTAGTTCTATTTGTGTAAAAAATGTCCCCTTATGTTTATTTATTTATTTATCTGAGCAATAAAGCTGCTATTTACTCTGCGAAACGATTTCTGGAAGGAAAGTTTTTAAATTATTGTATTATCATTAAAATAATTGAATTTCCCTTAATTATTGTCTGAAATCGTAATGAGCGCTATATCGCTCGAAAATTGGTCAAGTGTCAATGAGAACCGGGCGACCACGTTCTAGCCTCTACATCTATAAACGCCTAGACCATATAATGGGGAAGAAAAATTACAAAATAAAAAATAGATCTCTCTAATGCAGATGTTAGCTAATCCCTGCTTAATGAATGTTAAAACTTACTTTAATCAATATTTGTACGATAAACGCTAAAGTAACTTACCTTCCGCGAACTTAAGCAACCACCCCTTTCTTTGCCATTTCTGTTCCAAGTCTTTGGCTTTTGTGCTTCTGGTCAGCCATCTGCCTTTCACATGGTATGATTTGTAGATTTATAGATCGTAAAAATTTGATATTGCACTGACAGGACTAGCAAGCCCATCGCCCAGAATATAATTCAACTGTAACCGTAAGCGGCAACCGTAGTAGCCTCTTACGACAACCACGGTATGAATGGGGGTGGTGTTATTCTAACCTAACACTACATGTGTGTGAAATAGGTATTGAACTGAGACTAGATACCAGAAACCTAGAATAAGAGAGAACATGTTTGATGCCCCGTTGGTATGGATCGCGCCATTGTTGATTTAGCCCTTGTTTTTTCAACAGAATACCCAACGGGCATTGAAGCTAAAAAAGTTAGTGGAGAGCTATTTGCTGTCACATCGATGTGAAGCGTGTATTATAACATATTCTTTGACCTAAACTTATTGAAACTTTTTGGGTCATTTTTCATAAATAATAAAGTGAAATTGTTCTGCATAACAACGCAAATTAGCCCGAAAAATGATTATTTGGAGAGTTCACCGAAACGTACCACCTTATACATAAACGGTAATGACTATAAAACGCGCAATTCAGTCTTGCCCACGGGCCACGGAACGTTTAACACAAATTGCAAAGTGGTCCACAGAAATTCAGAGGACTAGCGGAATCGGTTTAAAATTATGACAAATTGTATACCGAGTAAACTTGGTAAACGCACGGGCAAATGTTTGTGCGCCGAGGGTCGGGCTCCGCTCGTAAACATAAGGTTGATGCAGCCAATGAGCCAGCGACCTGCGACGTATGCACCGGATATCAATCTGACTCAACAATTTGTTTACCAATTGGTGTGTGCGCTCGCACTAATGAGGGCAGGCAGCAGACTTATATCACTTGCTTTTGCTTCGTACAAAATCGAATAAGGAATATGCTGTTAGAGTTTTCACATACGCAGCATTCCCTTTTCATTTTTACTAAAGCAATTTTTATTAAATAAACTATCCTGTGTCCGTCTAACAATATCTCCATACCAAATGTCTTCTTAAGTCCGTCCACTTCCAATATTATTTAAGCATAATAAACAGAACAGACAGACTCAGACAGAAATACTTACGAATTTAGGTATAATACTAGTGAATTAAATTAAGTGAATCCGAGTAAATGAAAATTATTAAATGCCACGTAGTTAATTGTAAAATATTCTGTATATTATTTCCATTTATAACACATACTTTCTATGGCGTTAATATAAAAATGTTTAAAAAAATATATGTGAATTTTTGGATCACTTTTTTCTTCTATGGGGATATCAACAACCCGTGATTCTAAGTAGACATGAAATTACCATTCCTGAAAATTTTGAAATAAAAAGACCCATAATAGAAAAAAATACTTTTTCCCGGAATCTGTCAAAAAAATCGAATCTTTGGTGCAATCTCCTGTCCTTTTGATCTCACTTCAAGTTTGTTGATTTTAGGTGAATAAATTTCAGTTGTACGCGATTAAGTCACGTTCACCAATAATAAGTTGTTACTATACTTTTTAACAACACGAATAAATATTATCCTTGTACAACTATTGCTCGCAAAGAAATTTAACAATATTTTTATCGAATACCTACATATCGATAAAAATATTTAAGATTTTCTTTGCCCATTATTAACAGCCAGCAGCCAGCATTCCAGTCTATGCCGCGTTTATTGATGTGCCTAAGGAAACTTTCCAAAATTGCGAAATGTTTCGGAAATTTAACGTAGGAAAAATTCGGAAAATTTCTAACATTTTTGTATGGGACTTGTAACTTTCTATTTTTAAATTTAAATTGCCTATATTTCTAGTGAAAGTTTCATGAAATTTCCGAGAATTTATAGAATATTATAGAAGCTTTCCGCAACTTGCACATCTGTAGCCGCGTTCATAAAAAAATTGTACCGACCTTTTAATATTGATCCCGTTGAACTCTGAGGACTTTTTAATTTTTAGTGGAAGTTTATTATTGAAAGCATTTCAAACGTAGATAATGGAAATGTCAGAGGTCCTACATTTAGGACGTTGATAAGGCCGGTATTTTATCTGGGATATTTCGCAGACGGCCCCCCATCATCATACCATCCGGGACACATCTCCACTTTACAGTCTCTGTTTTTTTTGATTTTGAACTCACACATCTACTTGTACTCGTTTTCTTCATTGTCTCTCATTTGGCAAATATCGCAGATAGGCATTTGGCAAAGGAAATTGACATGCGTACCTTTTCATGTCTTATTTTCATTGTGACAAAAGCGTATAAGGTACGGTGTTCCAATTTCCGTGGCCGTAAACGTTAATTAGTATCTAATTTCTCACTTCAATTTAGAAACTATCGCCACATTTCAAGGCGGTGCCGGTGAAAGGGCGTACACTTAAGTACCTAATTTCTATGCAAATACTCGTACCAGTAACTTGCCTAAATTTACACACTTGCTTGTTATTCTTTTTTTAAGTGCATTTGATCACGACGGTATGTTCCAATTAGCTCCTAGTTGTGGACCTTTTGGTTTTCTCCTAGTGAAAAAGGTTAGCTAAGGCAATGAACACTTAAGCCTTTGACAACCACGGTAATGTTCATAAATAGATATGTATTTATTGTCTTGCGATTAGGTCAGACCCCAGGCACCCTTCAGGACGACTGCAACTGTACTGGGATACCGCTAGCATGTTAATGGTGAGACATATTATTATCGTCATGAATCTCTAGACTCGGGAAATAATTCACGTACAGTTTTAGTGAATAATACTGATGGACATATATACACCTAACAGAACACCGAATCCCTATCTATCCCGCGCTATCCCGCGCTAACGCATGCAACGTACTCAGTTGTCAATTTAGGGTCGTCTCGTTTGCGCATCAACGCCGTCATCTAGTAACGTGATTACACAAACGAGTTGGACAATGATGTCACTGTCCGGCGGTGTCAGCCGCGTTTGGGTGAATTTGTTAAGCGGGGTGGTGTTTCTTCGGTGGTGTTTGAGAGCTGGGTTCAGCCGAAGTGGCAAGAGAAACAGGCCTGGTTAAGAAAAAGTTAAACACAAGGACGGGCCATTTAAATGATGAAACGTTATGATAAACAGAACTAGGTACCTAGCTTAAGATAGACATACTAACAGTACATATATAATACGTATGGATAATAATCCCTACTATCTCAGGAAACATCCCTATTTCTAGAAGGTATAACTACGTACAATGAGCATTATGTTTAGCTTCAAGTTATATACAAGATACATCTCCGATAACCTCAATATTGCTGCTCATATTTCTGCACGAGAATAAATATTTCAACGTTCCCGAAATACCCACATCATCTGACCTTTGCCTGGCATCTTGCATCGATTATCTTATCTTAAAATACAATTCTGATTAAAGGTGGCCCGGACGTAATCAGACAGAGACAATTATATGTACTTGTTTTTGTCACTGTCAGTGGATACAAAAATTAAATTTGTAAAGTGACGTTGTCGCCACCGATCAAATTTTGCTATGCGTCTAATTCAGCAGTTATGTCATTTTTCCTGGAACTAATTCCAAATTCAATGGAACTTTTATAAGCCAGGTTGAAGTGTGTTGTGGGTGACACAATATCAAATTTTCTCCATCTATAAACCTGTAACTGCTAAAACTGGCCCTGAAAATTAATTTTCATGTGGTCTGCCTACCCCTTTTGGGAACATAGGCGTGAGTTTATGTATGTATGTACGTGTATGTTTTACAGGTTATTTGAGAATATGCTAAGAAGACTATCCTAAGTTTGTGACCTCCAAGGGGGACAATTACCTGGTATTATTATTTTTTTTACTTATATCTCTAAAACTAAGGACATTTTATGTACCACATTGTGTGAGTATGAGCATTAAATTTCCTAAAAGTTCGTTGGTAAACCAGATTTTCAGACCTAAGGAGAAACAGTCGATGAAAGTTAAAGTTTATAGGAAAACTCGCTAAAAGTTAGCGGCCTACCTAAAAGTTTCTTTAAAGATTTTAAACCGATAATTGACCGTCATAAGCGTAAAAAAATAAATTTTAGGATGTTTATTAAGCTCGCACGAATCGATTAACGCTAAAACTGCTGAAATATAACCCTTTTTTTAACAAAAATCTACGACGACTTTCTGACATCACAGCCATGGAATACTATCCAGCTACATACATACATTTGTTCGACAAGGCGACTGGACTAACTACAATGGCTCACTGACCCAAGATGAGTCTTAGCTTCCGACACGAGTCGTCTCCACTTATTCCGATCTTGCGCTATTTCCCGCCAGTTCGCGGCTTGAAGAATGCGTAGGTCTAATTCAACGACATCGTTCCACCGATACCTGGGACGTCCAAGGGGTCACCTCCCTACTGGCTAGCTCAGAAAGGCCCGTTTGGCGCCCCGATCTTCCCTCATCCTTTCCTTTGGCTGCGGTGACCGCTTACCATCAGGCGGGCCATACGCTCGTTTGCCACCGACGTGGTATATAAAAAAAAAACATGGCCGAGCCAGTAGAGACGGTGCATTTTCACCTCTCCGATGATATTGGGTATGGCCATAAAATCCTCAATGTCGACGTTCTTCTGACTCGGAAGCTTCCATCATCTCTTCTCACAAGACCTAGTAATTAATTTACGGAGTATTTTTCTTTCGGCCACCAGTAGCTTATTTTCTTCTTTAAGTGTTAGCGTCCAAGAATCACATCCATAGCCTTGTGACCGTTTTGTATATGCGACATTTGGTGTTTCTGTCAAGAAGCTTGAACACTAACACTTCATGAAGCGCGGCACAGCATCGCAAGGTGTCCTGGACGCGGATGTCTATTTCCTCGTCTCTGGTATTGGTGTCGGTGACAGTGCAGCCTAAGTATTTAAATTTGGTCAAGCCATTGTAAACGATATCCCCAACATGAAGATCCTCCCCTTAACCCCTCCCGTTTTTGTAACGCTTCATGTGGAGCTAATCGGTTTTTGCTGGCTTAGTACTTAGGCCCACCATCTTGGCATCGGTTTCCAGGACTCTCATGGACTCTGCAACTTCCTCTCTAGTTTCTCCGAGCAAGGAAAGGTCATCAGCATACCCTATTACCTTATGCGTTCCATTGAGTCGCAGCCCAACATCTAGCGTAATCTAATCGACTGGACTAGTAGTGCATTATTAATTAATGTCATTACTGCAACAGTAGCAACAGGTTCCTTACCACCATTACTGAAAATATTCACTTGTATTTTTGTTGCACGTGCTTGCAGCAGATTACTATCACTAATATTTAAGTGATCCTACACTTCATATTTTTCAAGGGACCTTCGAACCAGATATTTTTAAAGTACTTCAACATACTAAACCCTTACTTCAGTTACCGTAGAGTAATTAAACTTGTCTCAACAGAAGTTCGAAATGTAATTCATTTGCAAGTTACACACTACGACAGATTTAATGTCATCTCATATACCACAGGACTTTCCTATCTACATAAATTAGAACACTTAGTTACGAAGGGACTGGTTTAATATTCAGAAGTTCACAACGTAATTTCTATTTAATTTGTTACCAAGTTTATAATTAAGTTTGTTCAAAGATTAGGACCTACATATTCAAAGTAGTAGAAAAAGATTTTTTACTTTGTGTATTTATTTATTTGTGGCATTAGCTAAAAGACTCTAGGGCAAAACACTAAATTAAGAAAATGCCGTGGGATGCTCGTATGAGAGCAAAATTAAATTATATCTACGATTTAATAATCATTTCATATTTAGGTTCTTATTATGTTGTATTAAGTTCACCTGTAATATTAATTTTTACTTTTTCGAGGTATCAATGTAATAACATATTCAGAGAAAAATCCGACGACAATTATATTTATTGCAAATATATGAAAATTAGTTAATTTATTTTGCTGTCCTAGATACTTTTTTTTGCGAAACGAAATTATTAAGATTATTTTATATACTTATCATCATCGTATCATCATCATCACCATATGAGAAAGTTTCACAATGACTAGTCCTGCGCCTTCCGCATCCAGCGGTCTCCTGCAACCTTTACCAATAATATAATCAGTCCATCTTATGGGGGGTCTACCCATGCTACGCCTTCCGGTACGCCTTTTAGTAATAATTCAATTAAAACTGTTTAGTCCTTTTTTTCAAAAAGCTAGGAAAACACTTACTGATCATTTCTGAAATCGCACGGAGTTTGATTTTAGTCAAACTCTGTGCTTCACGAAATTGATGTATCGGTTGTGGCATTAGCAAAATAAAGAGGACTTTTGCCAAAATCGCAAATGTGTAGCGGTGCCTTTCACTCAAATGAATTTGTCGTATAAAGGAGCAAGCTGCAAGATGCTTATTTTAAGTATATTTTTAACCCCAGAAACGGAACCCATGAGGTGCCGGTTTAGAATAGCACCACCCCCTTTCTTCCCTTGGGTGTCGTAAGAGGCGACTATGGTAACCAGGTTGAAGTGTGTTGCGGGCGATGAGCTAGCAACCTGTCACTGCGATATCAAATTTTCTCCAACTATAAACATACGATCCGAGGCACACCTTGCGCCAAATCACAGCACAACTTTAAACAATTACAGTATATACTCAACATCCCATCCGGATGGAACAGCTCATGCGGGCACTGCGGTGATTGTAAAGAAACACATCAAACATATAATTCTCCCAGAGTATAAAACAGAACCAATACAAGCAACCACAATATTGGTACAAGATAAACGAGGCTCCATAACTCTCTCAGCTGTATACTGTCCACCTAAGCACACCATAAAGAAAGAAGCATTTACAGATTACTTTAAGACGCTCAGATATAGATTCATTTGTGGAGGTGACTTTAATGCAAAACACGTCTATTGGGGATCAAGACTTACACTACCTAGAGGCAGAGAAATGAAAAAAAGTTTAGACCAAAACAAATTAAGTGTGCTCAGTACTGGCGAACCATCCTACCGGCCCACCGATCCAAACAAAAAGCCAGATCTCTTGGACTTCTTTGTATATAAAGGCTTGTCTAATCATTATTTGCATGCACAGACATCCTTGGATAGCAGTTCAGACCATACACCAGTAATTGCTATAATAAGTACTACTATTATTGAAAAACCAGTGAAAGAGCGACTTTACACCAATAAGACCGACTGGGAAGCATTCAGGTACTACATAAACGAAAATCTTGATCTGAAAGTGTCAATTAAAACAAAAGGAGACATCGAGAAATTTGCAAATACTCTGACAAACCTAATACAAACAGCCGCATGGATATATACACCGGCAGACACATTAAGACAAGGTAACAGTGTGCCTACAGATATTAAAGCAAGGATCCTGGAAAAGAGACGACTCAAAAGGGTCTGGCACTGTAGTCGTCATCCTCAAGATAAAAAAGCCTTTAATAGAGCATCCGCTGACCTAAAACAGTACCTTAAAGACATCGAAGAGGAAACCCTGCAGAACAAACTATCAAACTTGAACCCTCAAGCCAAAAATGAGTACTCTCTCTGGAACGCGGTTAAACGTAACAAAGTAGCACCCCAGGCCTAACACCATCCACTAAAAAATGGTAACAACACATGGGCTAGAAATGACAAAGAACGGGCTGAGGTCTTTGGACAATTTCTGAAAAAAGTTCTCATTCCGAACAGCGGCGACGTAGAAACTGAAAAAGAAATACAAGACTATCTAAATACAGATCTGCAACTATGTCTTCGAATCCAAAGCTGCTCACCTAGAGAAGTCCAAAGAGATATAAAAGGATTACAGCTAAATAAGGCTCCTGGTTTCTGCTTGATAACAGCTGAAATCTTACAACAACTTCCTAAAAAGGCGATAGTTGGCATAACATATCTAATTAATGCCATTCTCAGAGTTGGACACGTTCCAATGATATGGAAAATATCAGAGATTATCATGATACAGAAACCTAGCAAACCTTCGCATCTAGCATCGTCTTACAGACCAATTAGTAATAATATCGAAATTGTTCGAGAGGATAATACTGCGAAGACTAACACAAGCACTCAACGATAACGCTGTCATCCCTCAACATCAGTTTGGCTTCAGAACTGGCCATTCCACAATAGAACAAGTTCATCGAGTAGTCGAGAAATTAAGAGAAGCTCTCGAAAAAAAGCAGTATTGCTCTGCAGTCTTTCTCGGTGTACAACAAGCATTCGATAAAGTATGGCACCCGGGCTTACTCTTCAAAATCAAAAAGCAACTCCCGCATACGTACTACCAGCTCCTAAAATCTTACCTGGAAGACAGAATGTTTAGAGTTAAAATCAATGACACCTACTCCACTTTTCATGACATAAAAGCCGACGTACAGCAAGGCTCTATACTGGGCCCCACTTTATACCTCATGTACACCGCAGACATACCCACAACTGACAATATCTTTTCTGCGACATTCACTGACGACACAGCTGCACTTTGTAACCACGAGAACGCCAGCACGGCGACCTCATTGCTGCAGAATCACCTGAACAAAGTCAACAAATGGATGGAAAAGTGGCGTATCAAAGCTAGCTCCAATAAATCAGTGCATGTCACTTTTACATTGCGAAAAGACAACTGCCCCCCAATTAACCATGAAAATAATGTCTTGCCTCACCAAAACTCAGCAAGGTACTTGGGCATGCACCTTGACAGGAAGCAAACATGGCAAACACACATCAAAAAAACGCGACGAGCTAAATATTCGGCTTAGAAACCTAAACTGGCTAGTAAGCAGAGGATCACACGTCACCATGGAAAACAGGATACTCATATATAAAACTATAACTAAGCCGGTCTGGACTTACGGCATTGAGTTATGGGGCACAGCAAAAAACTCTAATGTTGAGATTATACAACGGTTCCAGAACAAAGCACTCAGAATAATCACAGACGCACCACTGTTCATCAGAACAGAGGAATTGCATGAGTATTCAGAAATGAAAACTGTCAAGGAGGAAGCCGAACACAGAGCTAAAACCTACAAAGACCGTATAAAGGCTCACACTAACACTCTAGCATCAGCATTATGTGAACCAATAAGCGACAGAAGGCTGAAAAGACAACACATCTGGGATTCTGTTAACTAACGGTCCCTTGTAAATAAGAAACGGCTTCCTCGCTGGAGGAACAGTCTCCACTGACACTGCACTTCTACAACAAATCTGTTAAGGGCTAGTAAGCAGATCGCAAGATACTTATTAGAAAAAAAAACTATAAACATACATTTGCTAAAAGTGGCCCTGAATTAATTTTCGTGTGCTCTGCCTACCCCTTTTGGGAATATAGGCGTGAGTTTATGCATGTATGTAGAAACGGAACGCAAAAGAGAGTTGATACAAGTTTAACATGTGTATTTGTGTGTTTATCTGTCGCATCATAGATCTAAGACGGGTGAACCCATTTGATGGCGGTTTTTTTTATGTGAAAGCAGGCCTTTCAGCAATGGTTCATAGATATGTTTTATCAAAATCAATTAAGCCGTTAGTTAGCTATTGAAGTTTGAAATGAAATTGGGGGGTTTATCAACTTTTTTACGTTGTGAGTTATTATCCACTTGCGTTAGTTGGTATATGTATTTGAATCATTTCAATTAAGTATGTATAATTTAGATGGCATTACAATATTTTGGAACTAACAAAAGTTGATTTGATGATGCAGCCATATGGTGGAACACTACCTACTTTTTGAATTAAGTTGTGTTCAATTAATACAGAAATATCGTAAATATATAAGCGTGTTGTTATTGATAAGGTTAAAGAAGTACGCGCGAAGTAGCACACAGGATGTTTTCAAAATTCCCTTTTACACAGTTAATGAATAACATCGTTGGTATGAAACTGAATATATGTGAATAAAGTCGCTAAATGTGTATTTATTTATTTTGTGTTTACATAATGTTGTTTATTACTTCTACACGAATTCTAAATATAGAGTTTCTCATAATAATGATCTAAAATTTTCGTGCGGACTAACCAATTATGATTACGTTACCCGTAAAGTATAATAATATAATTTGAAATTCGGGCGTGTTAAACAAAATAGACTGTATTCATTAATGGAAATGTATAATTCTTTTAACTCCGAGTACATAGAAGTTTTACAATAAATTTTCTGTTGAAATTATGTAGGTAGTAGTAGTACCCTGGACTGGTTCGACGTCGACCTGACTCGGGGCGGGATCGATATGTGGTAGGTATTTTGTTATTTGACGTGAGCTAACTAATATGAGATTTCCTCACTTGTCGAAATACTGTTAGTATAACGTTTGCGAAGTAGTAATACCATGCGCAGAAATCATCAGACATCTGACAGCTTTCTCATAGGATCTGTTTAGCCTAGTTGGTAGTGACACTGCCTCCGAAGCTAGAGGTCCCGGGTTCGGATCCCGGCCGGGGCAATATTTGTGCATTTAGCACGGATTTTGTTCTTGGGTCTTGGATGTTCTCTATGTGTTTAAGTATGTATTTATCTATATAAGTATGTATATCGTCGCCTAGTACCCATAGTACAAGCTTTGCTTAGTTTGGGACTAGGTCGATTTGTGTAGGATTGTCCCCCAATATTTATTTTATTTTTTCATATCTTACCGCCTCCGCATCGACAAATCAGGAAGTCGCCTTAGCTCCTGATCGTCTAACATACTTCATAATCCGTCAACTCGTTCACCGTTTCAAAGCAATTAAAACTACATTTAAACGTAATTTTTTCATCATCTAGCAGCCAATACCTTACGACCATCATTAAAAAGTATCAATCCCACACGTATTAAAAACACATTCACAAAAAAATAGATTTTTGGTTTTACCAACTCCTTTTGATTATTATTCGCTTTTCTTCTCAATTTCTGTCTAAAATCTTAAAACCTTTTAACTGTCTGATCTATTAAAGATACAATAATTACTGGAAAAGTACCTACAAATATTTGGAAAGCCAAAATTCTGCTTTCAAATGTAGATATGATTTACGTTTCGATTATAGATAGAAAGCACGACCTGAATGTAAACTTTCACTTAGTACGTAAGTTACCAACGTAACACTTCTTGACTAGCGGCACTTGCAGCCGCAGTTTTCAGATTTCAAGTCCCTTTGACGCGATTTTCAACCGTCTCCACTTTGGAAACCTCGTAGTGATAACTACTTTTCCTAACTTCGTTCTCAACCTTATACTTAAAAGTGTCTCCCTACTGACGAGGAATGAAGAACATCCTCTTTGTTGACGGCAATGCGTAATTAAGTTTTTTTATATCTTAACTTCTCTTGATATAATTTCGGTTTCGTCAATAAGTTTTTTTTTATATCGTGTTTATGTTCTTCGGAATTAAAATAGAGAGACTGACTTCATATAAAATATATTTATATCCTATTGATACTTAAATTATTAAAGGCACAACTTTTGGGCTGATATTGTTACATAAAACAATGAAGGTACAGGACCAATATTAGGTCAAACATTATGACTCACAGTTTTTCGGAAAAAAAACATTGTTTTAAACCATTCGATTAAACGACGTTAGATTTGTCGCAATAATAAAATGTTGGAAAATATACAGGGTGTGGCCTGTAATAGGAGCAATAAATTTAAAGGACGCTTCCTTAGAGCATCTGCAGTAACCTCTTGTGTCCACATTTTTTTTATCTTTTTTCAATTGGGAGAAATTTTGATCTAAAGTTACGACCTCCAAGTAATGGATCTTGGCACCCAGAAATTATAGCGCGGCAGTCAATGCTGATTTTGAAGTTGCTTCAAATTGTGACTCATAATCGTTGTCGCATTTTTGGTTTGAAAGAATATATCTGGCATTTTTTATTTATTTTTTATAAATTTTTAGTCTTTTTTGAATAAATTGTTATTAATATCACTCCAGTAGAGTAAAAAAGTACAGATAAGCTACATTTGCGAAAAAAAAATACCAAAAAAAAACTTTTTTTTTTCAATTAAAATCATTTGGAAATAATTGCTGGAGAGCTCAATAGTGTACCGTTTAATTTTTTGCTCCTATTACAGGCCACACCCTGTATATTTGTACTAACTATATTGAAACGTAAACAAGCCTAAGATTTATTCTAATTTTATCTTGTTATTAAACTTTGATGCTCTATGAAACAAATATTTCGTATGTGAATAATTTTCTCTATTTATGTTACGTCACAAAGATACGTCGATGAATACTGCCGACGCGGTGCCACAAGCAGAAATTACTATAATAAACTACGTAACATATTAAATACTTTCAGCTACATAGATACAAAACTTGCAACGTTCATATACGTATAAGCATGTCATTGAAAGTGTATTTGAAAGAATCCTCGTCCCCGGGAGATGCAGTCAGATGTACCCACGTCTAGCCTGTAATAGCCGCGGCATCCTGCATCCGGTCCCCAAGTATAAAATCAAAATATTTTCCTCTAAATATTTGACCGATATTTTCAACGATTGCGAACGTCTTTTTAAGAGTAATTTACTGTAATATTCCTAGATAATTTATTCCTGAAACGGAAATTCCAGTCCATTTACTCTACTTTAGCACTTTGGTTCGGCGGAGGGAAAGAAATGCTTTTAATAAAAGTAATTTCGGAACAAATTTACTCGATTCGGCTTGGATAAAGGTTGAATAATAATTATGGTGGAGGGTTCCAGTAATTTGTTTAAGTTGCCTTACTATGAACATTTCGACGAATCGCCACACTCGGAATTGTTATTCAAAATATTGTTTTGTACGAATTGTTGCTTTTGAATATTCATTGCTTTAACAATGTTTCATCATTACGGTATTCGTTTTTAGTAGATAGGAGGTTGTTTGGTTTTTTTTCCTGTTCTTCGTTTTATTGTTTAGATAATGTCTGTTCAATTGTACTCGTACTGTATTATAAACCACAATGTGTAAAATAGCACACAAAGTAAATCAGCATACCTATGTTTCTAACACTTCTCGTTTTCTTTTCGTTGCTTTATATATAGGCCTAGGCTATAGATTTTCCCTTCATAGGTACAGGTAGCGCAACGCACACACGCTTTAAAACTTAGTTCCTCATAAGTTTGTCCGTATTACGTACGCAAGTCAAAACTTTAATAAACTCAAGTTTTGGCTAGCTTTCATCAAATACGGTCAAAATCATTTCAACCTCATTCGTAGCTCAAGTTTCAGAAGGTTTAGGGTCTGACGCAAAAATCATCCGTGCGCAACGGTCGGGGGCACCGGTACAAATATTCATAACTCGGTAAAACAGTGAACGCACGAGTAACTAGTAACGAATGTCACTATTTTATCTTGAATTCAAAAAGATTCTAATTTAATCAAACATTTTGCGTCCGCCGGTTTTGTACGAGTACGAACTCAACATCCTCATCTATTTACAAGTCTTAACGTAGCTACAAAAGGCGGAAAAATCCTTATTGATTGTGTGACGACCACTTTGGTTTATTTGGTATAGTGACCCAGCCTACGAGCCGGAGATCCCGGGTTGGAATCCCGATCAAGGCATTATTTGTGCATTTAGCACGAATATTTGTTCCTGAGTCATGGATGTATTCTATGTATTTATCTGTATAAGTGTGTTTAAACGTCTAGTACGCATGACTACAAGCTTTGCTTAGTTTGGGACTAGGTCGATTTGTGTAAGATTGTCCCCCAATATTTATTTAAACACGATTATTATGTTTTTAATTACACCCTTTCATTATTGAATAATTACTATTAATTTAAGACACAAAATAAGTCAATTACCTCTTACATACTCCATTGTAAATTTAGCAAACACTTTAAGTCAACGATCAATAATTCATCTCGAGCTTACAATACACCTTCACCGCGTTAACAATGATATACGCCGGCCTTGTACTCCAGTAAGTCAGCACGCGGAATAGAAACGTGTGGCAGGTGGCGTGAGCCATAGCTTCTACCTCGTCTCCAGAGATTTCCACCCTGTACCGTAATAATACTTACTAATCAACATTTTTGCAATATCCAAGGCAGCTAGGCACACCGGGCGTATTACCCTAATTAAGTATTCTCATGTACCGACCCCTGTAATTTACGGCTTCAACTCGACCTATAAATAAAAGTAAGTTTATTCAAACAAAGCCCAAGGGCTTATCCTTATCTTTTATGACAATAAAAACAAAAGCTCTTGAAGTTATGATTGTACCTATCATTAATATTTTGTGCGGAGTTAGACGCACCGAAGAAACTTTTCTCGTTTTATTCGTACTTCCATTTTGTTTATACTTTATTGCTCATCTAAATAAATACAGCTGTAGCTAACTTTATTTAATAACGGCCAACTTTTGAAATTCAATCGTCATTTTTCTCAGTGGAACCTGGAAAATTGTCGGGCGGTAGATACGTGGCATCAAATGGTATCAATAGCCAAAAGGAATTGTCGCCTGTTCTGGCTACAAGCCAGTCTTTCACTTTTTTCTATCACACCAAAAATATTACACTAGGAGCAGACATTGTCTCTAGAATCGGAGAAAAATAAATTGCTCTGCGCTGATATCTGCCATTTATTAATGAAATCGTAGTTTATTTCAAAAATGTTATCCGTTTTATGCGAAATTGTATGAATGTCTATTAAAACGAATCATATCTGACTATGGGCTCCATTTATTAGATATCGATACCGAACACAAAAATCAACTCAAACTATAACATCTGGCGCTGGAACGACCATACAATAGTATTATACCAAAATCTATTGACCATCTACGTGCACTTATCGTTCCATTAGATGAAATTGTCAATTCGTATGCGGCAGTGACCTCAATCGAGTCACATAATAGCGCGGTCGGCATTTTAGAAGGACCACAGTAATTGCGACGGCCTAATGGATGGGATCATCACGAGGGGGACGAATGGATTGACGTATCTAACCACTTTCTCTTAAGATTCTCTTAAAATACTGTCTCATGAGAGCGTACAAGAAACGTAATTGATGTATGTATGGGGATAAGAAACATAATTGTAAGTATATCACGCTACCAGAAAATGTGCCTACCTTTTTGTATATGCAATAAAGACGAAAACACAACAATTCAGAAAATGCTGGCAATCCCTATAAGTGGAATTGGGGTATGTGGCACGTAGTCCCTATTCTGTTTAATATTACCAAATTCCGCTCTAAGCCGATCTAGTGAGATCTTGGCAAGAATAAGTCAATAGAGAGCTCGATTTATGAATCATAAATGCTGTCTACGATAAATAACATTTTAAAATAAAATATCGGGATGGCATTAAATGGCAACTAACTAACATTATTGGGTCGTATAAAATGATGGGGCGTCGTAAACATATTTCCGAACGACGATATCCATGTTTCACGCTTTATGCGCGGCATCGACAATGTCGTCGCGCTAACACGCTACACCGTTTGCATATCAACACCCGCGACCCTTTAGCGCTCTTTATACACATAAAGAATGGAGTAAATAATTTTTCACAGGGAGGAATACCGTTTTAAATCCGCGAGCGCTGCCTTCAAAGAATAAACGGCCATTATTACAGTCGGTCGTTGCACACGAAATTTCTTTCATGTCCATTCAGTCGTTGGAATCCGAAGCAGTTTGAATAGTGCACCAGTGAAAATAATCGCCATAGTAAAGCACAATCGGTGGCTGGAAGGGTGCCAAGCCATCGCGACGTACGAGCGGAGGGACGTGGTTTCCTATGTGTTTCGTTTCGATAGAATTAACAATTTCCCTTGCAATCGACAGCGGGTCGCGGTCCGCGGAGCACTGCTTGTCGATAACCGTTTCAGATAAACTATGTTACACCGAGTTCGGAAAAACTCGATCAGATTAGTTTTTGTCTTTGGTAATATCGGATGGGCTGCAGGATTAAGCTCGCGCGTGTGATACGCATATCTGCGTATATGTATGTGTTGAGATTTTGCTGTTTCACTGACGTAATTACCGATACCATTACGAGCATTTAATGGTCAACAAACTACGTAATACTGAGAATATATGTGATGATATTGCTAATACATTACCAGCAAAGTTTACCCATTACTATTATGAACAGCTGGTGTTTTGATATGCAGTCATAATCCCAATACAGTTGCATCCTGAAGAACGCCCAGTGTCCACTACCTAATCCCAAAAACAGGCATAGGCACTAGTTTTGATATGCAATATGCAAACAAAAACTTTTATGAAGATTTGATAGTTTAGGATTTTATTTACTCACAGTTCTAACTACCTACAATACAATAATTCTTTATTGCTCACCAAAAATCAAAAAAGGATGAAATTAAACGTGTAAAATTGTAGACAACAGTCGGTCTTATCGTTAAAAGGGATCTCTTCCTGACAACCTGACCTGCGACAATAATAATAATGTTGCCAATTGTTAATTATATTTTTCATGTTTTCGTATTTATGGAAAAAAGTTACATAGTGGAATAAAAAATAGAGCCCCTGGTTTCATTATCAAAATCTATAGCATATATTATCACCTTATAAAACAAAATCCCCCGCCGCGTCTGTCTGTCTGCTTGTATCTCTCTATATTCGCGATAAACTCAAAAACGACTGGACTAATTTTCATGCAGTTTTCACCTATACTTCAGGAAGGTTTCGGTGTATAATTTATTTACTCGTATTTTATTTATTTATAAAAAATAAAATTAGGTGATAGGTATAAAATAAATTTTGCCAAACTGGGGGCAGTTTGTTGGCGAATAATGCGCTCATAAGTTAAACATAGTTTTTGTTATACATACCTACTACATACGAATTATTATGAATTTTCGTTCGTTAAGGTTTTGTGTAAATTGGTTGAAATGTCAAGATGTTTGCTAATAATGTCGGAAAAAAATCACGCTGTCTAGGCGCTTTAATTGAAAACGCTGCGTACTCCGTTTGAGATATATAACAACGTGGGATTGGTCTACAAAAAAGTCCGCGATGGTATAGGTAATATCTATCTTTTAAAAATAACTTACTATACTCATTCTTAACTTCTAAAGAAAGACCACTTAAGTAAAATGTGGTATTTTTAAAGCTATTTACACGGATACAGTATTCAATATTGAATACCTACATTAGTTACATCGAGCATTTCGTATAATTTAAATGAATGTCTTAAGAGTTATCGGAAAATAAAAAATTCGCTCAAAATTCAAGCGGGCTAGCTGCCGCACCAACAGCGAGCCGTGCGAAGCCGGGGCGGGTCGCTAGTTTTGAATTAAAAAAAGTCTTCCGCATCAGGCCCCGACGAGATTCGAACTCGTGATCTCCTGTTTACTAGACAGGCGCTTTAACCAACTAAGCCACGGCGCCGCGTGGCGTTGGTTGCGAAGTTATCGGTATCATTGTACGGTGTAGATACAGTTGTGTGTTGACAATTCATCTGTTATCTGTGGATTCCTTGGGTATTGATATGATAATTAGCAGGTGTGAATTATGTATTCGTAATGCTTACTTTTGCAAACCATCAAACCAGTTTTGACGGGGTTCTATCTAAATGTAAATGGTACATGTTTTGTTAATTAAGTCCCAAGCAGTTATCATAAATCGTGAACTGAGTCATCATTCGCTTGCCCTTTTCCCATTTAGCGCAGCATGTCTTTTTATTCCAATACATCTGTTCACGCGTCATCTCTTCATTCACATCTTTCCTATTCCATACATCTTTATTATATCCACCTTTTTTTGGCCTACCTCGTATCTTGCATCCATCCACATTCATATCTAATAATTTTCTTGTTACAAGGCTTTCATCCCTCCTGAGTATGCAGATATTATACCTACTATAGCCCTATAAATATATATCATAACTACCAACCTGTAAGCCAAAGTATGTTCTTAGCTCCATCTCTAGTAATAATCGTTTGCATTAATGTTAATACCGATTTGTAAACAAACTATATGCAAGCACCATTCCACTTTACGTCATATTACGGAATACTAAGTCCGTAACACCTGTTCATATTCTGAAAAATGTTAATTCCAACTTGAAATATTAATTTTACGACATCAACTTTTCGTGAACGGCCGGTCGTCTATTAAGGATAAAATGAAGGCAGTAGCGATTGACTTTCTATAAGCCTCTTAATCCCAGTTTGATGAAAGAAGTACTAATTTCCAGGTGCTAATGAATTTAATTTCATCCCTCTCGAGACAAATGACGACGGCCGTTCCGCGGCGCGACGTTGCGAGATCTACGATTTATTACATTTTTTCATTTACCTTTGTCACGGACACATTGTCCGCAAAATGCACAAAGAGTAAATAGACAATACAACGGCTGGCCGCGAGCCAACCGTCTCACGTTGTCAAGAAACGGCAAACTTCGTTTAATTCCGCCGACAATTGACAAAATTTAAATGAAAATTAATTAAAAGACGTTGACGAACTCGACAATGGATGTTGTTTCGAGTTGCTGGGACTTTGGCAGGATTAAAATGCCACGCCTTTGTAAATTACGTCTAAGATAATCCTTTTACAATAATCCCACTCAAACCCCACAATTTGTAAAGGAAGACACTTGAGCCGCGTCAAATTATCTAAAATTCGTCTAATTCCTTAAAAGTGGTTCGCTTTATGTCATGCAAATTGTGTTATGTAAACTAAAGGGATTACGCGGAGCAGTTACTGCTAATAGAGAAATATATTTTCATGTGCCTTTGATGTTTGTTTTGTTTAAGCGTAATGTAATCTGGCGACAGCTCACGGGGATAATTGCATAATACAGCTAAATCTAATCACTTACACCGCCTGGGTGCATATTACCGGCGCTTATGCGCCCACTATTCTGCTCACTAAATACTAATTGAGGAACTTAATACTCATCATCCTTCTAGCGTTTTCGTAGTAGTCTCCTAAAGACCCCGGGGTACGTTGAACACCTAATCCCAAGATTATTCGAAAGCAACATTGCATTTCATAGCAGAAAACTGGACCTTGGTAGTATTGGACCGGTTTCCCTACAATGTTTTCCTATAACGAAAAGCTAGTTATATTATTGCTAATATTAATTTTTTTTAATGCGTATACTACTACTACCCTCGATAAATTACTGTTTTTACAAGCCTTATAGTGACTTCTCCTGTATATATCAAGTCTTGTTAGGAGATATTTATCCATATCGTTCATTAGTATCAGTTAGAAACATTGCAAATAAATATATCATTTATTTATGTACAAAGAAAATATATACAAGAATACTTAACCAAAATAATATAGATAAAATTAAAACAGCAAAATTGGAAATTATGTGTAAGACTAGAATAATTTAGTTCCATCAAATTGATTTGATAATAGAGACATAATAAAATAAGGTGGCTTCAATGGCTGATAATTGATAAATAGTGAGACTTGTAACTAAAAATGACACTTAGAAGAACTAATCACCTACTAATGACAGTGCAATCGACACCAGAAATAAATAAATAGTACATTACGATACAAGTGCAGAGAACAGGAACTTCGCAACGAGTGGTGATAAATTGAAACACGACCGAAGGGAGTGTTTTAAATCGACACGAGTTGCGAATTACCTGTTCGCACGTGTATCGTACAACGTTTTACAGTACATATGGCTCTTTAAAGTTTCGACATATGCACGTAATCTGCTGATTACCGCACTCGTGCGGTAAAGTAGCACCATATGTACTGTAAATATGATTTAATAAACATCGACGCTTCTATATTATCATTTTAATAAGAAGGAATAAAGCTTTTCGTGCTTTTTTATAAATTATGAAAAAAAAGCATCTCATATAGCAAAGTTTTACAAAGTTAAATCTAAAGTTTAATTTAACGCGACTTCATCATATTCTAAGCGAAATATTATTCCTTCAGCCGTGAGTACACGAAAAACGAACACGTTTAAATGCTGGAAAACTACACGAACAGGATATAATTAAATATAGCTTAATTATAAAACTCTTACTGTACGTAATAAACATATGAAACTTCATTTTGAAATGTGTTTTAGTATAAATGACTCATTTATACGAGTGATTTATATTTTTAATTGAGAGGAATACTTATCCATGGCGGTTGTGGATTTTTTTTAGGAAAATACACGAGACAAGCTCCCAC
Source organism: Notocelia uddmanniana (assembly GCA_905163555.1). Taxonomy (NCBI): domain Eukaryota; kingdom Metazoa; phylum Arthropoda; class Insecta; order Lepidoptera; family Tortricidae; genus Notocelia; species Notocelia uddmanniana. The sequence goes on along the minus strand of LR991061.1, from coordinate 11,347,404 downwards.
CTAGCGGGTTCCTGGCACTGAAAGTGCTAAGGACGAACGAATATTTCCATCCAAGAAAGAGAAGAAGCTATATACCTAAGTACCTAATACAATAGGATTATTACGTCAGTGGCCTACATTTCTGCTTTCCTTCGTTGTCTTTTTTTTATTTAATCAGTTCTATTTCTATAATCAAATTCAAGTTGGATGATTCCGAACTTTATCAAAAGTAATTCATATTATGAGTACATCACATTTCTGACAATAATTTATTTACGAGGCAAAAATAAGAATCTCGCGGTCATACAAAAGTACGTACTACAATGTACACCTACCAAACCTACTGCACTCTACGCTGACAGAAAGAACAGTATTTGACTTTTATTTTTATTTTAACACGTGACAAATACTTAGTTGTAGACGAATCCGTAACAACGCGCGCTAACAGAAAGAGATAAAATAGAAAATAATTTAATCCAAAAATATGTTTGTCTATGTGACGTACAAGTATGTCATTTCAGTAGTCTAAAGGTTTAGAGAAGGTTAAAGTACATTTTATAGCACCTATTGCAACGCATATATGTACAGTCAGCTGACCCCCACCCCCCTACATACAAACTTCTATTTAGGGTGGGGGGGAGGGTTCACGTTTTTCTGCAGCTGACCCTACCTACGTAGTATGTATGTCCTACCTCCATGCCACATCCGCGGCGCGTTTCGTTACCCGCTTCCTATTTATTTGCCAGGCGAGATAGCTACTGGTCGTAAAAATGTTTATGAGCAATATCCAAACGCGAGATCACCCGACGTTTATCATCTGTCATCGGTCAAACGACTTTTTAATTTAAACATAACCGTTAGCGCACACATTAAAAGGTCGCGAATTTAGGCAGAGGGTACTTCGTTTTTGTTAGAATTGAATCGGGTTTGAATTGACCATTCAGGATTACGCTTTTATATGCAAGACTCCCATTTGAATTAAATAGGTTTTATACAGTGTTAAACTTTCAGAAATCAAATTAGGTCTTCTTATTTCATCGAAGGGAGAGAAATTGACTAACATAAATGGTTTGTCCATTATGAATCAACATACAAAAACGTTTAAGGCGTTAATTGGTATCGCATTCTGACTAGAAATAAATATTAAAAAATGGGAGCTTCGTCAAAAATTGCCAATTCTCCACGCAAAATTTTTGCTGCAACTGGACATATAGCTCTTTCACTGCGAACGTACTTCATACTTACAGACTATCCATCTCTTCCATGTGTACGCATTAGACTTTCCAGTGGAACTAACTAAGTGCTGTGATAGTATGTGTAATAATGGAGTTCATACAATTATTATTGATAAGTTATATCATGATACTGTTAATGCACTCAGATATGCGGCTAGTTCCAGTAGTAAGGCACGTAATCGTAGAAAGGGCTCATACATCACCGGGTGGAATAAGCACGTGAGTGCGGCTCACCGGGAGGCTCGATCTAGTTTTCTCACTTGGGTCAATCTTGGTAAACCGAGTTTTGGGCATGCATACATAGATATGTGTAACCTCAGGCGGGCCTTTAAAGCTAAATTAAAGTGGTGTCAAAACCACCAGACACATATAAAAATGGACATTTTGGCGCAGCTTCACATGTCAAAAAAGTTTGGCAAATTCTGGAAAGAAACAGGTAAATTAAATCCAAGGTCGAGCGCCCCGGCAAGCGTTGAAGGTCAGACTGACCTTAGAGAAATAGCTAACTTGTTTGTTGACAATTTCAAAGTTGCCTCACCGTTGGGTCCATCCTCAAAAGGTATGTCGGCTGAAGCCGCAGGGCATCGAGCCGAGGGTGTGCTGACTCTAGTTACCGCTAAAGAAATAGCTAGTATAATTAAGCACATGTCAGGTGGAAAATCACCCGGGCACGATGGCCTCGGCATTGAACACCTTAAGTATGCAGGTGTACATCTACCGAGAATATTAGCCATGTTATTTAATTTATGTATTCGGCATACCTACCTACCACCAGATTTAATGAAAACTATAGTAACCCCAATAGTAAAAAACAGGACAGGTGACGTCTCCAACAGAAGTAACTACAGACCCATCTCATTAGCCACCATAATAGCTAAGGTACTGGATAGTGTGCTCAGCAAACACCTTGAACGGCACACCGAGTTACGTGACGCACAATTTGGATTTAGAGCGGGATTATCAACGGAGTCAGCTATATTGTGCCTAAAGCACACTGTCCAGTACTATGCTAAAGCAGACACACCAGTTTACGCTTGCTTTCTGGATTTATCGAAAGCTTTCGATCTGGTTTCGTACGATGTACTATGGCAAAAGGTGAGGCACGAGACTAACTTGCCTTCTGATCTAGTGTCCACTTTTAGGTACTGGTACGATAACCAGACGAACTTTGTAAGATGGTCAGGGCAACTTTCTGATATGTACAGGTTGGAGTGCGGGGTGAGGCAAGGGGGGTTGTCATCGCCTCTGCTCTTCAACCTGTACATGAACGGGCTGATCGATGAGCTCAGCAGTGCCGGAGTTGGTTGTTCCATTGGCGGTAAGTTTGTCAACAACATAAGTTACGCCGACGACATGGTGCTGCTGTGCCCATCGGTGAGCGCCCTACAAAAACTGATAGGAATCTGTGAGAGATATGCTGTGACTCATGGGCTTAAGTATAATACAACGAAGAGCGAGTTTCTGGTATTCAAAGCCGGGAATAAAATTTACCCAACGGTACCGCCGGTCACACTCAACGGCAAGCCACTTGCTAGGGTGAATAAATTTAAATACTTGGGTCACTGGGTAACAGATGATCTCACGGATGACCTAGACATGGAGAGGGAGCGGAGAGCCCTGGCCGTACGCTGCAATATGCTGGCTCGCAGGTTCGCGCAGTGTACCAGAGAGGTCAAAGTGACGTTGTTCAGAGCTTACTGCCAGTCCATGTACACGTGTGGCCTGTGGACCAGATACACGCAGAGGTCGTACGGGGCTCTCCGGGTCCAATACAACAATGCTTTCAGGGTGCTGTTGGGACTGAGGAGGTGTTGCTCAGCATCAGGCATGTTTGCGGAGGCTCGAACGGATTGCTTTTATTCAATAATCCGTAAACGAGTCGCGTCCCTGATGCGCAGGGTGTGGGACAGTACCAACAGCTTCCTGAAAGTGATTGCCGAACGGTGGGACAATCCCATTTTGGTTTTCTGGGTGAAAATTCACACAACATCTGGCTGCTTCAGTCCGAAAATTATGTTGTAATTATTTTTATTTTATTTATAATTAATGTTTACTAACAAATGCTAATGAGTAATGACATTCAATGTACCTACTAACACATTATGGATTGTAATATCTGAAATAAATAATATTCATTCATTCATTCATTCATTCATTAGATAGAGACGGATAGTATATCTCGCGCGCGTGAAAAAGTGCGCGCTCTTGTGCTAGCCGTGCTGATGTCGTTCTGTCCATACTAAATGCATGAACCCAATATCGTTTTGCTGCGTCACGACACGTTACGTCGGAATCCGGCTTAATTTACCAAAGGAATGGCTAAGCGACCCAAAATGAATCTTTGCCTCCGACCCAAGAGTACGCGACCTTGCTTGATTCTGAGCTGCTTAACGTAATAAGTAAGAACATATTAGTAAATTATACCTAGTATAGGTATTTATTTTTACTGAGTTTTGATTAGTATACAATAGGTGCTTCAAGTTTCAATTGTTATATTGTGACATTTATTTTTATGTTTTTTTTTGCGATTATTATTATTAATTTTATTTAAATAATATCACGTTTTATTTTTATACTAATACATTTTTAATTTCGGAAGTATATTTGTGGACATGTCTTTTTATTATTAGGTATTGTTCTTTTAGATTTTTCATTGTGTGCTGCTTCTGTTTAGTTCGTTAAGTATAATTTTTGCATGTATCTAGATTTATGTTCATTTTAATACTATTATCAAACATGATTTAATATTTTTATTGAAATAAATGAAAATAAAAAATTAACATTGAAACTAAAAACCTTCAAATAGTCTGTGCCTTTCTGTCTAGCAATCCCCTATACCCTATTTTCTGTCTACCAATACACTAGACTGATAATTATGCTTGCAGATTACAAAATTACGCTATTTATGGGTATCATCATCATCATCATTATTACATCAGCCGAAGGACGTCCACTGCTGGACCTATGTCCAGCAGTGGACGTCCTTCGCCAAAGAGTGCCACAGTTACCGGTCCTGCGCCAGCCTCATCCATCGGACTCCCTCGGCCTTTACCAGGTCATCAGCCCACCAACGCTGCGCCTTCTGATACGTGCTCACCGCTGTAGAACCTTTCCGCACTAACGTCCGTTCTACGTGGAATATGCCCCGCACATTTCCAACAAATTTAGCGATTTGGAGGAACATAGATCAGTTACTTTGGTTCTACTACTTCTACTGTGGATGGCCTCATTTCTTATGCGATCGCGCACAGAAACTCTCAGCTCTCTCCATTGCTCTTTGGGTGACTTTGAGTTGAGCCTTCTTATGAGCCCCATAGTAAGCGACCAAGTTTCAGTATCATGTCATTACTGGGAACACACACTGGTCAAAGACTTTCGTCTTGAGACACTGCGGAATATTAGAAGAAAATATGTGCCGCAACTTCCCGAACGCTGCCCAGCCGAGTCAGATTCGACGATTATCCTCTCTCTCAAAGTTGGACCTGTCTTACTGGACAGTCTGTCCTAGGTAAAAATAATCGTCTACAACTTTGAGTGTACAGTGTCCGATTGTAACGGGAGTTGGTGCTACGCGCTTGGACATGATCATTGTCTTATTCATGTTTATCCTTAGACCAACTCGCTTCGGGGGCTTTACGGACCTCGAGCATCGTACTCAAATCCTCCATGGTCTCAGCCAAGACTATACCTACTACCGCCAGCAAACCGAAGCTAAGTTCAGTCCAAAGTCTTGACAACATTTTTTAGTGCAGTGGAGTACAGTCACCAGCACCCATATCTGCTATAACAAAGCGCGCATAAATATCTAAGACGACTCTATTTTTAGGACCGTTAGGACGTGTCAAATATTTTTGCTGTCTTGGATTTAGCAGTACAATGGGCATACGGCAGTTTGCACTCAATACTTATGTCTAGTGATATCTCCCAAATTAACATTTATGGACCTATATAAAAACTACAGAAAGTACCACTAAAATTTCTTAAACTTCGAAATGAAGTTACATTGAAACTCCGGAATAAAATCTTCAGATCCAGAAGTGAGCCAATCAACTCAGCAGCAGCCAGTTAAAATAATGTACCGCACTTAGTCAGGTATTTTAGGAGAGAAAAGTTCCACCGCTCACGGGCTATCGACTCTGTTTGATGACGGCACGGGATTTATTGCGTCAATTTCATTTATTCAAATCTCGAAGGTTTTCAAACGAGCCGGTACAGACAAGAGTCTATCCATTATTTATTTAAATAAAAAATAATGACCGAAAAACTGCGAGGCAATGTTTAGAAAATATTTAGAACGAGGATTTCAAATGAGAGTTGTGCAGAATTTGCATAGTTGATTTAAGTAGAATGTAAATATAGGAACGCAATTGCTCTTGTTTCTTTCAACCAATTAAAACTGTTAGATAGTCTCTCTTGATCTGGCCGAATAGATAGTAAAACTCGAGATGGGTGAATTAACTGTAACTCATTCGCTCGTTACTTTAGCTCTATAAAAGTATCTATATCTACAGCTAAATTCAGACAGGAACACTTTAAGTCGCTTTCAAATTGTTTCCTAATTAGGGTTTCGTAGCCAAATGGCAAAAAACGGAACCCTTATGGATTCCTCATGTCTGTCTGTCTGTCCGTCCGTATGACACAGCCGATTTACTCGGAGAATATGACCACTACAATATATGAAGTTTGGTGTGGAGGTGTAAGTTATGTACCGCTATACGAGTAGAAATATGTTGTGAAATTACGAATAAAATATTGAACTGGGGGGGGCATCCCATACATGTAACGGGGGGTCTAATAAGTTTTTTCAATGTATACATAGGCGTGTGGGGTATTTATGTATAGGCCTTCAAAACTGATATAGAGGTTTCTAAATTTTTTATTCATTTAAGTCAACCGTTGGTGAGATATTAGCTGTCAAAGTCTTAAAAAGGGTGGCCCCCCCCCCCCTACATCTAATTTCCATACTATGAAGTTTAAAATTCTGAAAAAGTAATGATGATGTACATTAATAATATCCCTCCAACGATTTTTGGTTTTAACAAGATAAGTTTAACGGTTTTTGAGCTATTGCCGAAAAACTGTCTTGTCAAAACAAAAGGGCGTAAGCGTCGTAAGTTTCCTGTGAAGATACGACCTCTTGTGATTAAATGTATTGTATAGAGGTTTTAAATGTAGATTAGGAGGTGTCGGTACGTAACCCTTATTGTGTGTGGTCCGACACGCACTTGGCCGGTTTTTTTTCACCCTAAATTCGAACGATGACATCAGAAATATATGTATTACGAAGATAAAAAAGAGATATTATAAACATAAAGCATATAGCGTGTATATAAATGTAGCGTGTTTTTATTGAAATCCGTTCCTTCAAAAGATTTTTTTTTCTTTTTCACACAAAATAATTAATAATATCTCCAAGGGTGAATACAAAACGGCCTTAAGAGTTAACATGGAGTTAAGCAAAAGTTAATGTCAAGTATGACAATATTTATAATTCAAATGACACCCACGTCAACATTGTTTAATAAGGATCTTTTATACTATTTATGGGGTGTTAATTAACGAAAATCCATACCTTCGAAACGGGATACTACAATGGGTAGTGTCTTAGAGAAGATTACCTATTTCATCTCAGGAATGTGCCCTCGCATTTATCGGAATTCAATAAAAACAACCTGTATATATATATATATATATACATATATAATTTTAACGACCAATCAACGAATCGGACGAGTGCGTTCAATTAAAAAATAATTTTGTTACCGCCGCAAAATTCGTAGCACAATTGTTTTGCTTTTTTATGTACCTTATTCACTAGGAATAATTTGTTTAGTAATTATCTAGTTACTTAATTAATATTATTATTTTGATTAATAAACACTGATTAGGTATGAGACACTTTACTCACCACATAACGTTATTAGAGACAAAAGGATCATTTTAACGTTTTTATGCAACGTTTTACTAAACAATGTCATAGGTTCATTAACTTCACGTGCACTCCAGTTAATTACAATTCAAGTAATTACTTAGTCACATGATCACAACTTCACTAGTCTTGTCAAACTACGTCGTTTAATTCACAATCCTGGCAACTGAGACAGAAAAATTAATAAAGTAAATGCAATCCGATATAAACTTCGTTCTATATTTAAAAAGTTTTCCGTTGATGTTCGTTGTTTACAAATCACCGAGCGCGATTGTACTCCATTTTGGCGAAGCGCGGTGGGCCGCTAACGTGCTACCCGAGTGGGGGCCGGTCGCCGTATGTCCTTGGTTTTCCCGCTAGGGCAGCGTCATGCGCACTCTGAACTCCCCCTAAAGGGTCCTTAAGTGGATTAAGTTTTTAAACTTTGACAATTGATAAAATGAGGTAGACTTTGTTAAGTGAAAAGTTGGAAATGAAACAATGTTTTGATTACTGTTATAAAATCTGTAACATGCCGAATCGAATTTAATGCTGGGATGTCTTTCTTCGTCTACAATTTCCAACGTCAAACCCTTGTCACTTCATCTTAAAGATAGTTTTCGAAGATGCCAGTAAATTTTATTAAGTTGTCATACTGAAATGAAGTTTACTTATATATTTTTTTAGTGATCAAATAATCGTATTCGTTTATTATATCTTCTATACATCAAATAAACCAGTAGAGGGTCGAAAATTTATTTATTGAAGATATTGGCAAAAAAATCAATGGAGGGCCCTTTGAAACGATAAGAGATAACATTTCAAGGCGTCCATAGGCTGCGGTGACCACTTACCATCAGGCGGTCCGTACGCTTGTTTGCTACCGACGTTGTATCCATTATGTCACGCCTAGTGAATATTTAGATTACAAGACATTTATTTCTCAAAAGAATAAGATTAATTCGCTTATTTGAGAAAACTTAAATTACTTAAATGGACGCTTACAACTCCAAGGGTGTAACATACGCATTGCCGGCCATTTAAAAATGTAAACACTTCTTTCTTGAAGAACCCCATACTGTAGTCCCTAGGGAAAACCTCATCAGGGAGCTAATTGCACAACCGGAGCGTCCGAGAGAGGAAATCCCTCTGAAACCGTGCCATAGTGGACCATTAGGTTCTAAGGTGTGAGGATGAATGCCCTGCTGACGGCGAGCGGTGCGATTGTAAAAAGCGGCCGTGGGCATCATGTCGAACAGTTCTTCGTAGCACAACCATTATACAAGATATGCTTATAATGTTACCCATTATAATGTTATTCAGGGTTTATTAATAATGAGATTGTTTTTGGAAATAAGAGTAGTAGTGATGGTGTTTTCTATAAGGGAATTTTCATATTTTACTTACTAATAGATCGGCTAGTATGTTAAGACCATTAACATGATGCCAATCTGAAAGATTTTCTTTGCATAAGTTACAGAATGCAATTTTAAAACCTACAGTGGTTTTGGTTTTCAAATAGGTAGCCATTATTCAACGTGATTATTTTGGATAACTCTAGGAATACCATGGAATGGTCTCTGATTGTTTTATTTACACTGCTACAGTTTTACAAGTTTTTAAGCAAAAAATAATGTAGACATTTATCTCTTGTAAGAAGTAAGGCAATAAGCAATGAACCTATTGTTAACATATTGAGATAGCTAAGTCTGTTTACGAGTATTAAGTATAAACTTAATTCCGTTTATATTAATATCACCTCTAATTATTATTATTTTACACATTTTTATGGTTTCAGTGTGATCATTAAGGGAAGAAATAAAACTGTCTGTATTATGATTTGAAGGGGATCTACTTATACATTCCAAGTATGTTTATCTTTGAAATGGTTATCTCTAAGCAAATCCCCTGTGATAACTTAATTTCCTTCACTTTTACCTTGTGACTTTTTGTATTTATCGTATGTGGCTCAATAATCCGATTACGTGATTGTGTTTAAGTTTACAGAGTGGAAAGCCACAGCGTCTTACATGAGAAAACAGGTACAGGTTTTCTCCCCTGGGTCACAGCCATTATGCTTTTTTTAAACATCGTAAACTTTGGGTTTATCACTTTGAAAAATGCCAATATAAAATCGTTGCCATCATTATTCTTGTTATTGGAAGTAAGCTTGTTCTTGTACTCGTACTGATAAAAATGTTTGATTGAACTTTCGTGCACGGAAAATATCTGATAACGATACGAGAATTTGGTTTCGGTAACCTGATTTTTAATTGCATATGTGATAACTATAAAAATGCAAGTATGCATGTAATGAGAATATCAGTCCATATAGTAAAAATTATACACATTCTGGTAGTAGGTATAGTAAAAATACTATATATTATAAATACATATTAGAAAAATAAGTTCCCTTAATCTTATTCCAAGCAATGTGTGGTTTTCCCACGCACTCAATAAGGTTCTGACCGAGCATTGATCAATCTTCGGGTTCTATCATCTTGCTTTATTAAAACATACGAGTAGGGACCAAAATATTCTAAGTAATCATTTCTATACCATAATTCTGTCACATAAGGTCTATATTTATTTCTAGGACCTAGGCTAACATAGAGGGTAACTAAGAGCAACGACTTGTTTGTATTTTTGAAATATGTGCTTCATGACCTCTATTTAATCTTATAGTACTTAGCTGATTTTACTTGGTCATCATAAGTAATCCATCATATAATTGAAAATTATTTTGATTGTAAGTGGGGTTTGAATTCAACGAAACTATACATTATAATCTGCCCAATCATTTCATTAGGAAAGAACATCTCTAGCACAAAGGACCTGGTGAAAGAGATACGTATTTTCATACGGTTTTCAATTTCTCTGCCACTGACACAAACGGGCTCATGTATTATTTCATTTCAGTTTTTAGAGAACATCATATGTCTGAATGGGACCAACAACAATTCGATGGGTTTACGTATAAATTAAAATCAAACATGCGACGTAAACACGTGATAAGTTATCGGCCATGTAGTGCAGTTTGACCTCTGTACCTTAAGATAATGGTTTTAAATAAGTGTTGGGTTACAAATACAATTATGCGTAGTGCTTAAATATATTGGCAATTATAATGATGTATTTAAACTGGCAGTTTTAATACGTAGTTGGTAGAGGTATACAGAATGTTACATCCGTAAGATAACCAACACTCACTTGTGTACCTAAGACTACTGCGTGCTTCTGACCTAAATCCCGGATCCTGTCAGCAATAATCTTCGTCACTGCACTCTGTAAAAAGTCTACGATACTAGTTGTCTATGTAACAACGTCGTATAAGACGAGGCACATTCGTGATATATGACTTTGTTCTGTTGGGGTTACAGGGGGCGCTGTCGCGTGCCATTTAAATCCGCGGCAGGAGAAAATGGAAGTAGACGTGGCATGCTCGCATTCCTAGGTGCTTTGTTAAATAGTAACATGTGGGATTGCGCCACACCGTACAAAAACGGTTATGAGTAAAATAGGTACAGTCGCCAGCATACATATCTGCCAAATCAAAGACTGCAAAAATATTTGACACGTCCTAACGGCCCTATAAATACAGTCGTGTAAGATATTTATGCACGCTTTGTTACAGCAGATATTGGTGGTCGTGACTGTACCAACCTAACTTCAAATCATCCAACTTTTACCGCACGTTTATTTTTTAGCTTTAACTCCAGGACTTGTTGTCATTAGGAAATAACATTTCTTATATAATCCTCGCAAGGAAAAATGTTTTTGTTTTCTAAATTTACCTGGTACCTGAATACTTATACTAATATAGATTAATTATATTGTACCTAACAACTTTAGGGGGTCCTGGCCTGAAATAAATGTTTATTATTATAAATACTTGCACGTTGTAGATCAATTCATGCCAATTTTATGCTTACATGTATAATTTGAATGCAGTTATCATTCCCACTCATCATCAAAGAAATTGCAAATAAATGCGCAAATCACAAGCAATCATTAAGAGTCTAATTACTTACACGTCGTGTTATTATGATAGCCAGGCGTTCGGCGTAAAATAACGCCAAATTAATTGAAGATATTTCATGTGACTTATTTAATAAATTACCTTAATATTCAAATTCAATAGAACAACTAACTACCAAAATTTAAAACAGCCTTGAAAATGTTCTTGCTTAAAAAAGCAATTTATAAATGATAAGGAATTCGACATGTATGCATAATAATTTGTAAGCCGTAAGGCGCCAACGCAATACAGAGAAACTGACCATGAATCTCTACCTATAACCTGTGTTAAACAAATAAAAGATTATATCTTGTCTTTATCTTATTTTAAAACTCACCTATTACTCGTATGTAGCCTTTGGACCCTATTGGCAGATTTCACGACAACGACGACATCAAAATGCATTTTCATTCAGAAAAACAATCAGTAATTCATATAATTGATGCATTTTAATTGAAACAATGAATAGACTACACTAAATTCTACCAACTCTGAGCCTCAGAGTTGGTACAATTTGGACAGCAGGTTGGTACAGCGTGAATGTAGGTACCTACCTACCTCAGAGTCTGAGTTAGGTAGGTAACTACATTCACGCTTCACACAGGTTCAGAGACTTAGATTTGATTAGAACCGCGCTGCCTATACTGGTCAGAGTACCATTTTGCTAACTCGTGTACCGCTATCTCTGATTCTATTCAATGGAATGCCAAATTGAAAGGTTTATACTAAACGCTATTCCAGACCTAGTGCATGAGCTGGACATAGGTTAACATTGCATCATCTAGCACATTGCACTAAGTAACTAATTTATTTGATACATGCAAATTAATAAGGGAGTATTACTCATTCCTTTAGTAGAACGTTCCTACAGGTTTCCTCTATTTAGTTTTTAAGCAATAAGCTCGTCATAAGTGACCGATTTAAGGGTTCCGTACCAAAAATGGTATGTCCTTATGGTGTCACTCCAGCTGTCCATCGGTCACAACTTTTGTATCTCTGGAACTAAATATGCTATCAATGGGAAAATTGTAATAGTTTTAACACGGCCAACCCAAGTTTATTGAGAGTTTAACATGTATTTTCTATAAAAAGGCCGATTTTATGAGGGGGGTGTTTAAAATCGAATTCTTGTTACTAGGACAAGTGCGGTATGAAAGGGTTACCTACCAATACATTCTAAAACCGTTTTTATAAATAAAATAAGGAAAGAAAAAAAAACATTTTATTACTGTACACATAAAATAAATTGATTGAAAAAATAAAGTAAGACTTAATGCATACAATAGTCCTCCCACCTATTTAACACTGGTGGAAGTATGCAGCCCCGCACAGTGTAACATGATCAGAGTCAGGCTTATCCGCTATCATTCTCATAATAGTATTGGGACTGTCCCGCACTCGGCGCATCAGGGATGCGGCGCCCCGCGCATGGTTGCATAAAAACAGGCAACATTCCTGATGCGCTACAGAAACGAGGCAGTCCCACTATCGCCCACAAAACGCATTGATGATTGAGAGGGCCCTTCGTTCCCCTTATATGTCCAGGTCGTCCTCGGCCGCAACTACAAATAAAATGATTGACTCGGTCCATGGTACTGCCATTTATTTATTTAATTGTATGGCGTATACACATAAACGTTTCATGCAAAAAAGAAAACAAAACAAAAACAGAAATGATAGGTCCACATTCAGGGTCCCGAGCCACAAGATAGCGTCAGGTGTTAGCTTAAACAGACTTCCGGAGGGGCCGAGTATGAGTGCGGGGGGCAGCGCTGTATGATGTGCACTATATTTTGGTCCTCTTCGCCACAGTCGCAAAGAGCCGAGTCTCGCCAGCCCCACCTATGACGGAAGTAGTTACAGCGTCCGTGGCCTATTCTAAGACTGTAACTGTAGACTGTCGGAAGCCCCGAAACTTTCTTGCGGTCGCTCTCAAATACTACATGTGTTCAGGTCCTGTATTTATTTCTGAAATCAACGCAGCACATCTTCGAAGCTGGCCTCTGGATTCGCACGCATCCATAGGTGATGGTCTCCGGTGTCCGTTTAGTTGTAAGCTTGTTTGCTATCGTCGAGGTTTAAAAAACTAAGCAAATACGTGTCCGAACCTCGAACTATAATAACACTGCCACCGGATTTCTCTTGGGGAGAATCTATGCCGCGCAGACTTGAACTGCTTGAATGCTGTTTCGTTTAGCCCCGCTTACATTATGTGGCCCGCGAAACATCGTGAATGCTTACTAGGAATGGCGAAGCGTGTAAGTACATAGCTTTCAGTATCTGCAAAGTTTTTGTCGTTTTAATATCATTTATAAACGAATACGGCATTCAACCACTGAGCTTTTAGATACCTAAAGTCACGGACCCGAACTAAATATTTCAAAATAACAGCTCATTACAATCGAGTAGAAGTGAAATCACTCATTCATATCTGCAATGCAGCATCCACCTAAATCCAGGATCGGACAGCATTACTTTCCCATACATAGTAGTTTTTTTGACCATCGGAATACGTTAACATCATTTCATCAATGCATATGTCCCACTGGTTTTAGGAGGGCTTTGATGCCTAGAATTCATAAAAATCTCACCGTCCGTGTCACACACAATGTTTTGTAATTAATTCAATGTCATTCAGAAAAGAGTTATTAAAAAGTCGCACTAATCTTCCCTCATTTGTGGGCGACAATGACTCTTTTCCTCATAGAAGGTGTGAAAAGCAGTATGTGCCACTCGGTAGCAAAATTATTTGTAAGACATTTCATGTTTTTTGCAGCGGGCCTCATAGGCGGTGTGAAAAGCAATGTCACACGGTGGTAAAATGATTTCCTTCTTGGACGTAAACACTTGAATCCCTTGCTACGCTCAATATTCTACTTTAGAATCTTTCGCTTCACTTAGGATTCAATATACTGCCCTCGCCGTAAATATATAATTTTGCTTCCTTGAGACACAATCTACTATTTCACCACAATTGCGAGGAAACAAATCAAAATTACCTGTTTCAGGACGGAAAAACAGGACTTTTCTAACGTAAAATGAAATATATTGATGATCACTTTCGCCTAATTGGTAGTGACCCTGTCTACTATTGGAGTGTTGGATTTTTTCCATGTATGTTCTTCAAGTATACATACAGGGTGTCTGGTAGATCGTGTGCCAAACGATTAGGGTGAGTACTATGAGTAAGTAGAGGCACTTGCAACGCAGTCATTTTGGGCCAATTAACACTCGTCCCGCCCACGGTATTTTTTCTCTCGGTTTTTCCAAAAGTTCTTCATTTTGTTTACCAATCGTTTTAGGGTTCCGAAGTCAACTTTACCCTTATAGTTTCGTCATGTCCGTCTGTATGTCTCTGTCCGAGGCTTTGCTCTGTGATTGTTAGTGCTAGAAAGATGCAACTTGGTATGGATATATAAATAACTAGATGTACCCGCGACTTCGTTAGCGTGAAAAAAAATCGTCACATGGACATTAAGTATATTGCTCTGTATGTGATTTTGTGTTCCTGATGGAGAGTATAGTGCCAGAGCTCCCGATGCACTGTGTTAACATAGGCACAACAAATGCTCAAATAAATAAAGGGTCGACAATGCGCTTGTTATTCTTATGGGGTCTTAAGTATATGCTACTACCGTCGTAGTGTTTAAAAAATGGTCTTGTATGGCATTAAGTACCTAATTTCAACTTTGCTCATTTATTGTATTACCTACTGTGGGACTTTAGAGGCAGATTTTACCTATCATACTTCACAGCTAGGTAGCTATGTGATTATTAGGGATGCAGTGCTTTACTATTTTGCAAGTAGCAGTTTCTTTATGTTGGTACTTGACAGTTTTAACCTTAAATTTATCGACCTACTAATAGGTACTATACCATTTGCCCACGACTTAGTTCGGGTGAAGTTCGAACTTCCGCATAGGTACACTTACATGCTCGTCTTCAACCCTCTGAGGGACGTTTTTAGCGATAAAAATACCTTCCTTCCTTCCTTGATTCATAGCCATGCCGTTAACGTAATAAATCACACAAAATTAGGTGGTAATAGCTAACCAGTAACTACAATGACTATTTCAGAGCGACGCATCTTACTCTCTACTTTGCATGTAGCATAATAATAATAATAATAATCATTTATTCACACGTAAGTTAGCAGTTTGACACCAAAACACTAACGTGGTAACTAATCTACTACATATAGGAACGGTATTTGAGGTACACATGCTTATACAATAAGAATAAAAACTACAAGTAATAAAAGAAACAGAATAAAATCAATATATGGATAACAAATCAATAGCCAAATCTCTTTACTATACCTTACTTAAAGGCACTAGGATATTAAAGTTAATACTTTCCTACAGAACACTGTTTTAGAGATTTGACTACATAACTACCGAGTACGAAGCGGCGTTTATAATATAATACATCTATATTTCAAATTTTATTTTAATACACCCTATAATTTTTGAGTAAAATGCCTGTGACATACGGACGGACATGACAATACTATAAGGGTTCCTTTTTTGCCATTTGGCTACGGAACATGACGGTATAATGTATCGTGCAATTTGTGCTACTCGTAGCTAGGCAGATAGATAGTAATATAAAACCAAGGTTTCGTCGATTAGGTACCTATCTCGTTCTATTTTATGGCATCTTACCGCTCAAACCGTCCGCCTCGCTGGGGCTGCGCTTTTACATCTAATCCAAAGTGTGTTAGACTATACAACTCTGGCTACCAGCCATGTCAGTAGCAGAGAAGCACAAAATGTTCTAACATCAGTTAGAAACTAAGTAAGTTTTGTCGCCGGTTAGGTATTTATATTTTACCATTTTTACCCTATTTGGTGGGCGCAAGCTGCATCTGTCAAGCCTGCGAGAAGAGCAACCAAACCTATTTCTCGTTATCATTCAGCATTCTGTCCTTTATAGTTTATTTATAGCAATAACAAACTAACTCGTTTTACTTTAAAACTTTAGATATTCAGAAACTTTGACGTCAAGTGAAATGTCAATTGACAAAATGTCAGAGCAGTAATGTTTTGTGTTTCATTTCATTTATTTAATTGCAAAATCATGTACATATCAATTAAGATCTTACATTGTAAAAGTCAGTCCATGACGCCCTGTTAGGGCACACGTTGTTCCGATACGTCCGCTTAGAAATACATAATATTTTTTATTTCACTTCATTGGTTTTGCTTATTTGTTAACTTATTAAAAACAACATGTTTGCAGATAAATGTACTAAATACCTGCAAAATGGCGCCATTTTGACAAATTACAATGAGCTTTATTTTGACGTTAGCTCACACTGACAGGACAGAAGTGACAGTAATGACGGCGGCTGGCTTAAAGAAAAATAAAAGAAAAATCCAAGGAAGCCACATATTTCGGAAAATTAATTAAGAGTCGCATTCAAATAAAAACTATCCTATGACAAGGCCAGCATAATAATCTACATATACAGCAAAAATTGTTTAAATCGATTCAGCGGATCATGAGATCCTTTGGGACACAAAACCCTCTCTGAAGATACTGGCTGGAATTTTAGAGATATGTTATATATATATAGATAAATGTGACAAAGAAACAAAATAAAACCTAAAAATTTTTTTAAGGGTACCTCCTCTACACGTAAAGTGGGAATAAAATTTGTTATTTTGCTTTAACCTGTTCTGGGAATCGAATTTTAGGTCAAATGTGTAACTATCGGTCCAAAAAATATAAAAATAAAAATCATGAAATAAAAGCTTAATAAAGACTTAACGAAAACTATAGTTGTTTTTGAGTTATCGTAAAAAGTCTTCTTTTCTTAGTAAAAGTCATATGAAACGTTGCGAAAGTATCCTCTGAGTCTTGGATGTTTTCCATGTATTTAAGCATTTATTTATTTATATAAGTATGTATATCGTCACCTAGTACTTACCCACAGTTATCAGCAATATCGACTCACTCAATTGCATTAGCCGGATCCGAAAGGGTTCCAAAATGTCAATCATCCATTGTGTTGAAAATAAAGAGAAGCCCGTAAGACAACGACATGACCCTTCTGCAAGATCACAGTTAAAAATATTATTCACAAACACTTCAATTACCACATTTACATGTAAAAACACAATAGCTATTTACGATACAACTTTCTGTTTTACGACCCGTGTTTTGTACACAATTTTAAGTCACCACTTGGCCAAAAAGTGGGCTTTTCCGGCCGCGCAGCGTGCGGAAAAACGCGCTTTTTGGCAAGTTGTGGTGTAAATACATTTTTATTTTCTAATATTCATTGAGATGGAAAAGAAACCATTCGAAAACCTACTTTATCTTAGCCATGACATGACTCAAGTTAGAAAATTGTGTTAAGTGATCTTCATTAGCTTTCATCTTTACGGGATTAAAAAAATGAAGCGCCACTGCTAATGACAAGTTGTCAAATATCATCTATCTATCTATATATATATATATATATATATATATATATATATATATAGGTATATATATTACGCGAAGCCGATCTTTGTAACGCCCATCAGATCTACAATTATGGACCGATGTTGATAAATTATATACCATAGGATTCGTCCCATGCTGCAGATGTGCAATAAGGTCTTAGTTTTTTTATTTTTATCCTGGAAAATTAATAAAATTATATTTACGAAAAATCCTGGATGCCCCGACAAATATAAGCCTCAAAAAGTGTTCGATGACGCCGCATACAAGCGAGGGGTCAGCTTACCTTGGTAGAATTGTACGAGGTGTCAAAATTTAGCTTGGTTAACACGTGACTTGAGAACTAGCTATATGATTCCGGATGACATAAAATTCAATATGAATTAAAATGTTCCTGTAAGAAATATCTGGTACAGCATTACAAAATAAAACTTTTGAGTCGAGAAATACTCAATATTATTAACTATAAACGAAATTAAAATTACTAATTTGTTTACAAGACAATACATAATATTTACAGTTGACATGAATGCCATTTTTTATTGTGGCTTGTGGCCCTTTACACGATTAATATTATTACAATATTGTGGTGTCAATATTATTGTGGTCTATGAAGGCAATACTAATTTAAGTGATCTTAGTGATCCGTTAATTTCATGGGGGCGTTTTACACGGTGATTATTATCCCGTGATACACTCATATCACCATACGATTTACGTGAATATTGATGCATATTGAATCAAAACACGAACTATTTGGAAAACCGCCATAATATTGACATCCCAGTTTTGACATTATATTAATCGTGTGAAGGGCCTCATTCAAGACCCTGTTCACATTATCCGATTTGACAAAGGTGCCGGCTCTGACAAATGTATCGAAATGTGACCGATATCGTATCGTGCAATGTGAACAGTGACCAGTTTTCTTAATTAATAATACCAACAGCTACGGGTCTGTTAAGCAAGACGATTTTTCATATAGTTGTCTCTTTGAATCCTTATGGTTAAGCAAGATGAGTTACGACCGGGACAGATAGTACGATCATTTTCGGCTTCTAACGAATTGTCTCCACTTAAAAGCACACCAAAATTTCAAAAAGTAATCCAAAACGTCACAAACGTCAGTTCAGTACAATTTGCATATTTGAAAGCGGAGGCACTGACAGGTGAACACCTGTCAAATATCACTTATTGGTCTCTCTCTCAAACTTGCTGATTTGTGCATTAGAGAGAATAGATCAGATGTTCAGAAATTGTTCAACTTAAATGAGCGGATCTGATATCTGTGGCAGTTTTCCATACATATAGGGACAAGCTAGCCTTTTTACTTCCATCTTACAATAAAGCAATACATACATACATAACCGTGTCGCTCCAACGCCGATATCGGATCGGATAATGTGAACAGGGCCTAACAGTAAGCTTTTTAAGGTTCAGTATTGTCGAATAAAGCAGAAAAAAATCTGTATCTGTGTATCTGTGTTCGTAAGCAGCAATCTGCGGAATTCTACGGATTCTTTAATACACTCATATCACGATATGTATCACATGGATATTTATAAATACTGAAGCAAAATCCAAACTATTTTGAAATCTGTGATAATATTGAATTCCATTACTGTGATGATAATCACCGTGTAAAAGGCGTCAAAAGAAGACGTTAGATTATGGAATTGCGAGCTTCTGCCGCGAAACGGAAACCTTTGAAGTTCGTTTATTCTCCTTCTCTGCCGCACTTACTTATTCAAGTGACAGAGAGGGAGATACACGAACTTCGTTCCTTTTCGTTTCGCGGTAGCAACTCTGCAATAGAACCTTAGTTCCAAATTTAATTTATATTTCTTCTTTCAAAAAAGAATGATGTGTCATCTTATTCGTGTTTTTAAATAGACTTTGTAATCGACCTTCCGAATAGATAGGCTAAATTCTATCCCGCGGTTTTGCTTGCATTCTTGTAGTACGTCGACGCGGCGGAGCCGCGCTGGTAACTAGTTTTATTTAGAACATAAACACTTTTCTGTTAATTTTCCGTTGTGAAGAGTGCGTTTGTTAAGAGTTGCGAATAGGTAAAAAATGCTTTCATGTAAAACCCAATTTTAATTAAACTTATATTCACCATTTCCTGTAACGAACACAGTGTTACAAAAATATAAATACACAGTTTTTATTGTTAACCAAATAAAATAAAACAAGGGTAGTAAAATAATAAAATAACGGTAAACATTTGGCGGTCTAATCGCTAAAGAGCGATCTCTTGCAGGCAACCTTTGGGCAGTGGAAGATGCAAAAAATATGTAAATAAACTAATAAATATATAAAAAAAATAGTAGGCAAAAAAAATACCTACAATCATTAAATTAGGGTAATTTTCGATTTCATAATCAATCTAGAATGGAAAATCAATATCAATAGAAATATTCATGGCTCTCTTTCAATATATCTGCATTATGGTTCAATTCAGGACCATCGTTTGCTTCGTAAAGTCCTCTATTCTTCTCAACCAGCGTCTTGACAAACCTGTAACAACCATAAGCCGTAGAATCTACTAGAATAAAGTATGTGACATGCGATAAACAATTTAAAATTAAAGCCTTTCATTAATTTTTGGAGTGAATAAAATATTTTTGGGCTAGCCTAGTGACCCTGTCTGCAAAACTGACGGTACAGGGATCTAGTCCCCGTAAGGGCAAATATTTTTGGGATGCGCATGAATATGTTTTTTAATCTTATAGGTTTTCTATGCATTTAAGTGGTTATATCTATTAAATATCACTATCGTCTTGTACTTATAACAGATGGCAATTGTTGCAGATTGAGCTTAATGTATACAATTTAATTTATGTATTATATTTTATTTAAGAAAGTTGTCGATTTGAACTCGTGATTTATTAGTGATTTATTATTATTACCTGTAGAAACTCAAAAATCCTTCTCGCTTATTCGTTATATTCCTCTTCTCGTCTTCCATGTATCTTTCGTAAAGATTCGTAGCCCTTTTTAAATTATACAAATGATTATCATTAATTTCTATTCCATGGTCACTTCTTAACTGTTCTTGGTGGTCGCCGTTTTGAACTGCATTAACTGAAGTGTACATAAGGGTACTTATTGTCTTGGCGGAACGCAACCCGTATACGATATTTCAGCATTTTTCTACAAGCTGTACAGTAACTTAATTTGAATTCTTTATTTTTGAGTTCTTCTTATTCAGAGTCATTGATATTATCCATTTTATTATTCTATTAGTGTCGTAGTTTTTGCCGGCCCGTTTAGCCTACTTGGTAGTGTCACTGCCTCCGAAGCTAGACGTCCTATGTTCGAATCCCGGTAAGGGCATTTGTTTCTGTAGTGAGCAGAGACATTTGTTCGTGAGATTTTGATGTTTTCTATGTATTTAATAAAACAACGTCGTCTAGTACCCATAACACAAGCCTTATTGAGACTGGGCACAGAACGGGCGTAGAACGGTGTACTGTAAATAATTGTTAACGAGGACCAAACTTTGTTAAATAGAATTTAAATTAATACAAATCCGTTATAAGCTTGCAAAAGGACTGCCGGGCACAAGATTTCAGCCTGTATTAGTTATAGCACGTTGGGAATAACATCGACCTAAATACAAACCCTCAACTGTACTTACAAGTCTTTAACTGAATAGCGTAGCGTTCCTCAACTTCCGCTGGGTCCAAATCTGCATATTTATTCATCACATAGATGGTGTTGCCATCTGCCGTTGTATGATTCAGCGTCGCAGCCGCGTTCAAGTTATTAATGAATGTCAAGAAACGCTTTTTCTCTTCATCAGAACCGTTGTACATTTTTTTGTACTTAAGTTTATATTGAGCGAATTTAGCGGTCGCATTGAAAACAGTAAAAAACGTCCCAAAGGCATATGGGATATGGAATAGTGCAATGCTGATTAAAATCGCTTGATACAACATTATTTCGCGACTAGGAACACAAACTGGCAGTAGGTATTTTACTGCAAACCGATTTAATTAGCACAACGAATAGATTATACGCATGGTTGTCTCTGATATCGGTAACCGTTTGACATCTCCATAAGATACTTTTATACAAACACAAAAGAACCTAAATAAAAAAGTATTCATCGTATAATCAGCTAATCTCGCGTGAAATACCGAATTCGAGTTCGACACGGTATAACTGGCACGGAATTTACAGGCGTCTATATTAAATCTCCTCTTATCCGACATTGGATCGAGAGTATCGGGACAAAGGGAGAGATTTCGGCAAAGTTCTTGGCCGAACGAGGGAAATTTACATTACAAACAAAAAGAGAAAGCGAACTTCCCAGACGTGAAATTACAACCGTGAGGATCAGGGCAGCATTCAGCCTGTCGCAAAATATTGCCGAGGAGGGCCCTATCACATGTCTAAAAGAACCTTTATTTATCACTCGCTTTTAGTCCCACTTCCTGGATTTCCCAAATAAAAGCATACTCAATGAAATATTGACCGTGAAATCAATAAGAGCCTTCACGCTCCCTTTGATGTTTATGATGCCCCCTGGGAAACATATATTTTTATCGACATTGCGAACAAAGACTTAGAAAGATTTATCTAACTACTTATCAGTTGTAAATATTATTCACTGTTTTTTTAGGATTACGCGGACCTATGTTAACGTGTGTAATTAAATTTAATATTCATGGGTAAACTAGATCCCCGCTATCACCACCGAGGGTACGAATTTAATTTTGGGCCTTTGATCTAATATAATATTCGGGGCTAAACTCTAAATGCGTTAGGCCGGTAATCTCTCCATGCTCCATCTAGAGCCTGGTGATTAAAATTTCCCCTCATTACGAATACTATTAGCTGGGATTGCACGAGATTAATTGCGTTCGATTCGTTCCTGCCGGCGAAGGTTATTCCATCAGCTCTCTCGTTTAACCTTATATCGGGTCGCTCTTTTTAACCCTCGTGACTGTGCTCGATTGACCACAGTCGTGCATGAATAATTTCCAATAATTCTCCTCCCCTTTCAAACGCCATCAAATCTGTGATTTATTGCTAAAATATCGGTAAGTAATCGAGATACCCGGAAAATCGATACATTGGTATAAAAGGTTTTGCATATTTTTATTTCGCACTAAGACGCATGCTGAGTCTCAATTGGAAATGCCTTATCGGAAGAATTATTATGTAATGAATGAGTCAATTGCATATTTTATGTTTGCGTAAAGACTGTTCCGCGTTGCTCTCGACTCGACGAAATTTTATTCAAAGCCCGTCATCCCGGAATAGGTTACGAGAATACATAAATTCCATGTGCTTTATTCTAAAATACGTTCCTATAATCCTAATCACCTACCTTATAGGGCTATTATACGCATAGAAAACCGTTCTGCCTTCATAATACGTGACTTTTTTCACAGATGAGAAGACACGAGCTGCCGACTAACACTCTATCGAGCAAATTGATTTTCGAACAGGAAATATTGTAAATTTTCTAGACACAGCCAAGCGAGCGCTGCATCAGCAAAGTGTGTGCAACACCTACAATATAAACGCTTGCTGTGGAAACTTATTTATGGGTAAAATGTATTACCAGACAGTATGGCAGTGAATGGCTCCAATAATATAAACTATAAAGGTTAAGACAGCTCACGTCGTTTACGGAGATATACTCGCTCGCTGACATGAGCTGGGTATCATATCATAACAGACGTGGGTAATAAAGCTGTGACACTCTGTCACTCTCAAAAGTAATGTTTGCTAAACCCTCGAGCTGGTGTGAATGCTCAGGACTGAATCCCAAACAAAGTTGCCCGTATCAAATTAAGCGCTGATATATAGCTTACGTGATTAACCCTCGAATTTCGGTGCGGAATTACAGCAGTTTCAGACGTCGCCAGAACTTTTCTTTAGGTGATAAACGCTCTCGCAAATTGCCCACATTTATTCGACTCTGCAGGAAACCGTTGCTAATGTGGACTGCGAGGAATCCCTCTTTGTGAACCCACCCAAGCCTCTTTATACTCTCGTATAAAATGCAGTGCACTCGCAGAAAATTGCAATAATACATCGTAAATGATGGCATCGAAAATAAAACGTTTCATTACCTGATGCCTATCGGGAATTTCCGGGAAAATTTAAATTAATTCAGTCCAATTAAGATAGTTACGTAAACAATACGATAAATTTGATTTAAATGTCTGCATGAAATACGAGAACTTTTCATTTGTTTGAATATTTATTCCCTGTTTTCACAAGAAACTGGTAGTTTTGTTCCCCGGATAGGTAGCCAGGTAGCGTGGGTCTTTCCACATACGAATAATGTGTGTGTAATTGAGCAGACGAATAATTGAATGTGTCACTTCACAGAATTTTAATTGTTACTTTGCAGACAACTTTTATCGGTGTTAATACTTTTTTAAATAAATTAACTCATCAAAGTACCTTTTTAATATTAGAAAACAAACCTAAAGAAGGAATTAAATTGTGATAAAAATTACTAAAGATAAAAACCATGAAGTGTTAAGTCAGGGTACCGTTCTGGCCAAGGAATCGTCCCGGCTTGACCAATCCAGTGGTTGGGATAATTTTTGTGCCACATCGGAAGGAATCGAGGGGTTCACTTCGAACAAGACTTGTAAATAAATTAAATAAATATTTGGGGATGATCTTACACTAATCGACCTAGTCCCAAACTAAGCAAAGCTTGTACTATGGGTACTAGACGACGACATACATACTTATATAGATAAATACATACTTAAATACTTAGAAAACATCCAAGATCCAAAAACAAATATTCGGGCTAAATGCACAAATAATGCCCCGGCCGAGACTCTAACCCGGGACCTCTAGCTTCGGAGGCAGTGTATTATATTGTTCCTCATTAAAATTCGATTATCTAGTTTGATCAAACATTTTCACCATTAAAAAGCAGTAATTTATCGTAAATTTAAGTCTTTAACACTCGTATTTGACGTCAAGATTATTATTAATTAACTGCTCCCAAAAAATGTACTCACTAGTTTGCATAAACATGCCATTATTTTAATATTCTAGTTTCTTTTGTAAAGTTTTTAGCCACATTAGAGAATATTTGAGAAGTTCCCTCGATTCCTCCTGGATCCCATCTTCAAACCTTCATCAAATTAATATGAGACTAACTTGGTACCTGCTTTCAAATTCAAATTTAAAATTCATTCATTTCGTCAACATACTTATAGGTATAAAATATAGGTTTTACATGGAAATACAGTACAGCTATGCTGTGCTTAGTGGCATTCGAAATTTAAAATTCGAAATTCGAAGTTTAGTAAACTTAGAATTTAAATATATTCCAAGTCACGTCATACTTAAAATTAAAATATCAAAAGAAAATAAGGAACAATAAATTATGGATTACGTAGCAGACAATTTTCAATAAAATTAAAGTATATTAATAGTAACATGTTAAAACTAATAAAGAACATGAAATTTAAAAAAATAGAAGTATAGGTGAATGTCACTATCATTAAAATAATCATTTACATTGTAATAACATTTTTCCATTAATAATTTGTGTAAAATATATTTAAAACTATTAAAAGGTTCTATTTTAAGTGACTCGGGCAGGTTGTTAAATAATTTGGAGCCCAAAGCCATAAAGCTTTTCCTCATGAGTGCAGTTTTTCCGGTTCTCAATTGTACTGAATGCTTTCTCTGCCGAAAGTGTAAGGCCTGTTTTGTATTATTCACTGAAAAAAGGTCAAGTCTATTCTTCACAAACATACCACCATATCAGCCCATAGACGTCCACTGCAGGACATAGGCCTCCCCCACTTTCATGGGGGGTAAATGCCATAATCGCCACGCTTGGCATGCGGGTTGGCGATCGCAGTATCTTCACCGCATTCCAGGGATGCTGCTGCTCAACCCCCGGTGGCCTCACAAACATACAGCAATCAAAAATATACAAGCTAGGCAGTGTCAACAGTCTTAGAGACCTAAAATATGGTTGACAGCTGTCTGTTGGTTTCAGTTTACATCGCTCTTAAATACACATCGTTTTTGCGCTCTAAACAAAATATCCCTATATGGAGACTACCCCTATTTTCCCAAAAAATAAGGCGCAGAGTAGAGCTAACAAAACCATGGTATGCAGCTAGAACAGTTTGTTGTTGATTAATATTTGCTAGTTTGTAGAGCGCAATTGAATTTTTTATAATTTCTTACAAACTTCCGTGGCATGCTTTTCTCATGAAAAAATACTGTCAATGTGTCCTAAAAATTTGGTGGTCTCAGTTTCATTAAGAGCTGGTCTTTTGCAAGTAATGTTTAATTTTGGGACCTCTTTTATTTGCTTAAATTACATTATATTTATATATTGCATAATATTTCTTTGAAACAAAAAAAGAATTGTCAAAATCTACCACGTGGTCAAGACTTATCGGGGAACATACATACATAAAGAAAGAAAACAAACTTGCAGACGAACTAAGAACCTCCTTCCTTCAATAGAAAGGAGGAGGTTACTTCAACAGAAGTCGGTTAATAATTTGATTCGCGAATAGTAGGTATTTTACTGAGGTATATTTTTAGGTGTGAAATAGAGGGTATTTATATTGTATTATATATTAAAATATCTTTCATTAGGCATAAAGCGCAAATTGAAGCAAATTCGTGTCAAAGTTGAAAACAAAACTCACTGTCGCTAGCTTTGTTAGTTTCATTCTACAATATCTTCCAGAAACCTGAAAAATCTTTTCAAGTCCATTAAGTGCACTGTAACATGAGGAATCGTGTAGGTAGCTATCGGCTGACCGTGCCGTGACGGCGATGGTCGTTGCAGAAATTTGCAATTTTTCTCGAGCAATATCTATTCCAGTGAAAAATGCGCCCGACGACGGCTAGTGTCTTCGGAACGGCACGTACTGTGGACTTTGATGGCGGTCCAACGATTATTGAGTGCAAGCGGCTATCGTGGCGAGTCCTTAATAATCTATATTAATAACTTGGATCATTGTAAGCTTGGAGCATCACAGGCCTCACAGGGGGTTGTCAAAATTGCCTTGATTT
Source organism: Notocelia uddmanniana (assembly GCA_905163555.1). Taxonomy (NCBI): domain Eukaryota; kingdom Metazoa; phylum Arthropoda; class Insecta; order Lepidoptera; family Tortricidae; genus Notocelia; species Notocelia uddmanniana. The sequence continues at coordinate 11,320,775 of LR991061.1, read as the reverse complement.
TTAAAAATAATTAAAATAGTATTGTATCAACAATGTTATCAGTATAATAATCATACTTATTTAGGTATGCATACTGCATTACAAGGTGTCTTAAAAATAAATATATTTATATAAAAATATATATGTGTATATTTAATTTCAAAACATTCAGTTCAGACAGATTGTCCCTTATGGAGACAATCTTACACAACTCGAACTACTTAGTCCCATATTAGGCTCAATACGGCTTGTGTTATGGTACTAGTAAATAGACGACGATACATTATATTTAATAGATAGTACCTGAGCGAACGAGCTTTGCTCGTGTTTTCTAGAATGAAATACGAATACGTGTCTTCCCGAAAATGAGACCAAGCTAGAGCGATTTTACGCCCTCGTAAACTCTCATATTGTAAAATTTCATTAAATCGTTAGAGCGGTTTTCCATATTTACAAATAAATAAACAAATGTTGCTCGTTTTATACTACTTATAGGCTAGGATAAGTACCTATTAAAATACATAGAAAACATTCAAGACTTAGATACAAAATATTCATGCTCACCACACAAATATTTATCTAGCCCAGATATAACTATAACTATTATGTTTGCCAACATAAAGTGATACTTTATTGTAACTGCGTCAAGTTTACATTTCAAACAGGAATGGGGGTGTTATAACGATCGGTAGTAATAAGAGGGCTAGACCGGAATTCGAACCCAAGACCGTCAGCTTCGTAGACGGGGTGACTAACCACTAAGCTGAACCGGTCATCAAACCGGTCTTTAAATTCTAACCAGTCCTCGTATTCACAAACTGACTCGTCCTCACCAGTCACCTCTCACCTCACCCGTTCTTATATGAAAACTGTCAAATGTCATTCGACTAATTTTGACAGTTTCCATATAAAAACAGGTGAGATTAGAGGCGAGTCGGTTTGCGAATAACACCCCTGTACAAATATGGACCCCACTAGTGTGTCGCAAACTGGTTACTTATGTATAAAAAACCGGCCAAGTGCGTCGGTCACAAAGAAAGGCAAAAAGAAAGGTTCCGTACCGACACGTCCTAATCTACATTTAAACCCACTATACAATCAGTAAATCAAAAAAGGTGGTATCTTTATTGGGAAGTCACGGCACTTACGCCCTTTTGTTTGGGCAAGACAGTTTTTCAGCAATAACTCAAAAACCGTTAGACCTATCTTGTTCAAACCAAAAATCGTTGAAAGTATTTATAATTGGACATGGTGTAACGCCCCCCCCGCTCCCCCTTGTATATTTTTAATTAAATGTATATTTTTGACGATGTGATTTTATTAAACTAACTACAACTTAAACTAAGAAATGGCCAACGTGAATCGTCTAGGGTAGAACCCAATAATGTTATGAACCGTAAAACCCAAATTCTTTTATGTGAATACTTGTCAGGTTCTGGACTTTGTCTTCCTTATAAATGAATCCTAGTTTTCCCTAATTTAATAATAGAATTAAGTTTCTAACGAATTTTGGCTAAAATGTTTATTTACCGCAAGTTAAACTAAGATAAAAATAATTTATTTATTTTGTAGAACGTCCCCTACCAGGCCTTACCGTGATCCGTTACCGCATCAGTAGCAACCCTAATATGTTCTAAATAATCCTAAAAACACAAACTTTCACCTTTTCAATGAACTCTTTAAAAGTAGTTCAGTGTTACACTAATTCAGCCCTAGCTAGCTCTTGAGGTGAATTGTCTGTATTATACTTACATACGTACTTTTGCTACTGAATACGCCTGGGTGAGGATTGATCGTCTAGCTAGCCTACCTAGCCTACCTGATACCCATTTATTCAGATCCTATATAAATAGGTATTCCTGACATAATACTCTACCAGTGTTTCGGAACCTAGTTTTCTGAAGAGAAGAAACACCAAGAAACTCTTCAGTCTATGTTACTGTATTTATTATTTAGTAATCTTCCTAACCATAACCTAAAACTCGTATAATCAGAGAACTGCTCAGCTTGCCTCATAATTAGACTATATTAATGAACGACTCTGCTTGTCACTAATATAATTTAACCCAGAGAACTGCTCAGCTTGTCTCATTGGAAAGCTAAATTCAATGATCTGCTCAGCTTGTCACTAAATTAGCTTATCCCAGTGAACTGCTCTGCTTGTCCCTTTGTAAAAGTCAACTTTAGTGATCTGCTCAGCTCGTCACTAAATTAGCTTATGCTGAGTAAATGTTAATCATTTAACTAGAAATCGCAACTCTAAAAGAAACCATCATTATTTATACCAAAAATAATAACTTTATCACAGCTAAGTATTCCCAAATCCCCAAATTAACGGCAAACTTAGAATAAATTACTAAACCCTATTTCCCAAATAAATGTGTGTGAAGCTACCCTACTGTTCCCCAGTAAACTCGTTAAACTGAAAGAGCATAAATCCCTTACCAAATTCAGCTCTTTTGACTGCGAATCCCTAACCTATGCAACGAAAGTTCAGTGGGCTAAACTGAGAATTGCAATGCTAAAGGCCCGTGTTGGATGTCTCCCCCCACTGCGCCCGCAGGCTAGGATACAGTGAGTAAGACGCCCTATTGTGTATATAAGATTTATATATAAATATATGTAACAAGACCGTTCCTCAAATACTGAACAATTTCGACAAGCGAGGTTTACACCTCTATGCTGAGACCCCATATTGGCAGCCATGTCTACGTTGTCAGCTGGGCATTGAAGGAACGTAAGGGATTGATTCGTCTCCATGTAGGTAAAAGGTAGACGCCAGACCACCCTTAGATCTGGTAACTAAAGACTCTGAACCCTGCTCGTTGGCACCGTTAGGCGAGCAAGACTCCTCAGGCAAACTGAAGCCTGGACAAGATTCTGGTCTTTTGAAATACTTGAAATAGCACAAATCCCCATAAAATATTAGTTATACTTGTCTATGAATGATTCCTCATCATGAAGAGTAACTCCTCATAACGACGAACCACTCCTAGGACAGCAATTTTACCCACCAAATATTCGCTACTATGCAGACCAGAGACCTTGTCAGTCTGAATGACGAATTCTAAGTGATTTCAATACAACTTCGCGCCCCTTTTATACCCAAAATTGACAGAGACTCTTACGACCTTTCGTCTACTACAGCCATGGTAGAATTTCGAATTTTGAATCGGAATAATTCGAGTTCCAAATTTGAACTACAGCAGGTAGAATCGTCATTATGACCTATTTTTGATTACGTTAAAAGCTTTTCCAACCATTTAAGTACTAGGATCCCATAACTCTCAACTAGTGAAGTTCTAAATTCAAACGAGGTCGGTTCTGTCTTGACTCTTTTGAACATTTTTCAAGACTTTTCTAACCATTGAAGTACTAGGATTCCATAACTCTCAACTAGTGTAATTCGAAATTTAAACAAGGACGGTTCTGTCTTGACTCTTTTTGATCAAATTGAAGACTTCCAACCAATAAAGTACTAGGATTACATAACTCTCAATTGGTGTAATTCGAAATTTAAACAAGAACGGTTCTGTCTTGACTCTTTTTGATCAAATTGAAGACTTCCAACCAATGAAGTACTAGGATTACATAACTCTCAATTGGTGTAATTCGAAATTTAAACAAGAACGGTTCTGTCTTGACTCTTTTTGATCAAATTGAAGACTTCCAACCAATGAAGTACTAGGATTACATAACTCTCAATTGGTGGAATTCGAAATTTAAACTAGTAAAGTTTTAACAAGTAGTTGGAACCTTTGACAAGATTTCCAAAGTCTTTTCTAACTGTGAAAGTACCAGGATTACATAACTCTCAACTAGTATAATTCGTAATTTTTGATATTAATCCAAAGTTTGTTAGACCTTTTGTCAATGCTGTTTTCCTTGGAAAAAATATCTGCGATTTCGTTCAATTATTACGTTTGACAGTCGTTAAAACTTTCAAAACTACTTTCTTTACACGAAGTTTAAAACAACTTCACATCACGTGGTCTAATAGCTTTATTACGTTCCGTTATGCGTATAGTCTAATTGCGTTCCGTTACAGCTGCCCTCGATGAATTTTAAGGATGAGATCTCTCAGAACTCGTCTTTAAAAATCATCTCTTTATTGAAGTTGATCAACGAAATAACTTACTTATATATTGAGACTCGTAACTTAGTATATAGATAATGATCAAAGAAAATCCTTTCCCCAAAATTAACCATTTGCCTGTAGTATCAGTTTGTGAAGCTGATAGATTTTAGTAATCTGATTTTGTAATATCAAACTGAATGTCTAGATCTGGCTGGGCATCTATCGATTCTGTTCACATTGTTCGAACGAGTGATATTCCAAAACCTCCCCATGCGAATTGGAAATTTCTTTATGTAAGTACTAAGACATTCTTATCTCATTAATTTGAACAAAACTCTACCTTTTCCCTTCCCTATGTGTGTTATAAAATTGCTCCTTACTCTTTCCTAAATAATAATTTTCCTTTGAATGTTTATTCAAGAACCTGATTAAACTTAACGCTTAATTTAATTTTAATTTTCTACTTATTGTGATCTCAATCTATTGAAAATCAATCCCTTCACCAAAAGTGATTTTAATGTGGTGTATGTTTAAACCAACAGACTAGGTTCTGCGACCATTTGGCAAGAGAGAGGGAATCATTAAACTTTAACAATAACTCATGACCACTTTTTCCTCATGCAAAGCTGCCTTGTCAGAGGAACCAGGTTGTGAATCCGGTCAGCCCTAATGACCCAACTAAGAGTTTTTACCCCAAGGCTATGTCTACATTGTTCAGACGGCGCCTATAGGAAACATTGTCCTTCCTATAGATAAATCCCGCTTAGTCACCCCATACAAAACAGTTAAGCCTTTGGTATAAGTACTAAAGAGTTCAATCATTAGAATTAAAGTTTGATCCACTCGCGATCTCCAAACAACCCAGACCATCTCCATTGGCGTATGTCACACTTGAACAAGATAACCGACTAGTTTCTTTACACTTTACAAGATAATTTATTTATCGTTAATGACTTTCACTGCGTTGAATTAATTATTGAGTATTTGGTTATATAACATTTTTCATTGAAAATCATAACTCAATAACCGGTATATTACTAATATTATTCTTTACTTGTAATTAACAATCACTAATATTTTGTGTTTCAAAATGAATATTACTATTCCATAAAACAACATGCACACTTATGCTCGTTTTACTTAACAAAATTTATTGAAATACTGTCAAACCAATGTTATGTATTGTTGTTGTTGGTTTCTGTATTAAAAAAAAAATGTTTAGATTATCTCATCCAAAGTGAGGTGTGTATAACCATTGGAATTAGCATTAAACCCGTGTAGAGTCTGTGCCCACACAGTAAGTCTCAAAAAGACCTTGCCATATTATGACTTTAACCTAACACATATTACTGTGGTAGCACATCGTGTATTCATTTGAAGGGACCAATTACCAATAAATCTAGGTTGTACTGTAAATTTCGTCCGATTGGAAGAAACCCAATCATACCTCTCATACTCTATTCATAGCCTTCCTGTCATATAACCATTCTTGGCGACTCTTCCTTCACCTTCATACTAGTGCATACAACTGATCTTCTCTACCCCTTTTCTAACGCTCAGCTTCTACCAATCAAACAAAACTCCTTAAGTACAACCACAACATGAATGTTGCAATTTAACTTCATTCTAATTTAGAATCTTTTCTTCCGCACATTTAATACCTCCATTACCATTACCTTTACCATGACCATTACCGTTACCGTGATTATTACCGTTACCATAACCATTACCGTTACCATAACCATGCCCATTCCCTTTACCATGACCTAATTACCGTTACCATAACCATTACCGGTAACATTACCGTTACTATTACCGTTACCGTTACCATGACCAATTTTAAAGCCTGCCCTCCTCATTAACAACTTTAATTTTCTTAAGCCATTAACAATTTCCAAAAAAGCCAAAAAAAGTTTTCAAAACCCAATTTAAATATATGAAATGAATTTCCTACTCTCGTACTGGTTGGAAAAGAGTATAATGACGATTTTCCAAAAAAAAAAGTTTTATTCAAAATAAATATGTAATTCGAATTTCTTGTCCTTATATTAGTAGGAAACGAGTATAATGACGTTTTTCCCAAAAAAAAGTTTTATATCTCTAAATTCAAAATAAATATAAAATTTGAATTTCTAACCCTCATATTAGTGGGAAATGAGTATAATGACGATTTTCCCAAAAAAAAAGTTTTATATCTCTGAATTCAAAATTAATATAAAATTTGAATTCCTAACCCTCATATTAGTGGAAAATGAGTATAATAACGATTTTCCCCAAAAAAGTTTTATACCTCTAAATTCAAAATTAATATAAAATTTGAATTCCTTGCCCTCATATTAGTGGGAAATGAGTATAATGACGATTTTCCCAAAAAAAAAATTTATATCTCTGAATTCAAAATTAATATAAAATTTGAATTCCTTGCCCTCATATTAGTGGGAAACGAGTATAATGACGATTTTCCCCAAAAAAAAAAATTTATATCTCTGAATTCAAAATTAATATAAAATTTGAATTCCTTGCCCTCATATTAGTGGGAAATGAGTATAATGACGATTTTCCCAAAAAAAAAGTTTTATATCTCTAAATTCAAAATTAATATAAAATTTTAACTCCTAACCCTTGTTTTACTATAAAACGAGTATAATAGTCCTTTTTTACCCAATATTTTTTTTCTCTTGAGTTTCAACATTTAATATAGAATTCTCACGACTGTTTTAACTGCAATAAATGACAAGCAAAAATGTATTTTATAAATGGCTATACGACCTTCTTCTTTGCAAAATGAATTTCAAATTTCGTCTCTCCTATCTTCCATACGATAGAAAGAGACAGACGAATTCATGATCGGACACGTCTCTTCCCACTAATTCCGTCTTGCCGACTTTATATTTCATCGTAACTAAACTCCTTGCTACATGTTTACAAACTAAATAAAACTGTACGTCAAACCTTTGCCCACCTAGCATGATAATTATATCATATCAGTTTTTATGGTCACGCTAATTTATTATTAATGAAATTTAATTTTAATGAGATTGTACGGAAATTATACAATACACAGTAGAATAAATTGTCTGTTATAACGATACGCTATGTCATGTCGCTATGTCAAAAAAAAATACGACTAGTTCTAACAGGGTTTTTAGCATAGACATTATATATATGCAGGTTACTCGGATTCTTAATTTTTTTATATTTTAGAAAAATATTCACAAGTGAATCGAAATCTCCACATAAATGAACTGAATCTGAATGATCTAAATGATTAACAAACAAAAAGGAACAAATACAAATCTTTTTCCAGTTGTCTTTAATAGATTGGCATCACTTTACATGAATTTCGCGTTCGGAAAATTAATTTTATGTTGCAACACTAACATGGTACATAAAATCTCCGAAGCACATAAAATTATGTTGGTTTTATGTCAGTGCTTACTTTCGTCTAGGATGCCCATGCTAGTCGTGCAAGAAACAAAAATAACAAATTGTTATATGACATATATCATTTCATGTCTGCTTTTTTCATTGATTTCAAATAAATTACAAATTGCATATTGTTGAAAGGAAAAGTGGAGTTAAACGATTTAATTTAAAAGGAACCGTTTTGTATAAACGCCAGTTTGCCCGGAACATTATTTTAAGAAGAAAAGCAAAGGAGGAAATCGGAAAAATTATCAAAATTTTCATATACCAAAATTTGGACTTAAATCGGAAACTATGAGCTATGAGACAACTGCGACACTGATTACAAGTGAGTTTGATTCAATTTCTTTATTTTAGTTTTAATTCGAAGGTATCGGAGCGTTACTCAATGACATAATTACCTCCTCTTTCCCTCTTTCCTCCGAGATGGAAACTTCTTCGAATGCTTACTATATTCAACTATTCCAGTTTACCAATATATTTAACGTTCCAACGTAATATTGATTTCACACCTATGAATCTCACGCCATATACAGTGTGTAAATGTAATAAAAACAAATCATTAAAAGATAGTAAGTATTTTTCTCGTATTGTTTAGCCCAGTCGATAATGACATCTCTTGCGAACCCGGAGGTCTTGGGTTCGAATCCCGACTAAGTTAAGATGATGGTCTTAGCTTTTGTTTCAGAAACTAATGTAGTTTAAAATATATCTGAATAGCTTCAAACATGGAAGTTTTTTTTTTTTTTTTTTTTTTTTTTTTAATGAGTCAAAGGATGAAAAGAGAAGGATACTTCCTATAACTAATTGTCAACACTCTTAATCTTGCCCTATATATTTGTAATATATTTGCCCTCTGAATAGAATAATTCAACCTTATATCCAATTCTGCCCTTTCCTTTCAGGATCTATAACCCCCATTCATTCTCCCGAATATCTCCGAAAGAAAAGGTAATGATTTTGACTTACAATCTTTATTATATATATATATATTTTTTTTTTTTTTTTTTTTTTTTTTTTTTTTTTTTTTTTTTTTTTTTTTTTTTTTTTTTTGGTAAGGTTCCCCTACCAAAAGACCGGGTACAATAAGAATATATTCGTCGATTCACTGCATTGCATATTAAGTAACTCCTCTTTTTTTTTGTGTCGAGAAATTATATAACCTTAGAATCGCAAATTAACTCTTATTTTGGATGAGGTTTGGTCAAAATAACATTTATTAATAAAATACATTAAATAACATTAACATGTTTATATCTATTACAACAACCTCTCCTTTAACACTACTCCTTTACTTTAAACAACTCAATTCTGAACACTTAACAAAACAGAATCTCAAAGTAAATTTAACCTCTATAACTTAAAACTAAATTAATTAATAAAACTCAACTAGAATTCGCCTTCGGATACTTCCGGACCAGCTTCCTTAGAGAAATTGCTTCTATAGTATCTTGATAGATGTATAGCGTTAAATTTTCCCCTTACTGTATTTGTCTGTGGCTTAGTCAAAACATATACGTTTTGATAGGGAATTGCAGCAATCACAAACGGTCCTTCATACAAAGCTTCAAATTTTTTTGTGATTTTTTGTTGAGCACTAGATTTGTTTTCTCTTTTTATCTTTACCCAATCCCCTATTTGGTATTGAATCAAACTATTTCTACGATTAAATTTAGTTTGTCTAATCTCTGCTGCCCTTCCTAAATTTAATTTTGCTTTTTCCCGAACTTCCTTTATATTTTTGTGGATGGTTTTGCTTATAGCTTTGTCTATTGTTAAATGAGTGGGTTGTCCATACATAATTTCACACGGAGTAAATCCTGTACTCTCATGGTAAGTATTGTTATACAAATTCTCTAATTTTGGTAGAATCTTAACCCAACTTTGATGTTTCTTCTCACAATAAGTCCTAAATAAGCGGTTTAATTCCCGATTTACGCGCTCTGTTGTGTTTGGACGAGGATTTCTAATCGTGGTGTATATCACGTTCACTTTCATGTTTCCCATGAACTGTCGCCATTTATTTGAAATAAACTGTCTACCGTTATCTGTCATAATCGCCTTCGGATGTATTATCTTGAAAAATTGTTTCATCTTGCTAATTACTGACAAAGCAGTTGCTTTTTTCAAAGGATACAATTTTACAAATTTACTAAAAGTGTCTTGTATCACTAAAATATAACTCATTCCAAACTGTCCTGGAGGTAGCGGTCCATATAAATCGGCCATAATCAGATCTCCAATCCCATCTGAAACTATTGACTTACAAGGTCCCACAAAACGTTTATTATTATTCTTTGTCATCTGACAAATGTGACAAGTTTTAATTATTTTTTTTACATCTCTGGTCAATCCTCTCCAATAAAATCGGTCTCTCACATATTTTATCAGTTTATATGCCCCCTGGTGACCCATTTCTAAGTGAACCTGCACTATTATATCCTTTACCAGATCTCTAGGTAAATATATAACTTGGTCTATCTCTTGACCTGACTTAAAATAGACTATTCCATTTTCAATTTTGCATCTTTGAATGATTCTCCCTAATTTGTCTGAATTGTCATAATTTTCCAATTGCTGTATGATCTCATATATTTCGGGATCTTTTCTTTGTAATTCGGATATATTTTTCAATCTATTAAGCAACTCCTTGTTTTCCCTTAATTCTGTATAATGAATATCCGGTAATCGCGTTTTTTCTTCCTGAAGCAATTCGCTTTGAGGAGGGTATCGCGATAAAACATCTGCTCCTATGTTATCTCTCCCTTTTATGTGTTGTATATCATACTGAAATTGTTCCAAATAATTTATCCATCTAATTACGCGCGCATTACATAATTTCCAGTTTTTTACAAACAGTAACGCTTTATGGTCAGTCTGTATGTATACCATTGATCCTCTCAGATAAGTTTCAAATTTCTCGAGGCAAGAAATTATTGCGTAAAACTCCTTTTCACTTGTAGTATAGTTCAATTGAGGACCTTTTAGCGATTTGCTATAAAAGCCTAATACCTTAAACTGACTTTTCTCATCTTTTTGATAGAGAACTCCAGCTAATCCTATTCCTGAACTGTCCGTCTGCAAATAATATGGTCTGCTAAAATCAGGATGGTGCAGCTTTACAGTATTCACAAAACTCGCCTTAATATTCTCAAAAGCCTTTTTCTCTTTAGTTCCCCAATGCCAACTTACGTTTTTCTTAAGCATTTCACATAATGGACGTGTAAATTCACTATAACCAGGTATGAATCTTCTATAGAAATTGCATAACCCTAGAAAAGCTCTTAGTTGCTTTATCTTCTTAGGAGTCGGATAACATTGAATTGCTTTGATCTTTTCTGGGTCTGTTTTTATCCCTTCGGTAGAAATTATATATCCTAACATTTTTACCTCCTTACAGAAAAACTTGCATTTAGTCAAATTACATGTTAAACCTGCCTTTTGCAATTTCCCCAAAATGATATCTAGGTGTTCCAAATGTTGTTCTACAGAGCCAGTGGTAATTATGGCCAAGTCATCCAAATAGTTGACGCAGAAATCTCTCACTTCATGCCCTAAAATACAATCCATAGCCCTGCTAAAACTTCCTACTGACGTTTTCAGTCCTTGAGGCAATGCGTTATAAACATATGATTTTCCGTTGAAACTAAATCCGGTATATCTTTTACTTTCTTCAGAAATTGGGATTTGAAAATACGCATTATTCAGATCTATCACGCTTATAAAATTTGCCCCGTGAAAAGAATTTAACACATCTAACTGAAAAGTAGGCTTTTCAGTTTCCGCAATCATGTATTTGTTTATTTCTCTTGCATCAAGTAAAACTCTAATCGTTCCATCCCTTTTCAGTGTGAAAGTCAAAGGGCTACAATATTCAGTTTGCGAACGACTAATAATGCCTTGACCCTCCATCTCCCTTAACTTATTTTCTACCTTTTCCCGATATGCGTATGGAATAGGGTAAGTTTTCTTGACAATAGGCGTGTGTTTTTCCATGTTAATTACATGCTGATAACAATTAGCCTTTCCTAATTTTGAATCAAATAACCCTTCATATTTTTTTAACAACTGATCTAAAGCCTTTTGTTCTGTAGGGTGTAACTGAGTTCCTGCTGAGATAGGTTCTCTTTTCTGAACTTCCTGTGATAGTTCTAATCTCAAGCTTTCCTGTTCCGTATCACTTCTCCATTTATGAAACTGCACCTTAATTTTATCTTCTTTCCCAGGTATTTCTATCCCTTTATGGTCTCCATTTAAACTTATTGCAATTCCATTTTCTTTCAACCAGTCGAAACCCAATATAAGAGGAAAACTCAAATTAGGAATGACCATAAAACTAGTTTCTTTATATATTCCTTGTATTGCCATAGGTAACAACACCATGAATCTAATCTCTTTACTCTTATGTCCTGACGCTGACCTTATCTGAAACGGTTTTACAGGCATCATCGGTATTCCGGGATATTTGCCGCTCAAATCCTCCCATAACTCCAAAGATAAACAGGTAACATCACTGCCTGTGTCAATTAATGCTATTAAATCCTCTTCGAACACCTGAATCTTTATTTCTGATTTATATTGTTCTGATATTGAATCCTCAGTATCTGATTCCTCAAAAACTGAAGAAAGTCCCTTTTTGCTACTTATGAAATTGGCATATTCTCCTTTTAATTTTAAAATATCGACTATATGTTGTCGTTTTATGTCTACCCTGTTTTTTGTACAAATATACCCTAAACCTTTCTGTTCATTATTATTTACCCCCAAACTAATAGGCGCTCGCAATCCCCTATCGTTTTTTCCTATCAGTTGACCTGGTTCCCAATTCATTTTCTTCATCATGTCTAAACTTTTGACCCATCCTAATTTAGAAGCTGATCCGGGAGCATTTACATCAGCTTTTGTTAGTTTTCCGAATCTAAAATTTCTTCAAACTGCAATGTCGTAACGTTGTTCCCTTCCGGTCTTCTCCAATTTTGATAATTTTGATTTTTCTTTTTCTCTATGGTTTTCATTGGTTCAGCTCTATTTCGAAGTTCTTGTTTGTTGATATCATCCATTGACCGCAAAAATTCTGCTGTTTCTAATATAGATGTTGCTTTTGAAGTTAGAAATGCTTGTTGAATATAACGAGGATAGTGACGTATAAGATCAGCAACTAATTGTGATTCTGGCATGATGTAATTCAACATCTTTGCCTGCCCTACCATGCTGATTAAATAAGTATGCATAGATGGTTCTTTGGTCCTGTCCCAAATTCCTTGAACAATTTTTCTCCTTATTTCGTTTTGTTCAAATCCTCCCCAATGTGATTTTAAGAAATCTGCTTTAAAATCTTCAAAGTTAGTCCATCTATCCTTGTAAACTCTCGCCCACTCTCGAGCAGAACCTTCTAAACATTCAATCGAAGACTCAAGTTCATGTCCTTTTGAATCCATCCTCCTTAGATAAGATTCCAAATCTTCTATAAATGTAACAGGATGTGATTGAGTCTTTCCAAATCTCGGCCTTTCAGCATTAAAGTTTTTTATGTTGTAAATGATATTTCCTTTGGTATCTGATGTCAAATTTTTCGGTACTAATTGACTTGAATTTTCTCCTGTCGGGTCTGGAGTTTCTACGTGTTGTAAATTTGACCCAATCTCAGTCCGTATACCTCTTTCTGCTTCATTAGAGCTTGTTATCCCTTCTGGTAACTCTTCTTGTATTGGGCTAATTACCGTATGTAATTCCTCTCGCAAACGCCCTATCCCTTCAGTCAATTTCCTTTCAGTTCTTTTTAACATATTAAAGAACAACCCTTGAGTTACTTTGTTCCCTTTTGTATTTGCTTCGACAATTCTTCGCCTCATTCGTTTGACGGGAACCGTAATTTCTTCTATCTCTTCCTGAGTCACATTATCTCGCACTTGTTCGTCCTGCAAATCCTGAGGAGTTGCTTCTTTAGATTTAACCATAGTTTTCCTTTTCCTAGTGGATTTATTCATTTTATTTTGTCAGCGGTACCTAAAATTTATTTAATTATATTAAATTTTGAACAAAGCTTGTATATAATTTATTAAGTTTTATCCCAGAAGTATGTCTATTGTCTAACTGCCCTCCAATTTTTATACTAAATTCCCATCTTTTAAATTTAGTTGAACCTACACCTACCTGGCCTACAACTGCCCTCCAATTTTAAAACTTAATTCACATCTAATTATTTTTATTATTTTTTTAGCTGAACTCAAATGAAGATTACCCTTGCCTACAACTAGATGAAGAAATGAAAAAACGAAAATCCAGAACCTTAACAAGATGACACTCCGTTCTCACAGCAACAAAATGTAGCCAAGAGGCTACTTTTTTTTATACTAATCTACTTTTATCCTGGTAACAGCCTATTAATATCCTGGTAACAACCTATGTTTATCCTATATTTATCCTGGTCACGGCACCAAAATGTAACGCCCCCCCGCTCCCCCTTGTATATTTTTAATTAAATGTATATTTTTGACGATGTGATTTTATTAAACTAACTACAACTTAAACTAAGAAATGGCCAACGTGAATCGTCTAGGGTAGAACCCAATAATGTTATGAACCGTAAAACCCAAATTCTTTTATGTGAATACTTGTCAGGTTCTGGACTTTGTCTTCCTTATAAATGAATCCTAGTTTTCCCTAATTTAATAATAGAATTAAGTTTCTAACGAATTTTGGCTAAAATGTTTATTTACCGCAAGTTAAACTAAGATAAAAATAATTTATTTATTTTGTAGAACGTCCCCTACCAGGCCTTACCGTGATCCGTTACCGCATCAGTAGCAACCCTAATATGTTCTAAATAATCCTAAAAACACAAACTTTCACCTTTTCAATGAACTCTTTAAAAGTAGTTCAGTGTTACACTAATTCAGCCCTAGCTAGCTCTTGAGGTGAATTGTCTGTATTATACTTACATACGTACTTTTGCTACTGAATACGCCTGGGTGAGGATTGATCGTCTAGCTAGCCTACCTAGCCTACCTGATACCCATTTATTCAGATCCTATATAAATAGGTATTCCTGACATAATACTCTACCAGTGTTTCGGAACCTAGTTTTCTGAAGAGAAGAAACACCAAGAAACTCTTCAGTCTATGTTACTGTATTTATTATTTAGTAATCCTCCTAACCATAACCTAAAACTCGTATAATCAGAGAACTGCTCAGCTTGCCTCATAATTAGACTATATTAATGAACGACTCTGCTTGTCACTAATATAATTTAACCCAGAGAACTGCTCAGCTTGTCTCATTGGAAAGCTAAATTCAATGATCTGCTCAGCTTGTCACTAAATTAGCTTATCCCAGTGAACTGCTCTGCTTGTCCCTTTGTAAAAGTCAACTTTAGTGATCTGCTCAGCTCGTCACTAAATTAGCTTATGCTGAGTAAATGTTAATCATTTAACTAGAAATCGCAACTCTAAAAGAAACCATCATTATTTATACCAAAAATAATAACTTTATCACAGCTAAGTATTCCCAAATCCCCAAATTAACGGCAAACTTAGAATAAATTACTAAACCCTATTTCCCAAATAAATGTGTGTGAAGCTACCCTACTGTTCCCCAGTAAACTCGTTAAACTGAAAGAGCATAAATCCCTTACCAAATTCAGCTCTTTTGACTGCGAATCCCTAACCTATGCAACGAAAGTTCAGTGGGCTAAACTGAGAATTGCAATGCTAAAGGCCCGTGTTGGATGTCTCCCCCCACTGCGCCCGCAGGCTAGGATACAGTGAGTAAGACGCCCTATTGTGTATATAAGATTTATATATAAATATATGTAACAAGACCGTTCCTCAAATACTGAACAATTTCGACAAGCGAGGTTTACACCTCTATGCTGAGACCCCATATTGGCAGCCATGTCTACGTTGTCAGCTGGGCATTGAAGGAACGTAAGGGATTGATTCGTCTCCATGTAGGTAAAAGGTAGACGCCAGACCACCCTTAGATCTGGTAACTAAAGACTCTGAACCCTGCTCGTTGGCACCGTTAGGCGAGCAAGACTCCTCAGGCAAACTGAAGCCTGGACAAGATTCTGGTCTTTTGAAATACTTGAAATAGCACAAATCCCCATAAAATATTAGTTATACTTGTCTATGAATGATTCCTCATCATGAAGAGTAACTCCTCATAACGACGAACCACTCCTAGGACAGCAATTTTACCCACCAAATATTCGCTACTATGCAGACCAGAGACCTTGTCAGTCTGAATGACGAATTCTAAGTGATTTCAATACAACTTCGCGCCCCTTTTATACCCAAAATTGACAGAGACTCTTACGACCTTTCGTCTACTACAGCCATGGTAGAATTTCGAATTTTGAATCGGAATAATTCGAGTTCCAAATTTGAACTACAGCAGGTAGAATCGTCATTATGACCTATTTTTGATTACGTTAAAAGCTTTTCCAACCATTTAAGTACTAGGATCCCATAACTCTCAACTAGTGAAGTTCTAAATTCAAACGAGGTCGGTTCTGTCTTGACTCTTTTGAACATTTTTCAAGACTTTTCTAACCATTGAAGTACTAGGATTCCATAACTCTCAACTAGTGTAATTCGAAATTTAAACAAGGACGGTTCTGTCTTGACTCTTTTTGATCAAATTGAAGACTTCCAACCAATAAAGTACTAGGATTACATAACTCTCAATTGGTGTAATTCGAAATTTAAACAAGAACGGTTCTGTCTTGACTCTTTTTGATCAAATTGAAGACTTCCAACCAATGAAGTACTAGGATTACATAACTCTCAATTGGTGTAATTCGAAATTTAAACAAGAACGGTTCTGTCTTGACTCTTTTTGATCAAATTGAAGACTTCCAACCAATGAAGTACTAGGATTACATAACTCTCAATTGGTGGAATTCGAAATTTAAACTAGTAAAGTTTTAACAAGTAGTTGGAACCTTTGACAAGATTTCCAAAGTCTTTTCTAACTGTGAAAGTACCAGGATTACATAACTCTCAACTAGTATAATTCGTAATTTTTGATATTAATCCAAAGTTTGTTAGACCTTTTGTCAATGCTGTTTTCCTTGGAAAAAATATCTGCGATTTCGTTCAATTATTACGTTTGACAGTCGTTAAAACTTTCAAAACTACTTTCTTTACACGAAGTTTAAAATAACTTCACATCACGTGGTCTAATAGCTTTATTACGTTCCGTTATGCGTATAGTCTAATTGCGTTCCGTTACAATGGCCTTGGCTACGGAACCCTAAAAAGTCACGTGTAAAATGTCAGATGAGAGAGATCTAACGAATCAATTAATGTTAAACATAGTCTAGAGATTCTTTATCGTATTTCCATACAAACTGAGCGGGTTTCATGTGTAGCTTCGAATGTATCACAGTGCTTCCGGCTGTCATTCAAACCTGCAGGGTAAAATTACGCAACGTTTTCGAGATCTGTCATTTTTCATAGTAAAAATGACAGTTATATCTACTTATCGTACGTTCGAAAAGCTACGTGATTACCCTGCTGGGATTTGATTTGAGTTATCTACTTAGAAACAATACTCAAATTATTTTCCCAAAACACAAGAATCAATTTCAGGGAATCCTTTCCCGATTGGAGCGTAATATGGGCTAGCCGAAAGTTTTAGTGTAGTCATTATCTTTATAGGTATCCAGTGATACGTAGGCAGAACTCAAAAGGAGTCATTTTACTTCGGATAAGTTCAAGAATCGACAACACTTACAGCTGAGTCAGCTTTTTGGTGAACATGTCAGTTTCCTTTGCCGTACATAGAGCGTAGATTGTTTTTGTACAATTTTATTGTCTGTGCGTTAAAGAGTATCTACTCGTACAACAACACGGCATATAGTTTCTTCTCATACCTTTGTTCTCATATTATAGCTTACATTTATTATAATGTACATATATATATTTAGACACGGGACGTATAAGTATTTTTAATTTCCTTAAAATCGTTCGGTAGTTTTTGCGTGAAAGAGTAAATTCAGTCATCCTGACAAACTTCTAATAATAAATAGGATAGTCTTGTTCAATATTTCCTACAAATCTACGCATCCCATAATTCTGAACGTCATAAAGATGTGCAGTTAAAATATAGCTCTGCACATCCATTTAATCCCATTTGGAGTCCAGTTGGATGCAATAAATCATGTAGAACTAAATCTTTAGTGGAATATTCGCGGCGAGTTCAGGCAACCGATCCGTGCACGGATTAGGTTTCTCCATTTCCAATAGAACAAAAGAATGTCTTAAAGCGTTGTTAGTCCTCTGGCTTTTTGAAAGCTTTCTCTTTTTGCTGCAACTCGAGCACGAGTAGGTATTCGACGGCGTTATCACGTTTTCCTCTCGTATCTTTCATTTTCACCAGTCATTTAACGTTATTGAATATACCGAGGAACAGTGCGGCTCAAAAATAGCAGTCATTTTATAAAACATAGTTCATTTATTTAATACTTTCACAAATTATATTAATGGTGGACATCGTTAGCGAAGTCATTATAAACGATTGAAAATACGATTTATAACTAGATTTGTTTTCGTTTCACTTCCTTTGTAATGTAAATGTATGTATTTAGGAAATCCGTGTCCTATCCGAGTATGTATAACGTTCCTAATAAGAGTTCCTTATTACGAAGTCTTATCTGAGGTTAATTCTTGATCTATAAGGGTAGGGGTCCAAAATGGTGTTTACTAATCTTGAAATAAACTGTATTCCTGTTTAGACCGATGTCGACCAAACAGGAATAAAGCCCTAATCTGAGTTAAAACGTTAAACTTGTAGTTATGGGCTAAACTCAAACGAAACTCCATTCCGGTGAGGCTGACTTGACACTTATAATACGAAATCATAATTTGAACTAAACTTTCTAAAGTTTAACAAATCAAATTGCAATACGAATTATCACTTTATTGCACACCTTAAAAAGAACACAATACACTGTAGGTATACTTAAGGTTTATTTGAGTTGGCCGAGTTGTGTCAAGGTAATCTATGCAAAAACCGGCCACGTGCGTGTAGGGCCACGCGCTATTTAGGGTTCCGTAGTCGTCCACCCGTTACATTATGCGGATTTAAAAGTTCACAAACTTATATTTACTGTGTTTGACGTCAATGGAAATTGTACCAAAGTTTGCTTTTCCAAGTACTTTCCTTAAGTTTGGCTGTTACTCGTTAACTAGTAATGTCTACTTAGCTGTGATAGTTTTTCTTTTAAATTCATTATATGTATGTGTGTATAACACTTTATTTCACAAAAAAAACAATAACAAACAAAATAAATTCATTATATATACTATTACCATGATTATATACTACTACTGCTATGTTTTTTTCACATACCCAGTCATCAACCGTTTAGCTGGCAGTGACGGGACTGGAGACATGACTCCAACAAAAAATGGTTTTACTACTCCATACCCCAGCATTCATCTGTCAATTAAATGACTGACTGCAGTATTAAAACAATAAACTTTGGGCCAAATTCAGTTTTTAAATTCTATTTATTCAATACAATCGAGAATTCGTGATTCAAAGTTCTAAAAATATTAGCCAGCACAAAAAATCTTAGCGAACAATTCTGTAGCGAAGTTCATGTATGGAGATTTTCTTTTTCGGGAAAGTTTAGTGGGAATCTTAGGTAGTAGACCTGTCTTGGATATTTTTTTTCTAAAATATATGCCGATCGAATGTGAATCCTCATATCGCAATGTAATAATAATAATAATATTGGGGGACAATCTTACACAAATCGACCTAGTCCCAAACTAAGCAAAGCTTGTACTATGGGTACTAGACGACGATATACATACTTATATAGATAAATACATACTTAAATACATAGAAAACATCCAAGACCCAAGAACAAATATCCGTGAAAAATGCACAATTAAATGCCCTGGCCGGGATTCGAACCCGGGACCTCTAGCTTCGGAGGCAGAGTCACTACCAACTAGGCTAAACAGGTCGTCAAATGCAATGTAATGTAATAGTACATTTCGATGCTAGTGCGGAAAGTATGTCATTTCCTCACGAGTACCGAGGGATGCCACGAGCCGCAGGCGAGTGGCAAGACTCGGGACGAGTGAAGAATGACATTTCCGCACGTGTATTGAACGACGTTTTTTAATACAGTTGCGAAAAAATAAGAAAAACAACAAGTAATATTTATAAAAACAATATCGAATGTTGCCTTTAGAAACTTAAAACATGCTTGCAGTAAGTAAAAACGCCTCTTCTTTGACAGGCGTTTCGGCAGCTATTCCGTTCCACTCAGACAACTTATTAAGAACGGTTTTTCAATATTCAATATTAAAAAATAAACGTGTTATAATGATGAAGAGGTAAGTAATAAAATATGAAATGTGTATATTTTTCGTATTCTGATATTAACAGTAGGTTTTTATGTTGATTACGACGTTTAAAGGAAACTAATATTTAACACCCAGCAATAAGGAGTCATGCATTGGAACAAGCATAAATTTAAAAAAATTGGAAAAGTGAAAAGCACTAGTGCGTGAAAACCAACTTTCCGCACGCTAAACAGCTACGTAAAGTAGCACTTTTTGAGCAACTGTATTAAAAAAAACTTAAAGTAGAGGTAATTCATTATTCAAAGTATTTTTGCTTCAATTACTGTTGAAACACCCGGAAATAGTTACAGTGCAATTTCAAATTGAAATTAAGTGAAAATCAAAGCTTAAACAACTGTAGGCGGATTTCAATCAGCACGATTAGCTCAGATTTCCATCGCAAGCGGATTCCCTCGCGACCTAAATACTTGTTTAACAAACCCCATTGTTTATTTCCACCAACAATGTACGCGCAATTACGATACACACTTGACCCAAATTCCTTACCAAGTTCCCCGTCCTTAAGAAATTTTTGACACCAGCCCTGTATAATAGGCAGTCATTATAGAACTCATAATAGCTCTCTTCACAAGAAGCAGGATATTGAGCTCTCTAACTTTTGCGTCAACAAAGCAGTTTGATGTAGTTCGTTCGAGTTAGACAAGCAGAGGCTCCCGATATTTATGACAACTTCCTCGGTTGAATACAAACATAAAGTTCAAAACTAGCTTAACCCTTCGAGAGAACTCTCATCTGAGCGGAAATCCCAACAATGAAATTGAATGCTCTTGATTCAGTCTTACAACTTTCCAGTGATATAACCTTTGGGCGTGAAGTTATTACTGAAACATGTGCACAAATAACTAATTGTTAATCAACAGACTCTGATGGTGAGCCAAACTAGTTTGGCGGCCTGTTTAGCCTAGTTAGTAGTGACACTGCCTCCGAAGCTAGAGGTCCCGGGTTCGAATCCCGGCCAGGGCATTATTTGTGTATTTAGCACGGATATTTGTTCTTGGATCTTGGATGTGTAGGTATAGAGACCCTTGATTGACATCAGAAATAGCTGTTCTGTGAGAGCAGCTAATTGCTCTGATAAGAGCAGTTTTGTTTGCCCTGAAAAGGACAGTTGTGCAATTGACATCAGAAATAGCTGTCCTGTGAGAACAGCTAATTGCTCTGACAAGAGCAGTTTTGGTTGCCCTGAAAAGGACAGTTGTGCAATAGTGAAGAAACCAACAAAGCAGTATCTTCGTGGATTGACGTCGTGTTTCTTCAATGCAGCTTCAATCTTCGGGCACGGAGCGACAGCGCAGCGATGTTTCCATCCCGGCGACGGCAGGAGCAAATGGACGAGACACGCGCGCCCAAATTATTATATAGCCGCACGTGCCAAGCCCGCGCGCACGCGCGCGGCACGCGTCGACTATCTCCTTCTCGCTCGCGCCCGTCTACCCTTTCCTAATATTGTAATAATAATTATTGTTTCGGTGTAGAACCATCGCTAGTTGTAAGCCCTTTCGTTGTATATAGTTAAGCATTTTGTAAATAAAATTATTCAGTATTCATTCTACATTCTACGGTTAACAACGGAGTTTAATTCAAGAACTTACAAGTCTCTCTGCGCCCAAGCTCTGCCTCCTGTCCAACTAGCCACCTGCTAAAGTGGTGACCAGCCGACTGAACACAGAAGCAACCTCAAGCCTCAAGAATGACCGGAGGAAACGCTGCCGCCCCTGAAGCCATTCCGCAAGGCGCCGGCGCTGCCAACGAAGCCCAGCAACTACCGCAAACGCAAAGCCACGACGTGTCCGCGATATCCCTCTCACTTCGCGTACCACCATTTTGGCGCGACCAGCCGCTATTGTGGTTTTGCAGCTTCGAAGCCGCCACCTCCGAACTCAGGAGGAGTCAAGCACAGCTCGCGCAGATGGTTATCGCACAGCTCGAAAAGCAAGATATCCAGAACATCGCCGACCTAATTTACTCGCCGCCAGAAGAGAACTATTACAAGGCCATCAAGGACCGGCTCATCTCCATCTACGAGGAATCGAGCACCGCACAAGCCAAGAAACTGCTGTCGCAAGTCGAGCTCGGCGAACAGAAACCTAGCCAGCTACTTCGCCAAATGCAGAATCTCAACCGAGAGAAATTCCCCGATAGTACGATACAGATGATGTGGCTCGAACACTTGCCGCCACACATCCGATCCGTACTCACCGTTAGCGAAGCTTTCAGAATTCAAACTACGCTCGACGACCTCGCTCTCCTCGCCGACAAGATGATGGAACACACGCCGTCATCACACATCGCCGCGGTTACATCATCCGCGCCATCCACGTCAAGACAGCCGCTACCGCCACTACCTCCGTCGCAATCACATTCGCAACTCGACACGCAGTTCCTCATCGCAGAAATAAGAAGATTGTCGCTCGAAGTCGCAGAACTACGTTCGAGGCCCCGCGAAAATTACGATCGCCGCGATAGCCGATCTCGCCGTCGTTTCCCGCCACGTTCCCGTTCCCGCAACACATCGCAATCGCAAGACCGCAGCCGTAATAACTCGCCCATGCCGTATTGTTATTACCACCGACGATTCGGTATGGATGCGAATAAATGCACACAACCGTGCAATTTCAAGCCGATTAACCCGCCGTCGGAAAACTAAAAGTAACGCTGGCTGCGGCGGAATCTGGCGTTACCGAAACCTCTCACCGCCTCTTCGTGACTGACAAATCGTCGAAACTCACCTTTTTGGTCGACACCGGAGCGAATATTTCTGTGCTACCAAGAAGAAAAGGCACGCAAGAGCAGCCACTCCCGTTTCAACTCTACGCCGCTAACAACACCGTAATACCTACCTACGGTGAAAAAACGCTCGAACTTGATCTCAACCTACGCCGATCGTTCAAATGGAAATTCATCATCGCAGCCGTATCGAAGCCTATCCTGGGAGCCGACTTTCTCAGATATCACCACATCATCGTGGATATCAAGAATCGACGCCTTATAGACGGCAAGACGCTACTCGCGACTAACGCACAACTCTGTTCTGCTAACATACCTACAGTGCGCAGCATAGACGTGCAACAGTCGTATCACAATATACTCGCCGACTACCCAGGAATCACGCGACTTTCATCGATGAAACTCAGTCCGAAGCACAACGTCGAACATTTCATCGAAACTTCAGGCCCGCCACTTCACTGCCGGCCACGCCCCATTGCACCGCATCGATACGAACTCGTAAGGAAGGAATTCGCCAATATGATGCAACAAGGCCTATGCAGACCAAGCAAGAGCCCTTGGGCATCACCTCTTCACGTCGTACCGAAGAAAAACGGCGAATTACGCGTATGTGGCGATTACCGAAGGCTAAACGCCATTACGAAGCCCGATCGCTACCCAATTCCAAGAATTCGCGATTTTACCTACCAACTCGCCGGTAAAGAAGTTTTTTCGACTATCGACCTTAATCGCGCGTATCAACAATTGCCAGTCAGCGAGCAAGACATCGAGAAAACCGCACTAATTACTCCATTTGGTCTCTTCGAGTTCCCGCGAATGTGTCCAGGTCTCAAGAACGCCGGACAGACTTTCCAGCGTTTCATACACGAAGTACTTCGCGAACTCGACTTCGTATTTCCATTCGTCGACGACCTACTCGTGGCATCGATCAACGAAGAAGAACACCGCCAACACCTTCGCACCGTACTACAACGACTCGAAGACTACGGCATAACAATAAACCCATCGAAGTGTGTATTCGGCCAACCATCCGTCAAATTCCTCGGCTATGAAGTTAGCAAGGACGGTATCAAGCCACCAGCCGAGAAAGTCCAAGCTATCACCGACTATCCGAAGCCACAAACTATCGACGAGTTACGCCGATTTCTCGGAATGATAAACTTTTACCGAGAAAACATTAAGGACGCCGCGGTATTACAAGCCCCACTGTGCAAATATCTACACAACGCGCGCAAGAAGGACAAGACAACAATTAGTTGGGACGATGAAGCCACACTTGCATTTGACGCATGTAAGGACAGCATTAAAAACGCCGCCTTACTCGCTCATCCATGCCATCAAGCAACACTTGCAATATTCTCGGACGCTTCCGACTCGGCCGCCGGCGCATCGCTCAATCAATTCGTCAACAGCACATGGCAACCACTTGGCTACTTTTCTAAGAAATTCTCCGACGCACAGACGCGCTATTGTGTTTACGACCGAGAGTTACTCGCACTATACATGAGTACAAAACACTTCCGCAAGATGTTCGAGGGACGCGAACTAATACTATTCACCGACCACAAGCCGTTAACGTTCGCATTCACAAAAACAAGTACCAACAACGAGTCGCCGCGCCGCACCCGCCAGCTATTGTATATCAGTGAATTTACAACCGATATACGACACGTCAGTGGGTCACAAAACGCCGCCGCCGACGCCCTTTCCCGCATAGAAACAATAGCCTGCCCTTCGCCCATTGACTACAAAAAACTAGCCGAAGCCCAAGAGCGAGATAGAAACGCAATCCAAACACTCGCACAGCAACCGAATATTTCTATTAAGCAAGTCACAATTCCTGGAACCGCCGTCAAACTATTCTGCGAAACATCGACGAGCAACTTACGACCGTATGTACCCGAAGATTTTCGCCGCGCCGCATTCGACTCTGTTCACAATATAAGTCATCCCGGAATCCGAACAACAAGAAAACTAGTCGCTCAACGCTACTTTTGGCCTTCACTAAACAAGGACGTAGGTACCTGGGCCAAAGTATGCGTACACTGCCAGCGAGCGAAAATTCATCGACACACCGCAAGCCCGATTTCATCTTTCCCGCCAACTGAACGATTTGAGCACATCCACTTGGACATCGTTGGAGCACTTCCCACCGCCGCAACTGGACATCGATACCTACTTACGATGATCGACAGAGCAACACGATGGCCCGAAGCAGTCCCACTTACGGATATAACCGCCGAACAAGTCGCCAAGGCTGTTTACGATGGTTGGATTTCCCGCTTCGGTTGCCCCGCCACAATAACTACCGATCAAGGACGGCAATTCGAGAGTCGAATATTTGCGTCACTCACACGCTTACTCGGCATCGAAAGAACCCGCACAACACCATACCATCCAATTGGGAATGGAATTCTGGAGCGATGGCATAAGTCTCTCAAGAATGCACTAAAAGCGAGACTACAAACAACAAAATCGTGGGTCGACCAAATACCTACTGTTCTACTCGGCCTACGTGCGGCGCTAAGAAGTGACACCGATGTAAGCGCAGCCCAACTCACTTACGGCTGCACTGTGAGACTACCCGGCGATTTCCTGTCAGCGGTACCTGCGAACGATGACGTCATTATGGACTCCGCCTTCGTAGAACAGCTGAGGGACACAATACGGCGCTTGAAACCGACGCCTATTCAGCCGCATAGTAACGCAAGACCGATATTTGTACATCGCGATCTCAAGACGTGCGAACAAGTATTTTTACGAGTCGACGCCGTAAGGAAGCCACTTCAAGCACCTTACGACGGACCCTACCGCGTGCTGAAAAGAGACGACAAACAATTCACACTTCAACTACCTAACCGGCAAGTCAACGTCTCAATCGACCGACTCAAGCCCGCCTACACAATCACCGAGCAAGATACATCTACATCTACAACTTCGACACCGAATTCATCGACCACATTACAACAGGACAACCAAAACGACAATCTGAAACAACCAACAACGGGCAACCTGAAACAAAACACGACAGCAATCAAGACCCAAAATATACCTATACCTACAGCCGACAATCGCACTCGCAGTGGCCGCCAAGTTCGATTACCTGTACGTTTCACTTGAAGGGGAGCCCTGTAGGTATAGAGACCCTTGATTGACATCAGAAATAGCTGTTCTGTGAGAGCAGCTAATTGCTCTGATAAGAGCAGTTTTGTTTGCCCTGAAAAGGACAGTTGTGCAATTGACATCAGAAATAGCTGTCCTGTGAGAACAGCTAATTGCTCTGACAAGAGCAGTTTTGGTTGCCCTGAAAAGGACAGTTGTGCAATAGTGAAGAAACCAACAAAGCAGTATCTTCGTGGATTGACGTCGTGTTTCTTCAATGCAGCTTCAATCTTCGGGCACGGAGCGACAGCGCAGCGATGTTTCCATCCCGGCGACGGCAGGAGCAAATGGACGAGACACGCGCGCCCAAATTATTATATAGCCGCACGTGCCAAGCCCGCGCGCACGCGCGCGGCACGCGTCGACTATCTCCTTCTCGCTCGCGCCCGTCTACCCTTTCCTAATATTGTAATAATAATTATTGTTTCGGTGTAGAACCATCGCTAGTTGTAAGCCCTTTCGTTGTATATAGTTAAGCATTTTGTAAATAAAATTATTCAGTATTCATTCTACATTCTACGGTTAACAACGGAGTTTAATTCAAGAACTTACAAGTCTCTCTGCGCCCAAGCTCTGCCTCCTGTCCAACTAGCCACCTGCTAAAGATGTTTTCTATGTATTTAAGTATGTATTTATCTATATAAGTATGTATATCGTCGTCTAGTACCCATATCCATAGTACAAGCTTTGCTTAGTTTGGAACTAGGTCGATTCGTGTAAGATTGTCCCCCAATATTTATTTATTTATAGTGGGACGTACTTTATTACTCGTATGTCACTCACAGTTGTAAATAAAACAGCAAATATACAACATGTCGATATACAAGAAGCGTATCGGGTTTTACTGCTTTGCATCGCCAAAATGATAGTCCAATGTTTTTGCCACAAAAAAACACAGGTGATAAACCATACCTGAGCTGGGAAAAAATGCAACATTATTGATTAGAGTTTTTTTATACTATACCATATGTTTTTAACCATACGAGTATCATACAAAAATACTACAGTGCATCATTAAGCTCGTGACAATAATAAATACAATTTTCAATTCGTGGTTATTTTTTGTAAATAAACTGAAGATTTTTTAATACATTTTGGTTACCCTACACCACGCAAAGTCATGTCATTTCTCATACAGACAATTGACACAGACCTTATTTTAAGTAGTTATTCACTATAACGAGACCGATATCTCTTAAAACCAAATAAAAAACTTCTTAAAAATTTGATGAACTCTAAAAAAAACTTAATTTGTGCCACATAATTTCTATTTCATTGAAGTAGCGATCCATTATAGCAATAAGCGATTTATGATTTCAATACACCTCTGATGTCACCCTGTATTAAACATATTCATTACTTTGATTGGTCGACGAGTAATCCTTTCTAGAAGCTTTAACTCCGGATCAAATTCTTGTTTAGTCTTATAGGCAGCATTCAGAGTCTTCCTCTCCGCATTGGTATAATCCGCGAACCGGTTTAGGCCCATTTTCTGCGAACCAATAATTGCATTGTGGTTATTTATATGTTCTACTGTTTTCATAAACTCTCTATATCTCATGTCCTTTTCATCTTCATTTTGATTCCGCCTCCCGAATCTTTTAACAAATTCTTCATAGAGCTTATGACCATCCTCCATGTTATAGACGAATAAAGGATAACTCAGGTCTAGAAGGCCGGCCTCCGCAATAACTGTTAGAAATTTCACGATAAGCAGAGTATAAAAAAACTTTTCCATTAGTTTATGCGCGACTTAACAAACAAGCAATAACCGTTGCATTGAGTTTGTGAAGATGGAACCTATTTGCACAGATATCAGAGTAAAGCAGATCCACTCATTAAAGTTGAACGATTTCTATACATCTGATCTATTCCCACTAATGCACAAACCAGTAAGTTTTAGAGAGACAGATAAGTGATATCTGACAGGTATTCACCAATCAGTGGCTCCGTTTTCATAACTGCACATTGTACTGAACTGACGTTTAAGACGTTTTGGTTTATATGGGAGATGACATTTTGGCGTTCTTTTAAATGGAAACAAGTCGTTAACAGCCAAAAATGTTCGTACTATCTGACCCGTTCTAACTAATCTTGGTTAACCAGAAGGATTTAAAGAGGCAACTATATGAAAAAGCATCTTGCTTAACACTACAGATCTGTTGGTGTTATTAATCTAAGGGTTCATGCGAGTAATTTCCAATTAAAGATGTAATTTCATACGGTAGCGGTGTGATGGAACGCTAATCGATTGCGTTTGGATTTTAATCAAGACCGACCGTTGTGGGCCTCGTTTTCAAACCTAATGAAAATCCTGTGCCATTGAACGATTAATTCTTGAACTACGTACCTTTATGAATTTTGATTTCGTAGACGTGACTAGAAATTATAACGACTTTTAATCTCACTAGGGATAGTCATGAACTAAAAATAGAAGCTCAACTATTACGAGTACATACATAGAT
The DNA here is from genome assembly GCA_905163555.1 of Notocelia uddmanniana. Classification (NCBI taxonomy): domain Eukaryota; kingdom Metazoa; phylum Arthropoda; class Insecta; order Lepidoptera; family Tortricidae; genus Notocelia; species Notocelia uddmanniana. Next base: position 11,292,551 of record LR991061.1, on the reverse strand, counting down.
TTGTGAATTCTGTGACTATGACTGCTATTAAGCAGATTGATGAAATATAGGAAAGATCATCGAACTCATTTCTTTTCATAATCTGCCCTTCTCTGTTACACTAGTACATTCACGGGATGGCATTTTGATAATTATTGGACGCAAAATGGTGTTTTAGGGTTCTGTGCCTCAAAAGGATAAAACCAGTAAAGTGCGAGTCTGACTCGCGCACCGAGGGTTCCGTACACCGATCGTGTACCCGTCCCGACCCACATTACTATAGGAAAAATTGAACGCCATGGTCACAGCGTCATCAATCGGAGCATTATACAAACTTAGTCTAAAAATGTTTTTAGATGATAAAAAAAAAATAGATAGTGATATCTAAATATATAAAAGAAGAAACTGACTGACTGACTGACTGACTGACTGACATATCAACGCACAGCCCAAACCGCTGGTCCTAGAGATTCCAAATTTGGCATGTAGGTTCCTTATAAGGTCTAGGGGTGCACTAAGAAAGGATTTTTCAAAATTCAACCCCTAAGGGGGTGAAATGGGGGTCCGAAGTTTGTATGGGGAAACAAGATTAGTTGGACTATTTTATTCGCAACTTCACAGGAGTATTTCTAACGATAAATGAGTAAGTACGTGTTTCAGGTTTTTTGAGAAATCAACCCCTAAAAGGGGGGAAATGTGGTGACAAATTCTGAAAATCGATATGGGTGTTGTTTTTTTGGTTTATCGGGTCGCTGATTACGAAATCATCCCCTCTGTTGGGGTCCGAGGGGGATGAAATGTCTAAATATTAATATGGGTGTCGTTTTTATGGTTTTTTGGGACGATAATTACGAAAATAGCATCGATTTTGAAATTTAATATTGTGGACATGAAAACTTTTGAAAGTTTGTGCAAAATTTCAAGAAATAACTGACTGACTGAGTGACCAACATATCAACGCACAGCGCAAACTGCTGGTTCTAGAGATTCCAAATTTAGTATGTAGGTTCCATATAAGGCCCTGAGGTGCATTAAGAAAGGTTTTTTCAAAAATCAACCCCTAAGGGGGTGAAATGGGGGTCCGAAGTTTGTATGGGGAAACAATATTAGTTGGACTATTTTATGCGAAACTTCACAGGAGTATTTCTAACAATAAATGAGTAAATACGTGTTTCAGGTTTTTTGAGAAATCAACCCCGAAAAGGGGGAAAGGTGGTGACAAATTCTGAAAATCGACATGGGTATTGTTTTTATGATATACCGGGTCACTGATAACGAAAACAACAATGATTTTAAAATCTCACGTGGAGGACGTGAAATACCATCCCCCCTGTTAGGGTGCGAGGGGGATGAAATGTCTAAATATTAATATGGGTGTCGTTTTTATGGTTTTTTGGGACGATAATTACGAAAATGGCATCGATTTTGAAATCTAATATTGTGGACATAAAAACTTTTGAAAGTTTGTGCCAAATTTCAAGAAATAACTGACTGACTGAGTGAGTGGCATATCAACGCACAGCCCAAACTGCTGGTTCTAGAGATTCCAAATTTAGTATGTAGGTTCCATATACGGTCTTGAGGTGCATTAAGAAAGGATTTTGCAAAATTCAACCCCTAAGGGGGTGAAATAGGGGTCCGAAGTTTGTATGGGGAATCAAGATTAGTTGGACTATTTTATGCGAAACTTCACAGGAGTATTTCTAACGATAAATGAATAAACATGTGTATCAGGTTTTTTGAGAAATCAACCCCTAAAAGGAGGAAATCTGGTGACAAATTCTGAAAATCGATATGGGTGTTGTTACTATGGTTTATCTGGTCGCTGATTACGAAAACAAGAATGAATTTAAAATCATACGTGGAGGACGTGAAATACCATCCCCTCTGTTGGGGTCCGAGGGGGTTGGAATGTCTAAATATTAATATGGGTGTCATTTTTATGGTTTTTTGGGTCGGTAAATTCGAAAATGGCATTCATTTTGAAATTTAATATTGCGGGCATGAAAACTTAAAAGTAGGTGCCAAATTGCAAGAAGAAACTGACTGACTGAGTGAATGACATATCAACGCACAGCCCAAACTGCTGGTTCGAGAGATACCAAATTTGGCATGTAAGTTCCTTATAAGGTCTAAAGGTGCATGAAGTTCCCTATGAAGATACGACCTTTTTTTAAATTCAATGTATTGTAAGTGGTTTTATTAATCAGTGCCGTCCGATAGGATTTCGACATAAATCGATATTTGAGCATCCAAGAAGACTCTTAATAGGAATCCGAGGTACCTAAACTTTAAATTATAAAGTAACGGTCATATTGATTTTCTTCATTTTCGTAATACGTCTTAATACGAATCCGAGGTAAAATTTAGAAAAAGTGGCGGCTATATTCATTTTTGTCATTTCCGTCCCTATTTTGTTTAAAATCGATATCTGAGCGTCCGAGAGAATTCTTAATACGAATCCGAGGTAAAATTTGGGAAGTGTCAGCCATATTGATTTTCTTCATTTTAACCCGATTTCGTTCAAAATCGATATCCCAGCGTCCGAGAGCTCCCCTAATACGACTCCGAGGTAAAATTTGGAAAAAGTCGCAGTCATATTGATTTTCTTTTTTTTTCGTCCCGATTTCGTTCAAAATCGATATCGGAGCGTCCGAGAGGTCTTGTAATACGAATCCGAGGTAAAATTTAGAAAAAGTGGCGGCCATATTCATTTTTATCAATTTCGTCCCTATTTCGTTCAAAATCGATATCTGAGCGTCCGAGAGAATTCTTAATACGAATCCGAGGTAAAATTTGGAAAAAGTGGCAGCCATATTGATTTTCTTCATTTCAACCCGATTTCGTTCAAAATCGATATCCGAGCGTCCGAGAGGTCCCCTAATACGAACCCGAGGTAAAATTTGGAAAAAGTGGCAGCCATATTGATTTTCTTAATTTCCAATCCGATTTCGTTCAAAATCGATATCTGAGCGTCCGAGAGGTCCCCAATTTGAGGTAAAATTTGAAAAAAGTGGCGGCCATATCGATTTTCTTCATTTTCGTCCCTATTTTGTTCAAAATCGATATCTGAGTGTCCGAGAGGTCTCTTAATACGAATCCAAGGTAAAATTTGTGAAAATGGCGGTCATCTTGATTTTCTTTTTTTCCCGTCCCGATTTCGTTCAAAATTACGAATCTTAGGTACTCCATACATGCCTGTATGCAAAAAAGTTAAATGTTACTATATAGGCGTGTGGGGTATCTATGGATTTGCTTTTAAAAAGACAGAGGTTTCGATATTTTTTATCATTTAAATCAAGAAGTACGGTTGCCAGTTTTTGTTGCACTTTTAGCACCACCCAGGGGTCACGTGTAGGGTAACGGTGGGTACTCCCTACGGACGTGGTGCAACTTCGTTCCCCCTTTGTCAAGTGAGTGGGCAACTTGACTGTTAGAAGTTCGCAACCCGCTCGAAGGCCTCTAACTGGGCTTAACGATTGCAGCCGGGATCAATGGCTTAGCGTGCCTTCCAAAGCACGAGTCAGTTAGTAACCACTCAAAGGTGACCCCATCCAAGAACTGACCTGCGCCCACATTGCTTAACCTCGCACACCGCACGCGGTAGGCGGGTGCCGCTGGGCCACGAGCGCTCTAAATTCTTGATAGTTTGTGCCAAATTGTTATTCAATCGGTCCAGTAAAAGCAACTTGGTTGTAACAAACGGACTGAAGTAAGGAGTGCGAATGGAAGTGAGACCAAATTTTGTTTTTGGATGCTTCAATGGGAACTGGCAAAACCTACCTAATAAATTTATTTTTAGGAAAAATAAATGTTACACGTGATATTGAATTAGCCGTATTTCTGTACTTCAAAGGACCAGAGTTTATGACCGCTGCGCGCTGCTTGGTCGTTTACAGACCTATTGGTGTTACTGTAGTACACAGATACTTTTACTAAGGGCCATTTAAGACATGCCTTTATTTCATCGGCCCTTTCATTCATCATTCATCAATGTATGATAATAGTTTTCGATCCTTATTTTTGCCAAATTCAAATGAAATTCAACAAAGTGCCGGTTCTCAGAATGTATACTGACTTTTCATCTGTTCATCTGTTAATGAATCACAATCACCAAACTTCGTATACCGAAACCCCCAGAATGTAACAACTACTTTTCTGGAGACCGCATCTAAATCGGTTCAGCCAAACGCGAGATAATCGTGGACAAACATACGAACCTGTTTTTTGTAGACGGTTAAAAATTTCGCTTAGTACGCGGGCGAAGCCGCGGGCAAATGCTAGTAATTATATATTTCCTGTATTATTTAAATTTATATTTACGTTGTAAACTTTTTCTTGGTTTACTTCGGAGATATGATCTTATGTATGATCCTAGGAAGAAATATTTTTTACATTCTCTTCCATAAATCCAAAATTATCCGCCGTGAATTTGCAGTTCAAGACCTTTCATATGACACCCCACTCGACTTAGTCACTAGACTTTGAACTTTTGCCTCCCCCTTGAATCGGTAAATTAAAAAATCTATACTACACAGAAAATAAAATATATATATATTACTAAATTTATTCTCAAATCGATACCAAAAGTCGTTCATGAAATATTTAGCAATGTGATAGACAGACAAAGCGGCACCGTAAGGGTTCCTTTTTTACCATTTTGGTACTGAACCCTAAAAACGGAACCTTCTTAGGATCACTCGTGTGTCTGTCGGTCTCTCTGTCTGTCACATGCAATTTGATCTGAAACCACTAGGCCGATTGAATAAAAATTTTATACACATACTAGCGTTTGCCCGCGGCTTCGCCCGCGTACTCTAAGCATAATTTTTAACCGTCTTCAAAAACGAGGTTCTCTGTTTGACCCGTATGTATGTATGTACTTATGTATGTATGTATGTTTGTCCACGATTATCTCGCGTTTGGCTGAACCGATTTAGATGCAGTTTCCAGAAAAGTAGTTGTTACATTTTGGGGGTTTCGGTATACGAAGTTTGGTGATTGTGATTCATAAACAGATGTATGTACGTATGTATGTTTGTCCACGATTATCTCGTGTTTGGCTGAACCGATTTAGATGCAGTTTCCAGAAAAGTAGTTGTTACATTTTGGGGGTTTTGGTATACGAAGTTTGGTGATTGTGATTCATAAACAGATGAACCGATGAAAAGTCAGTATACATTCTGAGAACCGGCAAACTGTAGAATTTCATTTGATTTTGGCAATAATAAGGATCGAAAAACTATTATCATACATTTTCGAGAGGCCGAGGGGGAAAAGGTCGGGAGAGAAAGAAGATCTGTGTACAACAGTAACACCAATTGAAGGTCTGGTAACGACCAAGCAGCAGTCATAAACTCTGGTCCTCTGAAGTACAGAAATACGGCTAATTCAATATCTAGCGTAACCCTTATTTTTCCTAAATTTAAATTAATTGGTAGATTATGCCAGTTTCCGTTTGAGCATCCAAAAAGAACGATTTGGCCTTACTTCCTTTCGCACTCCTTACTATTTGCTCGTACTTATACTGACTTTTGTTCATCTGAAGTCCGTCTGTTACAACCGATTTGCTTTAAAACTACTGGACCGATAGAATTGCAATTTGGCACAAACTATCAAAAAATGTCATGTCCATAATATTAAATTAAAACCGGCCAAGTGTCGGAACACGCACACAGAAGGGTTCCGTGCCAACACCTGCTAGTTCACATTTAAACCACTCTAGGAAACTCACGGCACTTAAGTCCTTTTGTTTGGGCAAGACTGTTTTTCAACGATATCTCAAAAAATGGTAAACATCTCTTGTTGAAACCATAAGTCGCTGAAAGTATTTACTTAATATGCACAATCTCAATGTTTTTCAGAATCTTAAACTTCAAAGTTTGAAAATTATATACAGTCAGGGGACACAATTTTTACGACTTAGACAGCTAATCTATACTAATATTATAAAAAGGAAAGATTTGATTGTTAGTTTGCATTGAATAGCTACACTATTCTTGGGTGACATTGATATGGGCTATATTATGTTTTCAAAAAATAAGGATTCTTACTAAAACTCCAATAATGTAATGTTGTAAAAAAAAGTAACTCAAATATTCTTTACATCGCGTGCGCTAAGAAAACTATTGATGATAGAATAAATATTTGTTAATTATTTGTATGGGCCGGGGTGCTAGTATGTATAACTAATCTAAAGGTTTATTTAAATGGAAAAAATATAGAAACCTCTATGTCGTTTTTAAAAGCCAATCCTTTTTTTACAATCCCTGGCATGTATGGAGTGCCTAATTTTAGAATAAATATTTTTTAATTATTTGTATGGGCCGGGCTGCAAGTATGTAATACTAATCTAAAGGTTGATTTAAATGGAAAATAATTTTTAAGAAAAAAAAACCGACTTCAATGGGGGAGTCCGGTGAAAGATTATTCAACTTAGATGGTGCACTCTTAGATTCCATACAATAAAATAAAAATGGCTATAAGTATGTTTATAATGGTAGAAGACTTAGACTTTCCATGATTCCTCATGGAATCATGGAAAAACCTTGCTTGCTTGACAAACAAAACGAAGAGAACAAATCGCCAAACGTGAACTACGCGTCGTTGAAGAGTTCCGTTCTGATCATCATCAGCAGTTCCACTTCATCAAATGTCACTTTTATGAATGAAAATGCTTGATTAGTTCATGAAAATACTAAAATCACTATTTGTGTGCCTTTCACATTTGAGGAGTTCCCTCGATTCCTAATGGATCCCATCATCAGAACTCGAGCATGTCAAAAATCAATCGTGAAAATAGAACTTGCTTAACAAACACAGCTAGAAGGACAAATCGCCAAACGTGAACTTTTCGTCGTTGAAGAGTTCTGTTCTGATCATCATCAGCAGTTCCACTTCATCAAATGTCACATTTTTGTATGATAATGCTCGATTTGTTGATAAAACCACAAAAATCACTATATGTTTGCTTATAAGATTTGAGGAGTTCCCTCAATTCCTCATGGATCCCATCATCAGAAATCAAGCATGACAAAAATTTATCGTGAAAATAGAACTTGCTTAACAAACACAGCTAGGAGGACAAATCGCCAAACGTGAACTTTTCGTCGTTGAAGAGTTCTGTTCTGATCATCATCAGCAGTTCCACTTCATCCAATGTCACATTTTTGGATGCAAATGCTTGACTTGTTGATAAAAACACAAAAATCACTATATGTTTGCCTTAAAGATTTCAGGAGTTCCCTCAATTCCTCATGGATCCCATCATCAGAACTGTTTTGACAAAAACGGGACCAACTTGGATATATATACTTACAATCAACGAATTTTTGAAATCGCTTAAGAAATGACGGTGTGATGGAGTAACAAACATTAAAAAAAAAACATACAACCGAATTGATAACCTCCTCTTTTGAAATCTTGAAGTCGGTTAAAAATATAGAAACCTCTATGTCGTTTTTAAAAGTCAATCCTTTTTTCACAATCCCTGGCATGTATGGAGTGCCTAATTTTACCTCGGATTCGTATTAAGAGACCCCTCGGAAGCTCAGATATCGATTTTGAACGAAATCGGGGCGGAAAAAAGAAAATCTATGTGGCCGCCACTTTCACAAATTTTACCTCGGATTCGTATTAAGAGACCTCTCGGATACTCAGATATCGATTTTGAACGCAATCGGGACGGAAATTAAGAAAATCAATATGGCCGCCACTTTTTCCAAACTTTACCTCGGATTCGTATTTGGGGCCCTCTCGGACGCTCAGATATCGATTTTGAATGAAATCGGATTGGAAGGGAAGAAAATCAATATGGCTGCCACTTTTTCCAAATTTTACCTCGGATTCGTATTAAGAATTTTCTCGGACGCTCAGACGTCGATTTTGAACGAAATCGAGACGGAATTGAAGAAAATCAATATGGCCGCCACTTTTTCCCACTTTTACCTCGGATTCTTATTCGGGGACCTCTCGGACGCTCAGATATCGATTTAGAACGCAATCGGGACGGAAATTAAGAAAATCAATATGGCCGCCACTTTTTCCAAACTTTGCCTCGGATTCGTATTTGGGGCCCTCTCGGACGCTCAGACATCGATTTTGAACGAAATCGAGACGGAATTGAAGAAAATCAATATGGCCGCCACTTTTTCCCAATTTTACCTTGGATTCTTATTCGGGGACCTCTCGGACGCTCAGATATCGATTTTGAACGAAAATGGGATGAAGATGAAGAAAATCAATATGGCTGCTAGTTTTTCCAATTTTTACCTCGGATTCGTATTAAGAGACCTCTCGGACGCTCAGATGTCTATTTTATACGAAATCGGGACGGAAATGAAGAAAATCAATAGGGCCGCCAGTTTATCCAAATTTTACCTCGAATTCGTATTAAGAATTCTCTCGGACGCTCAGATATCGATTTTGAACGAAATCGAGACGGAATTGAAGAAAATCAACATGGCCGCCACTTTTTTCAAATTTTACCTCGGTGTCGTATTAGGGGGACCTCTCGGACGCTCAGATATCAATTTTGAACGAAATCGGGACGAAAATGACGAAAAGCAATATGGCCGCCAGTTTTTCCAATTTTTTTACCTCGGATTCGTATTCGGGGACCTCTCGGACGCTCAGATATCGATTTTGAACGAAATTAGGAAGAAAATGAAGTAAATCAATATGGCTGCGACTTTTTCAAATTTTACCTCGGATTCATATTAAGAGACCTCTCGGACGCTCAGATATCGATTTTGAATGAAATCGGGAAGAAAATCAATATGGCTGCGACTTTTTCCAAATTTTACCTCGGATTCGTATTAAGAGACCTCTCGGACGCTCAGATATCGATTTTGAACGAAATCGGGAAGAAAATGATGAAAATCAATATGGCTGCGAATTTTTCCATATTTTACCTCGGATTCGTATTAAGAGACATCTCGGACGCTTAGATATCGATTTTGAACGAAATCGGGACGAAAATGACGAAAAGCAATATGGCCGCCTGTTTTTCCAAATTTTACCTCGGATTCGTATTAAGAATTCTCTCGGACGCTCAGATATCGATTTTGAACGAAATCCAGATGGAATTGAAGAAAATCAATATGGCCGCCACTTTTTCCAAATTTTACCTCGGATTCGTATTCGGGGACCTCTCGGACGCTCAGATATCGATTTTGAACAAAATTGGGAAGAAAATGAAGAAAATCAATGTGGCTGCGACTTTGTTCCATATTTTACCTCGGATTCGTATTAAGAGACATCTCGGACGCTCAGATTTCTATTTTGAACGAAATCGGGACGAAAGTGAAGAAAAGCAATATGGCCGCCAGTTTTTCCAATATTTACCTAGGAGTCGTATTAAGAGTCCTCTCGGACGCCTAAATATCGATTTTTGTTGAAATCGTATCGGACGGCACTGATTAATAAAACCACTTACAATACATTGATTCAAGAAAGGTCGTATATTCATAGGGAATTCACGGCACTTCATGCGCCTTTAGACCTTATAAGGAACCTACATGCCAAATTTGATATCTCTCGAATCAGCAGTTTGGGCTGTGCGTTGATGTCACTCACTCAGTCAGTTAGTTATTTCTTGCAATTTGGCACAAACTTTCAAAAGTTATCATGTTCACAATATTAAACTTCAAAATTGATGCCATTTTCGTAATTAACGTCCCAAAAAACCATAAAAACGACACCCATATTAATATTTAGACATTTCATCCCCCTCGCACCCCAACAGGGGGGATGGTATTTCACGTCCTCCACGTAGGATTTTAGATTCATTGTTGTTTTCGTTATCAGCGACCCGATAAACCTGAAAAACAACACCCATGTCGATTTTCAGAATTTGTCACCACATTTCCCCCTTTTAGGGGTTGATTTCTCAAAAAACCTGAAACACGTGTTTACTCATTTATCGTTAGAAATACTCCTGTGAAGTTTCGAATAAAATAGTCCAACTAATCTTGTTTCTCCATACAAACTTCGGACCCCCATTTCACCCCCTTAGGGGTTGAATTTTGAAAAATCCTTTCTTAGTGCACCCCTACACATTATAAGGAACCTACGTGCCAAATTTGGAATCTCTAGGACCAGCGGTTTGGGCTGTGCGTTGATATGTCAGTCAGTCAGTCAGTCAGTCAGTCAGTCAGTCAGTCAGTCAGTCAGTTTCTTCTTTTATATATTTAAGATGTAAGTCAGTGACCCAAAGCACCCCATAGACTAGAAATGAAAATTTAAACATGAAGGGGGGGGGGCATATTTGTGGGGTACATTAAGAAAAATGTCAACTGAATATATAATGTGACATATCAAATGAAAGGGCTCGTTATGAAAATCAAATATATATTTCTATCCTTTTAAAATACAAATGGTCTTGAAGTAATTAAAGCATTAGTCTCTAGCAGTGGCGGCCTTAGACATTGCGAGGCTCAGGGCAGCCCCGGTGCATAAAATCTTTGCTAGGCCTTCACCTGGGTTGCGCGGGGCCCCTGTAAAAGCCCTGTAAGAGCGAGGCCCCGGGCGGTTGCCCTGCTAGCCACCCCCTAAGGCCGCCACTGGTCTCTACTTTCTTAACTAGCAAGTGTGAAAGTGCGAGAGGGCGAATACTATATGTCCGACATATTTAGTTTTTGTTTTTGTTCCTGGGTCTTGGATGTATTAAAGTATGTATTTATCTATATAAGTATGTATATCGTCGTCTAGTACCCATAGTACAAGCTTTGCTTAGTTTGGGACTAGGTCGATTTGTGTAAGATTGTCCCCCAATATTTTATTTATTTATAAATAAACATGGTTAAGTTAATAGCTTGTTTCAAATGACCCGCGTTCCAATTGTCCCCAGCCTACCCTAATGGCTTCAATATAATTCAAATCCATGTTTGAACAGATATAATCGCTTCTGTATTGGATGTGGATCATATTTCAATATCATAACAAGTTCTCTTTTTCCGTTTTAACCTTCATCTTTAAAATAAAGTCTGGCAAGTTCATACTCGTATTTTCTCAACCTATAATTTAAAAGGGTGTGCCTGGGAAAACAATCTAGCTAAATCAATCTATCTGTCATTGTCTTTCTTTCAGGAATGTAATTGGGTACCTGGCGCCATGTACTCTGGGTTTCAAGCGACCCTTTCCATGTCACAGCGGGTCGGTCCGTCATCAACTACTGAAACTTCAGTTTTTGTGGCCTACGTGCCTGATAAAGAACACTTACCATTTATAAACGTCACAGTATAACCGTTTTAAAGTAAAAACTGATGAGAGCATACATTTATGTTTGCTAAGCAACTTTTTAAATTCGTTGGTAAGTTTGATGTTTGACTGATAGTTTTAATACATGCATGAAAACCCATCGTAAGTTTTCCGATTTCTAAATGGCTGGTAATAAAACTTAAACGACCCATTGTTATTCGTAAAATCTGACATTAAGTTTTTAAATTTTTTTTCAGAACTTGTAGATATTTTTCCAAGTTTTTCAATAGATGTTTTACCATATAATTAAAAATACGGCTGGCTAAATGAAATGTAAGAAAAATAAAACTTTAACACAAACAATAATCGACCAAGAAACCCCATTCAAGATTTTCAATTTAAGTAATCGCCTTAGAACTAAATAAAATAAATGAACTTTATTATGCAAGTAGGCTGCAATTGCACTTTTACAAGTCATAATCTACTAGCGTTTCTGAAAAAGCAGACCGCTGCCAAGGAGAAACGCCGAAACAAACTCGACAGTCAAGAAACATATCGATAAATACCTAAATAAGAACATGTACCTATCACGACTAACAAATTAATGGAACAGATTCAACTAGATAACGCTAACGTACGAAACTTTGTTTGAATAGGAAGCGTTGATTTTCGCCTCAGCTTTGCCTCACAGATGAGGATTTCGGCAAATAAATGGATACAAATGGATCTCTGTAGATGCTGATGCGTCCATGTGATCGGAATACGAGTTGTGTGACAAACTTGCACACGTGTAGGCATTCGGTATGTAAATATGCGTAACTACTTACACTGCGGCAAATAGGGTCACTTGATAATCCTTTGCAGCTCTTGAACCAGTTAGGCATCAGGTTTTAGCAACGAGTGTAACTATATACAACGACTCACCAAGTTAAGACCTAGTCTTTAAGTATTAACACGGATCTGTTAGCCAAGAAAGTAATTTACTTTCTAATACTTATCCATTATATTATTTGTACAGGCGGGCTATGATGCCTATGATGGTTGTCGATATGGATTGTTGTGGATAAGACGCCGACACTGACGCACTCGCATACTTGTCAGAACTACACGAATGTCTTATCCACGACGATAAGTGATAAAATGGCAATCATCATACGCTTACTGGAACCTAATACATGTCACATTTACCAATATAGCAAATGGTGAATTCTATCTTATTGACAATATACATTAGCATAATATTGTCTAGTAGGCACCTAACTGTAAACTACCTATATTTAATATTATTTTATTTATAATAATGTGTGTTTATAAGTATACTAGCATTTGCCCGCGGCTTCGCCCGCGTACTAAGCGTAATTTTTAACCGTCTACAAAAAAGAGGTTCGTATGTTTATCCACGATTATCTCGCGTTTGGCTGAACCGATTTAGATGCGGTCTCCAGAAAAGTAGTTTTTTTATTATTAAAAATGGGATTGCTCTTGGCCAGCATCTAGCCAGGAGGCAAAGATGAGGCTGACGATGAAGCGAGCTCACCCAGAAGATGCCTATTCACTCGTGCCTTAAAAAGTAAAGTTGTTTCATTCTGGGGGCTTCGGTACAAGAAGTTTGGTGATTGTGATTCATTAACAGATGAATAGATGAAAAGTCAGTATACATTCTGAGAACCGGCAAACTGTTGAATTTCATTTGATTTTGGCAAAAATAAGGATCGAAAACTATTATCATACATTTCCGAGAGGCCGAAGGGGATAGGGCCGATGTAATAAAAGCATGTCTTAAAAGCATGTCTAAAATTAGTAAAAGTATCTGTTTACTACAGTAACACCAATAGGTCTGATAACGACCAAGCAGCGCGCAGCGGTCATAAACTCTGGTTCTTTGAAGTACAGAAATACGGCTAATTCAATATCACGTGTAACCCTTATTTTTCCTAAAATTAAATTTATAAGGTAGGTTTGGCCAGTTCCCATTGGAGCATCCAAAAAGAAAATTTGGCCTCACTTCCATTCGCACTCCTTGCTGTCAGTTCGTCTGTTACAACCGAGTTGCTTTTACTGGACCGATTGGATTGCAATTTGGCACAAACTATCAAGAATTTAGAACGCTCGTGGCCCAGCGGCACCCGCCTACCGCGTGCGGTATGCGAGGTTAAGCAATGTGGGCGCAGGTCAGTTTTTGGATGGGTGACCGCTTTGAGTGGTTACTAACTGAGCGCTCTCGTGCTTTGGAAGGCACGCTAAGCCGTTGATCCCGGCTGCTGTCTACGAAAGCAATCGTTAAGCCAAGTTAGAGGCCTTCGGGCGGCTTGCGAACTTCTAACAGTCAAGTTGCCCACTCACTTGACAAAGGGGGGTCGAAGTTGCACCACGTAGGTAGAGAGTACCCACCGTTACTCTACACGTGACCCCTGGGTGGTGCTAAAAGTGCAACAAAAACTGGCAAAGACAAGTACGTCTTCTCGAAGATCTCACGGTACGTAAATTTTCACAAATTTTACCTCGGATTCGTATTAAGAGACCTCTCGGACACTCAGATATCAATTTTGAACGAAATCGGGACGAAAATGAAGAAAATCAATATGGCCGGCACTTTTTACAAATTTTACCTCAAACTCGTATTACGGACCTCTCGGACGCTCAGATATCGATTTTGAACGAAATCGGGACGGAAATGAAGAAAAGCAATATGGCCGCCACTTTTTCCAAATTTTACCTCTGAGTCGTATCAGGGGACCTCTCGGGCGCTCAGATATCGATTTTGAACGAAATCGGGACGGTAATGAAGAAAATCAATATGGCCGTTACTTTATTCAAAGTTTAGGTACCTCGAATTCCTATTAAGAGTCCTCTCGAATGCTCAAATATCGATTTATGTCGAAATCATATCGGACGGCACTGATTAATAAAACCACTTACAACACATTGAATCAAAAAAGGTCGTATCTTCTTAGGGATCTCACGGCAGTTCATGCACCTTTAGACCTTATAAGAAACTTACATGCCAAATTTAGTATCTCTCGAACCAGCAGTTTGGGCTGTGCGTTGATATGTCACTCACTCAGTTAGTCAGTTTCTTCTTGCAATTTGGCACCCACTTTTAAAAGTTTTCATGTCCGCAATAAGTATTAAATTTCAAAATCAATGCCATTTTCGAAATTAACGACCCAAAAAATCATAAAAATGACACCCATATTAATATTTAGACATTCCAACCCCCTCGGACCCCCCCACAAGAGGGGATGTTATTTCACGTCCTCCACGTGGGATTTTAAAATCATTGTTGTTTTCGTAATCAATAATCCGATAAACCATAGAAACGATACCCATGTCGATTTTCAGAATTTTACACCACATTCCCTCTTTTAGGGGTTGATTTCTCAAAAAAACTGAAACAGGTATTTACTCATTTATCGTTAGAAATACTCATGTGAAGTTTCGATTAAATAGTCCATAGTTGGTCTTGTTTCCCCATATAAATTTTGGATCCCCAATTTACCCTCTTAGGGGTTGAATTTTGAAAAATCCTTTCTTAATGCACCTTAAGACCTTATATGGAACCTACATGCCAAATTTGGAATCCCTAGAACCAGCAGTTTGGGCGGTGCGTTGATATGTCACTCACTCAGTCAGTCAGTTTCTTCTTGCAATTTGGCACAAACCTTCAAAAGTTTTCATGTCCACAATATTAAATTTCAATATCGATGCCATTTTCGTAATTAACGTCCCAAAAAATCATAAAAACGACACCCATATTAATATTTAGAGATTTCATCCCCCTCGCACCCCAACAGGGGGATAGTATTTTACGTCCTTTACGTGTGATTTTAAAATCATTGTTGTTTTCGTAATTAGCGACCTGATAAACCATAGAAACGATACCCATGTCGATTTTCAGAATTTGTCACCACCTTTCCCCCTTTTAGGGGTTGATTTCTGAAAAAACCTGAAACACGTATTTACTCATTTATCGTTAGAAATACTCCTGTGAAGTTTCGAATAATATGGTCCAACTAATCTTGTTTCCCCATACAAACTTCGGACCCCCATTTCACCCCCTTAGGGGTTGAATTTTCAAAATTCCTTTCTTAGTGTACTCCTGACCTTATAAGGAACCTACGTGCCAAATTTGGAATATCTAGGACCAGCGGTTTGGGCTGTGCGTTGATATGTCAGTCAGTCAGTCAGTCAGTCAGTCAGTCAGTTTCTTCTTTTATATATTTAGATGGTATTATCCATCCCCCACTAAATCGTATTAGTTATTTTATGACATTGCAACGCTTATCTTCTGAGACGACAACTATAAATTGTTACGCTCAATAAACGAGACGAACGTGTTACCGTTGTTACCGTGCCAGAAGTTTAAACTCGAGCACTTTCAGAAAATCATATTTAAAATATAGTTCAGTTTGCTACCTACGTTGTGTATTTCAAAGTTCTGAACTATTTAACTTTCACAACTCGCAAGTTTCACTTTTAAGAACTAGTGTTTTGTAACCCACGGATGATTTGTCGTCACTTACCTCCCACAGTTAACAGTAGAAATAAGTTAACAATTTTTAACCTTATCACAATGGAATTAGGTTTTAACATACATTTGACATTGACTGATCATACACCTACATCCTAATTATAGTAATTTAATATCATAAACTTGAAAGTTTACGCCTATGTATGTATGGATGTGGGACCCGGGTATGTCCTAAAACTACGACCAAGACCACCGGGGAATGGGCAGCAGCATTCCTAGAGTGCGGTGGAGATACTGCGATCGCCAACCCGCATGCCAAGCGTGGCGATTATGGCACTTACCCCCCATGAAATTGGGGGAGGCCTATGTCCAGCAGTGGACGTCCTAGGGCTGATATGGTGGTGGTGGATGTATGGATGTAAGTTACTCTTAATCTTAAAAACTATACTGTACAGAAACTTCAGCTTCAACTTAGAAACTCAGAATAACAAATAAGCTATAATTTATTTATTACAAAATTATTGTTAAGAAAGAAACTTGAATCTTCCCTAATACCTACAATGGAAGAAAACCGTTAATAGATTTTTTTTTAATTTCGGCGTCTGATTATAAGAAAACTAATTACAGCATTTTTTTAAATAAATTCTCCCCCTGGAGAGGTGAAATGGAGTTCAAAGTTTATTTGGGGAGCAAAATACATTCAAGTATACGAAAACTAATTTCACTGTTATTGAAATATCGCCCTCTGAAGGAGTGAAAAGGGGGTTGAAAGTTTGATTAGCAAGCAAATATTTCTTTAAACTAGTAACTTGAAACATCGTCATCATCACCTGACTATAAAGAATACGAAAACTAATTTCAGTGTTATTGAAAATTTACCGTTTAAAGGGGTGAAATTCGTTTGGGGAGCAAATACTTTTCAAACAAGAGACCTAGAACTTCGTTTCTAGACATGTAGTAGACTACCTTAACATGAAAATACAATACAATAATACAAATTTATCTTACCCCGCAGCTGATTTTCCGTTGCACTAAATCTCAAAAACTACTGTTATTTTTCCGCGAAAGATACCATCAATGTAAAATTCACAATGTGAAAATCTTGTAGGCCGTCTTTAACTCAAAAATTGGACTTACTTCTGGAAAGCAATTTATTCACGGTTCTTGCAAAAACAAATTAGTAATTCAATTATTTAAAGTTTATAGGCACGTTTGATATTCCGAAGTAGGTAACCATTCGTTTCAAAGTCAAAGACAAAATATGTTTTATACAAATAGGCCTTGCAACAAGCACTTTCGAATCGTCAGTTATAACATGTTATTATATTAATTAATTATTTAGAGCAATTTATTGATGCTATTATTATTCTTTAAAATAAATATTGAATTGCTGTAGACATGTCAAAGTTAATAAATTATTTTTTTAGACAATAATTATGAATTTTTATTAAAATTCCTTCCGTACGCTGAGCATGGCATACTGAATCCAATCTTTCCTTAAGGGGGTGAAAAGGAGGGTGGAAGACTGTCCATACAGCTCCCATGCTCCCATGAGAGCAATAATTAACCCTGCTCTTTAAGGCGAAGGGGTGGGCAAGCTCTTTCCATACAAACTTTGTGCAAGTTTTTCTTCGTTTGTGTTTGCATTCCAGTTACTATTTTTGGTCCATATGCTTATTTTTTTGTTAGCTATGTCTTGATGTTTTTTTTTTAATCTTAATTATTTAGTGTATTTTTTTAATAATTCAAAATTTCAACATCAAGTTCTGCGTATATCCAATATGTACCAACAAAAAATTAAATTAAATGCTGCAGTGCCAAAACTAACGCAAAAAACTTGCACAACCTTTGTATGGAGAATGGCTTGTCCTACCCTGCGCCTTAATCAATACATATATTGCGGTTATTTCTCTAAGACGATAAAGAGCTCTACGCGGACGTAGTCGCGGGAAAAAGCTAGTAAAGCATATGCCGATTGTATGTATGTACGCAAGTGAGAGAGGACGAATTAATGAATTACTTATCGG
This sequence comes from Notocelia uddmanniana, assembly GCA_905163555.1. Lineage (NCBI taxonomy): Eukaryota > Metazoa > Arthropoda > Insecta > Lepidoptera > Tortricidae > Notocelia > Notocelia uddmanniana. The sequence goes on along the minus strand of LR991061.1, from coordinate 11,274,875 downwards.
ACATACGCGTAAAAGTGATGATGTTAACCTGGGGGCCAATTCTGGGTCCGATCGAGATGCATGTCTCTCGTGACATTGTATAATAGAATGGTAGAGTCACTAGTACGGAATCTCGAAAAGAGATCATCTCGATCGAACCCGAGAATTGGCCCCCAGAGTAGTTAAAGGGTTGTAAGTGTGCACGCATGTCTATTCATCATAGAACAGAAATTGCAAATACCTATTCCTCTTAGAAAATAATTTGCAAAGTTAGAGGTATGGCTATTCCAACTTGTTTGACAACCGACTTTTCATAAACATGAAGACCTTCCTATTTTAGTGAACAGAGAAGCCTTAATGTAAGTGCGTACTTTATTAGCTGGTGAAAGGCTGACTGTCCGGGTCACGCCGACTGTTTTAATACTTCTAATGTCCACTGGCCCGTCCCTTTCCCTGTACCTGCGGTTCCTAAGGGAACTCTCAACACTGTCATCTAATGCCGACTTTACAACGCGCATAATGGACACTTGGAGAGTCCTTGCGAAGTCTCGTCCCGTCTCCTTCATGTTCCCGGGGAAAGATAAGGTCGAACGCAGGCAACGTTTGCAGTATCGGGTAGATGTAGGTTGGTTTCTAAACGCTGCCGCTGCCTCGTTACGTCGCGTATTTTACTTGAATGCGATTCTACGGAGATCCCAGTAGGGTTGGTGCATAGATTCTATTAAGACCTCTTGACATAAGTTTATAGATATGAATATGTATTACCTTATGTTTGTTGTTAGTTAAAACTCAATGAGACAATTGGAAGAGATATAAGAGGATTTATTTTACTTTAGGACGGCGATATTGCTTTGTGTACGTTTTTAAAGAAATATTCTTCAAAGATTTTCATATTAGACCGGGAAGTGAATAAAAATTGGAAATAGATACTTATACTGCGTTGTTAACGAGCGAAACGTCTCCATTTCAGTTTGGGCAAAAATACTCTTCGGCGTGTCTGTCCGGGTGATTTTCGGATGTTCTCCTCTAGAGCTCGCATTTCTCAACCGGTTCTCGTGAAATTTTGTAAGCAGGTTCGATTATATACATTATTTTGTCGTTCCGTCAAAATTGAAATTAGAAATAAAAGGCTATCTTATTATTTCATACCTAGTTCAAAACGCTCTGCACTTCAAATAATACCCTTATTTGGAATTTAGCATTTCAAACTTCATTTAATCAACGAATACCTACTTACATATACTCTTATGTATGTATTAGCGGAATTAAAACAATCATCACTTTTCGACCTGAACGTAACCAAAATAGAGTTAAAAAGTAACGAACCTTTTCATTCCGCGACTGTACATAAAAATTAATACATATAACAATCGGATGTTTTTAACCCTTTTGAACGCCAAGGACCTATAAAGTAGTCGTGTGTCGTCGTGCCCACCACGCCAACAACCACTAAAAAGGTCGGAGTGAATGTGTATTTTGATCATGAATAAAATATATTATGGATTGTTTTTATTATAATTAATATGTGCATTTTATTAACACTAGGTTAAGAGAATTGTTACTAACAGATATGGACTTGGGTCTGAAATAAAATGTTTCATTCATTCATTCATTTATTTGTTTTTATTGGTTTAAACGTTATATAAATTTTTGACAACGCAACAGTGCTTGGCGTGTGAGTGATTACTTCATTCAAATATGAAAGCGTTCAAAGTGTTAACTCTCGTGTCAACTTCTAAAACTTTCTTGCGACTGTAATTAAGCTCTTTTAATTTGGCATCCCTAGGGGCCATAGTTTTTGTCTCTCCTAAGCGATTTCGATTAAATCTTAGCGTAAAACTTTTGCATGAAATATTTAAAGAACATGCAAGCGACAATTGTGTACCTACACTGTCGCTTGCAGAAAATCGTACTAGTCATACTACGGAAATTAACACCTCTTCAGAAAAAGTTTCACTCAAATATATATAATTTTATGAGATAAGATTCTAGAACAGTATTTTTTTGCTACTCCGATAAAACAAATGCATTTCTTGGTGATTATGAGTTGTACCAACGTGCGTATTTCTGCATCCAGTAAATGTACCTTTTCTCCGAACCGAACGCGCAAACCTGCAAAGAAAATATACATCACCACCACCACCCATACTTAAAAATATTCGTCACGCGTTTCGCCTCTCTACGAGGCATCATCTGGTTCATGTTTAGCGCAATATCAAAATTCTTCTTCTTATTGCGCTTGTGGAGTGGCGGTGGTCTTGGTCTTCGGTTGTTCTCACATTGAGTATACTTATAACAGCCAGAGAAGAACGGCGACGCATAACCAAACTTGTTACTTAACCAGCTTGGTTATGCGTCGCCATTCTTCTCTGGCTGTTGCTGCTCTAGTGCCTTCATTCTAATAATTAGCCTTTTAAGTCTCGTACCTTACTTACTTAGACCACTCGGCAAACCTTGTGGTCTAAACGCGGTACTCGGCTAAAAAATCAAAACGATTGCATGGAATACTATTTTCTCACTTGTCCACGTCTCCGTCTTAAATAAAAATTTAAAAACTAAAACCCTGACTAGTCAGAACTCTTCCTCAACTGTCCATTAACAGATAATTGCAATGCGCCGCTTGATTTCTTCCACACATCCGCCATTGTATTATTTTTATTATACCTCTAATAGCACATTGTTCTAGGAACTTGGGTATCTTAGAAATCCGCATAGTAACGCCTTATGAGTCCCCAGTACGCTCGGCTGAACTCGATTCTCCATACAAATGTAATTACGCTCTCATTTTAAAACGACATGCTTGAATAACATGAAAATTTGTATACACAATGGGAGCCGCCATATCGAGGTTGGGAATTAGTTTCTGTTTCTAGAAAATATAATAGAAAAAAATACAGCAATTTTTTGAGTTATGTCTTTTATGAAAACCTTAATTATTGCTGTATTTTTTCTCCATTATAATTTCAAGCATCCATTATAATTAAAAACAGAAACTAATTTTCGACATAGATATGCCGGATCCCATTGTGTATACAAAGTTTCATGTTATTCTAGCATGGCGTTTTAAAATGAGAGCGTAACTACGTTTGTATGGAGAACCGAGCTTACTGCAGACTCTTAAATCATTATTTTTTGAGAAAATCCTTTAATTTAGGTTAGTTTTTATAATTTATTTATTTATTAAACACTTACAGACTAAACCAACACATAAAACGTGAACTCGTTTTAGGGTGTTGAAATCAGGTAAGATAGAAGTCCCTATATTACGAGCTGCCTTGCTGCTTACTGATAGGCAATTGCAATCGACTTGTTAGATCCCACTTCGCTTCCATTAGCGCTAATATACCTGGGAGACTTCACTTTGCTGCGTGAAAACACGGAGAAACCGGTTTTTCCCGGTAATGAGACCAAGATATGGTGATTTTTCGCCCTTGTATTATAAAATCCCAAAAAAATCGTTATAGCCGTTTTGCAAAACACACATACGTATTTATTGGTTAGTACAGGATTCTCATTGTGAATGGTTTAATAACTGCGGCAAAAGTTAAATTGTTAAATGATATCAAAACTGGAACAACGCCCGTTAGTCCTACAAAAACGGCTTCCCGCGTAAACTTCATAACTATAAGCAAAAACCATGTTGGCAATGAAATTCTGGTTGCGCATTTTACTTGCCAATTTTCCACAGAGATTCTAGTATGCCACGGAATTACATTGCTCTCCTAATACGGGTTTCAAGGCTTCGTAGGACGTGACAGCCTTCCCATAGCTTTTCTAGGATACAACAATAATCACCCTTATCTCGCGTGAAAGCGTTTGTCCTTTCCCAATAAACGGCCCGGAATCGTAACTGCGCGTCGTCTCAGCCTCTTCGTATTTTACAAGAGGTATCCGATATTTTAGAGGGCGCTTTGTGCTCGCTCACTATCCGTTAAGGATACAGCTTTGTAGTTACGAAGAATTGTATTGAGTGAGTTTCTTGTTTATCAATTATCTATTACTGGAAATTTGATTGTTTAACTTTATAAAACAATTTCTAGTAACGGAAAATATAATTTGTATGGAAATATAAACTACCTTCTGTGAAAAGTATTCCCTCTTTTTTAAAGGTTATCCAAGTAGTGTATCATGTAGGTTGATAGATAAGGGCCGAAATTCTATAGGCGATATGAATAGGGGATATCCCCGATTTAATGTCTTTGAAGTTTAAAAATAAAATAAAAATAAAAAAATTAACCCTGATTCAAAATATTTCTGCGTCTTGACCCTTTATATTATGCGTTTTTTTGGTCGATTTTTTAATTTAACTACGGTTAAAGGCCCCTCAATATTCATTAGAATACATAGATTCCGTGAAGAAACACGAAATTACCTCGAAATGTGATAGGTAATTGTATTTAAAAAATACATTTTATTAGTGGTATGATTTTGCCAATGCAACATAGGACTTGTGCCTTTGAGTTTGAACCTGAATTTCATTACTTTTTCATTTCGTTGGTGTTATGTAAAAAAATAGAGTTGTAGACCTGTAGTATAGAGTCACGTTAGCCTAGTGGTCCAAGCAAGTGGATGTCAAGCGCTGACTCTCTCCGAGACTCACTATCTCCGAGTGTCTAGACACAAGCGAACCTGAGGGCCAAAGGTCCGAAGGTGGGCGGTGAAGCCGTGCGAGGCCAAAGGCCGTGCCCAAGCGGACAATCACGAGCACCAAGTTTGTTTCAAGCAAACCTGAAGCTGGGGGCCTGAAGCATCCCATGAGAGCGCGTCCTCCACGCGAGCCTCGTGGCCCGAAGGGCGAGCAAATAAGCGGACATCACTATCCCCGCGTCTTACAAGTGAAATTGAAGGCCAACGGCCCGAAGGTGAGTGGTAAGGCCATGCGAGCTAGACGTGTTCAAATTCTGACAAGTCTCTCTCCCGCTCTCCGCTTCCCGTAGCATATTGTTATATATAAAAAGGAATTTTTCTTTCTCTCTCATTTGGATCAACAGACTGCAACAGGGTCCCTGGTACCGTGTTTTAAGTGGTATAGAAAATGCTATTAAAACTACATACCTATATGTTTGAGCAATATTTGAAATTCTTGGTTTTAATATTGGCTAAGATCCTTTCACATGTAGCTGATCATACTGTGAACCTCATTTAGTGAGTGTTGTTGAAAATCATAATAAAACTAAACGTGTAGCAAAAACGTTGAACCCATAGCTTCAAAGGTGGCTGAGATCCTTTCATAAGTAGCTGCTGATTCTCATGTGACCCACATTTATCGATTGGTATAGATACTGCTACTAAAACTAAACATATACCTAAAATTTGAAATTCTTAGCGTTAATATTGGTTGAGATCCTTTCACTAGTAGCTGATCATTATGAGACCCTCATTTAGTGAGTATTGTTGAAAATGCTATTTAAAACTAAAAATTTAACAAAAATATGGGACGCAATGTTGCTTCAATGTTGGTTTAGATCCTGTTAATAGTTCCAATGAGAGCTGAATATCTTAGAGATAGGCTTTTATGTCCACCAAACATAGCTAAAAACTATACTTATACCGCCATCAAGACCTTCGATTAAAAAAATGCACTTAGTTAGGGAGCTACGATGCAATAGACAGACCCACACAAGCACAGATCAGTTTATCCGTTAGGGAGCTACGATGCAATAGACAGACCCACACAATACATAGACATTAAACTTATACGTCTTCGTTGTTTAACTTATTGTGTCGGGGGTTAAAAATCAGAACTTATGGTCCCTTACGAATGGATTACAGCCTAAGGGCCACAGATTATGTACAAGGCATACATACATACATAAACTCACGCCTATATTCCAAAAGGGGTAAGCAGAGCACACGAAAATTAATTTCAGTGCCACTTTTAACCATTGTAGGTTAATTTAAAGATGGAGAAAATGTGACATTGCAGTGACAGGTTGCTAGCCCATCGCCCACAAGTGCCCACAACACACTTCAACCTGGTTTCCATTGTCGACTCTTACGACACCTAAATGAAGAAAGGGGGTGGTGATATTCTAACCCGGCACTACACAGATTACATGTACAGGGCAAGGCAAGTAATATCCACAAAATAGGTTTTTAAATACACAAGTATTGACGTCGTATATATTGGAGGACGATATTACACAGAGGGCGATTTGATGGTCTAAAAATACCTTCAAAGAAACTCTTTAGCCAAAGCTTTTACACGTACCTAAATCTTTCCCCGGTGCCAATTCCAAATAAATTCTACACGTGTACACTAAAATACCAAGTAGATTGTAACTCTACACGTGTACACTAAAATACCAAGTAAATTGTAATTTCGAGTTGTCAGTCCCTTGACATTCAATACGAGTAGAACAGGCACGAAACTTAAATCTAGGTTAGCATTTATTTCTCTCTCTACGAGTATGTCCAATAATCTTATTTCAGGAGCTTTTATTGGGCAACTTGAATTGCATGATAATAGTCTGCCTGGTATGTTTTCTATTCCCGAAAGAAGAGTGTACCTACTTACATAAAGGCGGCTGATATGGACAAGATTTTCATACTCGTATGCATTTAAAGGATTTCGTACTTAAATAAGTTTGGTTACATCCCTATTTTATAAAACCAGTCGGACTCAATCTAGAGTATTCATAACAAATAACATAAATGCTACAAATATTGCGACGATAACATCTGGGAAAACACCTCAAAACACTTTATTATGGAGTAAGATATGAAACGAGGAAAAACTACGAACATTCGGCGTTATAATTCCACGTGAAATCTATGTGATTACAACAATAGCAGGCATAAAGGTGACAAATGACGTGTACCTTAACGCGGTAAATAACCTTAATTCGGGGAAAATCGTAACAGATGCGTGCCGAGGCAGTAAATCTATGAATCTAATGTTTGCAATATTTACGAGTAAGGCCATTATTGTTTGATGTTCACGAAACTTAAAAAGTGAATTTAATTATTAGGGTCCATCCACACTTGCCTAGTATAATTTCGGAAATTTATTTTAAGAAATATCCTGTTTCCCTCTTCCTTTCGTGTTTAGTAGTACGTATGATTAAATTAATTTCATGTATTGCTATTTCTAAAGCAATCTTTCATTGAATGATGTTTTCTAATGTACAGTCGCGCAATGAAAAGGTTCGTCACTTCACTTTTCAACTCTATTTTAATGCCGTTAAGGTCGTAAAGTGACGAACCTTTTCATTCCGCGACTATACCTACAACAAAGCCCCAAACACGTGTGCGAAGTCAAATTAGTGGAGTTGCCTTTAGGAATTTCGTTTGACTCATAAATTCCAAATCAAAGGGTAAAAATATAAAAATTTTGTGCTCCGATCAGGATTCGATTTTGCGACCTCTGGAATCCTACTCGGAGCACTAAATTCTTAATTTTTTTCCATTTACTTAATTTGAAATTTAGAATTTGCGTAGTAACATAGCAGTAGTTTTTGTATTAAACAGTAGCTTAATACAAAAATTGTTTAAATAATCATAGGCTATAGTAAAAAGTAGAAGTAGTTTATTCTTCAAACTAGGCATATTACACGCACCTATGAACGTCAATAAACTACCACCGGTTCGGAAAAATAAACCTCTGCCACGAGAAGAACCGGCGGAAGAAACTCGGCGATGTGTAATTTTTTCAAAACAATATACATTGTATAGTTTAATATAAAATTATAGTGTCAGCTACTACAAAATAACAATAAAGAAATAAATAAATAAATATTAGGGGTCATTTTTTTTTACACAAATCGTACTAGTCCCATAGTAAGCTCAATAAGGCTTGTGTTATGGGTACTAGACGACGATAAATTTAATAGATAAATATGTATATATACTTAAATAAATAGAAAACATTCAAGTCTCAGGGACAAATGTCTCTGCTCACCACAGAAACAAATGCCCTTACCGGGATTCGAACCTGGGACCTCTAGCTTCGGAGGCAGTGACACTACCAACTAGGCTAAACAGGCCGACTTACAGTACAATGCTACAGCAGAAAACCCATTTTCGCGATAGATTAGCCGTGCAGCGTGCTAGTGATGTCATAGTATAAATATTGATCTTTAGCGTGTAGGTAGCACGTACCTTTGTTGAATGATGGTGTACTCGTAAAAATTATCCACCAAAAACAAGAATGTATGAGAATGCCAAATTTTTGAAGTTCGTAAACGATTTCGATAATCGATAATCTAACTGGAAACAAAGATCTTTTAAAGCTCCTTAGATCCTGTCATGCATAATGATTTGATTAGTATGAGTTGGCAAGTTTTCTCTTTTTTTAATTCCTCTAGTACTTGATTGATCTGAACGTAAAGTCAATCATTTCCTTAATTTACCATACCACAACTTCGACTCGCTTATTTGAATAATTGACAATTATTTGCCAATTATATACTCGTAGTCGTACCTACGCGACTGTATTGTACTCAGACTCAAAGTATTGGTTTAAACCCCACGTCCGGTGTGTCGCCTTTTTTTGCGAACGTGGCCGACACACTACAGTGTGTATAGATAGCTAGATATAGAACTTTAATATTAACTTACACAGTGATAAGATAGCTATACTTTATCATCTTTGTGTTGATCAGTTTGAGCATGTCAACCTACGGTGCTACTCTTTTTTACATCTTTAAAAATCACAGTCACGTATCCTGCAATCAAGTGAACGTGATTGCATCATATTTTATTCATTGATGATATTCACCGAGCTGGGTTTAAATAAACAAGATTACAAGATGCGGATGAAATTGTATGAAACATCTAGATAGATTGTTTGCTATCTATATGTACGATTTAATTTTAACAATAACTGATAAGTAATTCGTTGTGTTTCGCCTGCGTTCCTGTATTATTATTATCATGTTGTAATCACAATTTCATTCCTATCTTCGTGGCGCCTAAAGATTTTTTGGCTTCTCTTTAACTACCCGAACGTCTTTCTTATAGGACATAATATTTATAGTCATATCCGCCCAAAATTATGAATTGAAATTTATATGTGTTAGATTTACGGGTTTAAAGTGAAACTTTCAGGGTATAGTTATGATTATATTAGCATGTGTTTATATTTGCAATTATTAGTCTACCTTTTGTTCTTTACAAAGGCCACTGGGCCACAATTACTAGATTAAAACGTGTTATTAAGTGATGTAACAGACTAGACACGAAAACTTAGTAGGGTAAAGAGTATCAAATTATTAGTGAAAGACAAGTAGCATTTTTAAGGTTCCGCAGTCAACTAGGAACTTTTATAGTTTCGCTATGTCCGTCTGTCTGTCCGAGGCTTTGCACTGTGATTGTGAGCGCTAGAAAGCTGAAATTTGGTATGGATATATAAATCAATAACACTGACAGTCATAAAACAATATCAAATAAAAATTGAGGGGTACCTCCCTATGGTGTCGGATGTTGTTGGATAGGTCTTTCAAAAAGAATACAGGATTTCATCTAATATTTTTTGATAAAGTGAATATTTTCGGGCTCTCGCCAAAAAAAAATGTGTCCCCTCTAACTTTTGAACAATAGGTCCAAAAATATGAAAAAAGTTATGAAAGTAAAGCTTTAATAAAGACTCAATAGAAAACTATAGCGGACGTGATCAGTTCAGCTGTTGCTGCGAAGCTATTTATTCCCTTTTGCTTGCTATTGATTTTTTAAAGTATGTTCATTGGTCAACTACGGAACCCTACACTGAGCATGGCCCGACATGCTCTTGGCCGATTTTTATGTTAGTAATATTTCATAAAGCAGCATAACAAAGCCACAAACTAAAAACATTAAGACATTTTTAGTACCGATTCGACCCAACCGACTTCACAAAGTACATATTATTTCATCCTAAGATTCCGCAGAATTTCAGCTCTAAAAATGCGAAACAATTATCGCCATTTAAGAATTACCTATTCATTAGCAACTTTCTGCATAAATACATACTCGACAGTCACGGATTATCATAAAAAAATGCGATTTACTTACCACATATGTTCATGACTTACTGAACTTTTACCTAATATTTCGTTCAGAAACCGAATTAAATTATTCCTCTAACCCGCGAAATTTCAAAAATCTATACAGAGTTTATTAAAATGGCCTTCTAAAAGACGCATGGGCAGTACCTAATTGAAAGTTGGTTGAAAAAAGTTCTGGGCTGGAGTCGCCATGTTTATTTTGGGTTATCAAAAGGCTCGTGGGCGCTATCCTATCCGGGCCATTTACATCAGTACGTGTATTACCTAATTCTCCAACTAACACTATTACAAATCTCATTTTTAAAGCTCTCTAAAGAAAATTGTGAAAGTTTTATGTGAAACGTTAGTTCGACGATATGCTTATGCACATAAAACGAATACTCGATCAAATTGAACACGTCCACGTCCAAGTATCCAACAATTCTAAGTAGCTCACGAAACTGACTTCGCAAGTAACCGCGTCGAATCGTCGATTGACACTCAATTTCCTTTTAGTTTTAAGTATTCCAGTAGTGGTTGGAAACTTTCCTCTAGTGGGTCCTTAAAAACACCCTCGTTTATCCTCACTTAACAGAGCTGTGGAGCGTTTTCTGCTATTTACATTTACCTCATCTCCCGGGCAGGCAAGGGCCGAATGAAAGGGGCGCATTCCGCCCAGAATCCGCAATGAGGTGAACAATGGATCATCCGGATATTGCCTGTCAACCGAGCTACCTAGCACACGCGAGAACTCCGATACTAGGTCACTCTGGTCAGAAACACTCACATAAAGGATGAGCCAACCACTTTATCTTGTTTCTACAGTTCTTTCAAGAAATACTATGTATGCACTCCGATATTGCAGCGAATATTTGATTTATGCTTTCTCTAATGCCGTCGTAAAGGCTATTTCGGAAACAACAACAATGGTGTAGCGTGTACCATTAGGTACATATCTACTTAAACTAAAATTATGTTTTGCCTAGTTATGGTAGTGACACTGCCTACGAAGCTGGAGTTCGAATCCCGGTAAGGGCATTTGTTTATAAATCTGATGAACAAATAAATTTCCTCTGACTTGGAAGTTTCCTGTGTATTTAGAAGAAGAAGAAGAAGAAGAAATAAATTTGTTCATGGCAATACAGAACAAAACACAAAAACATAATAACACATAAAACAGCCACGAAATGGCCCCAAATCAGCATGAGCTAGCCACAGGCTAGCGCTGGTCTTCCTCTGGAGCCAATTTAAGTATATCCATCAAATATATTATCGTCTAATACCCATACCACAAGCCTTAACGAGCTTACTATGGGGCTAATTCGATTTGTGTAAATTATTTTATCCACCAAAATGTTTTTTTAAATAAAAGGTTTTAAATAAAGGTTAAGTATATAAATTACAACGTATGTAGGTGTAAGTTTCTTTAATTTTGACTCGATATATGCCTAACTGAATGAATAATATAGTAAATATTATGAGTACCTATTATTAAACGTAAAAGTCTGTGCCGAGGTACTTTCCTTTTAATCACAAAAAGTACTGGACAGATTTTGATGTTTATTTTTTTGAAGTAATTTAGCTTAGACAACAGGGTAGAACATAAACTAAGTACGATTTTTACGTGCTGATAGGCGTATGAAGTCAAGGGCAGTATACGACTATACAGGAGGACTATATAGGACCGTTAAGTTTAAGGAGAAACTTTGCCTCCTTGTGCGTGTTCTATCGCTTGTATAATGGGTTGTGGTCCGAAGAACTATTCGATATGATGCCCACGGCCGCTTTCTATCATCGCACTGCTCGCCGTCGGCAGGGCATTCATCCTCACACCTTAGAACCTAAATGGTCGCGTACGGTACGGTTTCAGAGGAACTTCCTCCCTCGGACGCTCCGTTTGTGGAATGAGCTCCCTGCCGAGGTTTTCCCGAGGAACTACAGTATGGGATTCTTCAAGAGAAGAGTGTATAAATTTTTAAAGGGTCGGCAACGAGCATGTGACACCCCTGGAGTTGCAGGCGTCCATAGGCTGCGGTGACCGCTTACCATCAGGCGGGCCGTACGCTTGTTCGCCACCGACGTGGTATAAAAAATAAATTAAAATAAAATATTTTTATTAAATTCCGTTAATTCGGCCTGTTTAGCCCAGTTGGTAGTGACCCTGCCGCCGAAGCTAGAGGTCCCGGGTTCGAATCCCAGTAAGGGCATTTGTTTCTGTGGTGAACAGAAACATTTGTTCCTGAGACTTGGATGTTTTCTAAGTATGTATTTAAGTGTATATATACATATATATCTATTAAATATATCGTCGTCTAGCATACTTAACACAAGCCTTATTGAGCTTACTATGGGACAAGTTCGATTTGTGTAAAAAAAATATTGTCCCCTAATATTTATTTATTCATTTTAATTTTATTTATTTATTCCGTTTATTGCGAGCGTGCTCTCCTGAGACAAAATAAAGTAATCTTCTCTAAAACACTAGTATCCATTTCGATGATATTCAAGAATTCATTTTTGTTCATTAACAGCCCTAGTATAGTATAAAAGATTCTTCACAATTAAACAATGTTGACGTGCGTGTCATTCTGATTCCGAAAATTGACATATTTGACATTAACTTCTGCTTAACTCCACGTTAACTCTTAAGGCCGTTTTGCCGTTTGGCCGTTTTGGCCCTTAGTGATATAATTAATTATTTTGTATCAAAATGAAAAAAAACCCTAACAAACTAAGAATGAAAATGTATGTAGCTATAAACTCTACGTTGATTTCACGTTAGAACTAGATTACACTTTCTACACTGTTATTTTTCTAGATAACGACCAACGGAACTCATAAACAATAACTTATCTCTGCATTGTAGTGTGCACACTAGAATTCTAGTGTAGAGTGCCGTGGTACTCCTCGCAATATTAGACAGATTATCTTCCACTCGCGTCGCAATAACCCGCGTGTAATTAACAATAGGCCTTAGCGACTCCCTCACCCTATCCTTATATACGCAACGACGTTCATGTTTATCAGAAGTCAGATAGGGTGATTCCCGATTCCCATTGCGTATTATAGTTAAATCTATACCTACGTACGCACTACCAATCAAATATGTAGACTTTGATAAACGCAAGTTCATTGACGGAGTATTTCTGTAGAATTCCATTTATTACGCACGGCAAGATCGACATGGCTAAATTCACATTAACTTCCACTAAATTAGTACATAATTATTAATGTTATAATAATCTACTAATTTAGTGGAAGTTAACAGAGCGCTCGTGGCCGAGCGGCACCCGCCTACCGCGTGCGGTATGCGAGGTTAAGCAATGTGGGCGTAGGTCAGTTCTTGGATGGGGCGCTAGTCGGGTAACCTCCACGAGTGTCTGGGCTCTTCCAGTTCCCCTGGACCCTCGCGGGTCTGGGGGAAGGGGAAGGGTTCTGGCCGGTGCGCCCTGGAGGCAACGGTAAGTGATTCATCTTCGGAGGGATCGCTTACCGGTGCTACCAATAACCCGGAGACGGGGTCGCTCTGGGTGTTCCTCTGTTTAGCGGAGGACACTCCAGATGCGACCAATGGGGGGGATGGGGGGTCCGCATCAGGGAGTCGCATGACTCCCCAGTTGCGGCGAGAGGGACAGGCTATGCCGTATGCCTGTATAAAGAATTACAGACCCGTACCCCTGACTTCGGCAGAGGGCCGCTATAGTCGGGAGCGGGGGCTGTCACCGTCAGGCCGGGGCCGGGTGGTGGCTGCGACGGAGAAAACCTGTATAAAAAGTTACAAGGTGACCTGAGGGAGTGAATCCGGGGTTTTTCACTCTCTCCTGGCGTGGAGGTCCTTTGCTCGGCAAGTGTGTGGTGTCGCCCTGCACGCTTGCCGTCGGGTGGGGGGCGCAAGCCTCTACCGAGAGGGGACAGCTTCGGCTGTCGCAGCAGGCGGTGTTCGCGGTTGTGTACCTTGGCGATCCCGTGTCACCGGTAGTCCGGTCGTTTCCCGGGAGTCCGTCATACCTGTCCTAGTTCCCCGGCTAGGCGGGATGCCTAAAGGCATTTCCCCAGGGGAAAAAAAAATGAAAAGATGGGCGGCCGCTTTGAGTGGTTACTAACTGAGCGCTTTCGTGCTTTGGAAGGCAGCAGAGCCAACACATATTAATTTCGCAATGTTCCTTCTGGAGTAGGTCCATGAAACTTTTGTATAATGTAGAATATAAATTGGTTCAATTTTGGAAAAAAAAAAGGTGTGGGTACCATGAGCCAAACTTCATATACAGGGTGATTCTTTTTCATTTTTGTTTTTTTTTACAAGAATTTAAATGGTTACGGGGTTCATATTTCTTTTTAAATAGCTTTTAGTATTATTAATATTTGTAGAAAATTTGAAATTCGTCACTTTCATAGTTTAGGAAAAAATAATTAAAACAGTTTTGGGGTTAATCGGATGTTTTTCACCCCCAGGGCGTAACTGAGGGATGAAACTTTGTGCAGAATATAACCTCCCCAAAAGGCATCGTTTGATTACAGTTTCGGCCCAAAATCGCCGGGGGCAGTTTTTCCTAGACTATCCTGCTACAGCCTTTCAGCATTCTAGGTCAACGGCAAGTACCCGACATTCGATTACCTTCATCATCATCATCATCATATCAGCCGAAAGACGTCCACGGCTGGACGTAGCCCTACCCCAAAGAGTGCCACAATGATCGATTCTGCGCCACCCGCATCCAGTGAACTCCTACGACCTTCACCAGGTCATCAGTCCACCTTCTTCGATTACCTTGCGAGTGTCAAAACATGCGGCATAAACAGCTTCACATTCTAATTGCGTATACTTAGAATTTTAATTTTTTCACAGTTCCAAGGGAATGCAGACCTAAGTACCTATATGATTAGAATTTCGGCTTCATATCCCACGCTTTCGTGACAAAAATGTTGGTAACGGACGGACAAATAAACAACAATGATTTAGTTACCTATGGGATCACTTTTTCCTGATGTGGGTTCCTATTTTCCTTTTGTGTACGGGACCTTAAAAAAAATCTACAGATGTCTACAAATAACTCCATACAGCAAATTAGTTGTTTTAGTACTTTTAGTATGTTATATATTAGACATCACTGTTGTACTCATACCATCTGTAGCTTTCGGTATTTTTATGGCACTTAGATGTACGAGTAATACTTATCCCGCTCGCACGCTTGCCCCGATTGGCCTTATTGAAATTCTCGAATGAGATAATATTAGCGTAACTAATACTTTAATTTTGCCGATAAACCTTTGAAAATATTTATTTTATTTATGAACTGGCATGATATAACCTAAAGGTCGAATGATCCGCAAAGCATCGGGGACAAACCTAGGGGAAGAGGTCATCCCGCACGTCGGACGAATTCACAATGAGCGGACCCGGAATATATCATCCGTTCGCCTGATAGTGTGACATATAGGCTCAAATCATGTTGTATGTTAATGCCTTGCGGCTAAACGATTTCGCGATAAAAAAACGGATCAACAGATTTATCATGATTATGCCAAGTTAAACCTACTCGCAATACGAATTAAGATTTAGGTAGTCGCATTGTGAGGAGATTTTTTTCTTATTTAGAACGTTTTAACATAAAATTTCAGCGAAGCAATGAAATCCGCTTTACTATACGACGAATATAATTGTAACCCGGGTGAAAGATTTCTGTGGAAACAATGAGAATATAAAATTTGGCGGAAATGAGACCTAACTAGATCGTTTCACGTGCGTAAACGACTGTTCCCCGGTACAGGCGTTTACAATAGTAGGCAGATAGTATACAAGTAGCCATTGAGGAGTTTCACTATCCAACTCCCGAGTCTGACTACATTAGCAGACCATCGTCGGATCGTCACCAAGTGTAATCTATAGGACTCTTAAAAAGAAACCAAATGAGCCCACACTCGATAGGCATACAAGGAGCCATTGACGAGTTCGACTATCCTACTCCTGACTCCATCATCACTAAGACCAACGTCACCAAGCGAAATGTATAGGATTCGTCAAAACCACCAATTTACCTACATTATACGCAAAGGATGTACATTTAGCCATAAAAGAGTTCCGCTGTTCACTTTCATCATCACCGTTTCAAAGGTACCTACCAAAAAATAAACCTGTTGTCATAAAGTCTACTTACGCTTACCAAATATCAAACCGACCATTAAAACCCAGCCAAGTGCGTGTAGGATGACGCACCAAGAAGGTTTCCGTACCGACACCTACTAGTCCACATTTAAAACCACTATACAATCATCAGCATCATCATCATATCAGCCGAAAGACTTCGCCTGCTGGACATAGGCCTCCCCCATAGAGTGCAACAATGACCGATTCTGCGCCATCCGCATCCAGCGGACTCCTGCCACCTTTACCAGGTCATCAGTCCACCTTATGGGGGGCCTATCCACGCTTCGCCTTCCGGTACGTGGTCGCCACTCGAGAACCTTTCCGCCCCAACGGAAATCGGTTCTACGTGCAATATGCCCTGCCCACTGCCACTTAAGTTTAGCGATTCGGAGAGCTGTCGGGTACTTTGGTTCTACTGCGAATTCACAGGTTGTATTCATAACTCACGGCACTTAGAGTACAACACAGTAAGATACAAGACAGTTTTTCAGTGATAAATCAAAAACCGTTAGCCCTAACTTGTTGAACCCAAGCAGCCAGCACATTTTTTTCAGGATTAAAAAATCATTGTTTGGAAATTAGACGGTGGGGGGTTTTACGATTTTGATAACTAACTGAAATTAAAATGAAGCCAAATTTAGATCTTGTCAAGGCCAAACCTTTCATTGCCGCATAGTGCTACGCGCTATGCTCGTAGGCCGTAGCGATGTTTTCTTCGTATGAATGAAGCCCATAGCAGCTATGAACAGAGTACCCTACAATCGGGTTTTCGGCGCTAAAATTGTTAAAGTGAACATAAAAAACACATATGTACCTTTGCCCATGGGGTTTTAAATGCAAGGATGGATATTGGTTCTCAAACTGAACCACTCTTCTTCTAAAACTTACATTTGTTAAATTGAATTGAGTTCAATATTTATTTGAGCAAGCAATGTATTGTAAAATCAGCGGCTTTTGTCGAGTGATAGACGACGTCAATTGCTTTATTATAAGAAGTCGATTAAAAATACAACTATGTATGAAAATGTGATAATCAACAAACATTTTTAAACAAAAACTTTTTTAATGAAAATGTTAAAATTTTGTCCAAAAGGAACAGTACCTATGCGGTTGAGGAGCATGCATAATCTACCCTTACATTTGAAGTCCCATGGTCAGAAGTTCCCTGTATACTATACTAAGCACGTACTCGTAGGTAACATTTTTAAATAAATAGCCTTTTTTCCGTTTTAAGCTTTTGCACCCAGACTCCAGTCCAAGTATTTTTATGGGTATAATCCCATTTTTGAGTTAATTAGCTCATAATAAATACATAAAAAAACGATTGGGGAACTGAGACCGCTCATAAATTATTTGATAATTTTTGTGTACTTTGTTCGGCGACGGTTTGTAGGCGGGGCACATTGCTCGTAGAACCGATGGCCGCTGGGACAGAAAGGTTCTTGGGTGCGACCATGCACCGGAGAACGCAGCGTGGGAAGGTCCCCATCAACTTAGATGAGGGCGGCGCAGGACCGGTAATTGTGGAGATCCTTGGGGAGGTCTTTGTCCAGCAGTAGACTTCTTTCGGCTGAAATGATGATGATGATGATGTGAGCTTTGTTCGAAATCCATCTACTAATACTAGGATTTTGAACAAAGTTCACACGTACCTATTCATACTACTGTCAAAAAGTTTAGGACCAAACACATTTTTTTGTTTAATTTTCATAAATTACGCAAACCAAACAAGGCAAAAATATTACAATGGGTTATTTCTTACAAGGATTGGACTTTTGCAAACTGGTTGAAAGTAGATGAATCAAAATTGAGTGGATAATCAATCAATGTTGATTATTTGCATATTTTGTGTTTGGTCTTAAACTTTCTGACGGTAGTGTACCTACCGTAATAGATGATGAATTATGCCCGGATCGATCAGATACTTCATTATCATCATCATCAGCCTATATACGTCACACTGCTGGGCACAGGCCTCGTCTCATATATGAGAGGGAACGGGAAGTAGTCCCCAGCCTGGCCCAGTGCAAGTTGGCGACTTACGTTTTTTTTTTTTTTTTTTTTTATTAAAAATGGGATTGCTCTTGGCCAGCATCTAGCCAGGGGGCAAAGATGAGGCCGACGATGAAGCGAGCTCACCCAGAAGATGCCTATTCACTCGTGCCTTAAAAAGGTCCAGGTTATATGAACTCGGAAATACAGACGCCGGCAGAGAATTCCAAACCTTAGAAGTGCGCATTATAAAAGAAGATGCAAAGCGCTTGGTTCGAACTAGAGGAATTTCGACCAGGTAAGGATGGTAGCCAGCCGTACGTCTGGATGTCCGATGGAAGAAGGGGGAAGGCGGTATGAGCTCATGGAGCTCCTGAGCACACTCACCGAAGTACAGTTTGTAGAAGACGCACAGACATGCTACTTTGCGTCGATGTGCTAAGCTCTGCAGCTTATTTCCCACTACCGTACTGCCGCCAATGAGCCTCCTGGCTCTGCGGTCCACCGAGTCGAGTGCGGCAAGTTGGTACTTAGCCGAGCCATCCCAAAGGTGACTACAATACTCCATGCAAGACCGGACTTGGGCTTTATATAAAGATAGAAGCTGCCCAGGGGTGAAGTATTGCTTGACCTTATTTAGGATGCTCAGCTTTTTGGCCGCTGTTCCGGCTTTGGACTCGATGGTAGTGCCGAAGTTAAGGTTTGAGCTTAACGTCATGCCAAGCAGCTCGAGATCGTTGGCTACAGACACGGTTGTACCTCGGAAAGTAGGAGCCAGATTGAATGAGCTCCTTTTTGCGGTAAACAGACACGCTTGCGTTTTGGTGGCGTTGAAACTAACCAGATTGTTATCACCCCATTGGGAGACAAGACTTAAGGTTGAGTTAATTCGCTCTACCATTGTCTCTCTCTCAGACTGAATTTCATCACGGCCAGCCCCCGTGCTGGACAAATATCTCTCCATGACCGTACTGTCATCTGCGTATGCGACCACTCCTGGTAGAAGAAGGTCGTTAATATGAAGCAGGAAAAGGGTCGCGGAGAGAACAGATCCCTGAGGGACACCGGCATCAATGGCCATGAGGTCCGACGAGCAGCCATCAATGACAACTCGGATTGACCGCCCGCTCAGGAAGTCAGATATCCAGCTACAGAGGCCAGAAGGAATACCGTATGCAGGAAGCTTGCGAAGCAGACTAGCATGCCAAACCCTGTCAAAAGCCTTCGAGATGTCAAGAGACACGGCAAGAGCCTCACCGTGTTTCTCGATGGCCTCGCCCCAGTAGTGCGTAACATACACAAGAAGATCCCCAGTGGAACGGCCCCGGCGAAACCCATATTGCCGATCACTGAGAAGGTCGTTAGCTTCAAGGTAAGTCAGCAGCTTACTGTTCAGAACTCTCTCCATAACCTTACAGAGTATGGAGGTAATGGCGATAGGACGATAATTGCAGGGATCGGCACGACTACCTTTCTTGGGCACTGGTTGCACATTGGCAAGCTTCCAGGATGCCGGTACGGTATTCGTCTTGAGAGAGAGACGATACAAACGTGTAAGAACAGGAGACAACTCGGGACCACAGTGCTTCAGAACCCTTGCAGGTATACCATCAGGCCCACTAGCTTTGTTTACGTCTAGACTCAGCAGTGCTCTACGGACCTCTTTGTTATGAATCGTGACCTCAGACATCGAGGAGCCACATTGAGGTATTGATGGTGGTAGATGAGAGCCAGTGTCCAGACGCGAGTTACTGCCAAACAGAGAGGCAAATAGATTGGCCTTCTCTAATGCGGTGAAAGCCAGCGAGCCATCAGGCTTCTGCATGGGAGGAAGCAACGGACGACAGAAATTGGTTTCGATCGATTTAGATAAGGACCAGAACTGCTTACTACCTGGGGGGTAGGTTGCTAGTCTGGCCCCTATTCTACGGATGTGATCGAACCGAGCCTTACGGATCACCCTTTTGCAAGATTTGGCGGCTAAGTTGAATGCCCTCTTCTTAGAACGAACCCTTCGAGCTCGAATTTTGCGGTCACGAGCTTGAACCCAGGCCTGGTAGGCAGACTCTTTGCGGGCCTCAGCACGCGCGCAGTCCGCATTGTACCATGGCCGGGCTTTGTGACCGAGCGGGATGTCTGAGAACGGAATAAAAAACTCCATTCCCTGCCGTATCACGTCAGCAATCGCGTCAGCGCAGAGCGAGGGGTCGTTCGAAGAAAAACACATTTGCCGCCAAGGATAAGACGCAAAGAAGTGCCGCATCTCATCCCAATCTGCTGACTCGTATCTCCAAACTCTCCTTGTGCCTCTGGGGCTGTCATCAGGAGGAGATCGGATCGATACGGACTTCACCAGACAATGGTCGGATGACCCTAGGGGGGCGGAAACCGACACGGAGTACTGGTCTGGATTAGTTGTCAGCAGAAGGTCAAGGCAATTGGGTGTATGTCCGTCAACATCAGGCACCCGCGTCGCAACGTTCACCAGCTGGGTGAGATCTAGCGTCAATGCAAGTTTGCGCGCCTCTCTCCCGGCGTGGTCGGTTTCCTGGTACGGGAACAGCCACTCACTATGGTGTGCGTTAAAGTCCCCCAGGAAGACTAGTTCCGCCGTGGGATACCGCTGTTGGGCAAGATCTGCCGTCTCTATAAGGTGGTCAAAAAGTCTGGTTGTCTCCTGGTTACCTTTGTGCGAACGGTAGATACAAGCATAGACAGTTTTGTCTATTCCTGTATCCACCATAATCCAAATGGTAGAAAACCCAGTACCTTCAAAGCAACGGAGACGCAGACAGCAAATGTCATCACGCACGTACACACAGACCCCAGCGTGTTTCCTGAATCTGTGTTCAAGTGAGTACCCCGGGTAGTTGAGGTACGACGTGTCTGACGGTGTCGCTATCTGCGTCTCCGTGAGAAAGAATAGGTGCGGCTTCTCGGTCTCAAGGTGGTGATGGACCGGATCGATGTTGGAGTGCAATCCTCTGATGTTGGACAGGTGCACTTTAAATGGGAGGAAGTGCAGCCGTTTTTTAACTATATTCTTTCTCTTACTTTGCATATTTTTTTTTAGTGATTATTTGTGGGGAAGCAAGGGAAAAGTCGAGGCGCAGCCCAGTTTGTCCAAAAGGAACCGAAGAACTACACCGAACGTTGGGGAACTCATTTGGAGCCTGCGGGGACGCCCTAACCCCCCCGAAATGGCCACCGGGTCCTCCCCTCCAGTCGCCAACTGGCACGGTGGAGCATTTCGGGATTTTTCGCGCGTTGTGTGGGGCAGCCTTTCACACGTGGCTAACGTGCTAATTGGGCCCCCTACTACCGGCGGTCGGCCTACGGCTTAAGACCGTGCTTAGGATCCCGCTAGCCTCCAGCATGAGTTACCCGATTCAGTGCAGCCCAACAATTTCCAGACCAGACTTGGGCTACGCAACTGACATCTCCCTTTACTTCCCCAAAGGCACTGATACTCCCACACACTCAGCGGAACGCGGTCGCTTGGCGCCGGACTTCGGTGGGAGGGTGGTCGCGAACCAGGCGGCCTTTTGCGACTGCTTCAGGCCTACCACACCGCTTTGTGGGATCTTCAGCCGCCGCCAATGAGGCGACGTTGCCCGGGGTGGACCGCTAGGAGGTAGATCCCAACCACCCCACGTTAAGCATTCTAATATGATATCAGTGTAATATCAAATTAGAACGCCGATGTTTACTGACACGGCGCGTGATACGATACATTTATCACATTGGGAAGCGAATGCGTTCTGGTCTACTCCTCAATATGTTTAAATCTTCAATAAAAGTAACCAAGTAATGAGAACTGCGATGTCTGCAATTAATCAAGTCTTGTCTCAACGCAGAATAACTCCGATGTTTGATATGACGGAAATGAGCAGTCAGCTCACATCGCTACTGCGGATATGTTTTAATATAAAAGATGTCGTGTTAGTAGAATTGTACAGTATATTGTACCATATATTTTGTATGGTGTACCAAACTATTTGCCCAACTTGGCTGCTAAATGACGCTGACTGTAACAGAAGTTATATATTTGTAAAAGTCCAAACTTGGTAAGCCTTTTGCCATGGTAAGAAAGAACTATTTAAAAGTACCTACCATTCGGATCGATTTGAGTGTGGACCGACAAAAGCGTGGCTTTGATGATGATGATGATCGTTCTGGTCAGTAGGTACTTTTGAGTTCTACGAGATCCGCAAGAGGGGCGTCAACTTTCGCCAGCGGAATTGCATTTTAGTCTTGTAAAGAATATTTTGATCATCCTTGAAACATTATAGAAAAACTGCAGCCTAGACGCTCTCATATTACCCTTTCACACATTGTATATTTAGCAAGTGGTAAATTATTTTCTTTTAACCATATAATGTGAGTAATAAATATATGTTAGTTATGCTTTTAAAAACTCAGAATTCATTTAAGCTGCCAGTCCTTTTATTCCCGACCACGTTGAACTCGCAATTCTCAGTAATTGCTATACCTAATGGGGCTCTTAAGATCTGGCAGATGATCACTCCCTTTGTCGGGAAAAATATCTAAACACCCACATTCCTTCGTTATTTCGGCACGAAAATCATTATCTGAAAGCATTTTGCGATAATTGAAGGGAATACATACAAGTGTACGTTTCGAGGAAAAGGGCAATAACACAAGTTCAGCAGGGGTAAAACGAATTTTAGTAGTGCTATTTTATATGAAAAGTCTATAATACAGATTTCTATTGAATTTGTATAGCTAAAATAATATATTCAGTTCTTGACAAACTTTTTAAAATAAGTACCTACTTGTTGTTGTTTGTACGATACTCCTTTTAAATCCGACAAGATTTTCTAATATAAAATGGTTATTTCAGGAAATTCTTAAAACCTAAACGAGATATATGCCTGGTAGTGTAGGTACACAACACCGGGTTTCGTTGTACTAAAAAATACATCATCATCATCACCAGCCGAAGGACGTGCACTGGACATAGGCCTCCCCCAGAGTTCCACAAAAGATACATGAGCCCCTCTCCTGGTAGATGTGGTTTTTTAATGTGCGAGGTTCTATTGCACCTCTATGCTTACATCAGATGTAAGCGGAAAAACACTAGAGGGTATTTTTATTTTTTAAAAATTGAAATAAAATATGTTTTTACACATGCTCGGGAAGGTTTTATATTTATTAAATCGAAAATTTGACACGATTAATGAAAAATTACATTCAGCCAAAGAAAACCGCCCGCAAACTGCGCGTTTTCCTGTGTTCATTAAATTTTCTTTTCGTTGTCTGTGTTAAAAGAAAAATAAATAGAATACGTCGATTTGAATATGAAATGAACTAAATGTGTTAATTTTACTTTAAAAACCGAGTTTGAGTGTAGAAGACTGTAAAAAGTTAATACCATCTTTGCAAGAAGTAATAAAAAGAGTACTTTCAGCTAAATCATAGTCAAATTATTACCGCGTTACCCTAAACTTGGCAACGTCCCCTGGGTTTCCCACACTCTTTGACCGTCTTTTTGTATTTTTTTCTTTGCCTGTATGAGTATGACTATTCAGCGTTACCTAGGCTTGAATTAGGGACATTCTCTATTTCTTGCCAAGTTAAGGGTTAACACGCGCGGAGGTATGTACATACGTCACCAAATGTTTTTGCACCGTCTTTGTGATATTTTCTTTTTCTCCCATTTGTGTTGTTTGAGAAAAGCACTCAAATAATTACCGCGTTAGCACGCGCGTAGGTATGTATGTAATGTACATACGTCACCAAAATGTTTTTGCACCATCTTTGTGTTATTTTCTATTTCTCCCATTTGTGTTGTTTGAGAAAAGCACTATAATTAGGTACAGTCAGCGTCATATAGTACGTAGCAGTCAAAGTGGCAAAATAGTTCGGTACACTATACAAAATATATGGAACTAAATGACGCCGATTGTACAGTCCTCAGATCATAGAAAGATCTGAGGTACCAACTACTTTTTGACTTGACACTTCTTGTCTTGAACACACGCAAGTCACGTAAAGATTTCAAAAAGTAGCGGTCAAATAAATTGATTTATTTTGTACTGAACTAGTAGTTTAATTAAGACAAATAAGTTTTTAGGGCCCGCTGTGTATATAGCGATGTATACAGATGTTTATGTACAAGCATTGGCGTTTTCCTACATACTACACGTCTCGCGTCATGCATCACTGTTTCCTGCATCCATAACCGTGGGGTGTGACTATAATATCTCGTGATTAAATAAAACAAATATTAAAATGTAACAACTTTATCACATAACGTAACAAGGCAAACTTAATCGGGTAGACCAAAAATCACAAAAACGGTCCCCACCCTATATACATTTGGCAGAGATTCACTATACTAGTTGCTTCGACAATGAGGTGTTCTACTTGTCCTTCAGGAGAGAGAGACAGCGACAACTGCATATTCTTTGTTTTTACCTGAGAAAAACAGAATAAACAATATGATATGTATAATATGTTTCTCGCAGAATTGGGTACTGAAGACAAGGTATACTTTTAGGTATTACCCTAGAAAAGATACCTAAAACTATACCTAAAGGTAAAAACACTATTCGGATATATGAAAAACAAACTTTCAAAATACTTAAAAAAAATCATCATTGATGCTCCATCAAACTAAAAGTCACACCTTAGAACCTGAATGGTCGCGTACTTTACGGTTTCAGAGGCCACCCTCCCTCGGACACTCCGGTTGTGGAATGAGCTCCCTACCGAGGTTTTCCCGAGGGACTGCAGTATGGGGTTCTTAAAGAAGAACAAAATTAGATAACAATGTTTTATGGTATTAAAGTCTCGTTAAGTGTATTTTTGTTTAAGAATGAAAGGTGGCAAAGTAAACAAAAACCATAGGCTGCGGTGACCGCCTACTATCAGCTAAGGGTACCGGCGGGCCGTACGCTTGTTTGCCACCGACGTGGTATTATTTAAAAAAAAACCTTTATCTAAAACACCAAAAAGTAAAATTAAACAAAATAATATATTTAATTCAAAGGACAAAAATGCGCAACCTTTCTAACTAATTAAATCGAAACTATACTGCACTTGCTAGTACCTAGTAATCTGTTTGAAATCGGTGCCATAACAAAATAGTGACAAGCAATCCAAAGCAAGCAGGCTCTCGAAGCTTTCTATGTAACAGCAACAGCCAAACTACTTTACACTTTTTCTATTTCGTACTTGTTCCCATAATAAAAGTTGTTTAATATGACGTACTGCTTTGCAAGTAATAACAATCAACCTGTAAATCGCTGTCACCGGTGATCAAATTAAAGTATTTTTTGCTGTCTCTAGAACTCCAGAGAGCAACTCACTTTCGTGTGCGCATTTCTCAAAGGAATGCTTTCTGCTGACTCACATACAAAATTTTAACAATGCTACTTTTTTGTAGCTTCGCTAGAATGTGTCGTTACCGATACAAAGGACAAACAGAAAGAAAAACAACATGATGGGGCGACCGAACCTAATGAACTACAGTTCCGTTTAGTTCGGAGTCGGAATTATGTAGTGCGTTTCTTATATTGATTTTATTTACACAGTTCATTCGATTTCGACTACACAACGTAAAAAGGATAGCGACGGGTCGGGCCAGTGCATTTGTTAGTTGTTTAACTACAAGCGCTACATTTTGCCTTCAGGGCCGCTTATGGGATGACAAGTCTTGTCTTACAAAATAATTCATTACCAGTAGTTTGCGTGTATTAGCAAATCATAATTGTTTATATGAATTAACCGCACAATTCAATTTCCTAAATTCGCATCCTCAATTGTACTAGGTGCACTACATAAGATGATGTAGTAAGTAGTAAACAGAACATTAACGACTGTCATTTACACTTGGCTGCATTTTGATTTTGACCCCGCGACACCAAGGGATGTATAGGCCCATCACGGACATTAGCGCGATGGTCCTAAAGGGGATCACTAAATACTAAACGTCATAAACTACTTACAAGTCCGTTGAGTCGCTGTCTGATATGGATGGGATGTTGCAACGCCTATTCGTTGGTGCGTTCGCCGCAGTCCATGGGCGTAAGATGCCGAGGGAATGTATAGGCCAATTACGGACATCAGCGCGATAGTCTGAGCGCGAAGTAATACTAAACGTCATAAACTACTCACAAGTCCGTTGAGTCGCTGTCTGATATGGATGGGATGTTCCAACGACTGTTCGTTGGTGCGGTCGCCGCAGTCCATAGGCGTAAGATGCCGAGGGAATGTATAGGCCAATCACGGACATCAGCGCGATAGTCTGAGCGCGAAGTAATACTAAACGTCATAAACTACTTACAAGTCCGTTGAGCCGCTGTCTGATATGGATGAGGTGCTGCAACGCCTGTTCGTTGGTACGCTCGCCGCAGTCTATGGGCCGGGCGCGACCCCACGACACCAAGGGGTCGTACATAAACGGGTCGATCACGGACATTAACGCGATGGTCCGAGCGCGAAGTAATACTAAACGTCATAAACTACTCACAAGTCCGTTGAGACGCTGTGTGATATGGATGAGATGCTGCAACGCCTATTGGTTAGTACGCTCGCCGCAGTCTACGGGCCGGGCGCGACCCCACGACACCAAGGGGTCGTACACAAAGGGGCCGATCACGGACAGTAGCGCGATGGTCGGTGCGCGACGTACTACTAAAC
Source organism: Notocelia uddmanniana (assembly GCA_905163555.1). Lineage (NCBI taxonomy): Eukaryota > Metazoa > Arthropoda > Insecta > Lepidoptera > Tortricidae > Notocelia > Notocelia uddmanniana. The sequence goes on along the minus strand of LR991061.1, from coordinate 11,248,130 downwards.
ATCATCAACTACTCACAAGTCCGTTGAGACGCTGTCTGATATGGATGAGATGCTGCAACGCCTGTTCGTTGGTACGCTCGCCGCAGTCCATGGGCCGGGCGCGACCCCACGACACCAACGGGTCGTACACAAACGGGCCGATCACGGACATCAGCGCGGCGGTCTGAGCGCGGAGCGCTCGCATTACTGCTTCGCAACTTTTCCTGTACCAAACAATGAAGTAAAGGCCTAACATACGAAACTGACATGCGAGTTTCATTACATTGCGTGTTATCGTGGTATAATAGTTCAATCGATGTGCCAAACCGCGCAATGTAGTGAATCTCGCACACGAGTCTCGTACGTATGTATATAAAGCTTTAGAATAGGCCCGTTAGAACATTTTGGATTGGCATTTCTTGCACCCGAAACAGGTAGCGCCATCTATTATGTAGGATTCACATCGGCGGCCGGAATCAGCGCGCGTCTTAATAGTGTCAAAGGAAGTTGAACTTTCTATACAGAAGTTACTTATCATTTTTAAACGGCAGCATTATTGGTCGCGAGAAGTCGCGAGCGCGCACCTGTTTAGGGTTCCGTAATTTAACTTGCATTATTTAGTACCAATGAGACCAAATGTCTTGTCCCCAAGTCGCGCCCGTCGGGTCTTTCTAACTGAAGTATATGTATAACTCAATGATAGCAAATAAATTTGATTAATTTATTTAGATATAATTTATAGTACGTTTATATCAAGTGGATTTCCGCTAAGAGCGTGACTGCGTGAGGCATGAGCCCCGCTCTTGATGTTTTTCTTTTTCGAAAGCTGTAATTTAATTTCCCCGCGGAGGTTTTCAACGTATAGAGATCGGCTATGGGAAGGAGGGTGAAGGAGGAAGATGAAGATGTAACGAGCGTGATTATTGTTTGATATTCAATGCACACTTGTACAAATCCATACCTGTATGTAACTATAATATCATACTCGTATGTACCCACAAATACACGCCTGGCCTAGCTGGATTTTATTAATATATGGATCCCTGACATTTATTGTTTTATATCCCCATACTTCTTGCGCAATAAGCCGAATAGCCACTTCAGTCGATATCGCTCATAATTGACGTGCTAGGGGGCACAGATGAAAGGGTAAAACACGATCGCGGAATGGCCCTATACTTTGCGCATCGCCGCCTCGCAACTTTTCCTGCGAAAATAGCTCAGTGATTGATGAATTACTGAACAAATGGGTGTTCGAAACTTGTGTATATTGAATCGGATATGGGGCGCCAAGTTTTTGAATATGAGGGGAATAAATCGCCAATTCGTTCGTGCCCTTTGAGAGGTTTATTTTATTTCTAAAGCAGTGTGGGATGTTATTTTAAACGCTGTGTTTACGTAATAGTAAAGTTTACTCTGCAGTGGACGACTGTCGGCTGATATGATGATGATGATAATGAAATTTTATCGCGACATAATTATATAATGAATCTTAGTGATCTTCGAAAGAAATTCTGTTTCTATTTATTTTTTGTTAAGCTTCTATAATTCTTAGACAAAAATATCCGTCAGATATAATCGCATAATCCTTTTTTTTGGCATGAGGAAGAAAGGATAAGAGATTTAAAAACGTGGGTTGGCACGCGCGCAATGTTTGCGAATGTTTGAATAAAATATAGTCATTATGGACTTATACGATCTGTTATATAATTCAGATTATTCCTTTTTTTATCACCTTATTCCCGCTGTGTAAGTGCACTCATCAAGAAATAATCTTATATTATAATAAGCTTGTGGAAGTCTTTGGGGGAGGCCTATGTCCAGCAGTGGACGTCATTCGGCTGAAATTATGATGATGATGATGATAATAAGCTGTTATGATTTTTTGGTTTGCACTATACATAAGAACGACTCAATATTAACGACTTTAGCTCCCATTTCACCAACTTGACCAACATGTACACTGCTGATCTACGAGTAAAGGGATTATTGGATAGCATCGTTACTATTGAGCCCCAGCAACCCAGCAATGTACGTCGAATTGTCATTCTGGGGTAACACTTGTTGAGTTGGTGAAATAGTGGACACACAAGTTGCGCAATGTTGGTAAGATAAAGCCCTAGCTATTCGAAAGACCATGTGTTAAGCAACAAAGAATCAATATGCCTTTCATGATTCGACTTAATCTTCCGGTCAAATATCGGTTTTCCTACACAGTGCACTGGACGTTACTGCTTATCTATTAGTGTCTGACTATTTGACTTATTGAAGAGACAGTTAAACACCGCGTATTTTACATGGTTAAGCATGAACTGCGGATATAACGACATATTTTTTGTAAATAAAACAGTCTTACCTAAACATCCCTTCATGCTTCAAAGGGCCCATGGCGGCCTCCATGTTATGTGTGAGTCTGAAGGGAACGCGTTCAGGCCACTCGAAGGACTCGCCCTTGTTGAAGAGGCAGTTGAAATCCACGTGTACCGAGTCACCGTTTGTGGAGTCGAAGGATATGTTTTCTCCGTGTCTGTCGCCGAGGCCTGGTGAAAGTAGAGTGTTAGTAAAGAAAACAACCTATTGGCTAGGTAGGTAAATAATGATTTGATGAAGAATAAGGTCTAAAACCATATTTAGAAAAGTAGCTTAAAATAATCCCTGCGTTTTAATAATAATCAAATAATGGATTTTTTATTCCTATTTTATGGGGTTGAAAAATAGTTTAAAAATAAATTAGATTTTTGCATTTTAACTTTCCGCTCAAAAACCCATATCTCTCAAAAGCTATGTCGTGACGTCACACGGCACTAAAATAAGAAAATTTTGCATTTCACGCTCATGTTGTTTCAATAAATGAGCAGGCGAGTAACTTTATAAATAAGTATCCGTATAAATTAATGATAAACGACTATAACTATTGTTTAAAGCATCTTTGACAACAAACTCTGCAAAACTATGCGAATAATTTATTGGCACTAAAATAATGAAACTAATTCTACACACCCTGATACAATACGTAAAACGGACCGTTTTGTAATCGTTGACGTCACAGTGCAATGGTGGCTAGTGTTTGGCGAACTTTTAGCACAGATAAAAAAAACCGGCCAAGAGCGTGTCGGGCCACGCTCAGTGTAGGGTTCCGTAGTTTTCCGTCCGTCACATTAAGTTGACATATTAAGTACAGAAACACAAAACCCTAAAAACGGGCCCACAGAGGACGGTGATAACTAAAGAAAGAGTTTGGATTATACGGTTAAATTACAAACTTAGTTCAGAAATTATTTTTGTAATTTTTTCAAAAACTATTCAACCTATCAATATCAAAATAATTTTCCTACAAAGTTTTTATAAAGTTCTACTTTTGAGATTTTTTTTTATATTTTTAAAACTTATGGTTCAAAAGTTAGAGGGGGGGGTCACATTTTTTTTTACTTCTGGAGCGATTATTTCCGAAAATATTAACATTATCAAAAAATGATTTTAGTAAACCCCTATTTATTTTTAAATACCTATCTAACAATATATCACACGTTAGGGTTAAAATTTAAAAAAAACACTCCCCACTTTACGTATAGGGGAGGTACCCTAATAAAATATTTTTTTCCACTTTTTATTTTACCACTTTGTCGGCGTAATTGATATACATATTAGTACCAAATTTCAGCTTTCTAGTGCTAACGGTCACTGAGATTATCCGCGGACGGACGGACAGACGGACGGACAGACATGGCGAAAGTATAAGGGTTCCTAGTTGACTACGGAACCCTAAAAAGTGCAAATTACAAGTCATTATAAAATTTATTTTACATGATCATGAATTAATATCAACTTATAACAAAACTCCTTGTAACAAAATCTACCCTTTTCTACAACACAATACAACACACAACAACACACACAATTTCTAATTTTATTCCTCATAAAGTACCCTATTAATATATTAATAGTATTGGTAAATATTTTAACCCGATCCAAGGTGTCCTTAATTTGGAAATATCCACCGTCAATATCAATCAGAATATGAATTAGTTATAAACTAATATGTATATTGTTATTGGGGCATCACAGTGAAAAAGATTATTAAGAGATTATTATGCAACAAATATAACGGGTAAAAGAATGGACTCGGCTCTTTTGTTTTCATTTTAGACAAAACAACAAAATATAATTCTCGGCCTGTTTAGCCTAGTTGGTAGTGTCACTGCCTCCGAAGCTAGAGGTCCCGGGTTCGATTCCTAGTAAGGGCATTTGTTTCTGTGGTGAGCAGAGACATTTGTTCCTGAGACTTGGATGTTTTCTATGTATTTATGTATATATCTATTAAATATATCGTCGTCTGGTACCCATAACACTAGCCTTATTGAGCTTACTGTGGGACTAGTTCGATTTGTGTAAAAAAAAGTCCCCTAATATTTATTTATTTATAATTTAGGAAGTTAAAAATGGTATTTACCCAAAATATATCCAACCATCGACATAACGGCGGTTGTCCTTATGTACGCCGATCTCGCCTGATACCTAAAACATTTGACAATATTATACCAACTACATTCTGTATGTACAGTCAGCGTCACGAGCGTCGTCGTGTCCCATACTTTTGGATACTTTGGGTGGTATGCTACCAATGGCGGTGTGGTTGTTACAATACTGAATGTAATTAAGTATTTGACGATGGGCGTGCTCCGGTATATTCGGAAGACGGTGAATGGCCTGAACAATTTGATAATGTGATCAAATTGTTCAGGCTGACATAATGTTACTGGCCATTTTAGATGTTTCCAAGTATTTGATGATCTTGACTGCTACGTACGTGTGTATTACGTGATTTTATTTATAATGTCGATGAGTCATACGTGTTTACGTTCTATGGGTGTTGTGATGTGTCAAATGGTTGAAGTAACAGATTACAAGGTATATATGGCAATTATTGTACTATATTCAGGGTGCTTTAACCTGTCCACTAGCGCCACTCGATCTGAGTTCAAAAATAAAACAGTCGTTTTTACTTTGGACGCATAGCTCGACGAACCCAGCAACTTAAAAACTAGTTAGATATATTCAAAAGGTACTTAATACAAAAAAACTTTACATAGTGGCCTCCTTTTTTCAATATCTATCGTTAAATTCAATTGATCACGAGTTATTTACGAATGGCGCTATTGGACACGTTAAAGCACCCTTAAAGTACGTACAGTAGGCAAGCAAGTGATCTTCCACCTTTGAACCTTAATGTACAAACGAGTCGAGAAGTGGTAGATCTTGGCTGACTGTACCAAAGGCTTAGAACTTACCACCCGTAAGGATCTGAGAAAACTCTTCGAAACCATTCCTGGAAGACGGGCGGGTGCCGTGGTAACAGTTTTTCCTCGTACATGCGTCTCTTTTTGTCAAACGGGTCGTTTTTGGCGCACATCATTTCTTTCAGTTCACGGTTACTGGTGTGAATTCCTTTAAAAACACTTTCGTAAAGTAGTATTTATTTAAAGGATGTGAATAATGAAGCAATTGCTACGTGGTGTAAGCTGACATGGTCGTACAAGGGCTCACGAAAGAATCGATCGCAATTAGGATAGTGCAAAATGTACCGAGGACAGTTAGCAGGAAAGCCAAATCTTGATAGCCAGGGTAACATTAGGTAGTAGATTTTCTCATAAACATAGTTCAATATTTATCTCAAGCTCACGAATTTTAATGTAATAAAATGTCAACTGGAATTAGTGGTTTCTCAAAAGGTTAAACGTGTTAAGTATACCAAACTTAAAATACATGCTAGTTTGATATAGATTCCTGCACCTGTAAATCTCTTAATAACACTACCTTTCTGCTTATAAATATTGAGCAAAATAGGCCTTAATCCGACCAGATTAGGCACCCACTCAATGACACCACACTCTTCATTTAACGGAAGAACTGAATACGTTCGAATGTAGAGCCTGCGACGTCGGGTTTCTGGTGCATCCTAAAAAACGTATTATGCAATAATTACGGTCATAAAATTTATAAGTTTAAAAATATATTTTGTAATATACAATTATACCTGTAGAAATCGATTAACAACGACATTAAATTCCATCAGCCGATAGTCTTTGCGAAGATCATCTCGTGGTTTCAGCATTATAATATAAGCCTTTCCATCTGAGCCTAAAACAGCATTAAGGATTGATAATGTGACGATCCAATGAAATATCAAGTTGCGTATCTTTTGTTTAGGTAAGAATAAGTTAAATTAATACAGGCTTTCTTTGTTCCTCTTTTCCTTAAATCAATTCAATTACTTCAAGTGGCAGTTAACAATCGACTTACAAGAAGCTCAAGTTTGAAGTACCTAGTCCTGCTTCGAAAACTACAAGTACCAATTACCTTTTAAAGTGACTTTTCTTGGCTTCTGAAGCGAGGGTAAAATAGTGATATTCTCTTCAATGCCCGCTAGATATACAGGCGGCGAAGCTGGTATGTTGAAGTCGATCCTTTCCTGCCGAGCCGCCTTGGAAGGCAGCACAATTTTACAGAACTCTTGGAAAGGCATCATTATGTGGCTGAAGTTCTCGCTAGCTAGCAGGCGTGGTAGAGTTCGGACCAGAGCAGATACTGTTGTTGTCTAAAAGAATAACGTGAACATTAAAGAGTAACGTGGTACATTAATGACGGAACAAAAATAAACATAATATGTCCAAGGGCCTATATCAGCCGAATTACGAGTATATCAGTTAAGGCATTCACTGGCGGCAACACCACACTTATATTCCTTCACCTCCACACTTTGTTAATTTTGTTCCTAGGGGATATGGCCTGTCAGCGAATGTGTTAAGCAAAGTCGTGGATGGACGTTACTTTAAGCTACGAGTCCACATGGACCTGCTACGTGACCTAATATTAAATAGTTACATTCGTATATACCGATCCACTGCCCACAATCGGTTTGTCACACAGGTCAATCAGCTTCTCAGCCAGTCTAGTAAAGTTGTTGACGTGCTTGAGTATATGCGGTGTCTTGAGCCTCGGATCCACAATCCGTACACCGCTCGAGTGTTAAACTATGAAGGGACTTACCGATCCACTACCAACAATCGGTTTGTTACACAGCTCAATCAGCTTCTCGGCCAGTTGAGTGAAGTCGTTGACCAATTTGAGCATATGCGGCTCCTTGAGTCTCGGATCCGCGAACACATCTGTACAACGCTTGATTCGCTGTGGATACGCTGATTTGATCACGCTCATCATCATCCAGAGGGTGTGTTGCGGGTACGCCATTATGAGTTTCACTATTATCGCTTTTAGTTGAAGGTATACCTGAGAAAAATGGTTAGACGTCCGGTATGTGATTGATTAGCCACTTGGATACGAAGTCATATTAAAATAATGCATTAACCTAAACACCTCCACACAGATTTCCTGAAATACAAAGTGTAATGTTCATTCAATTCACACCACGTGCGTACGCGTATTTAACCAAACTGGAGACCTGTGTCCAATGATAATAATGAATAATGATTCTTATAAAGTTAGTGCTAATTAATTAAATAAATTCTTACTTATATACAACTTACTTCTTTTACAGGATGACAAATTCTGGACACAATTTGCGAGAACGCCGTCAAATACAGGTAAAGAGGCAGTCTCTCCGAGTACGTCTTTATGACCTCCGTCATCTGCGCTAGCACCGAGTGAATGCTCGTATCCGATGACGTCACTTCTACGTCTAGCCTAAGAAACAGCATAGGATATAAACAACTTAGGGTTAATTACGGTGCCATATTTAAAAGATTTGTTAATGATGCGTGATGAGATGCGTCTCAGCAAGTTGTCAATGGAAATAAGGAATAAGGATACACAACATTTAACTACTTCACAAAAGTTTATAAAAATGTGTAGGAAATGTAGTTTTCTTTTTCAGGTCTACCCTTCAAATTTTTATTATTAACGAATCTTTTAAGTATGTGTACAAAACGCGAGAGGATAAAGTGTTAAACTCGTACTACGGTCCCGTTTGTCGCAGGGTAGAATCAAGCCAAATAATTGGTGTTTTTATCATGAACTAGCTGTTGCCCGCGACTTCGTCCGCGTCTTCGCTCCTATTGATCGCACCGTGATGTTATATAGCCTAAAGCGTTCCTCGAGAAATGGACTATCCAACACATAAATCATTTTTCAATTCGATCCAGTAGTTCCTGAGATTAGCGCGTTCAAACAAACAAACTCTTCAGCTTTATAATATTAAGTATAGATTCATGACTTGATAAAAAAGATGGTTGCTGTATCTTGTGCTTATCACGTTGAAAGTTGATGTGCTGTAACTGTATAATAATTATTATATAGCATTATTAATTGTTTTCGATATACAGTCGAGTTGAAGCGCAACATTGAGATCATTAGGAAAACATCCAAGGCGAAGTTTTCAAGACTATTTTTGAGTTCATAATAGATCATTCCAAATATAATAGGCATATTCTGGGTGAGCTCGCTTCATTTTCGGCCTTATCTTTGCCCCCTGGCTAGATGCTGGCCAACAGCAATCCCATTTTTAATAAATAAAAAATTACCTGAAAATCCTTTGTTTGTGATACAATTAAGGGTCGGTAATTGTGTCAAAAAAAGAATATTAGAATAGTAAATTTTAGAAAAGTACAGTTAGCAGCTTACTTCTAATCTAAGATCTTACTGCCCCGTAATACAGCATTTTGACTTTGCCTTTTCAGCATGCTGACGCGTAGGTATTTCCGCTGCTGACTATCTTTTGGAACCTTGTTCACCTGGAATTATCGAACGCGCTAACATGCGAGTATTAATTGACCGAGCGAGCGAAGCGTCTCCGTTTCAGCGTTCGACAAAAATTCTTTCGTATGTCTGTCTGTCTGTCTGTCTGTCCGGATGTGCTCCTCTACAGGGCGCATTTCTCAACCGATTCTCGTGAAATTTTGTGAGCAGGTTCGATAATTATATAGATTTTTTTTCAGTCAGTTTTTGGAATTTTTTTAATTCGAAAAATAATTTTTTTGCGAGGTCTACAGCTCACAGTCACTTACTCGTGAACATGCTTCTACAACGTATGTTATATTTACCATATAGACAGCATTCTGGGCATGCTCTGGTACAGATACTTGTGTCCATACTGCAGCGCCTTGCCGTAGCTGTTCAAGGCGTAGAGCCTTCTAGACCAGTGCGTGCCGGTACCGCCCGTAGTATCGCCACTGCTTACTTTCTCATAGTACGCGCCCAAACAAACCTGAATAGATTAATCCTTTTAATTACATTTTTTTTATAAAATAAGCTGTTGTTAAGCCAAGTTAGATGCCTTCGGGCGGCTTGAGAACTTTTAACAGTCAAGTTGACCACTGACTTGACAAGCCTAATCCCAATAAGGTCTAGTTTCCCCCTTGGGTTGGAAGGTCAGATGGCAGTCACTTCCGTAAAAACCAGAGATGTTAATTATTTGAAATAAATGCATTTGAAATACAAATACAAAATACCCATTTTCTATTTTAAATGCTTTTATCGAAAAGTATTTTGTATTTTATGTCAAATACTAAAAAGTACACGTATTTTGCATTTTTAAACACTTCAAAATACAAAATGCTTTTTGACACTTTCTAACCTAAAACGGATGGTACCGAGCGCGTACTCTCAAGCAGTACCCCTTCGCGGAGATGGTGATCTTAGAGTCTTTAACGCCCACCATTTTGAGTGGCTCTGTTCTCGTTCCACCGACTACGAGTAACTAAATTTTATTTGTGATAAAAACATGCATATGCGTTATTCATCAAAGACTATATTAACAATATTCGCCTATTAAATATTTACCAAGCTCTTTTCCCACTGCTTGAAGACATCTACCGCTTCTTTGTAGTATCCGATATTCACGTCGACATCTACGTTCGTAGTCTCGTCATTATACTTGGCTATGAGCAACTTCGCTTTGGCACATATTCTCCTGTAACATACTGTATTGTTTAACGAGTGATAGTAAATTTCTTCATGGTTGTTCCCACGTGTTGTATTCGATGTCATCGTATTCAACTTCTCGGCATGGTAGAAAACTATTCTAAACTGGTGTGTTGTCATTTGCACCAGGAAACAGGAAATTTAAATAAAAGTGGTCGAAACTCATCTTGCATGAATTGCTACCTAATTCCCCGATTGTAAGTTACAAATGAACTTATATAAAGCAGGTCTAAAAAACACACATTTCAACTTATTGGACGCGCAAGTTCTAACATAAATCTGTAATAAACCATTAATTTATGATGAACAGTGTTACCTTTGTTCATTGGTAAGTTTGTCCAGCTGTGGGTACGTATCTTCTAACCCTCTCCTGAGCGTGGTAAAAGCGTGCTCATGTTGGCCACGCGCCCAATACATCTTTGACTTCTCTATGAACAATTCTTCGGGACGATACTCTTCCGCATTCAGTATGTACATGTATGACTGGAATAAGCGAAGTAGGGCATGAAAAAATAGCAGTCATGTTCATGTTGTATAAGGAAATCAAGGAGGTGGCCCTAGATAGAGTCAGACGGAGAGAGCTACGCTGACAAGTCTAACTCTAAAACTAAAACAACAACAACGTGGTTATAGGTAAAAAACTAAAGAAAATGACCTGTTGTATGTAGTTGTAACGTGTTTGAAGAGACATTTGTTTTGTTTGTGTTACACATTTTAAATATATTCGAACACGTCACAACTACATACAACGGCTCATACTTATACTAGTTATTACTTTCTTCATTTTCGTCGGTTTAAGCTTATCTTGACAATAATGTTACATTTTTATTAGTGCCCGACCGAAGATTCGACTTCGGCCAGTTTCGGCGGAAACTGAAGCAAAAACCGGAGACTGGTTTCAGGTTCGACTGAAAATCGTATTCGGTCGGACGCTCGGACTCTATTATATTTTCGCATGCTATGCTGTTGGCGAGATATGCTGTACCTATATCGACATGTCAACACCATTCTAAAATATTTTTTTCTCAAACATGCAATGAAATATTGATGTTATGTTCCTTATAATAGGCTGCGAAGTATGACGTTTCAGGCGCGGCTAGGACAAGAGGTCGTTAATGGAATTTCATACAAATCTTGCAGGCCTAGGCCGGCAAAGTCCTCTTTTTTAATTCCATTCCACATAAATTTGTGGCACAGGCATCATGACATTCTGCCACTATGCGTATTAAAAATAAAATTTTGTTTTTTTTTGTTGTTTATTTCATTTCATGTTTGAGAAAAGCACTATACATACCTCGGCGGGAAATTTGGGGTTGCCAGCCTTAGACCTATCCGGCCTCGCTTCGCTCGGCCGTATATATGTCTTCGGCCGGCAACCCCTTTCGTCCCGGCCTCTGTAGTAATGTACTATTATTTTATTGTTTAAATTTAAATATATTGCAAAAGTATAAAGATCATACCCTTGGAATCACTGTAGTACTTTTATTACCTGTTGAAATATTCCAGCTTTTCTAGCATGTTTCGCGCTCTGAAGCCAAAGGTCACCTATGCAGGCTTTGAATATCCCTGCCGTGGTTGGATGTGACGGCTCTAATAATTCCTAAAAATGAAAAATTGATTTTAAAATTTCATCCGAATGCATTGTATGTATAGTTGCTAGAAAAAGCCCAGAAAATTTGCAATTGGTTGGTTACAGTAAACCCATTTGAACTCTTTCACTACAAAACTGAAGCGTGAAAAGGTCGTATGTAGTTAAATTAAAATTAGTAGCACAGTCAAATACAAAAATAATTAGGTATTGAATTAATATCTACATATTTTTTCGAGGGGCTGCGGTATGGGTTTCTACAAGAAAGGAGTGTATAAATATTTAAAGGGTTGGCAACGCACATGTGACACCCCTGGAGTTGCAAACGTCCATAGGCTGCGGTGATCGCTTACCGTCAGGCGGTGCGTACGCCTGTTTGCCACCGATGTGGTACTCAAAGAAATGGATGAATACTGTCATAAATATGTACCGAAACCTTAACTCGATTGTTGACTCAGTTGTATGCACCCGTATCCATTGCATTTGACTGTACCTAACGCTTAGCCGCGGTATGCGCATTAGTTAAGAAATAAATATAAGTAAGCAATGGTATACATTAATTAACCTGTGTTTGTTGCAGTAATATTCTTCGAAGCCTCAACAAAGGCTCCACGGTCCGAACGTCCGACTGAACTACAGAGAGCCTTCGTCGCCATTCGTCTAGCAACTTGTTCAACACATCACCGGCTTGTCGGTCACCGTCGTTTAAGCTTTTCAGTCTGGAATTAACAATGCTAGTGAATAAATATGGAAATTATCTATCAGTAACAAATATTTGGACCTCCGTTGGTTGTTGATTGTGAAATGTCACAATCATCATCATGTCATTATAGGAATACACAATTAAACTATTTGAAGTAAATTATAACTGTCAACTTTAAAAAGTTGAAAACCCCCCGATATTTTGATTGCACAGTTCAATATCTTAAAAACGTTTTAGATTTATTTATTTCTCTCTAAATCTTAATTACCTACCAATTAAGATTTAGGGTTCATATTAATTTCCGCCAAACTGATGACAGTTTGTTGGCGGATAAAGCGCTTTTTACATTCAATAAAACATGTTTAAAAATCATCGCCGGAAAATCTGCTTTCAAATAAAAAAACAGCATTCAAATCGGTTCAGCCGTTTAAGAGCTACGATGTCACAGACAGACACACATACACAGAAGCACAGATACACATAAACACAGATCACAGATCACAGATACACATGTTAAACTTATAAGCTTCATCTAGATGCCCATGTAAATCACATGATCTCTAAAGCTTACAAAATGTACGGTTTCATAATGCGTCTTGGAATGGACTTCAAACAACCCTCTACTTATCTCTACCTATATAAGTCGTTGGTTAGGTCACAACTCGAATATGCAGTGTCAATATGGAATCCATTTTATAAGAAATATAACAATTCAATTGAGAGAGTACAGAAGAAATTTTTGCGTGCCATGCAGTTCAGATGCAAACGTTTGCGTCTTAGTTACCAGCAGCTTCTCAGCAAATACAAATTACTAGATTTACACAATCGTCGCATCCTTTTGGAATCGATGGTCCTATACAACCTGTGCCACAGCAATTTTGATTGTCCCAGCCTAAGCGGGGCGCTATGTTACCGCGTGCCGACGCGGGCGCGGCAGCGCGCCGCTCGAGAGCATCAACTGTTCGCGACCGCGCGCTGTCGCACCCACGCGGGCGAACGTGATCCTTTACATAGACTGGTTAAGTCGTATAACACTCATTTTAACGATATCGACATATTTATGGCCTCCGACACTGTATACAAAAGAAAAGTTTTACTTAAATTGCTAGATGCCGGAACAGACTAAGGTAAAAGTGGCTCAGGTTTTCCTTTTCATTTTTGCTTTTCTTTTCATTAAGTATCCGTTGTCACATACTTGTACCCAATATAAGTATTGTAACTTATTTCAAAAATAATTAATATTTTACTGCACGCTACTACCTCTGCATTTTGTATGTATCCTTAAAATTAAACCTATAAAAAATATAATTTTTAACATACTTATAAGTAATTTGCGCTATATACTAATCTTTTGATCTGTGGACAATGTCGTTGGTTTCACACTCTGTAATTGTACATTTTCTACATATTAAGCATGAAACCTTGTGTGTAACTGTTTTTTGTCCCAAATAAATTGAAAAAAAAAAAAAAAACATCCCTCTTCTGCGTTCCACGTCGAGGGTTGAAAAATATTATTACGTATAATAATTTATACCAAAAAAACCGACTCCAATTTTGTACTTGCTATGCCACAATTTGTGGTTTCCGTGAGCCAATGCTTGGTTACCTACAGAAAATACCGAAATCTGCATATGCGTGCCTATCAAATTCGAGGAGTTCCCTCGTTTCCTCTTAGATCCCATCATCAGACCTTCACCAAATTTATATGGGACCAATGTCGGGGTAACTGCTTTGAAACAAAAAAAGAATTATCAAAATCGGCCAACGTGGTCAAGAGTTATTGGGGAACATACATACATAAAAAAAAAGAACAAGCAAACATGCAGACAAACTGAGTACCTCCTTTCTTCTATTGAAGTCGGCAAAAATGGGCGCCAATGTGTCGCATTTTGGGTGTTGATCGAGAAGTATTTTACCCTACCCTATATTCCTGTTTCCATTAGCTGTGATGGATAAAACGACGAGTGGCATACAAAACAATAATAATAAGCAAATAACTCCTGAAATGTTTAACGAGTTTATGATCTAAGCGGTGTTTAAAGATCATCAAAACGGAAAAATGGAAAAGTTTATTAAAAATACCCCCGTCCTCATAAAATACGTTAAGGAAATGATGAACGTTAACGATACTCGTATTACAGTCAGCATCAAAAGTAGCTACGCATTTGAAGGGGCCAAAAGTTCTTATTCCCTTATAATAAAGACTTTGAACTTTTCAAATGCGACTTTTGATGCCGGCTGTACTAAGAGAGAAATGTACCTTTGCAACACCTCTCCCACATGCCCCGCTTCAGTTATCACATGTAACCCCAGCACGCTCTGATAGCCGCTCCGTAACGCACTCTCGCCTTTCGTCTCCCCGTCCATCTGCGCTAGCAGTTTGGCTGTTGCGGTATTACAGGACTGTTGGAATGCGTCCGTGTCTTGACTGCGGTACGAGAGGAGTATGCGGCCCATTAGAATACCCCAGTTTTCTCGTGAGCTTGGCTGTAACAACGAATAAATTGCTATCATCATTATTATCATCAACTTACGTCTTGACTGCTGGACACATAGATGAGAGGGATTGGATTGTAGTACCCATGCTGGGCCAGTGCGGATAGGGATCTCATTTTCTTCAATCATCAAATTCAGTTAGTCTTATATTTATGCAACAGTTTTCGCTAGAGGAGGGCTCTTTCAGCTTAATTAAAGGCGAAACGTCGTAATCGTATAACATAATCATGGTATAAACACTATTCTCCCGTGGTTGGATTCACACTTAGACGTTTTAAACTCGAAAGAAATTGGCATGGGAGACCAAGAACAACATTTGGTTTCGTGCTTGCTCAATAAATACATTGCCGATTCCTACCTTGGCAACAGTCTACCCTGTAACCTTACCAGTGGTTTGTTGACGAGCTCGTCTAGCTGCTCGAACCGACCGAGCCTCCACAGCGGCTCAGCCGCTAGCTCCAGCGTAGTGTCCTCGACTTCATGCTCGCTCAGTAGACGGTACGCTGTGAAAGGTTGGTCTAGCCCTAGGTAACAGTCTACCATTCCCTGAAAATGACACACTAGTGTGAAAGTATAGAGTATCTTGTGAAATAAGAATAGTAAAAAAATATGGATCAAAGATCTCTACTTCCATGCCTCGACAATAATGTGTACAACTTTTGTTATTTGTACACTTTGTAGATAATAAGAAATTAATACATATATAAAATATTTATCTATTTAAGAAAACAGTTTTGTCACAATTCTTGCCACTATGGCTGGGGGGATGTCAATAACTTTTATTTTTAAAAAAACTACCTCTATTCGATTCCTCATGAACCTGATCATCATCTCTTCACCAAAATGATATGAGAACAAAAAATATTTTTCCAAATCGGGTATGATTAGGGTGTTTTAAAGTAACACACACAATAAAATACACCTTAATTGAGAATAACACCTCCGTTTTATCGTTGTCTCAAGTAGGAATTACTTAGTAATGAAAGGTTACCCGCAAACTGTGTCTATCTAGCTGTCCCTCTTGAGCTAACCGTTCGTAGCACAGAGCGGCGTCTTGCAGCCGCCCGGTGACAACTTGGGTCAGTATCAGCTCGTTCAGAGACGGCTCTGACCTTTTGATTGATAATATACCTGCAAAATAAATACTGGTCATTATAAAGCGAAAATAACTCCGGCATCTCGATCTTTGTGACATTAACATAACATATAATTATGCATGTTGGCTTTTCCTTGACAAGAAAGTTGTGTTTTTGTCGTTTAAAACCTCGAAGTTTAAATGACTTGTCAATAAAGTAAAAGGGGACCTTATGGTCACTAATTTTGAAGGATGCTTCGATGGAAAGAGGATAGAGGCGTGGCGATGCGTCCAATTAACTCGGTTCCCAACAGATTCCAACGGCTTGCGGCGTCTCAGTTTGTAACAATTGAGAACCAAAACCCTTACAGTTGGCGCGGCAAGTTTTATCTGTCCATTGCACGGTCGATACGCGGAACGCACTGCGGTTAGTTGGGATCACACGCAATGTTGATATTAGGAAATCCACTGCCGCTGTCGCCGCCGCTTGAAGTCGTGGCCGAACTGTTAGGCTTCTAATAACACCGAAAACTGATCTCACCAGCGACGGAGTCCGGTTCATCCAGCAGTGCATATATTTCGGCCAACAGCGGCAGTTGTTCCTGTAAGTTCTCTTTCTTCTCAACCATGTACAGTTCCAAATATTGCAGGGCACGCTCCAGCTCGCCACATGCGAAGTTGCCGCGCGCTATTAGAAGCTTGTCGAATTTCTCCATGAACACCGATATTGCCCTACAAAAAATAAGAATGATATAATTATAAATTGTTATGTATATATTTAGATAGTAACCCATCAATTGCAAACTAAACACATTACCTGCTCAATATTAAAAATAGACTAATATTAAACTATTAAACTAGTACTAGAACTATGAGAGCAAGTTAAAGACATGAGCTGTCCAAAATTTTTATTATACAGTCAAAGATTTTTATAGATCTTAGTTTTTAAGATAACATTGCTTGACTCTAACAGGATCCATGTGGCATTCTCTATACATCCTTCCCTACCATGGTACAATGAATAAATGAATTATGAATAACATTTACAGTAAAAACGCCATTATTGAGGCCCTGCTAGGTCGTATACACAATGTTAACAATATTGTTCGTCGATTCGCTCACTGTCCTGACACATTACCAGTGTCTGTTGCGCATTATAGTTATAGCATACAAGTCGCCCGCTCTGTTTGTGGCGAACATCAGACGCGCTGCAACGCCACAGTAGCCGTAACATCGCACAAAACGCGTTATTATGTGCTGCACTATCTGCTGAATAACCGCTTCGTGCACTGGTACACCACAGGTGAGTAGCATAGAACGCTTCGCAATAAGTTATGAACTATGAAAATTAAGTGAGTGTACTGGCGCAAATAAATACATCTGGAGCCCCATTTTACTTCCCCATTTCATTATAACTTTACAAGTTTAAACTGGTAATACTGAGACACTTGACAAGCTTTTGACCAATAACCACTAGCCATTTGACCAGTGTTGTCGGTGCATAGACTTGTAAATTGTAGCTGCGCAAAAACGGGCCACGGGTACCCTTCCATTTCGTAGACAAACGTTTCATTTGGTAGACATTTTTCTGAAATTGTGTTTTTCTCACGATTTTCGAAAAAATTGATTTTTACACAGGAAACAAGCAATCTTCGAGTTATGTGTGCACTTTATTGTACACAATACTGTTATTGTATACAATAACCACAGGTATTGTGTACTTTAACCTGTGTTAAAGCATATACATATCACGATTGTAATCTTACTAACTTGTAATTTTCATTTTCCAGGGGCCGTGGTTTTGAATGGCACCATTCCAAGAGCCACCTATTCAAGAAGTCCAGCAGGGTATAAATAGTTTTGCTGCATTTACTCTGAAAATTAATAATACAAGTATTAATAATACAATAACCCACAAACAGATTTTATTTTTAATATATTATTATTACCTGGTTACCTTCCTCGGATTGAACTGTATTGATGTTAGGTGTCAGTCGTACGTCTCTGAGCATTTTATATCGATTTGAAATCCCGCTTTCGGTTCTAGAATTTTCAGACCCTAGAAAGGACAAAAATAACTACAGTAATTTAAATTTACTAAAAGACGCTTTCTGATAAAACCTCCTTTTCACATTGGCAAATACAATTAAAGGGATCTCGAACCAGAGTTACAAGTTAAAGTATACCTATAACAGCCAGTATTTCCTCTTGTATATACTGCGTATTGCTCTTAGACATGACAGCGTGGAGCAGAACGTAGGGCAGAAAGAGGAATAGGGTTCTGACGTCACGTCGCATACTTGGGTGGACCGTGCGCAGAAGCTCGCGAACGTTCTCAGACTCTATTAGCGGGATCAACTGGCCGGCCCAGCTGAAAAGCAGGAATAGATCTCATGTTTACAGCAATAAAGGCGATAATGCCAGCCTTCGGAGTATGTGCGTAACCGTAACTAAATCATTATGTATAAGAATGTGGTTTATTGAATCTGCTGTGATACTTACGGTACACGAACGAGGTAAGAGTTGAGGAAAAGCAGAATGAAAAATATACCTAGTACAAATGCTTTTTTTATATCTTAGAGATAATGCCGGCCGGCGGGTTATTTTGTCGGCCTGTTTAGCCTAGTTGGTAGTGACACTGCCTCCAAAGCTAGAGGTCCCGGGTTCGAATCCTGGTAAGGGCATTTGTTTCTGTGGTGAGCGGAAACGTTTGTTCCTGTTACTTGGATGTTTTTTTTGTGTATTTAAGTATATATCTATTAAATATATCGTCGTCTAGTACCCATTACACAAGCCTTTATTGAGCTTAGTTATTTATTTAGCGTTAGAAATTGTCCCCTAATATTTATTTATTTTATTGTATTTATTAATGGTCTACTTACTTATGCGCCCATTCCAGAAAAGTAGTGGCGAACGCAGTCCCAAACAGAGGATGAGCTTTTTTTGGTTGAGACGGATATGCCAAGGTATATCTGTCAAGCAAATAAATAGTAAGCATGATATCCACCAAAGATTTCTGCAAGTGACGGAAACATTCTTTAGATCAGTGTCTAGACATGTTACCAATGACATTACTACGTCAGTTAAATTCGCATACTAGTTTATTTCATAGACAAACCTTGAACTTAATAGTGGGAACATTATCTGATGCATGTGTTCTGGGAAACTGTCCCACACGTCTTTCTTGCTTCCAGTCGGAGAAATATCATATATCTTGAGAATCTCCTGAATTGTAAGAGCGTAGCTATCCATGTTCTAAAAGAATACAAATAAATGTACAACTTATTGAGCAGCCCTGCCTCCTGATATACTTAACGGCTTTTGTTTCAATAATTAAGGATAATTTCCACCAAACGGCTCGCATCGCATCGGATCGAAACGGATATTACAATCTTTAAACGATATTAAATCATGTACACAGTATTTAAAGTCTATATTAGCAAGCCAAATTATCCTTTAGTCTTCGAGCCGAAAGGTTTCAAGCGGGCGAGTGATAGGACGGGGTCACCATCGTCCACGTACGTACGCAATAGGAGAGGACCAGTTCTTATAATCCTCACATTTAAATTTCTTGCTTACTCACTGACAAAACAATTTAGTAAATATCAGGTCTTAATGCTTACCATAGTATCCTTCTCATACTGAAAAGCCCTGGCGAGCTCCATCAAAGCTGTAGCAGCGAAACAGTTGTCTCCTATCGTGAAAGCGAAAGGCGACCTATCAGGCTGCACGTATTGCCGAGGGAGATGACCTGCTTCTATAGCCCCCAGTTGGCCGAGACAAGACCCGCTGGCGGCACTCACTTGGGCATCTGGATGCTTACAACCTGAGTAGGAATAACATCTTTATGTCTGTAGAAATAGAGGTTTATTCATGTTGGTACGTATGTCCAGATTCTCTCAGATAGATTGATTGGGGATGTTGTTGAGCAAATGAACGTCTGGAAAAAAGGTAGCGGGTTTATTACTTGACCTGAGCTCAACCTTCGATATGTTTGATCACAGTATTTTGCTTGTAAAGCTAGAACACTATGAGATCAGAGGCAAGATGTTGGCACTTTTTCGTTCTTATCTAACAAACAGGCACCAATTTGTAGAAATAAAATGGATACACGATAACAACGAGAAAGTTTCATCATCATCACCATCATGTCAGCCGAAAGACGTCCACTGCTGGACATAGGCCTCCCCCACAGACATCTACAATGACCGGTCCTGCGCCACCCGCATCCAGCGGACACCCGCGACCTTCACCAGGTCATCAGCCCACCGTGTGGGGGGCCTGCCAACGCTACGCCTTCCGGTATGTGGTCGCCACTTGAGAACCTTTCCGCCCCAACGGCCATCGGTTCTACGTGCTATGTGCCCCGCCCACTGCCACTTAAGTTTAGCGATTCGGAGGGCTATATCGGTCACTTTGGTTCTGCTGCGGATGGCCTCATTCCTGATGCGATCACGCAGAGAAACTCCCAACATAGCTCTCTCCATTGCCCTTTGGGTGACTTTGAGCCTTCTTATGAGGCCCATAGTAAGCGACCATGTTTCAGTGCCATATATCATCACTGGCAACACACACTGGTCAAAGACTTTTGTCTTGAGACACTGCGGAATATTGGACGAAAAGATGTGCCGTAGCTTCCCGAACGCTGCCCAGCCGAGTCGGATTCGACGATTAACCTCTTTCTCGAAGTTGGACCTACCTAACTGGACAGTCTGTCCTAGGTATATGTAATCGTCTACAACTTCGAGCGTATAGTGTCCGATTGTTAAAGGAGTTGGTGCGACATGGACATTTGACATGATCTTCGTCTTGTCCATTTTCATCCTTAGACCAACTCGCTCGGAGGCTTTACTGAGGTCATTGAGCATTGTACTTAAATCCTCCATGGTCTCAGCCAAGACTACTATATCGTCAGCAAACCGAAGGTGAGTGAGGTAGTCGCCGTTTAAGTTGATGCCTAGCCTTCTCCAGTCCAGAGTCTTGAAAACATCCTCCAGTGCAGCGGAGAACAGTTTAGGAGAAATAACATCTCCTTGCCTGACTCCCCGCTGCAACGAAATAGGCTTTGAGTTGTGATCCTGGAGTCGGACTGACATAGTGGCGTTCTTGTACAAACACTTCAGCATTTCGATATAGCGGTAGTCCACTTGGCACCGTTGGAGAGATTGTAGTACAGCCCACGTTTCAATCGAATCGAAGGCTTTCTCGTAGTCCACGAACGCTAAACAGAGGGGCAGGTTATACTCCTCAGTCTTCTGTATAACCTGACGGAGCGTATGAATGCGGTCTACGGTGCTAAAGCCTCTTTGGAAACCGGCTTGTTCGGGAGGCTGGAAGTCATCTAGCCTGCGTGCGAGACGGGTCGTAATGACTCTTGAAAACAGCTTATAGACATGGCTCAGAAGTGAGATGGGTCGGTAGTTCTTCAGTAAGGAGTTGTCACCCTTTTTGAAGAACAGCACCACCACACCTCTGTTCCATGCCTTTGGAGTTTTCCCTTCCAGTAAGACGGAGTCGAACAACTTCTGAAGGTCCCTAAGGACCGGTTTTCCACCCGCCTTCAGGAGTTCAGCTGTAATTCCGTCTTCACCGGGTGCCCTGTTGTTCCTCAGCTGCTTAAGAACCATTCTAATCTCGTACAGGCTGATGTCGGGGATATCTTCGGTATAGTGCCGGGTTAATCTAGCTGTAGAGTCTTCCGCCAGACCATCTTCGGGTCTGCTAGTTGACGTGTATAGCTGTCCATAAAAGCACTCTATCTCACTCAGAAGCTCAGGTTTGGACGAAACGATTCTACCATCTTCAGTTTTCAATCTGGCGAGCTGGCTCTGCCCAATAGACAGATCTCTTGAGAAAACTTTAGAGCCCTTATTCTGCTCGATGGCCTCTTCAATACGCTTTGTATTGAATTGGCGCAGATCGCGGGTAAGGGACTTCGAGATCTGTCTATTGAGCTGCTTGTATAATTTCGCATCGGCTGAAGACTGCAGAATCATCTCATTCTTTTCCTCGGTGAGCCTCTGAGTGGAGATAGAGAGCCTTTTGGCTGTTCGAGTTCGTTGGGCCTTAAAGAACTTAGACCCAATGCTATGGACAGCTTCCACAAACCCGTCGTTGAATTCGTCCACATCGCCGCCTAGACAATCGAAACGGTTTTGGAGTTCCAGCTGAAAGCTCTCGGGGTTTTGGATTTGGACTGCTGCTGGACGGAGCACGGACTTCATCAGTCGAGAGCGCTCTAGCTTGACGCATATATTCAATGTGCCTCTTACCAGACGATGATCACTTCCGGTTTTAACCGTATTGATCACAGAGACATCATTGAATATATGCCACTTCGTCGAAATAATGAAGTCAATCTCGTTTTTTGTTGCACCGTCGGGACTCATCCAGGTCCACTTCCTGTGCTCGCGTTTCTTGAAGAAGGAGTTCATCATGAAGAGTCCCTCCTTCTCCAAGACACCAGCCAGTAGTTGGCCCCGGTGGTTCCGACTTCCAACTCCAAATTGCCCCACTCTCGGCTCTTCGCCGTCTCTCTTGCCCAGTTTCGCGTTGAAATCCCCCATAACAACGGTGAAGTAGGTTTTGGAACTATGCATGACCTTTGATATATCCTCATACATAGCCTCCACCTCGTCGTCGGAGTGTGCCGAGGTCGGCGCGTACACCTGTATGACCGTCAACGAGTACCTCTCGGATACTCTGAGTATAAGGTACGCCACTCTAGCCGACACACTCTCGATCTTCACCACGTTGTTCACGAGGGATTTGTGGACGATAAACCCGACACCTCCCTGGGACTGTTGGTCGCCCTCCCGGAAATAGAGCAAGTTGCCGGACTTCAGGGTTATCGTGTCCTCCCCCTCTCTTCGGACTTCAGATAACCCTACGATATCCCAACGCAACTTGCTCAATCCTTCCTCCAGTTCCGCTATCTTTTCGTCGGTCCGCAGTGTTCGTGTGTTGTATGTTGCCAGGGCCAGAAGTCGTCGGTGGTGGTAGCCGGATCTTAACCGGAGATTGTTCGCACCCCTGACCCCGCTAGTACCCTGGCCGCTACCAGAACCAGGGTACCGGGGGTCACCGGAACCTCGGGGCCGTGGCCTGTTTGTGTATGTCATGAGGGGTAGTTGCCATAATCGCCACGCTTGGCATGCGGGTTGGCGATCGCAGTGTCTCCACCGCACTCCAGGGATGCTGCTGCCCATCCTCCGGTGGTCTTGGTCGCAGTTTTAGGACATACCCGGGTCCGGACGAGACGAGAAAGTTTACAGCTCTAAAATGGCAAAAATAGCTAGAGGTATTTCACAAGGTTTACCATTGGGACCGATTTCTTTCATCATCTTGACCAATGATATAAGTAACTACATAAATAACTGTCTTTTTGACACTCGACTGGTACTAGTCGCTGATGACACGAACGCGATGGTGTTGATGAGATATAATGATGTCTGCAGAAAACATCACTCAATTAAATGGAAGAGTCAACTATAAGCTAGGGTATATTTTATCCAACGCCTCCGCTCTGCGGTGAAACCGAATGTTACACTTACCTTGAAGTAATGCATCAATAAGTTCAACAATAGCAAGGTCGATGTTCTTCCCGCCAAAAATAGCCTTGTGGATCTCAGTTCGATTCTTCTTCAACAACTTGTCTAACTGGCTGAAAGCGTATGCTTTTATCCGCGGTATGTCCTGGTCCAAATGATGCAAGTACCACTTCACTTTATCAAGGAACGCCTCCGGCTGCGTTCGTTTTACGTGTCTCTTTACTACCATCTTGATTTTTTCTGATAATTTTGTGTCCTCCAGAAAAAAGAGATCGGAAATGTGAGAGCTTAGCAAGTTCTCATTGTTAATGACGAGATATTGGAAAATTTTATTAATTTCCTGAGGCGCGTATTCAAACTGCTGTAATAAAGACACAGCTAGGTTCGTTAGTAAGGGTCCCAGCGACATACTTTCGATGTTATGTATGAAGGCGCCCCACGCATCTGCCAAGATTTTTGGAAATTCTTTCGCTAACGGAAGAGCCGATCTCAACGTAGCTAAGACCTTAAATCTCAAAGGCGTTAAATATTTCTCACCCATCAGTTGCATTATATCAGGAAAACTTTTCAGCGCCTTCCGTTTCACAGACAATGCCACTTTAGCATTAACGAGTTTATGGTCAAAGTATGCGAGGACTCCTAAGAATTTCGGATTTAAAAAGTCAGCTATCTGACTAGTGCTCATACTCATACTTCCATCTGGTGTTGACACGTCAGGATCATGACAAGCTAGGTATCTACACGCGTTCAGAACTTTTTCGGGATTGCAACAGTATTGCAAGAGGAATTCTGTCAAAATAACTCTAAAATGTTTCTTGATAAGACTCAATGTTGAGGTTTTCGTTAGCTTTTCTATCGTCGCATTGCATTTATGTGCAACTTCTTTTGTTTCGTTTAAATATACGTGCACATAGACGTGAGGGAATCTTTCGATTAGAAAATCGGAAACGGAGCATTGCACTAAAGATGCGATTTCCTCAATCATGGCTGGCACTTGTTTCACTATGACTGAATATGGCATCAGGTAAGGAAGAAAGTGATGGACATCCTTTGAAATGAAATCTCTATAGCCAACAAATCCAAAAGCCCTCACAACTTTTAGAAGTGATACAGCGAACTCTTTCCCACTGTATAAACTGCATTCTACAAAGAGTTTGCAATAGTCCTTCTTATACCTGTGGTATACTTGATTCGGCATGTATCCATGGACTTCGCATATTTCTCTCAGATATAGTACTGCTTTAGGCCCAAGAGGACATTGTGGGTGCATTATAAAGTACACTAATAGCTTTGTCACCGGCAAAATCACTTTCTCATTGCCGTGAATGCCAAATTCCTTGATATTGTTTAAAGTTTGAGTCTGCCTATTGTAGGCATTATCTTCCAGGCAAGACTGAGTTGCTTTAACGAGTAAATTCACGCACATATTCAATGCATTTTCTCTATGTGTATTCAACTCGGTATCTTCCTGAAAAAAACTTCTTATGTAGATAGAGAAAAACCGGCCAAGTGCGTGTCGGGCCACGCGCAATGTAGGATTCCGTAGTTGTCCTTTTTTAGGGTTCCGTGGTAAACAAGGAACTATAAGTTTCGCCATGACCGTCCGTCCGTCCGTCTGTCCGCGGCTTAGCACAGTAACCGTTACAAATAGAAAGCTGCAATTTAGCATGGCTATAGGTACATATCAATCACGCCGACAAGACGGTAGAATATTTTTAAGGTACTACACGTGGAGATGTATTTTGTTTCTTGCAAAATCCATCGTGTGGGGGATCGATGGATAATTCGTTTAAAAACAATGTGGTTTTTGAATACCCTTTTTTTATCAGTTTGCGGGATATTAATTTAATCTGCATTTTTTTGTTGGATTCATGTGTCCCCCCCTCTGCCAGCTAAACGGTGGTTACTGGGTATGTACAAATTTCATGAGTTATATATATATATATATTTTATACACCTTTTACTATGTATTTTATACAACTAACAACATTGTCTAAGTAATCAATGGAAATTGTACGAAAGTTTGCTTTTCCAAGTACATTTCTTAAGTTCGGCTATTACTACGTATTTAACTAGTAATGTCTACTACCCAGTAGCACCGTCTAGGGGGAGACACTGGACTCCAACAAAAATTATCACGTTTAAGTTTAATAATCAAAAAATAGTTAAAGAAATCGCACATTATTTTTAAGAAATAAATAATTGAGAATAATAACAGAATATGACATCACATTGTATACTCCTTAATTTAATTAATATCGTTTTGACATACCTTTCCTTTGCATGAACTAGCTTAATAATTTTTCCATATAATTGTAAGTGCCTAATAAATAAATAATTTAAGCGAAAATATTAAGGCCGTAAATAATTATTATATATAACAAATTATTAGTTTCAGTTTTAAACTAGTTTTAAGATTTATATGCTATACCCTAACAGGGTGCCATGTGTGCCAAAAATTTATATTGTAACAGCTGTACTACCTAGTTAGTTACTAAGTTATGTTACTGTAATAATCCTTATCTACATAAAATATACTAACGAAAGTTAAATAAATTATATATTAAAATGAAGTACACACAATCAGGATTTACATTTGTCAATTTCATTCAAAATGGCCTCCTTGGGCCTGAACACAGGCCTTCAGACGACGAGGCCAGTCATCAATAGCGGCACGCACGGTTGTCATATCTAATTCCGTCACTGTCTTGGCTATGGCCCGCTTCAGGGAGTCAAGATTTGTGTGGGGTTTAGCACAGGCTTTCTCCTCAATAACCTGCCATATAGCATAATCCAGGGGGTTGAGGTCCGGGCTGGAGGAGGGCCAGTCTTCGTGGGCAATGAAGTCAATTTTGTTGCTTCGAAACCAGGCTTGAGTTGTTTTTGCCTTATGTGCAGGGGCTGGGTCTTGTTGAAAGACCCAGGGCTGGTTTTGAAATAGAGAGTGGCTTAAAGGCTTCACTATTGGTTCCAGAACGGTTTCCTCGTAAACTTTAGCCCCAGTTTTGACACCTTTTTCACAGAAATGGACCTGTGTTAACCCTGAGTATGACACACCTAACCAAATCATGACATAAGAGGGATGATGGCCTCGTTGCACTCTCGGAACAGCTACACTCGCTTCTTGACTGTTTTTTGCATACACTCTGTCATTCTGGCGGTTACAACATTCTTCAATGGTAAAAAATTTTTCATCTGTAAATAATATATTTCGGTGGCCATTTTGTGCGTACCCCTTCAGTAGCACGCGACTTCTATTCAGCCTCATAGTCTTCAATCGTCCATTAAGCAAATGACCTTTCCGTCTACGATAAGCGTGTAGTCTAAGGTCTTGATTGATAACTTTTTTAAGGGAGCTTCTCTTCACAGACATCTGAATTGCCAACAACTTTTGCTTCCGAACGGGGTTTCTTGCGATTCTCGCCTTCACTGCTGGCTTAGAGCTGGGGTCCGAACGGTGCGTGGTCTTCCAGACCTCTTGCGGTCATCAAAGCTCAGGGTACTATTGTACCTATTAATGGTACGATAAACGAATTGTTTGTTGATTTTCAGATTTTGAAGCAACTTCAAAATCACGTTTGGCGGATGCCCGCATTTGTGCAACGCAATTACAGCGACACGATTTTCTTTTAGACCCCAATCCATTATAAATATGACGAGATAAGTGTTGTGTGTGCTATAAAATTATAACTGACAACCCGCCATTATATGTCATTTTTTATTTTTTCGGTAGCATTTGTTTTAACGCCAGAAAAGAGTTTGCAAATCGAGTAACAGAACTTAGTAACCAACTAGGTATATGACCATGGTTTGCAATAAATGAATGAATTATTATTAAACGAGCTATCCAATGATACCCCACATCATGGCATTTGCAAAAAAAAATGGATCTCCGTTTACCCTAAACAATTATTCAAAATTTTATACTACGGTTTTTTCGGCGTGATTGATGTATGTATAATATGTATACGTAATATTGTAACTGTTACTGAGCTAAGCCGCGGATAGACGGACGGACAGACGAACATGGCGAAACTATAAGAGTTCCTTTACTACGGAATTCTAAAGTATTAGATTTTCATAGTTCAGATAATCCACACTACACAATTCAGTAGCAAAAAGAGTTAATGTTCCTTTTATAACAAAAGGTAATAGTATGATACTTTACTTACCAATTGATTTCCTATAATGGGTTTCAGAGCTTGCAAGATATGATGACAATTCTCCTCACATACAATATCATTTGGCACCCCATAATTAAACACATAATAATGGTTGCATAATCTTCCAACAAGATCCCAATAAGATGTATTTTTCATTTCAGAATACTGACTGGCATTCAAGAATTTTCCAAACAGGTTTCTCTGACCTAATGTGGTTGATTGGTTTTCTATAGCATTATGGCTTTCTGAATGAAGTATCAAGCGTTTATTTTGAGGACCACTGATTTTATGGCAGTTGGAACAAATTATGGACACATTTATTGTTCCATTGTTGAATATTGGGTGTCCCTCGGTTTCATCTGCGGTACCAAGGACAATCTGATATGTCCCCAATGCAATACATGAAACAGCAGGCAGTTCTTTAGTCAGAAGAGTCTGTATGTCATGGTTTTTGGTCAGGAATGCTGGCATCAATATGTCGCCTATGAGCTTACTGGCTGATAAAACTTTGTTAATGAGGAGTAGACCACTCATTGAAATCACCTGAAACCATTGAAAAAAAATTATAGTTCTTTTATTTTTTTAATGTCCTTCAGCTGCTACCAATTTTATACAAATTAGATACACAATACAATATGAACATTTATATGTCATAGAATTGGTTGATATGAAGTTCATAGAAAGAGCAATAACTTACTTCTGAATACATAAATTCAGTTTTTGCTTTGGTGAAGTCATTGAATAAGACTGAAAGAAATCTGGCCCATGCCTCATTTATTTTATTTCTTTTTAAAATGGTAATTGCCACTAAAAGCTGTTTTAGAATAAGAGCTGTTGTTTCTTGATCACAATTAGAAGACAATGTTGGAAATCCTGGAGAGCTTTTCAGACATATCAACCGCAACAGTTCATTTATTTCATCTACAGCTAATGTTGAAGTGTCCACAAGAACCATTGTATCCACAATAAGATTTAACATATTATTTAGGATATTGTTAAATTGCAATAACTCCCCTCTCAATGCAGTTATATTGCGCAGTTGTAGACTCCATATTCTCTTACTGATATCTTTAATTAATAAAGATGAATAAAAAGCTAAATGATTTCCTCTTTTATTCAATTTCATCCCTTGAACACAAGCTCCAAAGAGAATCTTCAAAGCTGCTCGACATTTAAGTAATGAGTATTCATAAAGCACTTTTTCTCCATATATACTATCATGCTTTCTTAACTCATCAAAAACTGACATTAATTGATTATAATACCAGTTATCTGTTAAATTAACTGATTGATTGTTTTCTATGGCACTCTGAATGCATGATACAATTTTATTCCTATAGCATTCCGCAAGCATATAAACCTCCGAAGCATCTCGTTTTTTCAAATCCATTAAATCTTCTGCTAGCTCAATTTTGCTGCTCAATGACAGACAGTACAGTTTTAATTCTGTGCCAAAAATATCATTGCTTTTGGTTCTCAGTATAACTGTGCATACTGTTGTCAAGATCTCTGTGTATTCTTGCTCTAAGTTATTTTCTACAAACTTAATTAAAGCCAGTGACACATTTTTGAAGGTTTCTAATTCTAATTTGTCAATTTCTCCTTTTTCATGATACACATGCATTGACTTCACTATAGCTTCAAAGCTTTTCAACAATTCTTTGAAAATATCTGGAAACACATGGTGACATTTGCTTATAGCCATTTGTTCATAATTTGCAAAGAGATCAGTAAAAAACCTCAAAGATGCCAATTTTAGATCAGCACCAAAATTGTCCAACACATACAGTACTTTTTGAAAGACTTTCTCATAGTCATTCTTGTACCGATCAATGCTTATTGCTTCAAATGTAATACTCTGTGAAAGCAGCTGTAGTGTTAAGTCCATCATTAATTTGCATGTTCTCAAATCCTTTACTTGTACATAAATTGGTTCCAATTTTAATTCCACATTTGGAATAGTAACTTTGTCTGGGGAAAAATGTTCTAAACATATTTCCATAGGCTGATTATTTGCAGCATCAGTATAGCTCTGAATGAGTTTGTTTAGTATTGAAAAATACTCAGAATGCAGTTTGTCATAGAATGAAGCATCATTCATACTCAGAATATTTAATATTTTCAACTGTGCATCTTTACTCAATGTGTGAATTCTGAAAAATAACAAACTTTAGAACAGGGCTATCCAATTCAGATAATCATTATTATAACTTAAGCATGTGATATATTTACATTTAAGGAAAACAATATGAGACCATTTTTTTTTTATATTTACCTGTTTAGCTCTTTAACGGACCACACATAAAACAGCCGGCCTATTAACCAAGTATTAAAAGCACTGTAATACACATCAGGATACTTTGTAGATCCTGGCCGAGGCACCAAGACTTCTGAAACACTAAAAAATACAAAAAAATAGATATAATTTCATAAGAGTTCCTGTAATTGGCTCACAATGACAACACATGTCCTTACTAACTGTTGGTTTTACTTAAATAAATGAAATAAGTAAATAAAACTACACAAAATCGAGCACAGTACTGTAATTTGAGGCTGTAAAAACTTTGATTACTTACTTTCAACAAAGCATTTAGAGAGCTGACATGCAGAACAGTTAATAAAAAGTAACATGATCTAAGATATACAATATTGTCTGAAATAAAAAAACGTGTACTAACCCTGATAACTTCAATATCGAATTCAACAATCTTTCGAGACCGTCTGCGGCGTTTTCCAAATTGTTGAAGAGCACCATAGTCGGCGCGTTGAACATTTGCCATACCGTAAATGGCCCATCTTGACCTTCTTCGTCCATGTTTACCACACGTTCACGACATTCAAGTGTTATGTTTTCAATTAGTAGCAGAAATATAACACTAACACGATATTAAACTAAATAAAGAAACATGTGTAGCACAGCCCCGTATTATTATTATAATATGTTACTTTACTTGTCAACAACTGTCAAATTTCCACTTCCCGCCATTTTTATCGACCAGAGACGTACCGTGCGTGCCGATAGCTCTTTATCGGTTTTTATTTTGTATTAGGGTCCAGCCACAACGCACTGACGCACCATAAACACAGTAACGTCACGTGACGTGCCCCATTCGTGACCACTTGACTTCATGACATTATGCTATAGCCCGAGAAAGATACGGTTTTTTGGAAATAATTCAATAACTGGCCAATTTTTGTTATACGGTCCTATTATGTGATTTTAAGAACCTATATTTTTAAAATTTCCGAATCTGAAGACCGGAAGTTGGAAAAAAAATGATGTGTCCGAAAAGTGGTGAATTTTTGCAGCAAACAGGGTATCAGTATTTTTATGATGAGTACTTCTATGTTTATGTCTATTTTAATACTTACGACCAGAATCGAACGATATATGCAACGGGAAATGAGAAAAAAAATATCTAATAGGTAGTAGTAGTAGTCAATTTGACCTTCATGAATAGTCTACAGAGTGCATTTGGCTGCCACATTATAATTCCAAAAGTTATTACAGCTTTAGGTATTTTGGGTTGATTCAGTATAAAAAAGTGTCAAGAAATATAATAAAGGCATATAAAAACCCTAACTGTAATGATACCTTATATGCCATTAGCGTAATGCATTTTTATGTTTTACGATATTAATAATTGATTGTATTATTAAGTTACCGTAACAAAAATTAGTTGATTTTCATATATTACAAAGAACATAAATAGAAGTAGTATATTGTAAAGAAAATAATTCTTATAGTATTTTCGCTAGATTTTTATGGAGTTTTTATAGAGTTGTTTTTAATATTTTCTACCGTCGCGTTAATTAATGTAGGTGTATTATTAAAGAATACTTAGTATAATTACTTAACCTAATTTTTGATGCACAAAATTTGCTGATACCGATATATTGTTGTTTTTTCATACAATGAAACCGTATAGCTCTCGGGCTACTAGTATTGCCATAAATAAGAGAGTAAATATAAAGCCGGGTCCACAACGCTAGTGTTTTTCGTGTTTGCAAACATCAAACATGTTTTGCAAACATGTTTTGTTGGATTTTTAGTGCTGTGGATCGGCCTTTAACATTGAGGCCACGCCTATTTTGGCACCATTGCAGAGAATCTACGGAACTTGGCACCCATTTAGATCTCTATTCTTTTGTCGGTGAAGAAGACAACCAAGCATCGCATTTCCTTAATATTGAACATGGCTCCCATTTTCACATTTATGTTTTTGATGGGATACAGTTATCTTCAACCGATTGGACTAAAATTTAGCATCCTTATCGTTTGGCGTTCGGTGGCAATACAATATTATGGTACCACCGAGCTGATCTGATACAGAAGGTGGTCATAGCAACTCCTAAACTAAACAAGATAAACCCGTCGTGTTTGGGCTCATCATTGTACCAAAAAAATTTTAAGGAATTGAGTGGGTTATGCATAACGGCAGCTGCGGAGCTTAAAAAAATCTTAGTTTCCACTTAGATCCCTTTTTTTTATTAGCGAAACCTATGAACTTTTCATTGTGAAAATCAAAAACGGGAACTTTACTATAGAAAAATATACTTTACGTGAATTTCTAATTAAAGGGAAAAATTGCTCGGAGCATTAAATTTTTCCCTTTAATTAGAAATTTTCGTTAGCAGCGTTACTGCTTTAGTACAAAATTAATACTTTACGTGATTACTAAAATAAGTTGTCATAAAATAAAACAGGCGAATGGGTTTAAAAACTTCATTATTTCGTAACGATTCTAGAAGTGTAAGATACCACAAAAAACTATGAAATAATATCGGAACTTTAGGATTTTCTGTAACAAGTAAGGAAAAAATACGAACATCCATGGGGTTTAATCAATACTGCCGTTCTAAGCAAAAACGACGCATAAGTCTCAGTCAAATGTTACAGCTTGCACGCGATTCTTAACATGTGTGGCTTTACAATTATAGGTGAAAAGTAAAAGGCAAATAAATATTTTTAAAGTTTAATTGTATTTATACATCATAGATCATAACTTAGATAAATATAACAAAACATCTATTCAGCAAATAAAAAAATTAAACAAAAATATTTAGAATTTCTATATATCATTCTTGTATTATCTAAAACTATAAAATGACAAAATATTTTACATGTTACACATTTACATACGTTACAAGGCCATAGTAGATCTAAACAACTACACCAAATGAAATATGAGTTTCAAATTAAGACTAATAATTTACACCTACCGACTTCAAAACCCAAATAATCGCAATATATGATCGCCGATTACAATCAATCATGTGAATCAAATGAAAAGCGTGAACATTATTACAGTAAGTTATAATATAAAAACATTTATCTCATTATACTAATCAATATTATAATTTCAGAAACGCTTTATCTTACTATGAATTCTAGAAGTGCTTTTCATTGTATATTATTTCTCTTTTCGTAGAGTGTTGCTTGTCATTAAAATAAATATCTCCACGTAAGGCCCCGTATACACGATTCATGTTGTACAATATTGGCTACCTGTTCCATTAGAATGATAGTGGCCTGTTTCTCGAAGCTACACGTTACTATTTTAAACGACATCAATCAAACGCTAGACCTAGCAGTGGTTGACTCATGTCAGGCCTCTCGCGTTTCAGCTAATCTCGGCGCTCGCGCGCCGCTGAGGTATTGATACGCCCGATCGCATAGAATTTTCTGCCAATCGTCGATTTAGTGAAACAGGATCTTCTGTACATATGGACTATTCATCATCATCATATCAGCCGAAGGACGTCCACTGCTGGGCATAGAGTGCCCCCAAAGAGTGCCACGATGACCGGTCCTGCGCAATCCGCATCCAGCGGACTTCCGCAATCTTTACCAGTTCATCAGTCCACCTTTTGAGGGGTCTGCCCACGCTGCGCCGCACGGGTACATGGTCGCCACTCGAGAACTTTTCTTAAATACGAGTAACACAGACCATTACTCTTATTTAATCGGTGCCAATGTAGCCAGTTTCGACTAGTGAAACAAAGTGTAGTTTCTTGGAATATAACACAGGCAGAGAATATTGATAATATATGTATGGGCCCCTATCACGACACTCACTAGCAGTGTTAATCAAAACTGATCAGTTCTGCCGTGTTATTGTTACTCTCCGATTTGACCAGCGTCTGTGCTTGTGGTTGCGTCTGTTGGGTCTGGTTGGGTAGCTGATTGGGCGGCGGTTGCACGGCAGGTTGGCCGTTAGTAAAATTCTGCGACGGCATCTTAACTGGCTGGCCTTGGTTGATTGGGGGCTGTTGGTTATTTGACATTGGCTGACCGGGTATTTGTTGACCAGGCGGCATTTGCTGCATAGGGCCTTGGGGCATTGATCCTTGAGGCATCTGAGGCATTTGGGCCATTTGTTGCCCTTGCATCATCTGCGGATGTTGTTGGCCTAGTTGCCCCATGTGAATCGGTGTTTGGCCTGGTGCATTCATCATTGGTTGACCTTGTTGAGGAATGCTCTGTGGTCCCTGCTGTTGTCCTTGCATGTTTAATTGCCCTGGAGGCTGCATCGGCTGCCCCGGCATAGACATCGGTTGTCCCATTTGTGTTTGTGGCATTTGCTGTACATTTGGATTATTATTAGGAGGACCTTGCATACTTTGGTTTTGGCCTTGCATTATCTGCTGACCCGGTAACGACATTGGCTGCCCTGGTAATTGATTCTGCGGCATATGTGTTTGTTGACTATTTGGCTGATTCATTTGGAACGCTGGAGCTTGTGGGTTTTGGCCTTGCATCATGGGCATTCTCATATTTGGCATTTGCATTCCTAGCATAGGGTTAGCCTGTGTTAGTTGGGGCTGGCCGACGTTTGGTTGGCCGAGGGACATAGAAGCCATCATGGATGTTGGTGGTTGGTTCTGTTTGGGTTGCTGAGCTTGTCCATTTTGCTGTGGGACATTCTGTCCTGGGAACATTTGAGGGCCCGGCTGCGCCATTCGCATCTGATGCATCATCATTTGTTGCATTTGTTGTTGAGTCATGGGGGGTCGGATGTTGAGTGGGTTCATGGATTGTGGTGTGGTCATGGGGGCTTGGCTCATGGTTAAGCCTGGAGTGGGCATCGGGAAGGCGTTGCTCATTTGGGGCATGGATTGGGACAATGCTGCGATTTGATTCGCGTTTAGAGCCATGGCCTGCGATATCTGTGGTTGTCCAGTTGGGGGCATTGTTCCGTCGGTAGTTTGCGGTTGCGGCATCATCTGGTGGTATTGAGGATTGGCGTAGATTGGTTGGTTGGGGTAGCCGGGTTGGTACTGTGGCATAGAAACGCCTGGCATGTAGAATCCGGTGCTCGATGCCATCATGTACTGATGCTTCTGTTGTTCCTGCCTCATTTGCATCTCTCTTTCCTGTTCCTGAAAGTGAAAAAGGTACTTTATATTATTAAATGACTTGATTAATATATACACATGTTTAGTAGCTCCAGAATTTAGGTCATACAAAGAGCGAAGCGTAATATTATTTGCCGATAAAGACAACTACATGATTTTGTTTGATGAAGATGAAAACAAGATAAATATCCAATTAAACTTCGCCACACGTCTAAAACCAAAGTCAATGGAGCGGTGAATTTCTCACACGGGATCCAGACAATTTGATTAGCACTTAATTTTCACTGAAATTTCTTCTACTCTTGGAAGTGGTGGCGCTTTGAAGGATTTTGAGTGGTTACAAACTGAGCGCTCCGTACTTTGGACGGCACGGTAAGCCGTTGATTCCGGCTGCTGTCTATGACACCAGTCGTTAAGCCAAGTTAGAGGCCTTCGGGCGGTTTGAGAACAGTCAAGTTGCCCAATCACTTGACAAGCCCTAGTTTCCCCCTAGGATTGGAAGGTCAGATGGCAGTCGCTTCCGTAAAAATTAGTGTTTACACCAGTTCTTGGGATTAGGTAGTGACCTTATCCCAAGAACCCCTACCTACCTACCTAGACAATTTTTCAAAACTTTGTCTTAGAACTAGACTCTACTTCCTAAATAGGTATAAACTGAGCTTTAGGATAAGCAGGGCATTTGCTCCTCCCCGTATGTCATGTGATATGTCCTAATTTAGATGTTTGACAAATAATATTTTTAGTAGGTAGACCTTATTGGGATTAGGCTTGGGCGAGCGTGATGAGCAATTCTTGCGGGGTTCACTAACCCCGGGCATCCGGATGCAACTGTACGGGGATAAAGCTAGGATGACGAGGACGACGGGTCTGTTAACAGTGAGCTACGGGACCTTACCTGCACCCTCTGCAGCGCGAGCTGGCGCTGGTACTGTAGGTACTCGTGCTTCTTCTTGCGCATGGCCTGCAGCTTGGCGGCCATCTGCATCTGGCGCTGGCGCTCGGCGGCCTCGGCGGCGGCCGCGAGCCGCGCCGCGTGCTCCGCTCGCAGCGTGTCTAACGCCGCGCGACTGTCGCGTATCTGATTGATTTTGTCCTGGAAATATAAATTGGTAATCAAGTGAAAATGTGGTCACTTACTATGAGCCTCATTAGAAGGCTCAGTCACCCAAAGAGCAATATAGAGGGCTGGGGGTTTCTCTGCATCATCGCAGCCTTCTGAATCGCTAAACTTAAGTGGCAGTGGGTTTTTGGGGCA
This sequence comes from Notocelia uddmanniana, assembly GCA_905163555.1. NCBI lineage: Eukaryota > Metazoa > Arthropoda > Insecta > Lepidoptera > Tortricidae > Notocelia > Notocelia uddmanniana. Next base: position 11,212,026 of record LR991061.1, on the reverse strand, counting down.
GAAAGGTTCTCGAGTGGGGACTACGTACAGTGTGACGCAGCGTGGGTAGGCCCCCCACACAGTGGACTAATGACCTAGTAAAGGTCTCGGGAGCCCGCTGGATGAGGGTAGCACAAAAACGGTCATTGTTTCACTTTTTGGGGAAGAACATAGCTCCAGCAGTGGACATCCTTCAGCTGATATGATGAATCAAGTGAAACATACAAGTTAACATATTCGCTGCCAGGCCACGCCTCCTGGGAAATGTATGGACGTGCACGCATATATGCGATGCTATTAGTGAGTGCCATAAGCGGACTAATAATTTTCCCTAGCTTCTCGCTTGTTGCTAAAGGCCTTTTTTGATATACATTATACTGGCTAATCAAAATAGATGGAGACCTAAAAAGATTACTGAACGCCAAAGGAGAAACTACTACATACTACTAATACTTGTGCTCGTGCTGAGCGATTCTTGTGAATCACGCAACTCGATAAAAAACTTAGTTTCTTAATGTGACGAAACAAAACTACCTATATAACTTAGTTAAAATAACTGTAACACACACCATAGTTCATAATTTAGAACCTATACACACTGAAATACACGCGATATTAGTTTACTTCTTATAGTTTATACAACGCAATAACAGAAAGATATTTTTCAGATTAAACAAACATGTTCAATACCTGAAGGCTTTCCAGATACACTCGTTTGTCATCCTGCTGTTGAATGTAGCGCAGTAACTGTGAATGCATCGCAGTAATGTTCATGAACAGGGTCTGTACTGATGTGTCGTTCGCAATCGATCGGCCTCTGAAAATATATTTTAAAAATTAAAAATGTATCAAGATGAAACGAGATTGAGGAAAGACTACTGATGTCCACGGGATTTCATAATACAAGTCGTATTTGTATTAAGCATCTAACAAGTTATTTCTGACGATATTTGCTCCTGGCCCGGAGACTATGACTGTTCCCATATACTTACGTCAAAGTGTGTATGATTGTGTGTGTGTTCCCAAACTAATCGCGGTCTTATAATAAAACGGTCTAATACCTGCTAAATTTAAGAGAGCTAGAACAAAGTGGAATGTTAACCCGCTCTTTAGGTATGTGGTGTTGTGTTCCTGTCTAGCTAGAACGATAGCTTATAGTCGCCTTATACAGTCACGTTTTAAGTGACGTTTTAGTACATTTTGGTCATATAACGTGACGGTATAAGCCATCGTGCTAGCTAGCTTGGTAGTGAGTAATAAATAAAGAATCGTCAGAGCACCCGAGGATGCGCTATGTTGAGAGTGGGGCCTCTGCAAATTGTGTCTAGCTATCAACACAACGAATCCTCAAGTCAATACGTGTCGGCAAGTGACTGGTTTCCTCTGAAGTACCCAGCGTCCATAGGCTAAGGTGTCTGCTTATCATCAGACAGGCCGTAATAAACTTGTTTGGCTCCATGGTGGTATAAAAAAAAGCACTAAAAATAATTAATAATGTGTCAAGAATCAAATGAAAACGTACCGTGATGAATTACTTTTCATTCGGTTAACAAAAATCTCCACTTGAGATTTGAGTTTTTCTACGAACTCGTCAATTTCTTTGTCTTCGTTGTCGTCTTCTTGCGTTTTACTAGTGGCCGGTTTCATATATTCCTGAAGAAGAATATACATTATTCTTGTAGCTTCCTAGCAAATTGTGCAAATCTAAAAATATAAAAATGAAAGCAAACATGTATCGCGCCACAAATCCTATGTTCTGTGTCATCATTAGATTAATAATACCAATAGATCCGTAGTGTTAGGCAAGATGATTTTTCATATAGTTGTCCTTTTGAATCCTTATTGTTATCCAAGATGAGTTAGAACACGACAGATAGTACGATCATTTTCGCCTGTTAACGAATTGCCTCCATTTAAAAGCACACCAGCCTGTACGAAATTAGAATGGCTCTTAAACAGCTAAAGAATAACAAGGCACCCGGTGAAGACGGAATAACAGCTGAACTCCTGAAGGCGGGTGGAAAACCGGTCCTTAGGGCCCTTCAGAAGTTGTTCGATTCCGTCTTACTGGAAGGGAAAACTCCAAAGGCATGGAACAGAGGTGTGGTGGTGCTGTTCTTCAAAAAGGGTGACAACGCCTTACTGAAGAACTACCGCCCCATCTCACTTCTGAGCCATGTCTATAAGCTGTTTTCAAGAGTCATTACGAACCGTCTCGCACGCAGGCTAGATGACTTCCAGCCTCCCGAACAAGCCGGATTCCGAAGAGGCTTTAGCACCGTAGACCACATCCATACGCTTCGTCAGGTTATACAGAAGACTGAGGAGTATAACCTGCCCCTCTGTCTAGCGTTCGTGGACTACGAGAAAGCCTTCGATTCGATTGAAACCTGGGCTGTACTACAATCTCTCCAACGGTGCCAAGTGGACTACCGCTATATCGAAGTGCTGAAGTGTTTGTACGAGAACGCCACTATGTCAGTCCGACTCCAGGACCAGAACTCGAAACCTATTCCGCTGCAGCGGGGAGTCAGGCAAGGAGATGTTATTTCTCCTAAACTGTTTTCCGCTGCACTGGAGGACGTGTTCAAGACTCTGGACTGGAGAAGGCTAGGCATCAACATAAACGGCGAGTACATCACTCACCTTCGGTTTGCTGACGATATAGTAGTCTTGGCCTCAGCCCTCAGCAGTCTTGTACTTAAATCCTCCATGGTCTCAACCATGGAGGATTTAAGTACAATGCTCAATGACCTCAGTAAAGTCTCCGAGCGAGTTGGTCTAAGGATGAACATGGACAAGACGAAGATCATGTCAAATGCCCATGTAGCACCAACTCCCGTAACAATCGGACACTTTACGCTCGAAGTTGTAGACGATTACATATGCCTAGGACAGACTGTCCAGTTAGGTAAGTCCAACTTCGAGAAAGAGGTTAATCGTCGAATCCGACTCGGCTGGGCAGCGTTCGGGAAGCTACGTCACATCTTTTCGTCCAATATCCCGCAGTGTCTCAAGACGAAAGTCTTTGACCAGTGTGTGTTGCCAGTGATGACATATGGTACTGAAACGTGGTCGCTTACTATGGGCCTCATAAGAAGGCTCAAAGTCACCCAAAGAGCAATGGAGAGGGCTATGCTGGGAGTTTCTCTGCGTGATCGCATCAGAAATGAGGCCATCCGCAGCAGAACCAAAGTGACCGATATAGCCCTTCGAATCGCTAAACTTAAGTGGCAGTGGGCGGGGCACATAGCACGCAGAACCGATGGCCGTTGGGGCGGGAAGGTTCTCGAGTGGCGACCACGTACCGGAAGGCGTAGCGTGGGCAGGCCCCCCACACGGTGGACTGATGACCTGGTAAGGGTCGCGGGTGTCCGCTGGATGCGGGTGGCGCAGGACCGGTCGTTGTGGAAGTCTTTGGGGGAGGCCTATGTCCAGCAGTGGACGTCTTTCGGCTGACATGATGATGATGATGATGATGAAAAGCACACCAAAATGTTAAATCCCATATAAACTCAAACGCCACAAATGTCAGTTCAGTACAATTTGCAGTTATGAAAACGGAGACACTGACAGGTGAAGACCAGTCAGATATCACTTATCAAGCTGTCTCTCTCAAACTTACTGATTTGTGCATTAGTGAGAATAGATCAGATGTACAGAAATCGTTCAACTTAAATGAGCGGATCTGCGTTACTCTGATATCTGTGGGCTGTAGTCATTGATTTATATGAAAAATCATCTTGCTTAGGCTGGGTTGCACCGACTTACGATCACAGACCGATCAACGTTAAATATGACGCCGGCAGCTGTCATCCCATATAAACTTGTCAAACTTTCCATACATTGAAATTTTAACGAACACAGCTTACGATTACAGACGGTTTGGTGCAACCCACTCTTAATATATACGGATATGTTGGTATTATTAATCTAAGCTACAGCCTTACCTCGGAGGCGTCGCTCTGCGAGTGCGAGGCGGGCGCGGTGGGCGCGGCCTGCTCGCGCGACAGCCGCTGCTCCCAGTAGTTGCGGTCTAGGTAGCGGGACAGCTCCGGGTTAGATTGCACCGCGTGCTCTGGCGACGCGCTCACGGATGACGGCGTCGGAGATACTGTGGACACAAACATTAGTAGGTATGCAATGCAGTTTGCTGGTTGCAAAATGTTGAGCTGACAGTTACGCGCTTAGCATTGAAATATAACTTCAGCTTATCGGTGATTATTACTCCGTGCTATGTCCGATTTTGTTTTTTTTTTTAATCTAACCCATCGTCAAGATGTTACCCATCGACACGCAAAATGTGAGCGTGATTGGTTGAAGCGTCTAGGGGGAGTAAGATCTCAAACGAAATACATCTGTCGCCTAAGAACGAATGTTGTTACGCCATGAACATGTCTATTTGTGGACAATCTTACACATATCAACCTAGTCCAAAAGTAAAGCTTGTACAATGCATACATTCCTATGCTCATAAAATAGCAACTCTCGTACTTTTGGTGTCTGTGACGTGTAATTTACGAAGTGCATATAGGTGATTCCAATTGGTCTTATTGTAATTATCAGTCGTGTGTCGGGAGTCCGCTGGATGCGGGTGGCGCAGGAGCGGTCATTGTGGCACTCTTTAGGGGAGGCCTATCCCCAGCAGTGGACGCCCTTCGGCTGATATGATGATGATGATGATGAATTATCAATCATTTAACCCTTAACTTGGCAACGTCCACTAGGTTTCCCACACTATTTGACCGTCTTTTTGTATTTTTTTCTTGGCTATTACGAGTATGACTATCCAGCGTCACCGAGGCTAGAATTAGGGACATTCTCTATTTCTTGCCGAGTTAATAAGGATGTATGTCAATAATAATGTATCTCGTAATTTAAAAAATTTAAAGTTTTATTTTATATACCACGTCGGTGGCAAACAAGTGTACGGCCCGCCTGATGGTAAGCGGTCACCGCAGCCTATGGACGCCCGCAACTCCAGCGGTGTCACATACGCGTTGCCGACCCTTTAAAAATGCATACACTCCTTTCTTGAAGAACCCCGCGCTGTAGGCCCTCGGGAAAACATCGGCAGGGCGCTCATTCCACAATCGGAGCATCTGAGGGAGGAAAATCCTCTGAAACCGTACTGTTTTACTCGATTGCACCAGAAGGACTGTTATTAACAGATAATATTCGACATCGAACCTAAATATGAACGATTTAACTGGTATCACACCAAAATCCGCACCAAAAACTTGCAGTAGGTACCTAATTTTGTACTCAACTTATAAGTTATGATAGGCTGTATTATAGATGTATGTATTTAGTCATGATTAATAAAAATAAATATTAGGGGACATTTTTTACACAAATCGAACTAGTCCCATAGTAAGCTCAATAAAGGCATGTGTTATGGATACTAGACGACGATATATGTAATAGATATATACTTAAATACATAGAAAACATCCAAGTCTCAGTAACAAATGTTTCTGCTTACCACAGAAACAAATGCCCTTACAGGGATTCGAACCCGGGACCTCTAGCCTCGGCGGCAGTGTCACTACCAACTAGGCCTAACAGGCCGACATTTATGGTTGATTTTTATTGAGTATTTCAAAGCACTACATTTTTTTACGTTACCTATAAACTAATCATACGAAGATCAATCTTCAGCTTATTTATGCAATTTTAAAGATTTTTAAATACACAAACATGAAATAAAGGACGCAATATGACCATAGAAAACTGTGACGTCATTATGCACGTTGCCCTACAAACTTCATACTCACCGAGAGTTTTTAACGTTTCGTAAAAGTTGTTGATTTGACTATCAGTGAAATACCGTATTACAATAAGACTAATTAAAATCACCCTAAACGGCACCGAAGACACGAACCCTGTCCATGAGGACCGGGTTTCTACTTGAGATCAACTATACTTACGCATCATTTAATGTTAGAGATTACAGTAAAATTTAAACATGCGTTGAACCGAAATTATAAGGCCAAATTACCAGCAGGGTGCGGCGTCGGATCCGGAGCTATGTGCGAGCGGGAGCGCGTACGCTCCTTCTCCTTCTGCTCCGCCTCTGATTGGCTGAGCGCGAGCGCCAACTGAAGCTCCTCCTCTTCTTGCAAATCCTGCTCGGACTTGCCTGGCCGCTTCTGCATAACAATGATATGATAAGCAATGAAACGGGTACAATTTGATTTGGGTTGCCATTCTAATAGGTAACTTGAAAACCGTTCAACCAATATCACTGGAGCGCAAACTCTTATGGACGATTCACACCAACGGCCGGAGTCGGCGCGCACGCCACCAGAGTCAAAGGAATTCGAACCCACCATACAGAAGCTAAACTTCGTATCCAAACGGCAGCGGCAGAGCCGGAGGCAGCCGATCGGCTGCCCGCAACTCATTCAAATATGAAATATAACTTCTGTATAGACGGTTCGAATTCGGTGCGCGTCGACTCCAGCCGTTTGGTGTGAATCGTTCATTAGAGTTCAAACCGCCCGGGTGGTCATTATCCCCAGGCTACTCTCCCACCACGCAATCACTATCCCTTTAATGGGCACTGCCTATAAAGCCACAGCACAGACAGATAAAAAAACCGGCCAAGTGCGAGTCAGACTCGCGCACGAAGGGATCCGTACCAATACCTCCTAATCTACATTTAAAACCACTATACAATACATTTAATCAAAAACGGTCGTATTTTCATAGGAAACCTACGGCACTTAGGCCCTTTTGTTTAGGAAAGATAGTTTTTCAACAATAACTCAAAAACCGTTTAACCTATCTTGTTCAAATCAAAAATCGTTGAAAGTATTGATTGTTTTTTTTCTGAATTTTAAACTTCATAGTTTGGAAATTAGAGGCCGAGGTGGGGGGGGGGGGGGGGGGGGGGTCCACACACTTTTTACCACTTTGACAGCTATCTCGCAAACGGTTGATTTAAATGGAAAAAAATTCTAGGAACCTGTATGTCATTATTGAAGGCCTATCCATGGATACCCCAAACGCCTATGTGCATTTAAAACAATGTTTGACCCCCCTGTTACATGTATGGGGTGCCCCCCCAGTTTAATATTTTTTTCAAAATTTCACATCATATTTCTATAGCGGTTCATAGCATACACCACCAAATTTCATAACTGTAGTGCTCATAGTCTCAGAGTAAATCAACTATGACATACGGACGGACAGACAGACAGACATGACGAATCCATAAGGGTTCCGTTTTTTGCCATTTGGCTACGGAACCCAAAAAAGGATCGCTGGGCAAAATGTACCCGTTTTCTTTGCTCAGGAATGTTTTTCGCGTTAGACGTTCCACACTAGAAACTCTATAGAGAAAGGTGTAGGTAAATCAGTTTCAAGTTTCCTGTACTGTCAGCATCACATGGATAGTGACACCCAAAACACAGCCAAATATATCGTAACACACCCTTATTATTGTGAAATAAGGATCAATTATGTCTGATGATGTGAAATATTTGGCTAATGTGACTGTCACTAACTTTGTGATGCTGACGACAGTACCTAACGCCCATACACACTGGGCTAGAGACATTATGAGTGCAATATTGTTAAGGATTTATGTAGGTGGAGAGAATCAGTAGTCCACCGATATAGAATGGTAAGACCTTTATTCATAAAAACCTATCTAATTTATACATTTAAGGACATCGCTGATACCAGCAATATGCATTTATGTTACAATAAACTATTGTGTTACTGTTAAACACTAAAGTGGTTTATTACCATATTACAAGAGAACTAGTTACCCGCGCGGCTCCGCCGCGTCGACGTACTACGAAGAATGCAAGAGAAGCCGCGGGATAGAATATAGCCTATCTATATTCTATCCCGTGGCTTCGCTCTCGATTACAAAGTTGATTTAAAAACATTTGTGTCACAGTTAATCATAAAAAAACATATTTGCACCCCGATCCACCGCATAACTGGGCCTTGTATGTGGGCCATGATGGGCTAATGAGATATCAACCTACATGCATTTCTGTAGGGTTCAACTTTGTAGGGTTTGACATCCTCAGACAAACATTGAAAAAAAATAATAGCAAATTAACCTTTTGAACGCCATACTTTATGAACCACAGTGACACTTACACGCCAACTCATTTTTCATAAGAGACACAGAATAAGTAATAGTACATAGTATAAAGTACGAAGGTAATTTTCATATATCATAACACCAATGTTCTCGGCAATTAAAGGTTGTAATTATATTTTTAACCTTTTAAGCGCATTATCTATAGAAATGCATGTAGGTTAATATCGCATTGGATGGCGTCGCCATGACGGATATATTTGTCGTTGTATTGAATCGATGGTGCGCAAATACTTCAAATGCGTTGTTGGCGTCGTAAAGGTTAATTAGTGCAACATTGTTTTCTCGTTCGTTTGATATAAATCCACCAATAAGTAACGTCTACTCCAATGAGAACTTCTTTGCTTATGATCTCTTGATCACCCTACTGGTATGGCAATAGGTGGAAGAGAGACACACTTAGACACAGCGAATCTCTTCTCTTTCAAAATGTTTTGCAGCTTACCTATTAACTCAGAAACAGTTCTGTAACCCACAACGTAAAGTTTAATTTGGTTTGTCATTGTTTTGGCAGGTATCAATATCAGTCAAGATATACGGAACGTATAAGTATATTTGAAGCGTCATTGGTTTGTTTACCAACTTCTTTGTTTAAACCATGACAATATAATATTGACATAATTGGCTATGTGCACGTCAGAAACGTCAAACGTCACGGGTCCCGGGGCAATGTCAAACTCAGAGATGTCAAATAAAGACACATGAATATTTTATTTATTTTAGTAAGCGAGAAAGACCCCTTACTGGAAATTTGACTGAAATAAATAAAAAAATAAATACAAACGAAACGAATCGTAGGAAAGCAATAGGAAACGTCGAAGTAAATTTGACATATAAGTCCAAGGAAATTGCACATTTCTGCCATGGTGTGCGCTGCGATCGCTTAGTTTACCCCCACCACCTACTTCGCACATAGCCAATAGAGCACAATAAAAAAAGTGACACAATACGTATGTCATTTATGTAAACATTACATTTATTTTCTGCTTTATTCGACAGAACTGAACAGGCCCTGTTCACATTATCCGATCCGATATCGGCGTTGGAGCCGACACGGTTATGTATGTATGTATGTATGGCTTTATTGTAGATAAAACACGGCAAAATGACAAACAGACAAAAAGTGGAAGTAAAAAGGCTAGCTTATCTCTATATGTATAGAAAACTACCACAGATATCAAATCCGATCATTTAAGTTGAACAATTTCTGAACATCTGATCTCTTCTCTCTAATGCACAAATCAGTAAGTTTGAGAAAGACGGATAAGTGATATCTGACAGGTGTTCACCTGTCAGTGCATCTGCTTTCAAATATATTTGTTTACTCGTATATGCAAATTGTACTGAACTGACGTTTGTGACGTTTTGCATTATATGGGATTTGAAATTTTGGTGTGCTTTTAAGTGGAGACAATTCGTTAGCAGCCGAAAATGATCGTTCTATCTGTCCCGGTCTAATTCATCTTGCTTAACCATAAGGATCCAAAGAGACAACTATAAGAAAAATCGTCTTGCTTAACACTGCGGATCTGTTAGTATTATTAATTACGAAAACTGGTCACTGTTCACATTGCACGACACGATATTGGTCACATTTCCATACATTTCTCGGAGCCGAAACCTTCATCAAATCGGATAATGTGAACAGGGTCTTAAGTTGGGAAATGAATGGGGCCCTTTACACGATAAATACAATGACAAAACTGAGATGTCAATATTATCGCGTTTTTCCTAATAGTTCGTGTTTTGGTTCAATATGCATCAATATTCACGTAAATCGTATGGTGATATGAGTGTGTATTGTCTTTATAGACCGCTATAATATTGACACCTCAGTATTGTGAAAATAAAAATCGTGTAAAGGGCCACAATAAAAAATAAGTTAAATGTTGACACAAAACGTCTGGCATTCATGTAAACTGTAAATACTTAGACCGAATACACCGAATATTATGTATTGTCTTGTAAACAAACTAGCATTTGCCCGCGGCTTCGCCCGCGTACCAAGCGTAATTTTTAACCGTCTACAAAAAAGAGCTTCTCTGTTTGACCCGTATTTTCATTTCATTCTGGGGGTTTCTGTATATGAAGTTTGGTGATTGTGATTCATTAACAGATGAACAGATGAAAAGTCAGTATACATTCTGAGAACCGGCAAACTGTTGAATTTCATTTGATTTTGGCAAAAATAAGGATCGAAAACTATTATCATACATTTCCGAGAGGCCGAAGGGGAAAGGGCCGATGAAATCTTAAATGGCCCTTAGTAAAAGTATCTGTGTACTACAGTAACACCAATAGGTCTGATAACGACCAAGCAGCGCGCAGCGGTCATAAACTCTGTTTCTTTGAAGTACAGAAATACGGCTAATTCAATATCACGTGTATAGGATGATTCACAGTAGGCCGTTCCGTGTCAGGGCCGGCCCGTTTTCTTCTAGAGAAATACGCCGGCCGTTGCGTTTGCTGTCATAGAAAACGGGCCGGCCCGGACACGGAACGGTCTACTGTGAATCATCCTTAACCCTTATTTTTCCTAAGATTAAATTTATTAGGTAGGTTTTGCCAGTTCCCATTGGAGCATCCAAAAAGAAAATTTGGCCTCACTTCCATTCGCACTCCTTACTGTCAGTCCGTCTGTTACAACCGAGTTGCTTTTACTGGACCGATTGAATTGCAATTTGGCACAAACTATCAAAAATTTAGAGCGCTCGTGGCCCAGCGGCACCCGTCTACCGCGTGCGGTATGCGGTGTTAAGCAATGTGGGCGCAGGTCATTTCTTGGATGGGTGACCGCTTTGAGTGGTTACTAACTGAGCGCTCTCGTGCTTTGAAAGCCACGTTAAGCCGTTGATCCCGGCTGCTGTCTACGACAGCAGTCGTTAAGCTAAGTTAGAGGCCTTCGGGCGGCTTGAAAACTTCTAACAGTCAAGTTGCCCACTCACTTGACAAAGGGGGGTCGAAGTTGCACCACGTCCGTAGGGAGTATCCACCGTTACCCTACACGAGACCCCTGGGTGGTGCTAAGAGTGCAACAAAAACTGGCAACCGTACTTGTCTTCTCGATTCGTACGATCTCACGGTTCGTAAATAAATACCAAACGATTAAAAAAAATCTAAAGGTTGATTTAAATGGCAAAAAATATCGAAACCTCTATGTCGTTTTTAAAAGCAATCCAAAGATACCTCACACGTCTATATGTATAGTAACATTTAACTTTTTATGGCATGTGGAGTGCCAAATTTTACATCAGAATCGTATTAAGAGACCTCTCAGATATCGATTTTGAACGAAATCGGGACGAAAAAAAAGAAAATCAATATGGCCGCCACTTTTACAAATTTTACCTCGGATTCGTATTAAGAGACCTCTCGGACACTCAGATATCGATTTTGAACGAAATCGAGACGGAAATGAAGAAAATCAATATGCCTGCCACTTTTTCCAAATTATACCTCAAATTCGTATTAGGGGACCTCTCGGACGCTCAGATATCGATTTTGAACGAAATCGGGTTGGAAATGAAGAAAATCAATATGGCTGCCACTTTTTCCAAATTTTACTTTGGATTCGTATTAGGGGACCTCTCGGACACTCGGATATCGATTTTAAACGAAATCGGGTTTGAAATTAAGAAAATCAATATGGCTGCCACTTTTTCCAAATTTTATCTCGGATTCGTAGGTATTAAGAATTCTCTCAGATGCTCAGATATCGATTTTGAACGAAATCGGGATGGAAATGAAGAAAATCCGCTACTTTTTCCAAATTTTACCTCAGATTCGTATTAGGAGACCTCTCGGACGCTCAGATATCAATTATGAACGAAATCGGGACGAAAAAAAAGAAAATCAATATGGCCGCCACTTTTACAAATTTTACCTCGGATTCGTATTAAGAGACCTCTCGGACACTCAGATATCGATTTTGAACGAAATCGAGACGGAAATGAATAAAATCACTATGCCCGCCACTTTTCCCAAATTATACCTCAAATTCGTATTAGGGGACCTCTCGGACGCTCAGATATCGATTTTGAATGAAATCGGGTTGGTAATGAAGAAAATCAATATGGCTGCCACTTTTTCCAAATTTTACCTTAGATTTGTATTAGGGGACCTCTCGGACGCTCGGATATCGATTTTGAACGAAATTGGGTTGGAAATTAAGAAAATCAATATGGCTGCCACTTTTTCCAAATTTTATCTCGGATTCGTATTAAGAATTCTCTCAGACGCTCAGATATCGATTTTGAACGAAATCGGGAAAGAAAAGAAGAAAAGCAATATTGCCGCCACTTTTTCCAAATTTTACCTCGGAGTCGTATTAGGGGACCTCTTGGACGCTCAGATATCGATTTTGAACGAAATCGGGACGGAAATGAAGAACATCAATATGGCCGTTACTTATTCATAGTTTAGGTACCTCTGATTCCTATTAAGAATCCTCTCGGACGCTCAAATATCGATTAATGTCGAAATCGTATATAATCAAAAAAGGTCGTATCTTCATAGGGAACTCACGGCACTTCATGCACCTGTAGACCTTAGAAGGAACCTACATGCCAAATTTGGTATCTGTCAAACCAACAGTTTGGGCTGTGCGTTGATATGTCACTCACTCAGTCAGTCAGTTTCTTCTTGCAATTTGGCACTTTTAAAAGTTTTCATGTCCGCAATATTAAATTTCAAAATCAATGCCATTTTCGAAATTAACGACCCAAAAAACCTTAAAAATGACACCCATATTAATATTTAGACATTCCAACCCCCTCGGACCCCAACAGAGGGGATGACATTTCACGTCCTCCACGTGGGATTTTAAAATCATTGGTGGTTTCGTAATCAGCGACCCGATAAACCATAAAAACAACACCCATATCGATTTTCAGATATTGTCACCACATTTCCTTCTTTTAGGGGTTGATTTCTCAAAAAACCGGAAACACATGTTTACTCATTTATCGTTAGAAATACTCCTGTGAAGTTTCGAATAAAATAATCCAACTAATCTTGATTCCCTATACAAACTTCGGACCCCCATTTCACCCCATTAGGGGATGAATTTTGAAAAATCCTTTCTTAATGCACCTCAAAACCTTATATGGAACCTACATACTACATTTGGAATCTCTAGAACCAGCAGTTTGGGCTGTGAGGTGATATGTCACTCACTCAGTCATTCAGTTACTTCTTGAAATTTGGCACAAACTTTCAAAAGTTTTCATGTCCTCAATATTAAATTTCAAAATCGATGCCATTTTCGTAATTAACGGCCCAAAAAACCATAAAAACGACACCCATATTAATATTTAGACATTTCATCCCCCTCGCACCCCAACAGGGGGGATGGTATTTCACGTCCTCCACGTGAGATTTTAAAATCATTGTTGTTTCCGTTATCAGCGACCCGGTATATCATAAAAACAATACCCATGTCGATTTTCAGAATTTGTCACCACCTTTCCCTCTTTTAGGGGTTGATTTCTCAAAAAACCTGAAACACGTATTTACTCATTTACGGTCAGAAATACTCCTGTGAAGTTTCGAATAAAATAGTCCAACTAATCATGTTTCCCCATACAAACTTCGGACCCCCATTTTACCCCCTTAGGGGTTGAATTTTGAAAAATCCTTTCTTAGTGCACCCCTACACTTTATAAGGAACCTACGTGCCAAATTTGGAATCTCTAGGACCAGCGGTTTGGGCTGTGCGTTGATATGTCAGTCAGTCAGTCAGTCAGTCAGTCAGTCAGTCAGTCAGTTTCTTCTTTTATATATTTAGATTTCTTTTGACTCGAGAAATACTCAATATTATTAACTATAAACGAAAGTAAAATTACTAATTTGAAATTAGTAATTTTACTTTCGTTTATAGTTAATAATATTGAGTATTTCTCGAGTCAAAAGATTTTATTTTGTAATGCTGTACCAGATATTTCTTACAGGGACATTTTAATTCATATTTGATTTTATGTCATCCGGAATCATACAATAGCCAGTTCCCAAGTCACGTGTTAACCAAGCTAAATTTTGACACCTCGTACAATTCTACCAAGGTAAGCTGACCCGTCGCTTGTATGCGGCGTCATCGAACACGATTTTGAGGCTTATATTTGTCGGGGCATCCAGGATTTTTCGTAAATATCAATTTTAAAAAAATTCCAGGATAAAAATCAAAAAACTGCAAATCTGCAGCATGGGACGAATCCTATGGTATATAATTTATCAAAATCGGTCCATAACTGTAGATCTGATGGGCGTTGTAAGGATCGGCTTCGCGTAATATATATATAGATGTACTGAAACGTCACATAAAACGTGACGGTATAAGCTATCATACTAGCCAGGCTGAGGGTGCTTAAGTATGCTATCGTTTTTTTTTTGTTTTGATACCGATTTAAAGAATAGTATTTTATTATGAACTTGAAAAAAGTTTATGTTAGGAACATGATAGATTATTAATATTGACTCGTAATTGGTTGTGCAAGGAAGTTTCTTTCAAGTGTGGAAAAAGGTTTCTGCTTGCATAACAAATTGTGAAATGCAGAACAGTTTTTGTAAGTCATTTTGTTGAGAAATAGACGGAGTTAAGATTCAATTTCAACAATATTTTTGAAAGTTATAAATAAATAAATAATAGGGGACAAATTGTCACGGATGGAATTAGTTCCATAGTAAAGCTCAATAAGGCTTGCGTTATGGGTACTAGACGACGATATATTTGTTAGATATATACTTAAATACATAGAAACCAGTCTAAGGAACATGTTTAAAAACAGTTCCGACAAACTTTGTCGGCCTCTTTAGCCTAGTTGGTAGTGTCATTGCCTCCGAAGTTAGAGGTCCCGGGTTCGATTCCCGGTAAGGGCATTTGTTTCTGTGGTGAGCAGAGACATTTGTTCCTGAGACTTGGATGTTTTCTATGTATTTAAGTATATATCTATTAAATATATCGTCGTCTAGTACCCATAACACAAGCCTTATTGAGCTTACTGTGGGACTAGTTCGATTTGAGTTAAAAAAAAATGTCCCCTAATATTTATTATTATTATTATTATATTATTTATAATTATTCAGCTACAAGGAAATTGAAAGGGAACAAAGAACCTGTGAAAGAAAACAATACTACTTAGCATTAAAACTTTTAATAAAGTGAGTTAAAGTTGACTTAAACAATTACTAAACCAATAATCATTAATTATGTATGTAATGGCTAAAAATGGAAAACATTATTACAACATTAAAACTAAGCAATAAAAACTAAATCTAAAACTACTCAAAATAGTTGAAAATGTCATGTAATAAAATTTATGTAGAAATTATTAATGACTTGACAAACATTAATATTATTGTCAATTAATTCAGTCCATAATCTAAAATTAACAAACAAAATTATCTATGCTTCATCTTTAATGTTGCTTCAGTCTCCTAATGAATTTTGGGGTTTCAGGCACAGTAAGCGGGGCCACAGATCTTTCCGGAACAAATGGTTGGTGAGTGACTGGAACAGGTTTAGGGTGGTGTACAAGCTTAGCTCTCATCTCAGCATTAGCTCTTTCCTCTGCTTCCAGCATTTCCTTCTCCCTCTGCTGTCTAAGATTCTCTTGCTCTTCTTCTTTTTCTTTCAAAGCCTTATCAAATTTTTCTCTTTCTGCAGCTCTTTTTTCTGTGGTCAACTGGAATGGAGAGGGCTTCACTAGTTGTACTGGCTTCAGTACAGGTTTAAAAGGATCTTTGTACAGGACTAGTGGTGGTTTGGCTTCAAATTTGATGCGGTTCTCCTTATTTTCTGAGGATGTTGAAGATGACCCACATCTGACTGTGGTAACTTGCATTCGTTTTTTCACAGCTCCTGGCAGTGGTTGCGCTTTGAATTGGGATGCTTGTCTGCGCTCATCTTCAAGTTGCTTTTTAATGCGCTCCTCACGGCGACGCTTCATTTCTTCATCTCTTTTCTCAAATGAAAATGGTTCAGGCAGGATAGGTCCATGTCGGAGTGGTTTATCCACTGGCTTTGGTGGTTTAGCTTCGGATGCTGAATTATGCACTTGAGTGAGAGGTTTGTAGTGGAACTTGGGAGTAACAGGTTTGGTGACTGGAATAGTTTGTTTAGGACAGATTTGCAGTTTTTCTAGTATGTGTTTAGGTGCAGGACGAGCTTTAAACGCCTGAACATGAATTGGTGAATGGGTTGCATTGGCAACCTTCTTATTGACTTCAGTTAAATTAAATGGTTCTGGTATTGTTGGCATTTTCCTTGGTACATCGGGAAGGTTTCTGCACCCCTCAATTACTGATTTAGGGATAGGATTAGCTTTAATCTTGAATTTCTTAATTTCTTCGGCCTCCATTTCTTCTTTTTCTTTTTGAGAAACAATATGGATCGGACGAGAGCGCGCCTTACATCTCAACATTGGTGACTGGGGAATAGTGAGCCCCGACGACCCTACAGCTCCACTTGATCGGAACAATTGCGGTCGACAAGAATGGAAGCGGTTCGGCGTATCTCTCTGATAATGATAAACTGCCTCAGCCATTGATACGAATTTAGTTCTCGACAGTTCGCCCGTGCCTGTTACTCTCCGGTGCCGATCAGCATGCTCATCATGGTATCCAAGTCTCGCAAGGTCTGCGGTTAGCGAAGATATATCGTTCATAGACATAGATTTCCTCATTCCTCCATATTCAAGCTTTATAGAATCATCCAAATTGTTATGATCACCAAAGTCTTCCTCAATTGGAGTCACTGGCTCGTCCTTTATGTGTAATTTGCCTGTTGGCGTGAAGTACTTATCTCCACGATGACTTGTCACGTAATTTTTAGACATTTTGAATAAACTGCACTCCAAAAAACGATTATTCTATGTTCAATAAAATATTTTGTTCAAAATATTATCCGTACGTCGTTAAAATTCAAACGGTATGTTGAATGAAAGGTTGAAAGCTAGTTTTCTTTTTTTTTTCAGACTAGACAGTTCACGTCATGGATTCAAACAAAATTGTCCAATATACGGTTGCCATACGCAAAAAAAACCGGTAAAGTTAGTGACGTCCTGACACTATTTCAGTCAAGTGTTAAAACGATGCTACAGCCAATTAGCTGTGCACAGATATTAAGCAAGCATGAACAGTCCCACAACTGTCAATGTCAAATAACCTTAATAAGCAAAGCACGAAATTGTACAACGCTTGTATGTTGCGAGAAGTTATTTAATGTTTCTTTAAATTACACAAAGGAATTACTTCTAAATTCTACATTGCGAATTCTGATAAAAATTGTAATATAGAAGGAAGTCTATCCACAGCATAAAATGGCTCAATCTTCGTTACCAAATCCAAATACGCTTTTGCCGCTGGAGTTGGTGGACAAATGTATAGGTTCGCGGATTCACATTATTATGAAAAACGATAAAGAAATGGTGGGAACTCTACAGGGATTCGACGATTTCGTGAACATGTTGCTTGACGATGTGACGGAATACGAATCAACACCGGAAGGAAGAAAAATAACGAAGCTGGACCAAATTTTGTTAAATGGGAACAACATTGCGATGTTGGTGCCGGGTGGTGAAATGCCAGGAGATAATTACGAAGCCCAGTGATAGTTATAACATATAAGTAAATAAATTAAGTTTTCTAGCCTAACTGTGGTATCATTTATTACCAGACCATTAAAATACCTGTGATTTAATTACAAGCACTCAATTAACATCACGCGACACGCGTCAGTTAGCGACCACGTGAAGGATGAGGTTTTTCCAATTGAATATATCACAATTTTTCCAGACCCTCAAGAAACAGTGGGTTGTATGCATTTTATTTGGTTATTATTGAACGGGAATTTATCCAAAGAAATGAGAAAATATCCTCCCAGTTTATCGATTTGTCTGAGTGGTTGCAAACCAGCACACAAAATTAGCTGGTCAGTAACCAACCTATCAACCCTACTTACACATTCTAGTTTTCTGTGTTCACATGATTTCATGACAATACAATGTCAATACTTAAAATGTAATTGCAGACTGGGGATGACAGGGCCATCTTTTTTTTCAATCAGTACTAATTTTCAGAGCTTGTAACCGGTTAATTTCTCTGTACAAAAAACCGGTTAGGAATTTCGTTCTTTCGTTTACTATTTCATGTTTAATCAGGCAATCTAAAAATACACAGTCATAACCTAAATACATTACACAGACCTAGATAAAAAGCATAAACTAATTCAAATTATTTGGCTATTTCAGGGTTTTTGAGATTAACCGGTTACAACCCCTGCTAATTTTGCATAGATTATGCAATGACAATGAAGAAAACACTTTCTCAAACAACTCTTTCATGTAGGCACACAACAGCTACATGAATTCTCACTTCATAAAGTTATACTGTTTACTTATGTTAGCAGAATGGAATGCAAACTTTATATTAATACAATGAATATTCAATACCTGTGGCTGTACAGCAGGACCATAGTCACTGGAGGTGTCTACTATCTCCAACTTAGCTGTTGACGATGGTGGGCGGCTTACTTTGTCATAGCAGGCATCACAAACCCGAACCTGTACATGGAAAATGTATTGTACCAACAAATTGAAAATCACAGAGACAAGCGCATCTCACTGCTCATCTTCATACACATACATTATGCAAAATATTGATGTCTAATATCATGTTTGATTGGTTATTTCAGATTAAGTAAATCCAACTGTCATTGTTATTGGATAAATACAATTTCAGTTACTGCATTAACTTAAGAATGTTAGTATATTATGTGGACTTCGATTTTGATTGCATTGTCTTGGCTGCTTCTGAAAATGCTTAAGGACAACGAAAGTGGTCTATGAAGTGCACCCCAACATAGAAATTTGTATGCAGGGGTATCACTTTTTTCTGCAACGGACAGTACACCAAAGAAGCCTACCTCTTTTTCAATGCCAAACTTGGGCAAGGTGGAACTCTTGGAGCTGCATTGCTGACAGAACACTTGGCCGCAGGCTCTGCAGTGGTGGCGACGCACCATCAGTGAGAAGGCGACACGGCATCTGTGTTTGAGAGGTTAGAATGATGCAAATGCAAATTAAAATGAGCAATGGCTAAAAGTGAGTCTAAGATATCCTTTTTCATTTTAATAGTGTACAAAACCAAGGGAACCTATGGGTGTGGGAGTTTTTTTCTGTCTATGTTGTCTGACCAATAAACAACTCATCTTTTCTAAAACCATCTATGTACTTTTCATTTATTTTTTAATTAGTTTTATTCATAGAGTATGTCAGGTTGCTTTTATAACAATAAACACAATATGAGGATATAAAGAATTTGATGATGCAACGCAAACGAAATCATGCCAAAGATAAAATCAGACTTTAGATTAGCAAAACAAGAAATTGACGATACTTATAAAAAATAAAAAACCTCAAAACAATTAACATATATATAGCATTAAACAGTAAGTATACCATTATGTTTTTAGTGTATACTCGTACAATGAACCCTGGGAGGGCTTCAAATGGAACTTGATTTAATATGGCAATTAGGTTGGCTTTATGATGACAATATTTCATTATGTTTTGTTGCTGTTCATATAATTATAGGGCTAGTATTTAAAGGCACATTAAAGAAAATACCTAACAACCTAAAAATGCTGATTTGCACACCAAAAAAAGTGATGTGCGATTTGATTTTTTGGTGTGCAATTTAGAGTGCAGGTTAGTATTTTTGATAAACAATTAAAAATATCCTTAATTATAGTACAAACCTGTGGCATACTTCTCCATCAGCCCACTCTGGGGCTGTGTCAGCAGAGAACATTGCATCAGACTCCTTCAGTGGTGGAAACTTGTATCCTTCTGCTTTGAGTATGTTAACAGTGTCCTGTTGACAAGCAGCCATTATTAACTTCAGTGACTTCACTTATACACTATAAATCATTTTGAATACAAAGTAGCAAAGATTTAGATTTTAACAAGACACTGTACAGTTAGGTGACATTGTATTGAGTGAATGTTGTTTCAGTACAGATAGTGAGAAAAGTTTTTTTCCAGTTAGACTTTATGACATTGAAATATGACTGATTTTCACCTGGCCTGTGGGAAAGATTGTTTCACTAAACGATTTGCTTTGTTTGGGGTGCTATTAGGTAGTATGAATCACTGTTATTGCCTGATAACGTCACTACTCATGACATAAAATATTCGCACTTAAAGTGGTAAGATATGCTATCAGGGACGCTCAATTTAATAATGACTAAGCATTATTTATTATAATAAAGCCCGATTAAAATAAAAACATTATACAACTAACAAGTCTATTTGGCACTTGACGAAAATATTAAACTTTTGAGTGCTATATTTACGTAGGTGAACGCCATGTCATTTTCATGTTAAATCTTACGGAACCTTATTTAATTTAAATGCATGCAGATTTACATCGAGATTTACCAAGACACAATCAGCCTTTAGCGTTTAAAAGGTTAGCAAATAATATTTCGAAGAGGTTGTGCTTCTTTGGAATTTGTTTGGGTGCTGCAGACATTTCGTCAAAACGCCTGGAGTTTAAAAAAATCTACATACGAGTGTCTCTGAGTATCATGAACTTAGGCAGACATTTTGAGCTGTACGTTACGTGTACATGTATACACAGTACAGATATACGTATCAGCTGTCGACTGGTTTTATCTAGGTATTTATTACGTGATTCGAGTTAATAAATGAAAGTGTAAATGACCTTGTTTATATGTTGTTCTCTCTGACTTGCTTGCTTGGTTCAATGCTTCAAGTATAAGGAAAAACCTTACTAGATAAACTCCTTTCAAGACTAGAGATTATTGAGTTCGGTATTTAAACAATAAAATTTGATTTGGAATATTACAATTATATTTCACCCTGGCCTATGGACACCACTTTGAGTATTACTAAATATGTACCAGTGTGATGTTTAGCCATCCATATTTTATTTATTTATACAACGTCGGTGGCCAACAAGCGCACGGCCCACCTGATGGTAAGCGGTCAACGCAGAATATGGACGCCTGCAACTCCAGGGGTGTCACATAGGCTTTGCCGTCCTTTAATGAAATGGCCAGGCCAAAAATATACTAGATATTATATTTTTACTAACAATTAAGTACGAGTCATAATCAAATTGTTAGGGGGTTAAATTAGCAGAGTAATGCGTAATGAGAAACATGAACTCCTGCAACCCGTTATACAACGGAAGATCCAAAGAAAGAGAGCACCCGGGAGAAGGCGCCATTCATGGCTGAAGGATCTTCGAACTGGGTTCAACTTGACCACAAGATCTTTATTCCGCGCGACCGTGTCAAGTCACGGTCAGTATAGCCCAGATAGCCAACCTTCGGTAAGAGAAGGCACTTAAAGAAGAAGAATAATAATAATGCAAAAGACTTCTGTATGAATAAAAAATTATTTATCTGACTGTGCCAATGAGTAAGTTAATTACTACAATAGATTCAAACCAATTTCAGTTGTTTTCCAGAACAAATACTCGTAAACATATCAATAATATCTATCAAACGTCAGGTCAATTTGCCATATGATGACATAATTAAACAATTATAAATAAATAAATATAGCTATAGTAATTATTAAATATCATTAATTGTAAGCTTGTCTTCAACTTGCCCTGCCCGGCTAGTATGATAGCTTATACCGTCACGTTTTATGTGACGTTTCAGTACATTTTGGCCATATAACGTGACGGTATAAGCTATCATACTAGCCGGGCTGTTATAGTTAGTATGTGTGGAACAAATCTGACAACTAAATTTTTGACCAGTTATCCCCAACAGATTGAACTGGAATTTGGCATACTTGTGTAAGTTCGGTGTTAATGCTATATTATTGCACCAGCGAGCTGATCTTACGTAGGATACGGAAGGTGGCCATACCAACTCTTAAACTACACAAGATAAAACTCGCCGTGTTTTAACTCATTGGAATGATCTCAGTGATGATTTTACAAAACAAGTAGAGACGACAATACGTAAAAGCTTGTACCCAAAAATTAAATTTATGAAGATATCCTTTTTTAGGGTTCCGTAATCAACTAGGAACCCTTATAGTTTCGCCATGTCTGTCCGTCCGTCTGTCCGTCCGTCCGCGGATAATCTCAGTGACCGTTAGCACTAGAAAGCTGAAATTTGGTACTAATATGTATATCAATTACGCCGACAAAGTGGTAAAATAAAAAGTGGAAAAAAATATTTTATTAGGGTACCTCCCCTATACGTAAAGTGGGGAGTGATTTTTTTTTCATTTTAACCCTAACGTGATATATTGTTAGATAGGTATTTAAAAATAAATAGGGGTTTACTAAAATCATTTTTTGATAATGTTAATATTTTCGGAAATAATCGCTCCAGAAGTAAAAAAAAATGTGTCCCCCCCCTCTAATTTTTGAACCATAAGTTTTAAAAATATGAAAAAAATCTCAAAAGTAGAACTTTATAAAAACTTTGTAGGAAAATTATTTTGAACTTGATAGGCTGAATGGTTTTTGAAAAAATTACAAAAATAATTTCTGAACTAAGTTTGTAATTTAACCGTATAAACAGGTGTTTATTGTACCTGTCATTTCTACAAAATCACAATGAAATGACGTGCTTTTTAGGGTTTTGTGTTTCTGTACTTAATATGTCAACTTAATGTGACGGACGGAAAACTACGGAACCCTACACTGAGCGTGGTCCGACACGCTCTTGGCCGGTTTTTTAAATTCACTTTAGCCGGATATATATTTAGTACCCGGGATTCGGAGCAGCTTTGCTCGTTGCCCTTCGGGAGAAAACATGTTTTTCCGGGAGACCTACCTAGATCGATTTTGCGTCACCGTTAATTCCTGTATCGTAAATTTAATTAACATCGTTGGAGTAGTATTGAGTTAGGTATACATTTATTAGTATATTGATTATTGGGTATCTTCACATTATTCACATTGGGATTTGATATTATGAGATGTGTTGTTTAACTGACTGAGGAGGAGTGTTGGTGTCAACCTGCCGACACTAATGTATGGTAGCGAAAGTTGGGTATCAGAGTCGACCGAATGCAGTGGGAATGAGAGCGTTGAGAAGTTTGTGTCGCGTAATTTTGAGAGATAGAGGGACAAACACCGGTACAAGACGGAGATGATGTGGAGTCAATGAAGATATAGTCACAAAAATTGAGAAAGATATGTTAAGATGGTTTGGACATGTAGAGAGGATGGATGAAAGAAGATTAACAAAACGAGTGTATGAAGGAAGAGTGAATCGAAAACTTAAAAGGGGAAGACCTCAGAAATCAGAGACATTCTGCAGAAAGGGCAGGTCAAGATTTACCCTGATTCGGCGTGCATGCATGAATAATGTTATGAGAGTTCATGAAGCGAAAGTTGTATGTCAGGATCGTAGCAAATGGAAATCCGTGATCTCTGGCAACCCCTCTGGGAAACAGGCGTGACTATATGCATGTATGTATGTTTAACTCACTCTTATAAATGGTGCTTTCATTTTATCACTAAGAACACAGTGGCACTGGGCGTAAGTGGCGAGTGGTAATGAGGTCTAATTAGATTAGCCGGGCTGGAAATCAATGAAATACTGCTACAATTCGCCTAAACCGTCGTTCAGGCATAATGCTCTATGGAAAAAAAGATGTATTTGTGGTTCGTGTTTGCTGTTTACTTATTAGTGTTCCATACCAAAACCGGTATCAGCTCGGTGTACGTCCGTGTGTTCTCACAGCCGTTTTCTTAATAATATTTTTGCGTAAAAATCTTTTTGTGGGTGCTCCAAAATGACAAATTTCGTCCTTACGAAAGCATCCCAAAACTAAACATATTCTAGATTTCAGGATATATGTATTTAGTAACTGTATCTAGTGACTTTTGTAAATAGTCTACGCGGAATAATATCTGCATAAGGAAGGATTTTGGAATAACGAAATATCGGCCAAATGCCTTTTCGGAATTTTCAGTTTCCCTCTTAAGATAATAAGTCCGCCATTTGTACTCTTACAATAACGTTTAAATAAGTAAATACCTATCTGATAAAAGTGTGATACCAGAAGAAAATATGGTCAAAGGCTTAAGAAACAAAGTATGTTCTGTCACTCAAGACCTTGACCTCAGTTATGCTAGGAAAGGACATTGACCAGCTAGAATTACTGAATCAATATTCTGAGGCAGACACAAACCACTACTTTCATTATTTATGAAAGCTTGCCAAAAACATTCTTGTTTATGATTTGCTGGGCTAGACTAACCAGCTTGTATTCGTAAATTGGACTATTACGCAGTATGGAGACAGGGGTGACGCACTAAATAAACGCAGTAATTAACTAAAGGGTGACCTTTCTGGAGGGATAAAGTAATAAAATAAACGTAAATGCTATACTCCTCTTGATAATTCGATACGCCCACAACCTTAAAGACTAGGTTTGACGTATCCCGTTGCTGGCGCCAGTCGCACTGGAGCTAGTTACTGACTCCATGTAAATATATTTACGTGCCGCCCCCGTAAAATCATCTGATTCCTTCCGGGAAATATCTATTAAAATATTTAAAATCGGACCTCAGAGTCAGAGAGCGGTCAAGTTCTCAGTCCAGCTAGAACGATAGGTTTTACCCGTCACATTTTGGCTGGGTTGCACCGAATTACGATCACAGACTGATCAACGTTAAATATGGCGCAGGCAGCTGTCATCCCATAGAACCTTGTCAAACTTTCCATACATTAAAATTTTAACGAACACGGCTTAGGATTACAGACGGTTTGGTGCAACCCAGCCTTAATGGTCGAAATGTAGTGAAACGCCACATAAAACTTGACGGTACCACATATTGTGCTAATTTGGA
This sequence comes from Notocelia uddmanniana, assembly GCA_905163555.1. Lineage (NCBI taxonomy): Eukaryota > Metazoa > Arthropoda > Insecta > Lepidoptera > Tortricidae > Notocelia > Notocelia uddmanniana. The sequence continues at coordinate 11,187,074 of LR991061.1, read as the reverse complement.
TTTCTCCGCATGAGGGTGCAGCAGGTAGCTCAGTTTTATGTGGATAGAAACACCACATAACCCAGGCATCCCCCAGTAACTGGTCGTAATAATAATAACTATGCCGTGAATTATAGCATCTGTAATAGTGGATTATTATTCATGGCGCAAGCATCAACCACACTAATATCCCTTTTCACTTAACATGACCAATTTATAAATATGGTAAAAATATCATATTTAATCATATAATTGTACCATTGCAACATGTTTTATAGATGAGATATAATTGAAAATTGGAAGAGGTAGGTGCATATTACTTATGATAAGACACAATTGCTTTAAAATTAGATAAATAAAAAGATAAGTCACCATATGTGTTAGTGCAAACACGTAAATAATGAATAATGATACTGATAGCCAATCATAATCACCATTTGGATGTTATGTTGGACAAAGTTAAAGACTTAATTGTGGAGGAGTATGTCGTCTACCATCAATCAGAATTCAGGTCAAAGCATTTGCTAGTAATTAATTAATTAGTAATTATTATCTATTTCATTAACCACTCAGAGCCTGGAGATTTGTGACAATAATACCTATTCATAAATAATATCTGTGGTAGATGATGGCTAAAATACTTTCTAGTCTTTCTTAGTTATATAGTCTAGTTTTTATATTTGATTCAGAATACAGTTGTAAATAGAACAATTTTGCGGATATCTTGGATATGCCAAGTGATTCCAAAAGGGGTCAATAAATGTGTCCCCTAAATATTTATGAATTATGGCACACACTGAAAAAACATACGATGTCATATAAAAATTACTTCATGATAACTGTATCACAATTACCATATGTATATAAAAAAATGTTACCATGACATACCTGTACTGCTCTATATTTTGGATTGTTCCGGAAAGCAAATCCCCATGCCTGTATCAGTTCAAGGATCTTGGTGCGGAGATTCTCATGTTGGGTTGTCTTAACTAAGTCCCGCAGCATTTCACAAAACGCCTTTGATGCCACCTCATCATGCATGCCTGAACCTGTTGAGCAGAATCCAAAAATGTTAACAAGACTAGTAAAACTACAGCTATATTTTAATATTGTTGCCGATTGTTGTTCCTGTTTCACAATATAATTATTATTTGTTTAGATGTGTTAATTGGTGCTTTTTAAATAATTTCTATAACATGACTAGTTTGACTATTTGTTGATTAAAGTTTAAAAATAGTTTCGTGCTTTTTGCAGTGTTTACATTTATTTCTATAATCACAACCCAATTGTTACATAATGATTTAAACAAAAATACTTTCTATTGATTTCAATTAAACTTAATACAATGTTTATCACATATTGGCCCCATCTTGAATATGTATGTTGACAGAAACAAATACTGCATGAGATAAATGTGTTTGTTGCATTATCAAAACAAAACATCATTTCATATTTCATTTCCAATATAAATCGTAAATAAAAACTGTGTATAAATAACTATACTGTGTGTAATAAAACACTTTATCAAGGGATAAACCTATGATTATATTTAGTTTAAATCATGAGGATAAAAATTACATGATAAGGATATCCTGAACAGAATCATATTGGTGTGGCAGTTTTGTTATTGTATAAACATAAACTCATTCATGCTAATTGACCACTGAGTCATATCATCAAAAAGCAAATGGTTGGCCCTTACCACAGTTTTTCACTACACTCTCAAGGGTGAGCAGTGCAAACATAGCCTGATGCGGGTTCTGAGAGTACAACTTTTTCTTGATCGCAGCGACTGCGTACTTTGGCCTATAAACAAACCATCATCAGCAATTTAACCATTTTACCATTCAATGCCACCATCAATATCATTGCCATCAGTAATTATCAACAAGTCACCCCTAAACATTCCACCAAATCATACATACGTGCAATCATTTTGTCGAATCAAATCACATATCTGCAAAATCGTAGGCCAGTCCGGGTCCAAACGAAGATTACTTGTGGCTTTGTCTGAAATTAATAATTTCATAATATTTCGATCGTGTTTGGAGAAATCGACGTGAGCTGTCAAGTTGCGCCACTTTGTTGTGCTCCCAATATACAATGCGATTGTTGTTATAAACTTTTTATACGTAAAAAAAGAAAGTGAATCAGAGAAAATTCTACTACATAGAGATATCGGAGATATTGGAATTGACAACTTATGTATGTACGTTTTAACAAAACTTTCAGCCGTATAGTGCATTCATGGACACCAAGATACTTACCGAGCAACTTATCAAAATTATTAGCTCGAAACATTATTACTAATATTGCTAAATAGCTTTTGTTTTAGAAAATCAACTGTGATTGATTTGGGACAGAAAAATGACAGCACACTTTTGTCAATTTTATTTTTTCTAATGTTGGCATTTTCAGTCTTGCCATAAGTAAATTATTTCACGAGGTGTATTTTTCTATGTCAAACGTACTTGTTTAACTTCTTTTAAATGAATCGATAGTATATAGTAATCGATACAAATCTTAGATTAATAATACCAACAGATCCATAGTGTAAAGCGTGTCACAGATTGGAGCGGCCTGCGGTGGCGGCCACTTGTAAGTATGAGAATTAAGGCCGCATGTGTCTGAATGATTGTTAGGATTGTCATAGTGTACAACTGGCCGCAACCGCAGGCCGCTCCAGTCTGTGACACTCTTTAAGCAAGATGATTTTTCATATAGTTGTCTCTTTGAATCGTTATGGTTAACCAAGATCAGTGAGAACGGGACAGATAGTACGATCATTTTCGGCTGTTAACGAATTGCCTCCATTGAAAAGCACACTCAAAATATGTCGAATCCCATATCTCAGAGTAAGGATTTCTATAGAGATCCTATACGAGTTTCACCAAGGGGGACAGAAAAGCTCTTATGCAGCTAAACTTAGAACTTGTCTTAAGCGTGTCACAGACTGGAGCGGCCTGTGGTGGCGGCCAGTTGTAAGTATGACAATTTGGGCCGCGTGTATCTGAATGATAGTTAGGATTGTCATAGTGTACAACTGGCCGCCACCGCGGCCGCCACCGCAGGCCGCTCCAGTCTGTGACATGCTTTAAAAGTCTGGCGGCTTACCATAAACAAACTGTTTAATTTGGGCGGGTAATCGTTTATTTGTCTCAAACTATTCGACATGACGTTTAGAAGACATTGAGGCAAATAAAGCAAAGCGGAACTATGACAAGGACAACAAATTATATATCTCTCTATGTCGCTCTTATTCAATTTACTATATGACCATCTCGTTCGGTAGCGGTATTATTATATGACGTCTACTCTGGGGTACTCTGAGTACCGTATAATCCAAAACGTCATACACGTCAGCGTACTTGTTCCTCAGACTTGTTCAGTACAATTTGCAGTTATGAAAGCGTCGACACTGACAGTTCAAGGCCCAGTCAGATATTACTAATCTGTCGCTCTCACACTTACTGACTTGTGCATTCTGAGAATCACTGGGTGAGACTCATAATGCACAAGTCAGTAAGTTTGAAAGCGGTGAGGTGTCACTTACTATTTCCCGCAAACCACTTGGTTATTAATTTTAAAAAATTTACTGGTATTTTCTGTAATTTTATACTATCAAGCTGAAAGCTATGATTAGGTGAACCCAATATTTTCTCGACTGATAGTATTTTCTTCTTAAATTTAATAAATATAAAGATATTTTTTTCTGTTATGCGCCGGCATTGTGACCGCAACTGGCCAACAAAATTGCTGTATCGGGCCGATATTAACGGAAAATGTGAACAGCACAAATGATAGATATCGGTGTCGGCTTCGACGTTATTGGATCTCAGAGTAAGGATTTCTATAGAGATCCTATACGAGTTTCAACAAGGGGGACAGAAAAGCTTTTAAGCAGCTAAATTGAGAACTAGTCTTAAACGTCTGGCAGCTTACAATAAACAACCTCTTTAATTTGGCAGGGTAATCGTTTATTTGCCTCAAACTATTTGATTTGACGTTTAGATGACATTGAGGCAAATAAATAAAAGCGGAACTATGACAAGGACAACAGATTATATATCCCTCTCTAAAAGAAATATCTTTATTTCAGATTATTAAGAATCCATAAAATGTTAGTATTCTTGGTTTATCCTTGGTTAAAGCTACATGTTAGTACATTATAATAATTTTTAAAAACAATACGATGAAGTGGCCATAAATATTTTATTAACAATGAAATCAAAAGCTATTGCTCTGTCGCTCTTATTCAATGTAGTATATGATCTTCTCGCTCGTAGCGGTATTATTATTTGACGTCTACTCTGGAGTACTCTGAGTATTGGAAAATGTGAACGTGGCCTAATGTGAACAGTGAGCGGTTTCCCATTCATTTTTATCGGTGTTGGATCTGGACGTAAAATGTGATCGTGGCCTTATTCGGCTGTATAGTAGTTATAGTGTACTATATACAAGGTCTTTATTCGCGACCACGACACTCCCAACGGGGTCTTTTAGACGGTAATTATTATCACGCGATACACGCATATCAAGATAGGTATCACGTGAATATTGATGAATATTGAAGCAAAATCAGAACAATTTTGAATACCGCGATAATATTGACATCCCAGTATTGTGATAATATTAATAAATTGTGTAAAGGCCCGTATGAAAGTTGATCAAACTATAGTTTTGTTAGATTATTGACGATATTGATATTGATGTAGATGAAAATAATATTTTTCAACACCGAGCGAACCGAATTGAGCTAGGTATCATACGCAGCCGCAGATATCAACTGTTAGCTCGAGTATCTTTACTTACTTTCTTATCATGACACACCTCAATAAAATTACTCATTATGGCGTAGATATTTTCAAAAATGAGTCAATCTGTAATCTTGTCCCCATTCATAGTGCTTTTATTAATAAGATAGTTGTTCGTTTGAAACATTGTAAAAGGTTTTGAAAATAATAATTGTGAGGGTATTCCCAATGAGTGATCAAACATTAGTCCTTGCTATTTCCTACTTCAAAAAAGAGCTAGAGATGAATAAAAAAATGTTAGTGAGATTTGATTCGGAGTTGGAACAGTGTAGTAAACAGTTAAGTGCAGTTAAGTTACAAGTAGCAGCATTACAGCTGCAAAATAAAATTATGCAGACCACCATCCTTCATCTGATGGAACTAAGAAGAATGATACGGGAAAAGTGTCCCTTCACAGCATAACTTTGATATGCATACACAGAAGTGTGTCTTACCAAATTCGAAGAAATAGCGGGTCGAGTTTTGAAACTATGAAAAACTTTTAGATCTTGGTGACATTTGTGTGTATTTATGTACGTAGTTTTTATTACAATAATGTGTACCCACTTACTTCTATATTTGAGGAACACATGGATCGTATTAAGATCGAAGTACGTTCATTCATTAATCATAAAGACATTTCTTTTGGAAGTTAACAACCATGTGCACAATAGCTTTTTCTACTCAGCTATAGATGTCGCTAGTAGTTCTGAATCATTAATGTCATGTTTTGATGTCATATACATTTTCTCGTATGAATCATATGTTTTTTTCTATTCTAGACTACTTCGCGTTTTTCCTGTGAACACGACCAAAGTCCCAAAGTTTAATTAAAGACTAATTTTTGGTTTTACTAATAGTGATTTAAACGACGTCGCAGTTCCTGTAAACCTATGTTATCGTAACCACAGATCAAAGAATACTTCGTAACGTAACTTACATGTTCATAAACCGTTACCCATTAACCACATGAGACACTGTTGTTTATTATCACTCATAGTCATAGTAAACTCTTTGATTGTTATACAAGATATTTGTTTTCCTCTCTCGCTACTGATTTGCAACAGACGATGCTTTATCTTTTCGCTTTCTGAAAATTGACATAGTTGGGTACTTTATATTTAAGTAAAATCCATAATAGTGATATCTACCTACCTACTAATAGTGCTTCAAATCTCATAGATTCTAACCCTTTGATGTGCAATTCATACACATATACTTGGTAACATTATATGTTTTACTATCGTATGTATGTACCTGACTATTAATAGTATTAATAAATAGTGACTAGGTCAAGTAAATCACACATAATTAATGTGCAAGTAAATAAGATTTACCCCGTACCCTGAGGGTACGAATACATAGTTCACACATAGCTCAAGCTAGCTTGAGCTCATTCTATAGATAGGTATGAGCTTTTTCGACGATACGTTTTTATTATGACATGTTCTTTCATGGGAGGGTAAGGTTGTGGTCTGAACGCCAGCGGCGTGCGGGCGCCCATACATTGAACACACTCAAATGTATGACTTGTAAAATGATTTTTACCAATAAAGAGACTGAACTGAACCCGTTCTCCGCCCCGTTGCGGCTTAAGACATCGCGCGGGCGCACGCATCTCATACTAAAATGCACGCCGCGGGCACCCGTGGCGTTGTCGATGCCGTTTATATTTAATATGGGAAGCATGCACGCGAGATTTAGCGGAGACTCTTAAAATTGGCGCAGAATATTATACTTAAAGTATTAACATAACTTTGGGCCGGCCATGTTTGCTGCAAGCCGGAAGATGCGCTAAAGTTACCACCAAAGTGGCTCCTGAGTCGGCTAACTAAGGCGTCGTGGGAGTTGGGACCTGCCTATAGTCCTCATCGGAGATGGTGATAAGAATTTGCGTTGTACAAGGTTGCTTTTAGTTTAGGCACAACGGCATCCTCTGCCTGTTGTAAAAGGCGACTAAAAGGGGGTCCTTGGGGTCGAAGACGGTCGCAGTTGGGGACTGCGATCATCTATGAAAACATGAAAACAGATGGTGGAACCCACATAGGTGTGACTGTAGACTGCAGAGCCGTCCAAAATGAGTCGAGGAGGACGAAAGGGCGGGGGGGGGGGGGGGGGGTTAGTCGGTGCAAGTCTGACATAACCTCAGCACTATCCCCGCGGTGCGGTGGTATCCATAATGGATTTTCTCCCCGAGGAAAAAAAGGTATTTAATGTCATCATAATTTATACAGTTAATAGGCCCGAATTGAATAATATTTTATGAGCAACGAGGAATGCATAATGTAGCTATAAGTTGGTACAGTAACAAGATTTCACTCTAAACAATCTACCACCACCACCATATCAGCCAAAAGACGTCCACTGCTGGACATAGGCCTCCCCCAAATTCACGGGGGGTATATGCCATAATCGCCACGCTTGGGATGCTGCTGCCCATCCCCCGGTGGTCTTGATCGTAGTTTTAGGACATACCCGGGTCCGGGCTCTAAACAATCAAATTGTATCAAAAATCTCTTAATTATTTAATTTTTGAATTATTCGTCTTAAATGGGACTTATGGGCTATAGTTTTATATATATTTATATTTCCGTCGACTTTTCGTACCAACCATCTCTGCCGCCGTGTTTGTAAAATCTTCTTTTCTCATCTGAAAATCCTTAAAGTTGTAAAAAACCTATTGTTTACTTAGGTAATTTTTGCACTCCACTTTCAATATAAAGTTGTGTCCAAGCTACATTGTGCAGTGTCGTATTTACACTAGGAAGGAATCTGTCATGTACACTTCATCATCACCATCGGGATGCAACAGAGGCCGGCGGAAAGCGCAGCGACCCTGGCAATCGAAAGAGCAAGCGGGGAACCTAATTCGATAATCGGTGTGCTCTTGAACGCCGGAGTCCATCTGTCATGTCGTGCCGAAATGTCGAGGTGTGGGGGGAATTAATGTGCTGACATCCCGTACCTGGTTGGAATAGGGTTGCTAGTTGCGGTGATATAAATCCCAATTGTATGGACGGTCGGTAAAATACTGTAACTTTAACTTTACAGAGGTACATAGCCAATTACTTTGCTGATTGTACAGTATGAGATTTGATGACGATTGGTGGATCAGTGTATCATGAATTTGACTTCAGACTTGTCCATTTGTAGAAATAGGAAAGCAATTACGTGTAACTATTTTCCTAGTATTACGTAGCGCAATGACACAGCGAGGAAATTGGTTAAGTATTTTCGTACCTATATTCCTAGTTCCATTCAAGATATAGTAAACCATATTATCTGATGCCAAAACACATCGTATAGTTACATTATGACTATAGTCATAATGTAACTTATTTCTTTGAATATGTTATTTCGAAATCTGTGTAACTAAGTGGGTATTTTGGACAAAAAAAATTATCAAATAAATTAATACTGTCCAACCAAAAAAATGCCTCTCATTAGTCACTTAAGCCTCATTTCTCTACATCATTTGCGTATGACAATGTGTTGCATAACCGCCAGTCTGAAATGATCGTTGAATCCTTCTATTGTGTTAGTAAGCTGAGGTTTTGCTAAAATGGTCTGGTAGCAGGTTTGAATGATTGACAAGACGTGCGACAAATGAGACACGTTGACAAAAGGTGATGTCGAACAATCGAACTGAGAGCTGGCGCAATGTGCGGAGGCGTTCGGGAATGCTCTACGTGGGATCGCATTTTGCTTTACGTATTTTGTCGTAATGTGAGTTTTGATAGGTACATATATGCTGCGCTTTTGCTACCGTATATATACGGAGTATAAACAAATTTCACTTTTTGACAGAGCCAGAGAAGGTCCGTGCAATGTCGTACCAAGAGTTAATATAATAATAGCAAGGAAACGAACGAAATCACGATTACTCCTCCGACAAGAGCTACAGTAAGCTTAATAAGGCTTGTGTTATGGGTACTAGACGACGATATATTTAATAGATATATACTTAAATATATAGAAAACATCCAAGTCTCAGGAAAAAACTACAGGAATAGGTACTGGAGGAGGTATTTAATCCTGAAAAATTGCAAGTTCACACGAGTTATGCAAAATGACCCGCGAAAGCTAGTAAATATTGAATACTAGCTGTTTCCTGCGACTTCGTCCGCGTCTTCGCTCCTATTGGTTGCAGCGTGATGATATATTGCCTAAAGCCTTCCTCGATAAATGGACAATCCAAAACAAAAAAAAAACAATTCGAACCAGTAAGTCCTGAGATTAGCGCGTTCAAACAAACAAACTCTTCAGCTTTATAATATTAGTATAGATTCAAACAAAGAAGATCTTGTTACCGCTGTACATACCAACCTGTACCAACTGCCAATTCAATACATAATTAACATCTTAAGAAATATGGCCACCAATTTTCAATATCTGTTTTGTACATGCAATTATTCCAAATCCGATGTGCCGGTGTTATCCTAACTTAAACTGACCCTGCAACCTGTAGCAAAATGGACATAAAATCTTATCTGCAAAGGCCAACAGCGAACACCGTCAATTGTTTCCGAGCGCGTGGCTAGTTAACAAATAATCGCGGTCCACAATTGGAGTAGGTACCGGCGGGCAAGAGCGACTCCGCACTCATTGCCAGTCCACACAATCCTGGCACTCAGTGCGCTCGCCAGAAACCGGTACGATGGTGCAACCCTAGCTTGGTGTACGAAACTCCAACTCCGTGGAGAAAAAAACAAACTGCTCCTTTTCAAAACTGTTAACAATGACGAGGATAGTTCGTGGCTGAAGTTCTTAAAGTTACGGGATCCCTTGGGTAAATTCATGTTCCAGCTGATGATGCTGGTAAGTACTCACATACAATTCAGTTACAGATTGTCATTTAAAGAAATAATCTTATCAATCACATCTTATGTTTGCTAATCAAAACATCTAATCTTCTAAGAACTGTCGCTGATTCAAATGTCAAATAGTATTTTATTCTTCGCCATATATGATAAAGTCAGTAGTTGATAACTGGGTATAATATATAACTTGGTGTTATTTACTCGTACTTGCCATTAGGACAACATATTGTATTGTAAACACTCAACTGGGTGTTCCATTTGAAATGTAAATGAATAAAACATGTGGATAAACACAAGTGCTATATGAATTTTATGCACGTGTGCTACTGTTAAAACCAGTTTAATTTTTGTATTAATGGTGAGCTATTTTTATTACGTATCTGTTAGTAGTAGATACCATATTAGCCAAAGAAAAGGATATTTGAAAACATAGACAACAACTTATTTCAAATAGCTTATGCTAGGTAAGTTAGAGGAGATTTGACATACCAACCTGGGGCCAAATAGGAGCAAAAAATTAAACGGTACATACACTATTGAGCTCTCCAGCAATTATTTCCAAATTATTTTATTTGAAAAAAAAAAGTCTTTTTTTGAATTATTTTTTCGCATATGTAGCTTATATGTACTTTTTTACTCTACTGGAGTGATATTAATAACAATTTATTCAAAAACACTAAAAACAAATAAAAAAATCCCAAAAATATTCTTTTAAACCAAAAATGCGACAACGATTATGAGTCAACAAGAAGCAACCTCAAAATCAGCATTGACTGCCGCGCTATAATCTCTGGGTGCCAAGATCCATTACTTGGAGGTCATAACTTTAGATCAAAATTTCTCCCAATTGAAAAAAGATTTTTTTATTGGACACAAGAGGTTACTGCAGATGCTCTAAGGAAGCGTCCTTTAAATTTATTGCTCCTATTACAGGCCACATCCTGTATAAGGTGGGCCCTGTAACAGGAACAAATAATTAAAAAGACGCTTCCTTAGGGCATCTGCAGTAACTCCTTGTGTCCAAAATTTTTGTATTTAATGTATTCTGTCGTTACCTAGCTACTTTCTATTGTAATAAGGGTGACGCTTGGCAACCAGTTACCAATAGCACTTGCTTTCAGTGAGGGTGAAATATGACGATTTTTTTTTGTTTATTTTCATCATTCATTTATGTACGTAAGCAATTTACTGTAAATAATAACAGGTTAAAGCATATACATGTCACACAAGATCAAACTACAAAGGGTAACTTATATCTATAAGGGTTCTCGTCCAGCAAACCTGTGAGCAACTGAATGGAAGGTATAGGCACAACTAGATAGACAAACTTACAAGTCTTACAACGTGCTTTTACAACGTCATTCATTTTGTGTGAAAGAACTGAAATGTTCATGAAAGGTTCCGAATGAATTCATTAGTGAAACGGTCCAACAATGTTGGATATTGGCATTCAGTATCATAGTATCGAATGTAGTATCGAGTTAGATTGATTCCAGTGAACCGTCTGATATCCCTTTTAGAAACTTCTATGCCGGGTGCGTAATTATAACCTTCAGTAACACGTGAAAATTTCTACACCTAGGTATTTACAGTTAAAGTTTCCACAAAAAAATTCTTATTAGATCCAACGAAATTGGTTGAGATAATCGAATAGTAGGTAATATACTCGTACGAGTAAGTAGGTACAGTCAGCATCAAAAGTACCTACGCATTTGAAGGGGTCAAAAGCCCTTATTCCCTTATAATAAAGACTTTTGAACTTTTCAAATGCGTAGCTACTTTTGATGTTGACTGTACTAACATATACTTATCAACAATTTAAAGTTTACCTTACTTTGCTACAACGCTTGAAATGCAATAATACTGAGTGAATGGCCTCAAGTTCTATTTACCCCGCTTGGTACACGGACGACTTGTCTGTCAAACTGCCTTTATGACTTTACAAGCACTTGATTATGTACTGCCAACTCTAAAAATATGTAAGCTATTTTGAACCTTATCTCCCTGACATAGGTTCTAAAATAAACAGATATTATTACTTTAAATGTATGTAATTTATGTGGAAAAGTGCAGTCGTAAATCGAATGGTATCTAGGAATTTAGATGTTAGCTAGATTCTTGACGTAATTTTCTTGTGTCAGATAGCTGGGCTAGTCATAAAATACTAAGTAGGTAACAGGATAAAAGGCTATTATGGCATACATTATATACAAGTATGCCTACCTTATAACCTTCTAAAGCTTTGAATATAATTACAGTATTAGTGTTACTGCCTGTTACATTCATTGCACTTAGACAATAGTGCGATGGGTAGCTAATAAGTGTCAATACATTTCACCAGTTATTTAAGGGTTCTGAACCTTTGAGATATATACACCGGACTTTATTAGTTTTCTCTGGCTGAAACTAACAAAACAAACAAACATAGCAAAAGATAAATGTACCATTAATTTTAGAGGATGGCCTGCGAAAGAAGTTTAAATTTTAAATGACAAAACGAGACTTGAAAATCAAATATCAATCACAATGGTTTACGATTTCTACATGGACCCACCACGGCTGTGTTAATAAACAACTTTGATAGTTGTATTGGGAGTCCGGGCCATAAAGAGATCTGGGACACAAGGAGTTATTGGGATTCATCCTGTCGGTTACAAAATTGAGCGTTATCATATTCCCAGCATCACCAACAAAATTTCTCTTCATCCATCCAAATAAGGTCTATATATAGTTTGCCCTCTGGCTATATTTTTTCTCTATCAAAGCACCACGGGCTCTTTCAAAATGCAACCGAGAAGTTGAGACTTTGGGCAGATTGTAAGAAGTATTTTTTTCTCACGCGCAATCCAAAATCATCAATGAAATCAAAGGTAAGGAGGAGCTCATTCTTCTGTCAAATAAATAAACAGGACTCCAACTCAATTTTTGTGCCCCGTAATATCCGCACAAATTTATATGATTGGATTAGAACAGCAGAGTGCGACGTCTCATGCCACATCCCATTCACAGCTGACTCACCGATCTTCATTAGCTAGGCCATCACTTCTCAACCTTGTCGGTGTCATGACCCCCTAAAATGCGCGAAATCTTACTCAATCAGAATACCCTGTGACTATTATATACCATACAATTACCAAGAAATCTTAATTGAAAATTATTTGATGTTTGCACAATTTTTATTCCCAGAAGGTTATGTTGAACTGCATAAACCGTTTTCAAGTTAGGAAATCCATCATCTCGACCTCTGGATGGATCGTATAATTTAATTAAGTTCAGCGTTTACGAGTAGAAAATCATCGTATGGTTTAAATAGGCTTGCTTTAGGCAGGCGAGAAAAACTTGAAAGAGATGCAGAAGAGTAAGGTGACTATGGTAGCGTTTATCCTACCCATTGAGAGTCCGTATGACCGTTGTTTAAGTGCTTGTAAGCCAGCTCTCTACAACCAATACTTCGAAATTTTCATTTAAATCGTATACGGATTCGGACTCTAAATTCTGTTGCCAATATGTAAGAGTTTAATATACAAAATGTTAGACCCAGGGCCCTAATGGTCTTATCTTAATAATTTTAGGCGAACTCACAAGGGGCTTAACATTTTTGTACCCTGTTGCATTAAACTGTCATACTCGGTTATTCTGCGAACGTTTCAACCGCCCTCATTACCGTGATCCCATGTTTGTCGAAGTTTCTGTTATTTAGTTGTAGTCCAGGAACCCTACAATATAACCAATAACTAACCTACTTAGAAAAGTTAAAAAACCCCCGACGTTTCCATTTCAAAGCTCAATATCACAAAAACGACTAAATCGGTTTTGATAAAATATTAAACTACCTATTATAAGTACCGGTAAAAAATGTGCTATTAAATTAAAAAAACCGCACCCAAATCGGTTCATCCGTTAAAGACCTACGGTGCTACGGACAGACACACATATACACAGAAACACAGATACACATGTTAAACTTATAAATAACAATCCTGCTTTGCGTTGCGTCGGGGGTTAAAACTGCCACCGAAATCAACAAAAACTCCGAAATTAATGAGGTCACGGTAATGAGGGCAGTTGTAACCCCCGTAGAATGACCAAATTTCCAATAAGTGAAAGAGACAAATCACCAAAGTACCCAGTTATTTATAATAATAATAATTAATATTTATTTCAGACCATAGATCCATAATTTGTTAGTTACATTAGGTACTTAAAGACTAGGGTTAGAGTAAAAATAAAATAAAAGATAAAATCAAAAAAGAAACATTAGATGTATTATCCCTAAGCACTGGTTAATCCTACATGGAGTTTATTCCAGTGCCTCGGTAATGGCGCATCCAGTTTATTAACGAACGTTTTCAAGATGCTATTGTCACTGCCACTCAATCTCCGCATTAGTGACGCCGACCGATTGCGTATGATCGCGTAAAAATCATTCGTACGCGCCTCCGCGAACATAGCGGACGCACTGCAATATCGTGGCAATTTCAATAGCATCCTGAAAACGTTGTTATACTGTATTTATAAGTACCCCATACAAGGTACCTCCAGGACGTAAAGGTGCGCCTCTTGTAGCTTATCGAGTTTAAATACACCTATGCATATATGGTTGCTGTGTGCTTATAATAATATAAGTAATGGAACAGTAAGGATGACGAGTTACACGGACGGTTCTACAACGCCCTTACTGGGCTCGATGTAGACCTGCTCGCGTCGATGAACTGGCTACGCTTCGGGAAACTCTTCTCCACCACTAAAAACTCCACGGTGAACTCCATCGGCGCGTTAATGCGGCGTACTCCAGGATCTCAATACTGAACGCACTGGAGCAACCTCGCGCTTTACGCCATTTGGCTAATCTTAACGTCACTTTACCTGGGGTTGATAGTCAAGTGCTGCGGCCCCGCCACGTGGTGCACTTGCAACCCCGATGACCCCCTTGTCACCTTTTATGACAGGCAGGGGAGACCGTAGACCTATTATTGCCCGAGTCTACACGGTTGTACACCTATTTTAGCCTACGCATGCATTTGTGTATGTTTTTCGACCATTCCTCATGGATCCGATCATTAGATGTTAGTTCCGATAAAACAGGACCATTCTGAGACCGTTCACTTTTTGTTCCGCCTAGCGTGAACTGTGAACCTTACGATCCTCCAATCAAATCACTGGCCAATTGTGCGTCGTATTAGTTCTATAGTGCTCCGTGAGCAAGTCCGAAATAGACTCTTCCTGCCATCCCATTCATAGTTTGTACGGAGGTAATCATTGCAATCAATTCTGATTCCCGTTGCGATGACAGCGCAATGTGAAGCAAATTATGCATTATGCCTTAATTGGTTAGATGACTGTTTAACAATGACAGCAGCAACTGCAAAAATGCGCAAAAAACGACAAACAAGTCCCTGTCTCAGTTTTGTCTCTACAAAAGCGCTGAAAAATTGCTCGAACTCGAATTTATTTCAATGAATAACTATTGGTACACCCTATTGTAATAGAAATTCGATGGAGTACAGCTGCAGTAGACTGTACAGTACTTAAGTCTGTGGGTTCTTAAAAGCCATGTGCTGCATCGATTTTCTTTAAATTAGGGCTGGAACGGAAATCAGGACCTTTTTATTCTAAATGTTTCACTAAAAGTCTCACCTCTCATTCAAAAACAACAAAACTGCTATGACCTTAAAACCGCCACTACGAGTTGGTACACGGCAGTGTGTCAGCCAAGTTTGCAAAGTATGAAAGGCGATATCTTATCTACCTTATACTTTAAATCTATTTAAGCTACTACACAACACTTGCCTCATCTTTGCCCCCTGGCTAGATGCTGGCCAAGAGCTATCCCATTTTTAATAAATAAAAAATAAACACGAGTCTTGCAAAACTTTATCTTCTAATTACCGAATCCGGAATTTCAATAAAAAACTTCTTATCGTTCACGAGATTTTCATGTCCGAAAATCACTAGTTTTACACTGACGGGCTGACTCACTCACTCATCAAAATTTTTGTCCACTTCCGGGTGACCTAAAATGTTGAAATTTTACGTCCAGCTGGGGGATTGTGTGTTTAAAAACCAGCCAAGTGCGTCTCGGGCCACGCGCAATGTGTTCCGTACCTACTACCACTACTTTAGATATAACGACTCCCATCTCCCTTACTTGGAATTCAAAAGGGTCGTAACTTCATTTCATTCAAAGAACTATTAAGAGTGTATACATATATCACACGATATAGTTTGGAAACATTTTATTTCCTAATTTAGCTCCCAAAAGTGGCTCCTATGTTTCAAATTCATTTATGTACGTTACACGTGTGGGACAAATCTTGCAAATTAATATTAGACCAGTTATCATCAACCGATTGAACTGAAATTGGCATAGGTAGCTTTGAAAGTACTTCGTTTCCTATTTCATCTCACTTCTTTTACTAGCGAACTTGGCATTTTTTAACATTTATAATTTTGTTGGGATATAATCTTACTCATACACCTTTATAATTCACATATTGTTCGTCCTTTACACATGTAAATGCAAAAACTTGAAATACAAGTTTCTACTTTGCAAAGACGAACTCGCGCGACCTCAGCGACAAACATAAGTCAAAGTTGCTACAACGCCTAGGGCACAATTCGACTTAGCTTGCGACCATATTACAATTTATGTGAAAAGCGGTGATGCCACCGGCGACACAGAATAAGTAATAGTACACCGAGAGGTACGTAAGCATTTCCTGATGTTACTATGTTCTCTCATCATCTCATCATCAATGGCCACTGCATGATGTCTGACAATCGTTGCAACGTTTGTGGTCATACTGGATAATATTGACGCAGCATCGTTTATGACCCGGGTATGTCCTTAAACTACGACCAAGACCACCGGGGGATGGGCAGCAGCATCCCTGGAGTGCGGTGGAGACACTGCGATCGCCAACCCGCATGCCAAGCGTGGCGATTATGGCATTTACCCCCTATGAAAGCGACACAAAGGCCACGGCCCCGAGGTTCCGGCGGCCCCCGGTGCCCTGGTTTTGGTAGCGGCCAGGGTACTAGCGGGGCCAGGGGTGCTAAGAATCTCCGGCAAAGATCCAGCTACCACCACCGACGACTCCTGGCCCTGGCAACGTACAACACGCGTACACTGCGGACCGACGAAAAGATAGCGGAACTAGAGGAAGGATTGAGCAAGTTGCGTTGGGATGTCGTGGGGTTATCTGAAGTCCGAAGAGAGGGGGAGGACACGATAATCCTAAAGTCCGGCAACTTGCTCTATTTCCGGGAGGGCGACCAACAGTCCCAGGGAGGTGTCGGGTTCATCGTCCACAAGTCCCTCGTAAACAACGTGGTGAAGATCGAGAGTGTGTCGGCTAGGGTGGCGTACCTTATACTCAGAGTATCCAAGAGATACTCGTTGAAGGTCATACAGGTGTACGCGCCGACCTCGGCACACTCCGACGACGAGGTGGAGGCTATGTATGAGGATATAACTAAGGCGATGCATAGTTCCAAAACCTACTTCACCGTTATTATGGGGGACTTTAACGCGAAACTGGGCAAGAGAGACGGCAATGAGCTGAGAGTGGGGCAATTTGGAGTTGGAAGTCGGAACCACCGGGGCCAACTACTGGCTGGTTTCTTGGAGAAGGAGGGACTCTACATGATGAACTCCTTCTTCAAGAAACGCGAGCACAGGAAGTGGACCTGGATGAGTCCCGACGGTGCAACAAAAAACGAGATTGACTTCATTATGTCGACGAAGAGGCATATATTCAATGATGTCTCTGTGATCAATACGGTTAAAACCGGAAGTGATCATCGTCTGGTAAGAGGCACATTGAATATATGCGTCAAGCTAGAGCGCTCTCGACTGATGAAGTCTACGCTCCGTCCAGCAGCAGTCCAAATCCAAAACCCCGAGAGCTTTCAGCTGGAACTCCAAAACCGTTTTGATTGTCTAGGCGGCGACGTGGACGATTTCAATGACGGGTTTGTGGAAGCTGTCCATAGCATTGGGTCTAAGTTCTTTAAGGCCCAACGGACTCACAGAGCCAAAAGGCTTTCTATCTCCACTCAGAGGCTCATCGAGGAAAGGAATGAAATTATTCTGCAGTCTTCAGCCGATGCGACATTATACAGGCAGCTCAATAAACGGATCTCCAAGTCCCTTACCCGCGATCTGCGCCAATTCAATACAAATCGTATTGAAGAGGCCATCGAGCAGAATAAGGGCTCTAAAGTGTTCTCAAGAGATCTGTCTATTGGGCAGAGCCAGCTCGCCAAATTAAAAACTGAAGACGGTAGAATCGTTTCATCCAAACCCGAGCTTCTGAAAGAGATAGAATGTTTTTATGGACAGCTATACACGTCAACTAGCAGACCCGAAGTTGGTCTGGCGGAAGACCCTAGAGCCAGATTAACCCGGCACTATACCGAAGATATCCCGGACATCAGCCTGTACGAGATTAGAATGGCTCTTAAACAGCTAAAGAACAACAAGGCACCCGGTGAAGACGGAATAACAGCTGAACTCCTGAAGGCGGGTGGAAAACCGGTCCTTAGGGCCCTTCAGAAGTTGTTCGATTCCGTCTTACTGGAAGGGAAAACTCCAAAGGCATGGAACAGAGGTGTGGTGGTGCTGTTTTTCAAAAAGGGTGACAACGCCTTACTGAAGAACTACCGCCCCATCTCACTTCTGAGCCATGTCTATAAGCTGTTTTCAAGAGTCATTACGAACCGTCTCGCACGCAGGCTAGATGACTTCCAGCCTCCCGAACAAGCCGGATTCCGAAGAGGCTTTAGCACCGTAGACCACATCCATACGCTTCGTCAGGTTATACAGAAGACTGAGGAGTATAACCTGCCCCTCTGTCTAGCGTTCGTGGACTACGAGAAAGCCTTCGATTCGATTGAAACCTGGGCTGTACTACAATTTCTCCAACGGTGCCAAGTGGACTACCGCTATATCGAAGTGCTGAAGTGTTTGTACGAGAACGCCACTATGTCAGTCCGACTCCAGGACCAGAACTCGAAACCTATTCCGCTGCAGCGGGGAGTCAGGCAAGGAGATGTTATTTCTCCTAAACTGTTTTCCGCTGCACTGGAGGACGTGTTCAAGACTCTGGACTGGAGAAGGCTAGGCATCAACATAAACGGCGAGTACATCACTCACCTTCGGTTTGCTGACGATATAGTAGTCTTGGCTGAGACCATGGAGGATTTAAGTACAATGCTCAATGACCTCAGTAAAGCCTCCGAGCGAGTTGGTCTAAGGATGAACATGGACAAGACGAAGATCATGTCAAATGCCCATGTAGCACCAACTCCCGTAACAATCGGACGCTTTACGCTCGAAGTTGTAGACGATTACATATACCTAGGACAGACTGTCCAGTTAGGTAAGTCCAACTTCGAGAAAGAGGTTAATCATCGAATCCGACTCGGCTGGGCAGCGTTCGGGAAGCTACGTCACATCTTTTCGTCCAATATCCCGCAGTGTCTCAAGACGAAAGTCTTTGACCAGTGTGTGTTGCCAGTGATGACATATGGTACTGAAACGTGGTCGCTTACTATGGGCCTCATAAGAAGGCTCAAAGTCACCCAAAGAGCAATGGAGAGGGCTATACTTGGAGTTTCTCTGCGTGATCGCATCAGAAATGAGGCCATCCGCAGCAGAACCAAAGTGACCGATATAGCCCTTTGAATCGCTAAACTTAAGTGGCAGTGGGCGGGGCACATAGCACGCAGAACCGATGGCCGTTGGGGCGGGAAGGTTCTCGAGTGGCGACCACGTACCGGAAGGCGTAGCGTGGGCAGGCCCCCCACACGGTGGACTGATGACCTGGTAAGGGTCGCGGGTGTCCGCTGGATGCGGGTGGCGCAGGACCGGTCATTGTGGAAGTCTTTGGGGGAGGCCTATGTCCAGCAGTGGACGTCATTCGGCTGAAATGATGATGATGATGATCGTTTATGGCTGTTTCACACGTGGTACGGCTTTTGAGGCATGTAAGTTCCAACCATGTTACGAGATGTAAATAACTGACGCCGAATTGCGCCTCCGGGTGGTTGATTAATTTTGAAAAAACAACATACATATGTATAAAATGTGACATGACTATCATGGCGTAGTTAAATTATTAACATTAATTAGTTATGCTTTATGTAACTTTCACTTGTTTAATGGTTTCCATGGTTTCCTGTATATTATTTTTTATAATAGGATGACCGTGACGTTTTGATCGAGAGATAAAAAATATGGTTTCATAACAAAATCGTCGCAGTGCTGTTTTACGGAGCCGAGATAATTAGGTTATCAATATGTCGGTATATTTAAAATATAAATAGATACATAAACTCAAGGCGACGGTGATATTGGAGAAGAGGTCAAGAAAAAATTTTTAGCGCCACTTCTTTATTGTAGACACAATTGTAGATAAATACAATAATAAATACATTCACATTAAATACTACAAAGATTTTTTCAAACCCTGTCGGTTTGAAAAAATGACTTTGTTTTTGCCATACAATTATGCCAAAGTACGCCAACACCAACCTCATGCCGAACTTAAATTCTTAAGGCGAAGGGTGGGGCTTTCTCCTTACAAACGTTGTGCAAGTTTTATTCGTTAGTTTCGGCACTACATCATTTAATTTTATTGACCAAAAATAACAACTGTAGCGCGAACATAAACGAAGATAAACGTGCACAAAGTTTGTATGGAAAGAGCTTGCCTACCCCTTCGCCTTAATGATCGTCTATTACTTGGCTTAGGTACTCTTTTCCAAATTATTGTATTTAGGTATGCTTATGTACTCGTAACTTAAACACTAACTGCTGGATATCATTTTCTTTTGTTTTCATGTCAGAATACGTCTGACCGTAATTTTTCTTTTTGTAATTGTTAAGCAAATAAAATGAAAATCTGTAATTGGACAATTAATTAAAATTAAATCATTTATTTCGAGTATCTTTACAGACTCATATATATTTGGTTAGTATTTACTTAAAGCTATGTTATAATATTAGTTTTGAGAAAATTTTAATAGTACATTACGATACAAGTGCAGACAACAGGAAATTCGCAACGAGTGGCGATAAATTGAAACACGACCGAAGGGAGTGTTTTAATCGACACGAGCCGCGAATTGCCTATTCGCACGTGCATCGTACAACGTTTTACAGTACATCCACCACCACCACCATATCAGCCCTAGGACGTCCACTGCTGGACATAGGCCTCCCCCAATTTCATGGGGGGTAAATGCCATAATCGCCACGCTTGGCATGCGGGTTGGCGATCGCAGTATCTCCACCGCACTCAAGGAATGCTGCTGCCCATTCCCCGGTGGTCTTGGTCGTAGTTTTAGGATATACCCATTTTGTTTACAGTACATATGGCTCTTTAAAGTTTCGACATATGCACGTAATCTGCTGATTACCGCACTCGTGCGGTAAAGTAGCACCATATGTACTGCAAAAATATTTTAAATAGGGTCATGTTTCTAGAAGCACTTAAGTAGGTTAAACATAATAAGTATTTCTAGAAACATGCATGTCCTCACAATGCCTCAAATATTGGCAGTCAAACCTCCCAGCCATCAAACGCAGGATGGGGTTGGTGCTGGCCCGCACCCAATGACAAAGTAATAATAATGTTTTATTAGTATCATAATTTCCTATCTTACTATGAATATTTAATTAAGTTTATTGTACATATATATTTATTGAATAAAACTTAAGTATATCAATGACAAAGTTAATAAATAATAATAAATATAATATTGGGGGACAATTGTCATCATCCTCCTAGCGTTATTCCCAGTACAGTTGCATCCTGAAGGATGCCTTGGAGTGCGCTACCTAATCCCAAGAGTTGGCGTAGGCACTAATTTTTACGGAAGCGACTGCCATCTGACCTTCCAGCCCGAGGGGGAAACTAGACCTTATTGGGATTAGGCTTGTCAAGTGAGTGGGCAACTTGACTGTTACAAGTTCTGAAGCCTCCGGGCGGCCTCTAACTTGGCTTAACGACTGCTATCATAGACAGCAACCGGGATCAACGGCTTAACGTGCCTTCCAAAGCACGGGAGCGCTCAGTTAGTAACCACTCAAAGCGGTCACCCATCCAAGGACTGACCTCGCCCGACATTGCTTAACCTCGCATACCGCACGCGGTACGCGGGCGCCGCTGGGCCACGAACGCTCCTATGCTGTGGATTTTGTATCGTTAAATAAATAAATAAAAGGGTATATTTATATGACAACTCAACTAACCTATTCCCATACCTACCGCGGTTGTATAATACTTTCGAGTTACACTGTGGTGTAATGTTCTTTAGGAAAATAAGCAATTCCTTATTATTATTGGTAAACGTGACTTAATCGCGTACAAAAATTATTCACCTGAGGTATGCCCGATGATTCGAATGTATCGCAACATCCGTGGTCACGAGCTGACTGGCTTCCGCGGGTATCAACATCTTCTAGCCGGGTATTCCGTACTACCCGCACTTGGTCTTTATTATTCACATTTACACAAGGGTTGTCACTCGCCCGACACACAACACTAACAACATCCGTTAATGTAATGGAAGACGTATTTTGACGCTTGCACTTACTAATAACCGGATTCCACGAAGATGAAATCTTAAAACCCTCATCCCGATTAAGTCCCGTTTACCAATAATAATGTGTAAAAATCGTGCAAGTTAAAATCAATATAAGCAATGCCTTGTTTACCTAAATCGTTATATGTAACTTAAGATTCGAACTGTCACTACTTGGAGTACTGGGCCAATGTTACAGGGACGATTACCTTACCGCACATACATAATTATACAACTGGAACGGACGTCCTCTCAGGTCAAATAAAGGCTTTACACACGTGGATTACACGTGGGCAGCCTGCGGTCATAAGATTATAATTAGACTAGGCTAACTTTTGCCCACGAATTAATCCGCGTGGATTATATTAAATTATTTTCGATGCAGGCTTAGTTATCGTTCTCCTATTCACACCTCCACTCCCTTTTTCTCCACATTAAGGAATTATTTCCGGGATAAAAATTATCGTATATCCTTCGCGGGGTCCCACACTACCTCCATGCCAAATTTCATCTAAATCCATTCAGCGGTTTATCGTGAAAATTACAGACTCAGTTACTTTTGCACTTATGTATAAAATTAATATGGATGTTGACACTTATCTATGTACAAGTAAAAGCTCACTCTAACTTGGGGGTCGTTCAGAGACTTACATTTCGCGTTATAATTTGAAGTGTTCCTTGCGCTCGCTTTCAAATTGAATTCTGAAACATAAGTGTCGTAAGTTTCCGATCGACCCCATACTGCCCAGTGCATGCGTGGTGGTGTGCTACAATCTACGGAACGAATTACGAGCAAATACCTGTGTAGGTTACAATTCATAAAACGTTTTGAACTAGACTGCTAGTTCAGCATTAGTATTATTTGACCTCTAGTTTCGTAACAACTATTCATAATCGGAGGTTAAAGTATTAAGTAGTCGTTGCTTTGTGAATAGTCTCCCTGGAATCATGAGATAATCGTAAACAGCCGTTTATTCATCGAGTACCTACATGAACATGTATACCTACCTAATAATAAAGACTCAAAAATTTTCACTCCTTACCTATTAACAAAGTATGTATTACGGTATTACGAAGAGACTGAACACATTCAATAGTATTTTTAGTAGATTTAATTTATTTTGTTTGACCCTAGATTATACAGAGTGCCTGGCAGGTCGTGTGGCAAACGATTAGGGTGGGTGGGTAGGGTTACCTTGCTACGCATTTTCGGCCAGTTAATATTCATGGGGTTTTTTTTAAAATATTATTTCGGTTTTTATCCAAATGTTTTGTTTATCTATCTTTTAAAACTAATAATAATAATATTTTTTATTCATGACAAACGCAATACAATTTACAAATAAACACATTACATTATAACATTTTGCCACGAAATGGTCACAGCTCAGCGTAATGCTAGCAGAGCCAGCGCTGGTCTTCCGCTGTGACCATTTGGCGACAAATCAGCACCAAAAAAGTAAAAGTATTTGTACTTTTTTATATCTACCTACCCACCCACCCTAATCGTTTGGCCCACGACCTGCCAGACAGCCTGTATTTATTTTTACGATAGCTACTGTTCATTTTCAATTTATTTCCTTAAGAGGGTGTCAACGAGTCCACTAGCGCCACTCGTAAAAATTGTGATTATATTTAAATTTAACGACAGATATTTAAAAAATGGACTGCTATGTACTATATTTTGTATTTTACTACCCTTTGTATACATTGAAAAATTTATTACGTTGCTATTCGTCAATATATGCGTCTAAAGAAAAACGGCGGTTTTATTTTTGAACTCAAAGATCGACAAATCTCGCTACGTAATAACTAGTTTGATGTATTCTAAAGGTACTTAAATACAAAATACAGTACACAACAGTCCCCTATTTAGAATTCCGTACCCAAAGGGTAAAAACGGGACCCTATTACTAAGACTTCGCTGTCCGTCCGTCCGTCCGTCTATCACCAGGCTGTATCTCAAGAACCGTAACAGCTAGACAGTTGAAATCTTCACAGATTGTGTATTTCTGTTGCCGCTATAACAACAAATACTAAAAACAAAATAATAATAATAACTAAGGGGGGCTCCCATACAAAAAACGTGATATTTTAGCCCTTTTTCATGGCTACCACTCGCCGAGATAGATCTCAAGAACCGTAATAGCTAGACAGTTGAAATTCGCACAGATTATGTGTTTTTTATTGTGGCTACATCAACAAATAGTAAAATCAAAATAATAAGAATAACTCCCATACAACAGAGTAGTTGTTGGCGTTTTTTTTCTGGTACGGAACCCTTCGTGCGCGAGTCCGACTCGCACTTGGCCGGTTTATTTTTAAATATGTATCGTTAAATTTAAATAATCTATTTTTTTACGAGTGGCGCTAGTGGATCCGTTGATACCCTCTTAAGGCCGCGTTTACGAGCAGGCGACAGGCTGCTCTATCAGGCGACGATAAGCATTAGTTCAATAACTCGCGGGTCAACTATGGCACCAATTGTATCACCATGGCAAGGCATTTGATGTTTTCGGCATAGGTGTTAACGGCAGCTTAGTAAGGAGCACAGTGCACTTTAAATAAAGCGTAGACAGCATGGATGGTATGGCGCCCGTAGCGCAACTGATAAATAATAATAACACATATTTGTGGACAATCTTACACAAATCGACCTAGTCCCAAAACCAAGTAGAGCTTGTACTATGGGTACTAGGCGACGATAAGCATATGTATGTAAATACTTAGACATAAAAACCATCCAAGACTCAGGAACAAATAATCGGGTTCGTCACACAAATAAATGCCTCGGCCGGGATTCGAACCCGGTACCACCAGTTTCGAAGGCAGGGACCAACCAACCACAACGCAACTTACACCAAAAAACGGTACTGTTTTGGAACTAATTCGGCTAAAGTGGTCGTAATTTATGCCCCGATGATGGTGACGCTTCCATACGTTGCGTTATTTTTACAGTGTCCTAAGAACGAAGACGTTTTATTGACTACCTGCCTTTTAATGTATGAAGCAGTACCACTTGCATAACCCTCAAAACTGACTGAAATAATTAGAAAAGATAAGACAGCATGCATCAGCGTGTCACCCATGATCTACATATGCAAGATGAACCAGAACATACCTCAAAACTAAGGTCACACGCATCACTAATTACTGGACACTGGTAATTGAGACCGGCCTTCGGCACTCGGGCGCAGGTACAGTGACGTCACACTTTTCATTGGCCACCTTCGTGCATTCGTAATTATGCAATTGCAGTATGTCATGCGAGCGGTCATAATCACTTGTTAAAAGCTGTGTATGTGAATCGGTTGCACTGATTTTGTAGAAGATCGACAGATTTAAGTTTGAGGTTAGGATGAAATTGTGTTATATTGATGGTGTGTATCTATACCTATGCCACACATAATTTTTGATATGTGTATTCACGCGACAATATCAGCTAGCTCGCACTCTGTCTTTTCTACGGATATTATTACAGAAGTTGCGAATACCCTGTCTGCGTGGCATGCTCCCGTGTCACTAATGTTTTTTTTTCCTGAGCAAAAAAACTTAACCTTCCAACCTAGAAAGAAAACTAGAATTAAGACTTTACGTAAAATACCCTACAAAATAAATATAAAGTCAAATATACTTATTTCCTCCTTATTTCCTAATTGCAAACCTATGCTCGTCTCTATTGTCATGAATTAAGATTGAAAGAGTAGTATCTTGTTTGCACTATAATCATTACTTTACTAAAGTTCTCAAGTTCGGGTTGTTACAAAATGTAACCGAGTAAATATAGGGAAAAGTAAAGAAAAGGCAAATCTCCCAAAAAATATTATTATTATAGCCTTTTTATTTCCTTAATATAATATAATCATACAATATAAGTTTCAGTAAACATTTAGAGAAATATTACATATTAAGGACCTCTCGTCGAGTGAAGGCCTCCTCCATTTTCCTCCAGATAGTTCGGTTTTTGGCGGTGGTAACCCAGTTATTATTGCCTGCTGTTTTTTTTTATTTCGTCTGCCCATCTCTCAATAGGTCTACCTCTATAGCGTTTGCCAGGCGGTCCTGTCCAAACTGTGACTTGTTTTGTCCACCTGTCTTCCTGCATACGGGCGATATGACCTGCCCACTTCCATTTTTGTTTTCTACAATGTTCCAGAGCATCTTGTACTTTTGTGATTTTCCTAATATCAGTATTCCGTTTATTATTTTTTTTTCGATTTTTTTTCCAAAAAATATTCAAATCTAAATATTTAAAGGAAAAGCACATGAAGAAACATATACATTGGTTAACAATTAATAGTACAGTTAATCTTATTGTAAGGAAGGTACCGGAGGTCTCCGCCCTAGGCAAGCCAGTGTCGCGGGGGCGAGTTCGAAACAGGGTACAGAGTAACTAGCTAAAATTCAATCTTCCCTTTTATAATAGTCTTAAGAAAAATATCATGTATTAGCAGATGTCATAATATTAAGGCCGAGAAGAAACTACTTTGAGCTAACAAAGGAGAAGGTTAAGGTCGTGTGTTATCAGAACGTAATGGAGATACCAGAGGACAGAAAAGCCTGGCGATTGCTCCACCGACAAGAATAGTCAACTCTTAAGCAAAAGAAGAACTAAAGTAATATGTCGTAAGATGAAATCTTCCTCAATCTTATACCATTTACTGAAGCATACATTTTACAAGGTTTTCCGCAATATCGCAGCAACGTAGGTGGCGATCAAGACATCCGTCAGGGCGTTAACAGGTTAAAGTATGGCGATAGCGCGCATCCTATATTGTAACGAGTGGAGGATGGGTGTGTCACAACGGGACAATCTTACTGAATAATGATAAGCCATCGTGAAAACAGCTTAGGCAGTTTTAGGAAATGACTTCAGTACTTAACTAATCCTTGGAAACTCAAACAAATGGCTGGCGGTGTCGGGGTTCTCCCATTATGTAGCACTGAAAGATGTAAAAAATATGTATAATTAAAAAAGAAGCCCATTTATTCTATAACCAAAAAAATAATTCATTCAAAAATCTTAACAATTCCTTATGTTGAGGTCGGTGGGTTTGGTTTGGACCCCTCTCGGGTAAAGGCCTCCTCCAAATTGTGCAATTGTTGCCGGTTCTAAACTGTATTTGGCCAGTCAAAAAATATGTATAGCAATGTAAAAGTACGAGTATGTCATTATAATGATTTGTTTCGACAGGCCTTTTAGATTAGGCATACTAAACAAATATTACTGTTTCTTCTACGCCCTATCCCGATATTCCTACCAAGCAACTTTCCTATAAAGTACAATGAAGTAGATATTCCAGTCGGTCGGTTGTAAAACTTAGGGAGGCACTATCCCTTAGATCATAACAATATATAAATTGTATGAAATAAAATATTTTGTATTGTATTAGATTTTTTTTTAAATTAGTAATAGTAACACGCCAAAAAAAATTACATGTGAATGTACTTATTAAAGACCTTGGCAGCTCAGACGAGTATTCACTAAGTACTTAATGGAAACACCACTTTTTACTTTCGCTACTCGCCCATAGATGGCGCTGATAATTTGAAACAATGAAAATTTTGGAGTGCAATGACTACTGTCCCAATCAGTAGCTATAATAAATAACCAACCAAAATGGTATTCTTACAGTTTATATTATCATATATCTTCTCTATGGAACCATTCACGAAATAACATTAATTTTTTTTTTCAGGGTCAGCTCTACTAACCAGACCCAAAAACCCGATAAGATGAAAACTCCCAACATGACAACTCAAAGTGCAAGCAAAAGGACGATATTGTGACAGTGCCCAGACATTTAGCCATGAACGATCCAAGTTCCTACGAAATGGAAGTCCGAACGGAGGAGCCAAAAGAAAAACCCAAACCTACCTCGGGGAAAATTTTCTATAACCCAGGAGTAGTCGAAGAGGAAACTGATGACACCAGTGTGTTTGACAGTTCGATGGTGGAGTCTCCGATGCTCGGTGCTGGGTTTAGGGGAAGTGGGTTCCTGAGACCGCCAGTTACGTTGCATGCGTCGAGCAGCCTCCATAGAATACCGACGTATAGCAGTTCCATTGGGCAGAGCACTGTGTATAGACAGGATACATGCAGGTAACACCAGCTTAGAATAAATATGTGCCATTGTCCAAAAGGGTCCTCTTTTGTTGATGTCAATAAAGACGATTTCTAACTTCGTTAGCAAGGAAAATAGTGCCTTATTGACGCTGTCAAAACGTACCCTTTTAATCGAAAATTACATATATCTATTATTTCTTTACTTTTTTTAAAACTTCATTATCATCCTAGCGTTATCCTAGTACAGTTGCATCGTAAAGGATGCTTGGGGTCATGTCATCTACCTAATCCCAAGAATTGGCGTACGCATTAGTTTTATAGAAGTGACTGCCATCTGACCTTCCAATTTAAAAAGTAAAGTAAAATTAGTTTATTCTTCAAATTAGGCATATTACATGCACCTATGAACGTCAATAGACTACCACCGGTTCGGAAAAATATACCTCTGCCACGAGAAGAACCGGCGTAAGAAACTCGGCGAGGTGTCATTTATTCAAAATAATATACATTATATAGTTAAATATAAAATTACATTACTACAAAATAACTTAAATAACAATGCTACAGTAGAAAATATATTTTCGCGATAGATTACCCGTGCAGGACGCTATCACTTTAAGCGAGAAACTAGACCTTATTAAGATTAGGCTTATCAAGTGAGTGGGTAACTCGACTGTTAGAACTTCTCAAGCCGCCCTCTAACCTCGCTTAAAAACGACTGCTGTCATAGACAGCAGCCAGGTTCAACGGCTTAACGTGCCTTCCGAAGCACGGGAGCGCTCAGTTAGTAACCACTCAAAGTGGTCACCCATCCAAGAGTTGACCACAGCCGATATTGCTTAAACTCGCACACCGCACGCGGTACGAGCCACAAATCTTTGAAGACTTACAACATGAAATAAACCGTCGGTGAAAAAAAAGAACACCGTAAAATTGTTAGTAAAAGTATTCTTGTCCTTAGATGATACTCATAGGTAGAATAAAAAGGGAAAAATGATTAAAAAATTAGTCAGTAATATCGACCTTGTAAGGACTCAGGCTAGTTAAAGGGATAAATGAATATGAATATTATCGTTTCGAAGTCATATAATTGCGGACGACTGTACCCAAAATATTGTATAAACTAAGTAAGTATTAGTTAATTGTTACTAACACATCATATGGGTCTATGTCCTAAAATAAAAGCTATTCATTCATTCATTCATTACAAGCGGGATTGGTATACTTGTTGATGTATTTGTATGGAGTTGGCTGGCTGATAAACGAATAATAAGGAACGATCAAAATGTGATTTGAATTACTGTAGAGTGGTGAGGTAGGTAATTAACTATAGTAGTTTTAGAAGAGAAACTATAAAGATCTACTTAATTTCAACGTCGACCAGACAACTGCTCAAAAATCTCCGTCACGTTACTAACTACATTTAGAGTAACCCATAGCTTATTAAGTTATTAGTATTATACCTTACTTTTTTGCCACGTAAATGGAGATGAACTCCTGTCAGATATTTTTGAGCGGCTAGTCTTGTCAGCTACTTTTGCAGCTGACTGTACCAATACCTATATCTGTCAACGCATCGCGAGAGCTAGACTTCCCTTTCGTTATATGTAAGCCACTGAGCAAATGTTTAAATGTGCAAACGAGTTTTTTTCTGAGAAAGATAATTATGTTAGAAACAAGTATATCGTCATTCGTCATTACTTCGACAATTGGGTGATACTTTAATGTACTAAGTAAGAAAAGGCAGACGTACGAAAATCGTGAATTCGGATTATTCTTTAACCTGTTGTTTATTAAGTAACTAGATTCGTGATGCATCAGCAAAATTGTTACAAGTATGTATTCATAGACTGCAAGTTATAGTATAAGTTTCATTATCGATATAACCTAGATTTCTATTTTGAAATTAAGTTTAGACTTTCTCATGGAATACAACAGGAACATGTACAGTCAAGGGCACCAATATGAATAAAAAATTTCACATTATCCCATTGAAATAAGGTTGAAAAATGTATATTGATTTATGCCCTCGACTGTAATGAAGGTGTTCTTTATAGCATGTGGCATTTCCCAGATAGTGAAAATACATACATCTCGTCTTCCGTTCGTGCGATAAACCTACCTTACCTTACCACCTACCTTAGGATTTTTTTTTTGTTTTTCTCACCTAGTTTGTCTCTTGCACCTACCTTCGCTATTTTCTGTTTGGCTCCATGGTTGACTGGTAGAGAATGCCTTGAGGCATTAAGTACGCCATTTGTACCGATTTATTTGTGCAATAAAGTTTAAATAAAAAAATAAATAATAAATAAACGTCCGCAATTAAGGTGTAATGTAAATTAATTATTAGTGTTCAATACATATATATTCTAAATGCTATTTTACTAACAAACTATGGATTGTTTGTTATCTGATGTTTAATATTATTATTATATACCTATCGTTAACATTTATAGATATTATGATCTTATAATTGAAGCACTTATTGATGTCATTCGTAAGGGTACGAGCCCTGAATCACATCCTTGAAGGCGCTATCTAATCAGCAAAACATAGATAAATGATTTCAGTACCCATCGAAATAGTTTCGTTAAATATTTGTTCGCAATTCGAAATCAATCGCGCGTGTTCTGTTTTAAGTTTTTTCTGGAATTTTCTGTGTCTGTTTTGTGTGCCAGTATTAAATTTTGAAAACACGTGCAAAGTGTCAGAAAATGCGTCGGAGACGTAAATAGTGAGCGATAACGGAGACATTATCGTTGTTGACCAACGTTGCTCCACTTTTGTTTGAATTAATCACCAGTGACAAGGTACGTCTCGGCTGGTCTATGTATCTATAGGTAGTGTGAGGTGTTTACTAGATAGTTGATTGCCAGTCTAAAACATTAGATATTGTTTAAACCAGTTGTGTTTAAAAATACTATAACAGATACAAGAAAATAAGAAAACAGCGTCCCTGTATTGACGAATAGTTCAAAATACTAACTAATATTTTGATTTTATTCGCAACTGTATTATTTATTCCATTATAAAAACTAATTAACTATAGAATAATCTTCGGGTTTCACAGTTCTTCAACATACTTATTTGACACTTTTGGGCTCCATCATCGAATTAGTTCAATACAATATTGAAGTTAAGACTGATCCGGCGCAGTGACAGATAAAGCGGTCATCAGAGTTCTGCGTTCGAGTTCCACTGGACCAGATGGAACTCCAACGTAGAACTCCGGTGACCGCTCTTTGGCTGTGCAGGCTCTAAGCTCTAAAGACTGAGTCTAAAAATTGTAAAACGATTATAAAATTAATATATTAATAAACAGAAACCAGTGACGATATATAAAATTTTGTAAAAAGGAGATTAAGCCTAAAAACACGTATATCTGAGCGTCCAATTATCAATTAATATAAAGTGAACGTTCTAGTTCATGACACTGGGCCAATACAACACTTTAAATTATAACAATAGAGGTGAACAGGTGTCAATTATTGTAAGGAACGCTCGTGGCCCAGCTGCTCCCGCGTACCGCGTGCGGTATGTGAGGTTAAGCAACATTGGTCATGGTCAGCTCTTGAATGAGTGGTGGCTAACTGAGCACTCCCGTGCTTTGAAATGCCCGTTAAGTCATTGATTCCGGTTGCTGTTTATGACAGCAGTCGTTAAGCCAAGCTACAGGCCATCGGGCGGCTTGAGAACTTCTAAAAGTCAAGTTGCCGACTCACTTGACAAGCCTAATCCCTATAAGGTCTAATTTCTCCTTGGGTTGGAAGATAAGATGGCATTTACTTCTGCAAAAACTATTGCCTGCGCCAACCAATTCTCGGGATTAGGAATCCGGGCATCCTTCAGGATGCAACTGCAATACGATAACGCTGAGTTCATGATGATGATGAATGAACTGAGTTCTCAAGCATTGGGAAGCTTACACCGTGAAAATGATCATGATCATACCGAATACTGATCAAGATAGTGATCATCATCATCGTCCTGGCCGACCACGGCGACTGAAACGAAGAAGAAACTGTTTATAGCGAGTGTCGCTCGTGAGGTCGAAAGGAGACTGACATATTCGTAGACATAGCCTATCTTCGCAGCGAAGGTGTGAGCACAAGCCTAACAGGTCAGCACCTCTCCGACATAATCAATTCCTCGCACTTAGCGTCGAAAACTGATACCCTAGTTTTAGACCGTTTAAGTAATCAAGTACCTTCCAAGTAATTTTAAGCATGTATTGCTTTGATATAGGTAACAATTACGGTATTTCACTGATAGTCAAATCAGCAACTTTTTACGAAACGTCAAAAACGCTAGGTTAGTATGAAGTTTGTAGGAAAATGTGCCTCATGACGTCACAATGTTCTATAGTTAAAAAGCGTCCTTTTTTTTCACGTTTATGTATTTAAAATCTTTTAAACTGCGTAAACAAGCAGAAGTTCGATTTTTACCGAGTATTTTTGTATAATAAACAATTACTGGTAACGTAGATAAATATTTTTAGTATGGTGAAATACTCTATTGATACAGTAAGTAATCGTATAAATCACGACCAATCCTTCATTCTTCCTCTTCCTCCCTTGGGGTCACTATAGATTCAAAAATGCAATCGGGACCTCATATTCCTGCCCTGGCAGGAAGACTTATTAGTTAGTTCAGCTGCGTATGCTGTTAATAAAATAACGCATATTGTTATTACTGACGTTGAAACGGCGAGGTTAGTTTATTTTGGGTTTTTCACAGTGTTATGTCATATGGTCTACTGTTGTGAGGCTCTGCTGCTGATATTTAAACTATTATTGTACTCCAAAAAAGAGCGACTTGTGCCTTATACAGCATCAGACCACGTGATAAGCTGAGAGATTTATTTAAGGAATTGACGTATTAACAGTGGAATCTCTGTATATTTTTGACTGCATAAAGCATATGCGCAGATATGTACTACACCTCTTTCCCCAAAAAATTAGACTGTCATGGTTTTAACACCAGAAATAAGCATAAACTTGCCGTTCCATAACTCAGACTGCGTAGAACCAGTCGCTGATTTGTAGGCTTAAGTATAAAATTGTTTAATAAGTTACCACAAAAATTGATTGAATTAACTCTTATAAACTTTAACTTATTGTTAAAAATTGCTTCGTAAAAAAGCGTACGATAAAATAGACGATTACATTTAATGACAAAAATGTATGGCCACAATAGGTAACTTGCTCTGCTTCACCTAATTGCCAGAAATATTATTTTAAGACTGACGTCACTTAAAATCATTTATTTATGTACAACGAAAACATATACAAGAATACTTAACCAAATTAATATAAAAACTAACTTTAATGTAAAACGGGCCCTTGAGGCATTGTACCGATGATGCTGGCGGCATTTCCTCGCTGTATCGCAATGCTGATACGTTGAGCGAGGAAACCGCCAGCTCGTTACTTTATTTTTATGTTAGTATTTTTTTTACATTGGGAGACTTTTTACATCTCGATTATATTGATTGTATGACATTCAAAAGCGGCCGAAGAACCCATTTGGAGAATAAAATATTTCATTTCATTTCCACTAACTCCTGCGGAAGCGGCAGCGGTTTTCCTAATATTGCGTGTAAATTTAATCCTGTAATACCAGTGTCCAAACTAACCGCAGTGCGTTGCGCGTCTCGACCGTGCATGATAAAACGCTTGTCTATTGGCTTAAGGCTACTACCAACAAAGTAAATATATAACCGCTACATGGTGGCAAACTGGATATATTTCACAGTACTGAATCCAGTTTCCTGACGCTCAGCACCCGGTACCTGGAGCCTATTACCCTCAATGATCTGAGCTATTACCACTCCAAGCTCCATCCAAGAAGTTAAAAGACCAATATTTCACGCATGGATGTAGCTTGGAATCGCTTCCCTCATTTTAGTCTTACTTTTGTATCATGTTATTCATGTAACATACTTTATAATTAATGTCACTCCTGCTAATACGTTTAGCTACTGCTAGACTGTAAGGAAGGAATACATAAATAAATAAATAAATTAAAGTAAACATAAGAAATGTCCCGCGGAAAAATCATTTTAAACGTTAAAAATACGAGTATATCGGCTAGTCATGGAATAAACTGTGTTCTTAATGGCACTAAACATTTTTTTATAAAGTATTTATATCATACGAAACCGAAACTTAACAGTAACAGTACAGTAGAGTGTTATGGTATTTGTGAGTGCATTGTTACCTCTGATATGACTTGAAGGTAAATAGAAAACGATAGCATTTTTAATACCTTTTATGAGCTGACTCAAAGGCTAATTGCCCGAAGTGTGAAGTGTCACTTTCCAAGGCTCACAAACAAAATAGCAAACACGGCGAGATGCGCCTTAATCTGGCAAATCCACAAAAATCCTCAAACACTGATACGTGTCTACCTAATCTTGATTAATCGCTGCTCGAGACATTTCCACTACGCGGTGAGATGACTTAGAAAATGTTGGTGCGCGATCTTAACCTTAAACTAGGTAAACTGATAGGAACCATCATGACTCGGGGGTACAGAGCTCACTACAGGTAGTAGAATGGAATTATTTCCTTTTTTCATATTAGCATAGCATTTCATATAAGGCAAACGTTCCACGTTTGACACCATAATATAGTTGAAACATGGACTTGGCGGGGCGGGCTCGATATGTGGTACACTAGCCGTTAAAAAAATCGGGTCATCCTGAATTTAATAACCGCAATAAGGTTTTTTTATAGTTACATAATATACTATTACCAACCACCACCCAACCCAACTATACCCAACTATATAAGTAATTTCCGGTATCCTATCATAAAAATATCAATGTACAAAAATTACATTTTTCGCGATATCTCGCTCCGTTAACGTTGTTGTTTTCATGGGTTTTTACGAGCCCGATTTAACCCTGGTAACCTGGTTAGTATTGCATTCGTACCGCCGTGCTACCGCGCATCCCGCGCCAGTCAGTCATTAATGAGTACTTCATGTAGGGACACAGTAAAACGAAATACTGACTCGACTGACAGTTGACACGACAGCAGACAGTTTTCTCATACCGTACCGCATCCGAGATTAAAGAGAAATTTAAATGCCCGGGTTAAGATTGTTTTGAATAATATTCCAGTACCACATGTACAAGAAGTCAAATACTTGGGTTTTGTGATCGACTCTGGACTAACGTGGGCACCTCATATTGATGCAACGTGCAAACGTCTTGCCTCTGCGTGCTTCGCGTTGTCTAGGCTAACTCACAGTCTTTCTGAGGAGAACCTAAGGAAGGCCTACTATGGATACATCCACTTTATATTAATCTACGGTGTTGACCTATGGGGTACTGCTGCGGACCGTGAAAGATTATTTAAATTACAGAAGCGTGCCCTCCGCATTATGTCTAGAAAACCTCTCGACTATGCTGCTAAGGAACTGTTTAAAAATTGTAAAATACTTACGCTACCCAGTGTGTATATAATGGAAGCCTGCAAATACGTGAGACAAAATCTTGAGCAGATCCCCACCCATAGCCAACTCCGTGGTAGCGTAACGCGTAGGCGTAATCAGCTGGTCGTGCCCACGTGCCGCCTGGCAAAAACTAGGAAGTCTATGCATGTAATGGGAATCAGACTGTACAATATACTGGACGATGAAATAAACCTAGCTTCTAGCGAGGCAATATTTATCCGCAAGCTAAAAGCCAAGCTGCTGGAAATGGCTTGCTATAGTATTGATGAGTCCTAATATCATGCAATATGTTACTATGTAAAATTGTAAATAATTAATAATACATGAACTAAGTAAAATGTAGTGAAATTGACATTCGATGTAAAATTTATCTTTTCTGTGACAAGATGATATATGTAAATGACTTGTAAATGTGAAGATTTTACCAATAAATATATCAATATCATTACCCGCACCGACAAATCTAGTAGCCTAATGTTCACATGTATTATTGATACATAAGATTGAAAGTGTCATACTGTATTGGGACAGTCAAGACCAAAAAGAAAAAAGAAGGAAAGAAAATACCGGCCAAGTGCGAGTCGGATTTTATTATAGCGGCAACAGAAATACATCATCTGGTGACAGACAGATGGACAGACGGACGGTCAGACCGCGAAGTCTTAGTAATAGGGTTCCGTTTTTACCCTTTGGGTACGGAACCCTAAAAAGAAAGAAAAAAGAAAAGAAAGGAGTGTATACATTTTTAAAGGCTGTATCTCAAGAACCGTAATAGCTAGACAGTTACAATTTTCACAGATTGTGGATTTCTGTTGCAGCTATAACAACACATACTAAAAACAAAACAATAATAATAATTAAGGGGAGCTCCCATACAAAAAATGAGATATTTTAGCCCTTTTTCATGGCTACCACTCGCCGAGCTAGATCTCAAGAACCGTAATAGCTAGACAGTTGAAATTTGCACAGATTATGTAATTCATTGTGGCTACCACAAAAAATACTAAAATCTAAATAATAATAATAATTAAGGGGGGCTCCCATACAACAGAGTAGTTGTTGGCGTTTTTGATGTTCTCATGAACCGTAATAGCAAGGAGGTAATTTCTGGTACGGAACCCTTCGTGGGCGAGTCCGACTCGCACTTGGCCGGTTTTATTTTATTTAGTGACGTAATAACAAACTTTCCCCGTCACTTTCTTTTTCAATTCATCTTTTGCTTAATCTCTATGTCACTATGTGCAAAAATTACTTTTCCTAATATTTGAGTGCAACAAGGCTTTGCTTTTATGTCACCTAAATTAACTTTATCTTGAGCAATTCGACACATGTGCGTCAAAGTCAACAGTTTTGGGTTAATTGGGGATTTTCGCAAGACGTTTTATCGAGTAGGATTCTGTGAAGATTGTAGGTTATAGCTTTACCAACTTACAGAGATAGGATTATTTATAATGTAAGGTTGCGCTTGCTGCTATGAAGATAATGTCACTCATATCGAAACAGAGCAGAACTCATCATCATCATGTCAGCTGAAAGACGTCCACTGCTGGACATACGCCTCGCCCAAAGACTTCCACAATGTCCTGCGCCACCCGCATCCAGCGGACACCCGCGACCCTTACCAGATCATCAGTCCACTGTGTGGGGCCTGCCCACGCTACGCCTTCCGGTACGTGGTCGCCACTCGAGAACCACAACAGAACAGAGCTCATGCTTAGAGAAATTGTAGCTATCTGACTCTAGCTAGTCGTAAAAACTAGTGCCTACGCCCATTTTGTGAGATTAGGTAGCTAACCCCGGGCATCCTTCAGGATGCAAATGTACTGGGATAACACTAGGATAATGATGCATATTTTTTTCAAAGTTTATTTATTTATTGCGAGAACCAAATGGTTGTTATTAACATAAGACCTACAGTTTCCTTAAATTGTTAATGTGCTAAATACAATATGAAATAAAATCGGCCAAGAGCATGCTTAGTGTAGGGTTCCGTAGTTCCCCAATGAACTTACTTTAAAAAAAACAATAACTAGCAAAAGGGAAATACCTTCGCAGCGTTTCATACGTCTTTTACTAAGATAATTTTTAAGAAAAAAAACCGACTTCAATGGGGGAGGCCGGTAAAAGATTATTATACTTAGATGGTGCACTCTTAGATAGATATACAATAAAATAAAAATGGCTATAATGTATGTTTATAATGGTAGAAGACTAAGTACCCTCAATTCCTCATGGAATCATTAAAAAACCTTGCTTGCTTGACAAACAAAACGAAGAGAACAAATCGCCAAATGTGAACTACGCGTCGTTGAAGAGTTCCGTTCTGATCATCATCAGCAGTTCCACTTCATCAAATGTCACATTTTTGTATGAAAATGCTCGATTTGTTGATAAAAACACAAAAATCACTATATGTTTGCCTTTAAGATTTGAGGAGTTCCCTCAATTCCTCGTGGATCCCATCATCAGAAATCAAGCATGACAAAAATTAATCGTGAAAATAGAACTTGCTTAACAAACACAGGTAGGAGGACAAATCGCCAAACGTGAACTTTTTGTCGTTGAAGAGTTCTGGTCTGATCATCATCAGCAGTTCCACTTCATCCAATGTCACATTTTTGGATGAAAATGCTTGACTTGTTGATAAAAACACAAAAATCACTATATGTTTGCCTTTAAGATTTGAGGAGTTCCCTCAATTCCTCATAAATTCCATCATCAGAACTGCGTTTTGACAAAAACGGGACTAACTTGGATATATATACTTACAATCAAAAAAGGAATTTTCCAAATCAGTTAAGAAATGACGGAGTTATGGACTAACAAACATTAAAAAAAAAAACAGAAAAAAAAAACCGAATTGATAACCTCCTCTTTTGAAATTTTGAAGTCGGTTAAAAAGAAGACTTTTTACGATAACTCAAAAACAGCTTAACTGATCATGTCCGCTATAGTATTCGTTGAAAAACTTTACTTTCCTGATTTTTTTCATATTTTTTGGAGGGGGGGGGGGGGGGGCATTTATTTTTATTTTTGAGTCAATATTTCCGAAAATATTCACTTTATCAAAAAAAGGTTTGATGAAGACGTGTATTCATTTTGAAAGACCTATCCAGCAACACCCCACACCATAGGGTTGAAGCAAAAAAAATAATTCATCCCCACTTTACGTGTAGGGGAGGTACCCTTACATTTTTTACGACTTTCTCAGTATTATTGATTTTTATATCCATACCAAATTGCAACTTTCTCGCAATCACAGAGCAAGCCTCGGTCAGACAGACGGAAAAAAACGATATTTTACAAACATAGCAATAAGGCCAGAATTGACTTAGAACAACTGAGTGATGAAAAAAATAAAATTTATAACAGAGTGTACGGAGGATCCTTCCCTCCAGGAGCCAGCACGCGTTGCCCGTCACTCTTCATCTGCTGCCACTTGATGCACTCGCCACGCGCCTTGCACAAGTGCATGATGAGTTGATGAGCGCCATTACGGGGGCGATCTGCCCTATTTAAGAACGACTTAAACGCCCTCAAATCTCCTATGCCTTTGTGTCCTTATAAGTTTTTACTTCTTCCGGTTTTTTAGTTGAACCGTTGCAACAATCAGGATATTTTAATTTAATATTCAGCTAATGTCATTATTAGCGGATATGATACTTAATTACTTGTTGGTATGATTCAGAACGCAAGACTTTTATCAAAATATAATATGGAACAAATACTTATCGCGAAATACTTACCTTTAGATCTGTAATGGATGGATTGTGTGAGAGAGGATATGAGAAAGAAAGGAGTAAGCGCTGAAGTGACGAATAATAGAGAGGAATGGAAGAAGAAAACTTGTTGCGCCGACCCTGCATA
The DNA here is from genome assembly GCA_905163555.1 of Notocelia uddmanniana. Taxonomy (NCBI): domain Eukaryota; kingdom Metazoa; phylum Arthropoda; class Insecta; order Lepidoptera; family Tortricidae; genus Notocelia; species Notocelia uddmanniana. The sequence goes on along the minus strand of LR991061.1, from coordinate 11,147,496 downwards.
AGCGGGATAAGGGCAGGGAGATGATGAGATCTGTATTGCGCATTTATTGAAGAATGTTTTAGGTTTTATCTTTTTTACGTTTTTCACGTTTCAGTTTTTGTTTCCCCTAATAAGTATTTTGTTAAAGAAAAAAATATTTAAATAAAGGTTTTTTTTCAACAACCATTGCTAAACTTTGGAAAATTGCATAACTAGAATAGAATATGGTCACGTTAGGCTTGATTTACAGTAACAATAATAAAAATGTAACGGCTTCTGAAAAATTACAATTCGGACAAACGAAAGTTTGGCAAATAATTCATTAAGAGAAACAACTTTTCGGGTTTGTGTCCTAGATTTAATTACATTATTTAAAAAGGATATTTCCGTTTGGTATAGCTAAATTATTTGCAACATTACCTGTTTATTTGTCGATATTACGTAGGTATCATGTCACCCAGGTGCTTATTTTAATATCACGACTCAAAATGTCGCCTTATTTACTCGATATACAATAACGTCGTGAGTAAATTTGTTTACGGAGGTGTGTTGTAAATTATCCACAGTAAACGGAAATAGTATCTACCTTGTGACATGTGACATTGTAAAATGACAAAAAATATAAGGAAAATTATAACTTTTTTGTATGCACGAGAAAAATTACAGAAATGAATAAGTGAACTCGGTTTACAGATAAATCATGTGTTATCAGTATTACTTTATCATTATTTTTAATAATCTATAATGCGCCCCCGTCGCATTCTCAATTTATCTTCGTAATGTGTTCGTAATCTACGAAGAAGTTGAAGTCAACTCTCTCTAAATTTTTGACGGAGCAAGCCAGGCGTCTCCGTTTCAGATTGTGCAAAAACGCTCACGTATGTCCGGATTTCCGGCTGTTTTCATCTACTGGTCACATTTCTCAAACCACTTTCGATAAATTTTGTAAGCATGTTCGATGAATACAGGGTATTTTTTTTACATTCCGTTTTTTGGAAGGCTTATATTTAAAATACGTACTCGGACGCCGTAATCATACGATCTAATAAATTTAAAAATCTACAACTCACAGAGCAACTAGTTCATAATTACTTATATAAATAATTAATAATAAATATTAGGGGACATTTTTACATAAATCGAACTAGTCCCAGAGTAAGATCAACAAGGCTTGTGTTATGGGCACTAGACGACGATATACATATTTAATAGGTATATACTTAAATACATAGAAAACATACACGTCTCAGGAACAAATGTCTCTGCTCACCACAGAAACAAATGCCCTTACCGGGAATCGAACCCGGGACCTCTAGCTTCGGAGGCAATGGCACTACCAACTTGGCTAAACAGGCCGACATCATCACGGACTACAGTATGGGGTTCTTCAATAAAGGAGTGTATAAGTTTTTAAAGGGTCGGCAACGCGCATGTGACACCCCTAGGAGCTGCAGGCTTCCATAGGCAAATGGTAGAAGAGGATCTGTATTTATTTCCTGTAAGATAGGATAGGCAGAGACCTACCCTTTTTGGAAATACAAGCGAGAGTTTATGTAATGTAAGTAAGTTCATATTGCAGCAAAAAAGCAATATATATGTTATGTACTAACTGAAACCTTTTAAATTAAAAGAATCAAATAAAAATAAAAATCTGCTCTCAAGTAGGTATAAATGTTGAATTTAGATTTTAGATTTTTTTAGAGAAGGGTTCCTGATGAACCACGGAAAAATATACAGTTTATGTGCATCTGGAATGACCATTCCACATTTTATAATAACACTTATATGTGGTAAAAATAATAATATTTATAAAATTTTACACGTAATCCGAACATTAGTACTTAGTAATAAAACTAATTACATAACTACCATTTAGTAACTAATTATACTCGTTTAAGTACATTTTAAGGCTAATAACACAAATGTTTTTATTTCCTAAGAATTCAAAATATTATTGTGTAAGTGGGCGTGTACTGTAAGCGTGGTAATATTACTTTGATGCTCGACCTTCTGAAAATGATCAGGAGTAACAAATTAGAGGGGGGGTATTAGCGGACCAATTCGCACATGTCAAATTAGCTATTTAACGAAATGGTATGCCGCCATCTTGGATGTAAAGGATGTATCGCGTTTTAAAATACCTAATACCTGAATATATAGGTAGTGTAGAATATACATATAGTATTGAATTTCAAAAGGTTTTTTTTACTTTTAGTAGGTACTTAAGTGTATCTGGCAGAACTTAGGTTCTGTTGCAGTAGGTTTATGAGGACGCAACCGGGGATTAAGGCTTAGGTGAGAGATATAATAACCCGTGTATGTCCTAAAACTACGACCAAGACCACCGTGGGATGGGCAGCAGCAGCCCTGGAGTGCGGTGGATCATCCTGTCACCAATTTGGCACTTACATTTTGCATTGCAGTTTGACATCAATTTGTGTCGCGAGCGAGTGTACAAAACGTACCCCAGTGCAGAGTGTTGAACGCTAGTGTCAGGTTCATCTCTTGCTACGTGTGAAATTTAGTTGGAATGAAGTTAGAATGTCAGAACTTGCCCTTTACTATCTTTGTTATACGACATAAAATAAAGAATACTGTGGGCAAAGAAATTAAATGAAGAAATCATTTACAAAGAACTATATTTAGTAACTTAGACGATTGGTACAGTTCATTGAATTATAGAAATGGTTTTTACTTAATACATTTAAATATACGTTCGTTAAGAAAAAAATATAACGAACTACTTGTAACTTTAAATAGTCATCTGTATGATCTCGACGTTATTGTTATTACTGAACCAAATTTACATTTTGATTTATTAAATCTATATAAGATTAAAGGTTTCAACATGAATAGTTATACCCGTGCGGGTCGCAGCGGGGGAGGGGTCATGGTGTATTCGCGAGAGTCGCTCCTCGCTCGCGCCTGCGCACCCGCGCTTCGGGCTACGACAGCCATGCGCGCGGCGGAGTGTGTTTCCATTACACTTGACAACCGGGGTGAGACCATTCATCTAGTATCTCTTTATAGACCACCGAAAATAAATAAACAGGATAAAATACTACAATTTTTTGACGAACTTCGTACTTTGCTTAACTGCTTACCAGATAATTCCAAAGTAGTGCTTTGTGGTGACATTAACATAAACTTATTAAACGCTCATGATAAATCAATAGAAACATATGAAAATCTTTTATATGAATATGGCTTTACTAGATGTATAAAAGAAGTAACGCGTAAGGAAGTATTAATGGGTAACATTGTAGAATCTTGCTTAGATCATATTTATGTTAGAGCACCGATGGTCTCCTTCAACTCAGCAGTCATCCAACATAAATTATCGGATCACTATTACGTCTCGTTAGTAGTGGAATGGAAACAGGCCCAAAGCGACGCGAATACGTCGAACTCGAGTTCGCGGAATCGACGGCGCGCGCGACGAGCACCGGCCGGTGCCTCCACCCCCGCTGCCTCTCGGCGGGTGCTAGACAATAGACTAGTTAGAGATAAATTACTTTCGACTGATTTTAATAAACTTATGTCAATAGAGCGCCCTATAACATTGTACGATGCTTTTAGAAAATTGTTTGTAGATATTTATACCGAGTGTTATAAAACAAAAATCGTACGCAGTAGCAATAGACATAATAAAACCTGGATAATTGTGAACTTAAAGAAAATGATAAGTGAGCGTGATAGGTTATTTGAACTGTGGAGTAATGACCCAAAAAATATGCTGAAAAGGCTGCAATATACCAAATATAGAAATAAGTGTTCAAAAGCAATAACTAAATGTAAAAATGAATATGATAAACAGGGAATTTTAGCATGTAATAAAAATATTAAAAAGATATGGGATAAGATAAATACCAAGATGGGTAATGAAAAGCAGTCATTAGATTCCATCATATCATCTAATATAAAAGAAAGTGGAGATAAAGTGATCTGTGATAAATTTGCAAATACATTCATAACAGAAATAGAAAATATAAAACATTCTTGTAATGAAAAATGGCTAAATAGAAAAAACTATGTACGAAACTCGGATATGTGTATGCGATGGCAACCTGTTTCGACTGATTATGTCAATCGTGTCATTAAAAACATGAACAGCGATAAATCACCAGGTAGCGATCTCATACGCATGTCTGATCTAAAAACTGTTGTAAATAATATAAGTCCAGTAATAGCCAAATTAGTTAATTTATCCGTCAACCACGCCAAATTCCCTAGTATACTTAAACAGGCAATTGTGCGTCCAATTCATAAGAAAAGTGACCGAAAAATATACTCAAATTACAGACCCATATCCATATCATCCAGTGTAGACGAAGTTATAGAAAAATGCATAATCGACCAAATAGGAAATTATCTTCAGCGTAACAGTATATTAAATCAATGTCAACATGGTTTCCAAAAACAAAAAAGTACCAGTAGTACACTCTGTTGTCTGCATTTACTGATGAGATCAACAATTATCTATCCGAAAAGCAATTCGTAGTAGCCATATTTTTTGATTTTAAGAAAGCGTTCGACACGCTCGAAACTAAGACGCTTTTAAGAGCTATGCGCACTCCTCGCGGGGTGGGATGGCCGTTGAATCAATGGTTTCGCGACTACCTCACCGCGCGGTCCTTCCGTGTGAAGGTCGGCGCGGGGCTCAGCGACGAGCAGACCGTCCGGTGTGGCGTGCCGCAGGGCTCGGGCTGTGGGCCTCTCTGCTACTTGATGCACGTGAACAGCCTTTGTGGCGTGCTGCGCCACTGTTCGGCGCACATGTTCGCGGACGACCTGTGCGCGCTGCGCGCCGGCGCCGACCTCGCGCAGACGTGTCGGCTCGTGCAGGAGGACGTGAATGCGGTTGTCAAATGGTCCCATGACAACGGGATCGTGTTGAATGCGGACAAGACAAAATTTATGCTCATTCACTCTCCGTACTTACCTCCTAAGGAAAATATCCCACCCATTTTTACTCATAGCTTTACCTGCCTTCACCATAATATCAATCCGGTTAGTTGTAAATGCAAGCCAATAGAAAAAGTTGGTTCAGTTACTTATCTTGGTTTAAAAATTGACGAAAACTTCTCATGGTCAACTCATGTAGATCTCATTTGTAGTAAGTTAAGAATACTCTTAGGTAAATTTTATCATTTAAGTTACAAAGTTCCTACTAGCACTTTAAAATGTATATATAAGTCATTAGTTGAATCCATCCTTTTCTATGCCCTTGATTGCTATGGTCTTACTTTTGAAACCAATTTACAAAGATTAGAACTGTTACAAATTCGCTTTCTGAAAGTACTTGTTGACAAAAAAACTAAAGCTAGTTGCAAAAAGGACTACAAAAAACTGTTCAAAATATGTAAAATCCTACCAGTACGATCCAAACTCAAATACCTATTAGCTGTAAATAACTATGATAAACAAGAATACCTACAATTTGTTAAACACAACCATAATACAAGGACAATAACCGCCGGCAAATACGATGTTCCCAGAGTATCGAACTACTATGGAGATAGAACATTAAGAAAACGCATACCATACTTACTAAATACTGTACCAGCGGATATTGTCCATGAACATAAAAAATCTATGTTTAAATACCGCCTAAAAAAGTACCTCATGGATGCTCTATAAAAGGTTAATTTGCCCTTTGTAGACCATTAATGAGTTACCACTTATCATTAGTTAAACTCTTATTTTAGCCCATAAGTACTGTATTATCTTGAGACTGAAACTAGACTTCACAGTCAAACTAAAAAAAAAATAGTTTTGTGGAGCTATGTAATATATTTCCGTTTGTAATTTACTATTAATAAATAAATAAATAAATAAAAAAATATCTATTACTATTACCTACTATTAAATGTCTATTAGGTACCTAAACTGACGAGTTGGCTTGTACTACAAACTAAAACTAAAAATTGATTTTTTTTCTTTAGTAATTATTAATTTCTTAAAATAATTCATTTACTGCACCCATGCGATCCCAAAACAGTTACGATTCTTCACTAGTATAATTTGATCCCGTGTTTGGCGACAATCTTGCATGTTCGGAGATCAGAAGGCCTACTCCGAACTTCAAAAATCGAACTTAGTGCTGTGCCGTTCTTTTCACTCTCGTGTTATATACTATATGACGGAAAGGGATGGCACGACACGACTTTCGATTTTCGAAGTTCGGAGTAGGCCCAGACGCTTACTAGTTCGCCTGTGGCAGGTTATCGGTACTGATAACGTGTGAGAAGTTTTTCGTAGTTAAATTGGCTTCTTGACTATTTTTTATGCTGCCATTCGAAACACTTTTGAGATATGATAAAAAGTCTATATGGGACCAACTATAATTTATTAGAGCACAACAATAGCCAAAAATTTGGGGCAATATAGCTCGTCGCCAGCGGCCCTCGAAACGGTTCCTATAAATTATTGACCGAGCGAGCTTAGCGTCTCCGTTTTAGCTTTCGACAAAAATTCTTTCGTATGTCTGTCTGGATGTTCTCCTCTACAGGTCGCATTTCTCAACCGATTCTCGTGAAATTTTGTGAGCAGATTCGATAATTATACACATTTTTTTTGTCGAGTCAGTTTTAGGACATATTGAAATTTGGAATATATATTTTTTTGCAAGGTCTACAGCTTACAGAGCCCCTAGTATAACATTATTTTATGACGTCATATAATATATTGGAACCGTGGTACGAGAAAATAAGTGAATTACTGCGCGGATTTTGGTCGTGAAACACTTCGTTTAGGTACATAGTTTTCATATATTTATTTTTTGGTTTTACATAAGATAAGGATTCTATAGGTATCTTTTAATATACTCTTGACAATGAAATTAAAAACGGAATTTTTCGAGTTTCATATTTTTCTTATGATGTTGATAAGATAAACTTTGATAATTTAAAATTTACTGCGATATATTTTAATGGTTTATTATCGGTGTATCATCATCATCATCATGTCAGCCGAAAGACGTCCACTGCTGGACATAGGCCTCCCCCAAAGACTTCCACAATGACCGGTCCTGCGCTACCCGCATCCAGCGGACACCCGCGACCTTCACCAGGTCATCGGTCCACCGTGTGGGGGGCCTGCCCACGCTACGCCTTCCGGTACGTGGTCGCCACTCGAGAACCTTTCCGCCCCAACGGCCATCAGTTCTACGTGCTATGTGCCCCGCCCACTGCCACTTAAGTTTAGCGATTCGGAGGGCTATATCGGTCACTTTGGTTCTGCTGCGGATGGCCTCATTCCTGATGCGATCATGCAGAGAAACTCCTAACATAGCTCTCTCCATTGCTCTTTGGGTGACTTTGAGCCTTCTTATGAGGCCCATAGTAAGCGACCACGTTTCAGTACCATATGTCATCGGTGTATAGTGACACCATATTATAAATTTTAACAATGACATAAAATGAAATTTCACCTGGCCTGTCGAAAAAGTATTTTATGTAACTGTTATATGATAAGGGTTCTCCATCGCTACTACTCGCTACGCTCGTTTTGTTACAGTGACTCTCGATTTTAAGACCTAATTGCAAACAATATTTTTTTCACATCTCCTGCTCGTAAAGTTCAACTTTATGCTTCGTAGACAGTGCATAAAATGCGATTTTATGCTCTAGTGCAGTAAAATCGTCGTTGAAGACGAAGGCAATAGCTCCAAACAGCCACACGAACAACTAATTTCATAGGGGCACTTTATCACAATATTATCGCGTAGGGAGTTCATAATTTGTAGGGAGTTTGCTTCAATATTCATCAATATTTACATGATACGGATCGTGATATGTGTCGCAAAATAAAAACCGTGTAAAAGGCCCCATACCATAAACTCTTTATTTTATTTCGTTTCGTTAGTATTCTAATACCAAGGCAACGATACCAACAGCCAACATATACAATTAAACTACATGAAGTAAACTTATTACATATTTTTATTACGTCTCATTTATAAAAATGATTGTTATATTAGTAATCAATCAATGTATAATCCACAACAATAGGTTACAGATATAAAATATTTCTCGTTGCTCGAATATATCTTTGAATTGTAATTAAATTAGCATTATGATATTTACATGTTGCTGTTTCATTTCCTCGCAATCGATGTGAAAAGTAGAGTGTGCAACTCGTCCATAATTGTATAATCTACTTTTCTACGACAGGAAAATAATTTGATTTAAATTAAAAATCTAAATGGTACACACTACGCTCGTTTTGTTACAGAGACTCTCGAATTATAAAAACCCTTATTATGCAACTGTTGCATTATTATTTTAATTTACCAGCGTTGTGAACGTACACCAAATCAAAGGACGTCTTTGATGACAAAGGGCTTATTTTAAAGTAGGTATGTCAGTGATATGTCACCACTTTGTGAAAAGTAGCGAAGTCATTGTCTTGGAAGAAAGAACCTCACGGTTTACCATTAGGCGGGCCGTTAGCTTGCTTGCCACAGTCGTGGTACAAAAAAAAGTCAAAAGCCCTAGTAAGTTAAAGTGGATCCCATCAAAAACATAAATGTGAAAATGGGAGCCAAGTTCAGTATTAAGAATATGCGTTGCTTGGTTGTCGTCTTCACCGACAAAAGAATTGAGATCTAAATGAGTGCCAAGTTCCGTAGATTCTCTGAAATGGTGCCAAGTCCGGCACTACATTGTTTACAGTAAAAATAATTTACTGCGGCCTAATGCATTTTGAGCTTTAACTTGGCAGTTTTCTTAAATATCCAACAGATTTTATGGTATTATAACATACTGCATAGAAAACTGCCAAGGTAAGGCTCAAATGCATTAAGCCGCAGTAAATTAGTTTTACTGTAAAAAAGTGTTTGCTACAAAACAACGGAGAACTTTGAATTAACTCATATTATTAGAGTTCTATAGTAATAACAAATAATAAATATTATAGGACAATTTTTTACACAAATCGAACTAGTCCCATAGTAAGCTCAATAAGGCTTGTGTTATGGATACTAGACGACGATATATTTAATGGATATAGACTTACCCCCTTATTCATAAACGACCATCAAGCCTCTATTAGTTAACAACCCGCTAAAGTTGGTTTGTCTTTATCTGTCACTTTGACATTTATGTTTGTGAGAAAGGGACAAAACAACTTTTGGTTAACAGAGGTTTGTTAAGTTTTATGAATAAGGGGGTTAAAATACATAGAAAACTCACCACAGAAACAAATGCCCTTACCGGGATTTGAACCCGGCAGAGGCAGTGTCACTATCAACTAGGTTAAACAGGCCGAATGTAAGTACCATATGTATATTGCAATAAAAGTATGATATCGTGACACGAATGACAGAAATCTCTTATTAGGAAGTTGGTTTAAATATAGGTAGTCCATATACATTCTTATCGATAAGAGCATTTTTTGATGATGATTTTTTTATTTTAACTTTGTATGATGGATAGATAATAAAGTGCACTTTTACTATTTATTAAATAGTTTTATAACGTTGCAGTTAAATCACAACTACCTATCTAAGAGATTACAGTTATTATAATTTAAGTGGGTCGCACAAAATAAAATCATACTGTATATCCCTTACAACGTCAATACAGGCACTTGCTGAAAATGATTTTCCGTAGTTAGCTGATAATTTTGATTATAGAATCTCGCGATACAATTATACAGTGTTTAGCGCGTCGTTGTGTGGAGCGGCTGTCGTGACCGCGGCATTATCGCGCGCGATGCTTCAGGATCGAGCGCTCAGGGGGATGGAGCATACACTCGGCTGACAGTGAGGCGCGCGCACCTCTCACCATGCACACCGACCCGGAGTCCCCTGCCTGCCGTGAGGAGCAGCAACTCCTGCCCGACGACTGGCTCAAAGTCAAAGCTGTGCCGGTCAACGGAAACCTCTCCCCTGGGGTCTACTACCCCACGGCCAGCAAGAGGTTCGTCGATCCACGCAACCCTGTGCCGTCACCGAGCCCAACGTACTGTTTCGCTTTTGTTTTTCGTCCCGCACTGCCCCCTACGTGTTCCATGTTTATTGTACATAATTAACATAAGATATTCTCTAAGTTTAACTAGTACACATTATCGACATTAACATTGACGAAGGTCGCCAGTCGCTACCGTACTGACGATGCAAGCGTGAACTATTCTCACTTACAAACGTATAGATCATAACGAGCGGCCATTCATGCGGATAGTTCTAATGAGTCGTTTGTTTTTTACAGGAGCCGCTCGCACAGGCATGGAGCTACGCGGAGAACGAGGCGGCGAGCTATTCTCAAAAATGGAGAGTGCAATATTCTCAAATCACGGATCTCGCAACGGCGGATGCGATTCCTCCAAGATATGTTCACCACCCTAGTGGATGCACAATGGCGATGGACTCTACTCGTTTTCACGCTTTCCTTTATACTCTCTTGGCTGGGATTCGCATTGATTTGGTGGCTGATATCATTCACACATGGAGACTTAGAGCTTGACCACCTCCCGCCTATGCAGGAAACTTCAAACTGGAAACCGTGTGTGTTCAACATATATGATTTTACATCATGCTTCCTGTTCAGTATTGAAACCCAACACACCATCGGCTACGGTTCACGTACGACCACCGAAGAGTGCCCGGAAGCGATATTTATTATGTGCTTTCAAAGTATTGTGGGTGTTATGATCCAAGCTTTCATGGTCGGTATTGTGTTCGCTAAAATGACGCGACCGAAGCACAGGACACAGACACTTCTGTTCTCTAAATACGCGGTAGTGTGCCAGAGAGATGGAGAGTTATGCCTAATGTTCAGAGTGGGGGATCTCAGGAAATCACACATTATTGGTGCAAGTGTGAGAGCGCAACTTATTCGATCAAGAACCACTAAGGAGGGCGAAGTGCTGTCTCATTACCAAACAGAATTACAGTTGAACGCAGACGGATGTGACAGTAATTTATTCTTCATCTGGCCCATCACTATGGTACACAGGATAAACGCTGAAAGTCCATTTTACGGCGTATCTGCAGCCGATGTGCTTCAGGAGAGATTCGAAATAGTAGTTATTTTAGAAGGTACTATAGAATCAACAGGGCAGACGACGCAAGCTCGTTCTAGCTACACGACCAGTGAAATTATGTGGGGACATAGGTTTGCGCCGCTGGTGACGTACAATCGCGAGCGCCAGGGGTACGAGGTGGATTACTCCAAGTTCGAGGAGACGATGCAAGTGGACACTCCGCTGTGCTCTGCCAAAGAGCTGGACGAGTTCTACGGCAGCCAGACTGAGCGCCGATCAATCGGTGAGTTCATTTTCCAAGTCAAAACTCGTGGTGTCGGTGACTGGCTATGTACTCGTATGCGACCAACTAATCAACAAAAGCTTTAACATTCGTGCTCTCTATAGTTAACTCGATCTTGTCAGAAATAATCTGACGCCTAATCAAGATAGCGCAAGCATTTCTTCGTCACTATTTGACATACTTAACGTTAGTTTACATTTCCGCAGATGTCTGATGTTATCTTTATTTATATGGGGTCAACGGGTGAGGGGTCTAGATACTTTGTTGCATTAGATCATTAGATCATATATATGAGCTAATAAATCATTATCTGCGTAAGGGGGATAAATTCGTTTCGTTTTCCATTAAAACGTTTTTTGGGTTATTTTATTAAAAATATAACTTCGATATATTTATTTCCTTCAGCAAATTACAAAGTATTTGAAATTCATAAAATAATTAAATTCACTAAAATATCGTCAATATGTAGTAGAGAACATAAAAAAAACAATAATATAAGAAATAGCTGTATCTTGGCAATAGTTAAGTAACGATTGTGACAATTATAGTATCGACATACTTTAAAAAATGTATTTTTTGCGAAAATCAAATAACATTTGACTAAATTCAAAACTATACTAAAAAACATAGCCACGTCGGCGCAGGTCAACTCTTGGATGGGTGATCGCGTTGAGTGGTTAGTAACTTAGCGCTCAAGGCACTTTAAGCAGTTGATCCCAGCTAAGCCAAGCCAGCCAGTTAAGCCTAGTTAGTTCGGGCGGCTTGAGAACTTCTAACACTGAAGTTGCCTCTCACTTTACACGCCTAATCCCAATAAGGTATATAGTTTTCTCCCTTGGGTTGGGCAATAAGATGGCAGTCGCTTCCCTAAAATTAGTGCCTACGCCAATATTAGGATTAGGTTACGGACCCCGGGCACCCTTCAGGATGCAACTGAACTTGAATAACGCTATGATGATGATCAATGACCGTAACTTTTCTATGTCAGCGGTTATCCAAAGACGAAAGCTCATCGTGATCACAATGTTTTATATATTTAAATTTTAAGTGAGACAGGGTGTAGACATAATGTTTAAGATAAAATTTTATGTACGTGACAAATATTACACTGTTTAGTACATTCATAAAATTTTAGAGAGTGTAGCTAATGCCAACACATTTGTTTTTGTTTAACTGTCAATTAGGTATAGCAAAAGTTGTAACTTTTAGCACTACAAAGTTCCTACTTATAGCACTGAACTGTGGTCATTCATTAGACTATGTTGTTGTATTCACGTGCATGTCACATATGAGTACCTGCAACGGCTACTGTATTCAGTGCCGCATACTGCATCTTGATTTGTTCATTGTTGTATATATGAGTAGTTATCTAGATTTATCTACACTTCACTGATTCTGATTTATTATCTACTGTTATAATCAGTGTAAACTATTTAGTTTGTTTTGATTGCAAAATAATATTACTCGGAATGTTAATGAACGCTGTCACAAATGTCAGTGGCTCTTGTTAAGTGTAGATTGTTTTATTTTTCTGCACTCATTTTTTATCGGAAGTGAATAAAGCTAGTTTAAACACGCGGAGCGCGTATATGTTGAATTGAACTGATATTGTTCCTTGTTATAAGGCGTGAATAGGATGCTAACATGTTGAACGTAATTTATTTAAATCAGTTCAGTGGTTGATGTTGAACGTAATTAGGACCTATATGCACAGCGTCGTCATTTTCACGTGACTCATTTACTTAGACGTCAGTAAATAAGTACACACCAAAATGTCTATCAAAATAACGAATTACTCAAACCTACATATCTTTATCTTATACCATTTTTTACTTCGTAAAATTCTTTCTAAATTTGAAGTAAAATATGATTTATGATGATTGCATGACGATAAGAAACGTTTAAGAAACAATAACGTTAAGAGGGGACTGCAGTAACTTGAATAGGATGTGCCATTTTGCCAGTTTATTTTGATATATAGACAACTGGATCCCCCTTTTTGAGCCAGGAAGCTCGCCAGATTCCGACGACGTTTAAAAATATTGACTTCAATAAAAGGTAATTTAGCGCCGCTTACTGCGGACCATGACTATTACAACTTTTGAGCATTATTTTAACAACCCTACTCACATTTTATGGCTGACCAATTAAAATTTAGTATTCATTCTTTTTGACACTCTGACATATACAAATAGTATAATTCAGGAGTAGTTGAAGCATTAGGTACATTATGTAGGTAGTTAAATAATTTGCATTACTAACTCATCTCTCATGATTACTGACTCGTCTTTGTTTGTGCCGACAATTAATATAACTTTACATAGAGTGATATTATCAAAGCTAACCGTTTTATTTATTGTAATTATTTTGTATTTGTGGATAGGGATTGATATGGTGACGCACGTTGAAATATCCAAAAACATGCTGTCATGTAGACCGAATAACAGAAAATTGACATGAAGTGGAAAATAACAAAATAAAAGGACCTAAACAAATTTAAAATCCACGTTTTGTTTTAATGTCTACAATTTTTAAAAAAAAACCGTGTTGTGTCTTTTCATGCTCGATAAGTGTGTCATATTACGCTTACCAAGCGGGGCTAAAGTAATGAATTTAGCCGCTAGGGAAAATATGAATAACGTGCAGCGGGACAATCTCAACTGCGGGAAATTTCAACTAATCGAAATATCTTCCGTGTTTTATATCATTTACTAGTCAGAGTGCCATCTATCTCCGGAGAGCGGAAAAGCACTTTCATATTTTCACCATAGAAGGCTCTCTGATCTATGAGGCCTTTTTGTTTTCGATGAAATTTCTTATTGTAAGTACACTGTACACGTGCGAGTTGGCTCCTCAAATTTTCTAATAATAAAAAAACCACACCACACACACCACATTTTTATAACAATAGTGGTTTCTAATGTTTTCTTACAAGTTTCTCAGATGCAAGTCGTATATTTATAGCCTATTTCATGTTCTTATGTTACATATTTATTAAGTAGTTTATGTTTAAATAGTATTTTGGCGACAGTTAAAATAACCCCACTAAAATTGAGATGTCGGCAAATTTCGACTTTTTGGTATTAAAAATTACCCCTCCATATCTTATATGAAAATAAACAAACACTAGTGATCTGCACCATTCGAGGTTGTTAGATATGTAACTAGCTATTTAAAAAAAAAACAATTTTTTGTGGCATGTATTTTGTTTTGCTTATATTATGCTTTAAATGTAAAAAAATACATTCAGTAATTCAATTTATACAAAAAAAATTGTGTACCTTTAGACACATCTATCGACTTTAATTTAATATCATGAGTCGAATCCCATCACTACTTACTATGGAGAGCACTTGAAATAATCCCACTAGAATTTTGTACAAAAGATTACAATTAAGATTTCTGACCCATGACTAAGATCAGGAGCTCAGTTTTAGCAGTGTTAATTCAATGTAACGGAAACTTAATATCAATAGTCGCAATTGATCTTGAGCTGGCGAATTATAACTATTTTGCCTTTTTATATAAAAACACATTTTATAGCATACAGTCAATATTTTTGGCCGTGAGTCAGAAAAAATAAATCCAAAATAAATCTACAGTATGAATGCAATCAATTGACAACATTTCATTTTTTTAAGCGGGGCCTTTGATGATAAAATCAAATAGACGATTAAAAATTAAAAATAGTCACATTTTTAAATTCTCGAAATATCACAATTTCATATTAAAAAAAAACAATTACAAAAGTTCCTCATTCTATATGGGAGTAAGTGACAAGTAACGCGTCACAGCGTATAAAATTATTCAGAAGTACTATTACGAGTAATAAGGCGGATTTACTAAAGAAAGTGTGCTGCTGTTCTTTTTGTGCGCTGTGGCTGTCACAATTCAGCCTTGTGACTTCCTATAGACGATCATAGGTTTTGTTCCATTTCATAAATATCTTGAATACTAATTGGTATATACAAAAAAAAACATTTTTGGATTTTTGTTAACAAATCAACGAAATGAGCTAAGATTTCATACTACTTGGAAATTTAAAATGTTGTTATCATTTAATTGCTGTATAAGATGAAACGTTGACCATAGAATTCTGCTAAGTACGGATAAGAATTATACCGCTGCATTCGTAAACACGTATTCGCATCGTTACGACATTATTAAATAATTTAGTGTAGACCAATTACACTATTTAATTCGCAAAACAATCTTAAAATATCCATGCAAAGATAATTTAAATGATGAAAAGTGCATCAGATTTCGATTTGACATCGCCTCAGCGTCATAAGGTTATTGATCTGCATCTTTATCGCTAACTTTAAGTGCCGTCTGATAATCTTCACGAGATGTCTGATTGTAGATTGAAGGCGGATCCATTGATCTTTTGCTTAAACTAATTAATTGTAATTAAATAATAATATAATTTTTTGGGTTTCTAATTCACTTTTTTGGGCCAAATTAAGTCGCAAAGACGCTTTACATAGGTGCCTATATGGGTAGTGCCAAACTTAGATTTCAAAATTCTTAAAAAATTGTATATGATCCTACCTTAAAACCGTGCACTACACCACAGTAAAAAATGTTTTGACCTTTTTGTCAATGTCAGTTATATTTTTTCCTGTTATTGTTATTGCCTAGCTTATGACTACTTTCTGCGATAAACTTATGCAAACAAACTAATATATCCAATAGGTCACAAAGGTGTTGCGTTAATCGAACCGTATATTATGCTTTTTCTTATCTTTAACTTTCCTGTTCATTCACCCACACCATTGCACGAGTATTAATGCAACAACTTCAAACATACCATCTTACAAACATGTAAGTGGTGTAACTAATAACATGTTAGTTACTGTATGTTGTGTTTACTTATCTATATTTTCATCTGAATTGACTGTACTAAAAGTCAAACAAGACTTGTTTGTATGGATAATAATATTGATAGTTGGTAACTAACGACTACATTTGATTTTACTCTCTGTTACAAAAGCAGGTTCACAATTTTAGGCTGGTATAAAATCTGATGTTTTGTTTCAATGAAAGTGCACATTATACGCTTATTTACCTAAGCACTTCACTCTTTGTAATAAAAAATAAAATTTACTAAAGTAAAGCTTAGCGTGACGACATAAATGGGTGGTTTTTTTTTTAATTTTTGTACCATAGTTAAGGCTTTTGATTCTCATCAACAATTTAATCGATTCCGTTGTGATACGAAAATTTGGCATGCAATTTATACTCGTAACGGGGAACTTTCAAGTCACAACGGATGAATTAAATTATCTATACATATAATAAAGCTGAAGAGGGTCGAAAGTCTGTACATGGAAGATATTCGAAAAAAAGTTGGCTGGGGATACTTAGAATCGATAACAGAACACGTTCTAACAGTTTTTAGAATTTTTGTCTGTTTGTCTGTTTATACGAACGTGCATCACGTGAAAACGGATTTTGATGAAAACTTTATTAATCTGTCGAGTCCCCCTCCCCCGGTCAGGTCAGGTTTTAGGCTATAAAAATTGTGCAGATATAAAAGGGTTAATAGGGGGTAAAAATAGGGGTTGAATTTTGTATGGGAACTCCTATAATCCATGAGTTACAGGTATGAAAATTGGTAAGCATATACTTGACGACAAAGGAAAAACATCCTCATTCAAAATTTGTGAAATCTTAAGATAGAAACTGAAAAAAAAAGGAAACGCAAGCGCTGCGCCGCGGCGCTGCCCAGTGTGCGCGCCAGCCACCACGGTCTCTTCAAATTTTGAACACTATTATGATTTATTCCATTAAGTAACTGTGACTCTAAACCCAAATTTCAGTCCCGCTTTCTAGATTCAAAAACTACATATATAACTTTGTAATCCTATATAAAAACATTTAATTACAATGTTACTTTTGCCGTTCATTTCATGTAAATTCAATTTATACCATAATCCCACTACTTAATATTATAAATGCGAAAGTTTAGATGTTTGGATGTTTGTCAATGAATCACGCAAAAACGGCTGAACAGATTAAGATGATTTGTATGCTAATAGTATATAATCTGGATTCACTTATATATATTATAAGTGTACTTTTTGTCCCGATGATCTTCCATCAAAGGGATATTAAATCGGGGATGCAAGTAAGGTCTATGAAACGGGGTGGTTTAATTCTCATACGCCATTCTACGATTTAAGTTTCAGCCAATTGGGAGCATAAACAGCGTGTCAAGAAAATTAACTTAAAGCATAGCAGAATTGTAAACAAGTTGACGATTCATTATGTCAAAACCGAAGTATCATAATTCCTTCTGATTGTTGACGCTATTTTTGAGCACAACCTTTTCGCAATAAGTTCTACTTTTCATGTACATCAAAATGCATTTGCGATACTTTGGCATTGTTTTTATTCATATGCTTAAATACAAAAACAGTTGTTTCAATGCACACTTTGTATCGTCAGTGTACCATTTAATTTTGTCGTACAATATTTTTTACGTAATTGTTGACCCTTCACACCATAAAAACTGTTTGATATAAGAGATCACTTGAGCTGGGCAGCCCAATCGTCAACATGTTAGATGTACACTTAGAAGAGGGTCGAAAGTCTGTACATGGAAGGTATTCGAATAAAAGTTGGCTGGGGATACTTAGAATCGATAACAGAAATCGTTTCAACAGTTTAAAGAATTTGTGTCTGTCTGTTTATATGTACCTGTAGGCATCACGTGAAAACGAACGAATGGAGTATAATTTACCCTCATTAATATGGCAAGTGGATCTTCGGCGATGACATAGCTCGGCCTTTGGCCTCGCATGCCTTGCCACTCTCCTTCGGCTTTTCAGTCATCAACCTTACATGAAGAATCTACTCTGTTGGGAGGCTCGGCCTTCAGCCTCTCGTGTCTCGCCTCTCTGCTTCAGGCCTTCGGCCCTCAGCCTTACATAAGAAGCCCGCTCTGTGTGATTATTCTCGCATGCCTTGCCGCTCTGCTTCTGGCCTTCGGTCATCATACTTACATGAAGAACTCGCTCTGTTGGGATAACGTTTTACGGCAGAACTGCGTAGCGAGACTTTTATCATTGTACAATGTACATGTAATGTTTTTAACGAGATTCATTCGTCTAGAATCGGTACATTTGATATTCCGAAATAAGCACATAATAATTCGTTTTGATAATAGGATTTCTAGGGAATGTCATATTGACTGTAATCATTTCTCAAGGGGGTGTAAAGAAGGGTGAAAGATTGTATAATCATCATCATCTGAGGCGTTATAGCCGCGGGTGGGCCCTAGGCTAGCCTGCTCAAGCAAATATCTCCAGTCCGATCTATTCGTGGCTTTCCTTCTCCAACATGTCACCCCTAAGTTCCTGGTGTCCACTTGAGCTTGAGAAAGATTGTATGGGAACAAATCATGCTAAGGCGAGAACGAATAACACGCGGACGAAGTCGCGGGCAAAAGCTAGTAGACGAATAAACCTGTTTCGAAAATTGGAACATCATTCAAATTCTGACTTGGCAGATTAAAGATGCGAGAATACCAATAGGTAATGAAGTAGACAGGGATACGATACTTAAAGTATAATTATAATCTCATTTCACTGGCTTTGTTTTAAACGCACCATCATTTTTTGTCTATGTATGTAGGTAGTGTACTCTAAGATTCTAACACTTGGGAAAGGAAAATCAGGCAAAATGTTAATTCTGCTTATTAAGTCTTCTATAATGGTTTTTATATATTTATTGCTTATAATGTGTTATGTTTCATATATGTGTATATGTTTGTGATGTTACCCAGAAAACGCTGAACCCCTCGTCCTGAAGATGCCCGACCGAATCCCGACGGAACCCAAAGCCGAACACAAAGATGGAGATTACACGGTCACTCTTTAAAAGTTTGATAGTATTTTTCGACAAAATAAAATCCTATGAAAATGCATTCAGAAGGAGACGTCATGTCTAAAAAAAAAGATCTGAAAACCGTAATACGTGTTTATGAACCTACTTAGGCATTCCGATATGTTACTACTAGTCAACTCTAATTTACTAAGTTAATCCGTATTTCAAAATACTATTTTTGCGTGACTTCTTGATGTGATAAAGATTATTTTTCTCTAATTATTTTTGAATGGAGTAAGTTTTACTTCTTACCTACTTAATAAATAGTATTAATATTTGGCCAGTTATATTCAAGTCATAAAAATGTTATAGTTTTGTATACAACAGAGGTATTTAGTAAGAAAAACTGTTGCTAAATGATTATATAGAACTTTCGATGTGAAATTTGAAACAAAAAGATAGGTACTAAGAATCTCAAATAATAAAAACCCTAGTTCAATACTTCAAACATTCCATTTTTCTGGTTACCTATGTAAGAATATAATATTTTAATGGTCTATATGTTCGTGCAATTATTTAATTTAAGTTTAATTTGTGTATATGTAGTTAAAGCAAATCGTTATAGTTTTGTGAAAACTATTAAGTAGTTGATAATGATTTGTATACGAATCTCGAACTTAGGCGTAAATTGTAAATAAATGTTATTAATGTGAATGAACATTCAAAATGTATGTTGTAAACTTTTTGTGTGCGTTTTATTTGCCTTCTTTGTTTTCGTCCCCTTACTTTTTATTTATTTTGAAGAATTTTTCAGCCTGTTTAGTCTAGTTGGCCTCCGAAGCTAGAGGTCCCGGGTTCGAATCCCGGCCAGGGCATTATTTGTGCATTTAGCACAGATATTTGTTCCTGGATTTTGGATGTTTTCCATGTATTTAAGTATGTATTTATCTATATAAGTATGTAGTCGTGTAGTACTCATAGTACAAGCTTTGCTTAGTTCGGGACTGGGTCGATTTGTGTAAGATTGTCCCCCAATATTTAATTTAATTTATGAACGACACCACAAACTGAAGCGTTAAAACTGCTTATATTGGATCCAAAATTGTACTAAAGCGCTTCTCGATTTCGACTTCGCCTTTACATAATAAAGCATTAGGTACTGACTTGGTGTCATTCATACATTTACATTAAGTACAGTCAGTCGCAGAGTAGCCGCGTGGGTGGCGCTCTAAATGAGCTCAAGATAAGCTATTATTGCCTTATAATGAAAGCGTATCTACATCTGCTGCTGACTGTACCTACCGAGTGATTCCCATTTGTTCTATGGAACAATGACATCATAGGACAAAATAGAATATATTTTCCCTAGAACTGAATACTAGCTTTTTACCCCAGCTTACTTACCAGTGACGCAATAGAACAAAATAAGACTTCTCTTTTCCCATATTGTTTCATCATGGAACTAAATAGTAATTATATTTCCTAGTAGTTCTATATTTAAAAAAAAACTTTTTTTAGTTTTTTACCTGACGGAACTTTAGTCGATTTTAATTCCGTGGAGTGACGTAATGTTACAAGGAATAGTTTAACATCTTCCGAGGATTAGGCATCGACTTCACGGATTCAAATTATTGGGATGGTTGTCAAGTCGAAACAAATATGCATTATGTTTTGAGTTTAGTTATTTATTTTTAATTATATTTTTATATTGTATTTACAACCTCGCACCAAAACAATTGAAAATTTTGCGAGGGAATGTTAATCAACTTTTTTTTTAAATTGTGATGAATGAGTGAATGATTTTTTTTAATGATGATTTTTTTAGTAACAAATGAAAATGAATATTCCCATGTATTCTATAGAACAACGTGATACACTGTCAATCAACACTATCATTTTGCTCCATGGCATAACAGTTCTATAGAATAAATGATAATCCGGAATCCTAAATGTTCTATGGAATAATTAGGAAGTTAAAATATCATTTTGTCCTATGACGTCATTGTTCTATGGAACAAATGGGAATCACTCTACCTACCATTCTAAAGGGAACTTATAGTCATGTAGTTCTATAATTAATAATTTGAAAGAAGATTAATCGAAAGAGTACAAGATCTTTTGGAAATGGACTTGGTCAGTGATTTGTACTCTTATAGGGAATAAGCTAAATGTTTGGCTGTGTCTGTGGTGTCCCGCTTCTTTTTGGTAAGTTTTCTATTTAATTAATTTATTATAGTATCTAACACAACAAGAGTACTTGTAAATAATTTTGTTTTTCTAAATCCAAAATGCGTATCACAAAGTAAATGACATCTTTAGTGTGTAGCACACTCAAAGTAGATCCTACGTACTGTATCGATATTCGATTCCAACAAGATCTGCACGAGTTTCTATCGATTCGATTTCTTTTATTTATTTTGACATATACATAGGTCAGTCCATTTATATTTGTTTTATGTAACACATTTTGCAGCAATTCGAGGAAGTTATTACTTATTAGTATGATAGTAAATTATTCCTCGAATTGCTGCAATGTTGTCCTTAATATGTTTGTATGTTAGGTTTTATTTCTGGGAAATATATACTTCTCAAGGCGCACCGAACGAATATCCAACTGACATTTTTTTAAACCACGTCGGTGGCAAACAAGCTTACGGCCCGCTTGATGCTAAGCAGTCACTGCAGCCTATGGACGCCTGCAACTCCAGGGGTGCCACATGCGCGTTGCCGACCCTTTAAAAATGCATGCACTCCTATCTTGCAAAACCCCAATTATTAAATGAAAGAATTTTCGACTGCTATATGTATAAT
Source organism: Notocelia uddmanniana (assembly GCA_905163555.1). Classification (NCBI taxonomy): domain Eukaryota; kingdom Metazoa; phylum Arthropoda; class Insecta; order Lepidoptera; family Tortricidae; genus Notocelia; species Notocelia uddmanniana. The sequence continues at coordinate 11,125,607 of LR991061.1, read as the reverse complement.
CCCGCATTTTCTAACATTTCAGGATACTGCTCACCCATTCCCGATGACGTTATGTACCGATGTTCTATCAACTCACGAAACCCATCTTCACCTCTCGGCATCGCCGACAGATTAGTGGCCGAAGCCATCAGGAGATCCAGTCTTACCAACAGGCCTTCGATTGTCAAGTATCCTCCGGACTTCTTCAACGGGTCCGCTGAACCCTCTTCGTCGTCTAGTGAGGAGGAGAAGACGAAGAAGAAACGACAGTCGAAGAAAATTAGCGACTCTTAGGTTCTTGCTTCGTAAAAAATACTAATTTAAAAAATGCACATACTAAATGAGAATAAAAAATACTTACTGGTTCGTTTTGGTTACGAAAGGTGACATAATTTACTTAAATTTGTAATGGACAAGTAATCTACGTAATTCAATAGAATTAACTAACTAACATTATTTACTATGTAATATATACAGCGTGTATTGGTGATATAGCCACAAACTGTAACCAGATGTAGATTTTAGTGCTATGAACCGATATTAAAACAATTTTTTAATTAGTGTGATCTACTAGAGTGTAATTAGTTTATGTTTTTTTCGAGCAGTAATGTATTGCGTACACTTATTTGACACACGGAAGAAGCGTGTTGTTGTTTACAAATTAATATTAAAAAAAATAACAATGTGATCCATATACTCGTACCTACTCAGAAGCCAGATTTGAGTAGTTAAAATATTCTTTCATTGGATAAACAAAAACGAGATACATTGCGAACAATCGTTTTATCATCATCATCATCATCATCATATCAGCCGAAGAACGTTCACGGCTGGACATAGAGAGCTAGTGCCACAATGACCGGTTCTGCGCCACCTACATCCCGCAATTATGTACTAATATTAGGAAATCAGAATTGACATAAATTATTATTACCCAGCTATTCTTGAGCAGCAAATAATTATTATTAATGAATAGTTATTTCATTAATGAATTATGATTTATTAACTATTATTATTTATTATTTTGATCAATGTTTTTTACAATATATTTAGTTTTTTTACAGTGAATTAGTATGCTATTTTCTTTTTAAATCGATGTCTAGTTATTAAGGCAACTAATTATTTTACTATTTCCGGTCTTTTAATATTGCAATGCCCTCACAGGGTTGTGTTGGGACATGTTGCTATTTTTAAAACCTTTAAATGTACACACAAAGCCAGGAATAAATGAAATGAAATTGTTTTATAAGGAAAAAAATATTGTTTTTTTAATTTATGGAAAAATATATCCTCTATTAAGAACCTGTAACGTTTGCTAGTCAACTCTTATCCATAATATTTTATAGTTACTTATAGACATAATAGAAAATGGATAATATGTCAATAATTTTCTTTTGTCTTTTTTTATACCATAATACGTTACGATGATGGTTGACTAGTGACGAATTGTTAATGGCCAGAATGTAAATAGTGGCGCCATCTCTTATTGAGTAGCATAAAGTGCAGTAAAGTATTTACTACAGTCACTTTCGGAGTAATTTATTTATTGTGTCAATTTTCTGAATGATTTATTCGCTTTTGTCAATTTACTTAATGTTTTATTTAATAATATCCATTAAATTTTTCTCTATGATTAAATATCCAATAAAACAAGAGGTAGCTCCCTAAAACCAGTTGTTTGTAAATAAGCGCCATCTGTTGTCGAATGGACCAACTACGTGTAAGAACGGTTTTTAGCCTTTTACTTGTATATAACATAGCTTATTCATAGCAGCGTATTCAAATTATTTTAAGAAATATCAAGGATTAAATAAAAGAAGAGTGTACATATTTTGTATATAATACCTTTTTATTCTGATAAACATTAAGGTACCTATCAGGTTAGAAACCTAATACATATTTAAGAAGCATTTAGCAACAGCGCCCGCGCTGTGGAGGCCCCTGTCAAGTCTCATAGACAATAGAATAATACTTTTTAGATTTTAACTTAACTTTTTTGATTGTGACATCAATACTGGCAACATTCTATGAAATGTTTGCCAAATACAAGGAACTAGGTTTTTGTCATATGAGCAATGTCACTTATGTCACTAGTAATAAGTTAACATAACTTTAGCATTATTTTTGGCAATTTTGTAAGTATACGATTATGTTTAAGCAGTATTCTATCGCCTTATAAAAATATAGTATAATATTCTTCTATAGATCATATTAACTATGAAGGCAATAACGCTTATGTAGTATACGATCCAATTGGCATTACAAAAGCTGTTTATTTAAATACAAATCACATGATAACCAGTACATTTGAGCACCAACATTTATAATTTGTAAGTTTTGTTCATTTTACAGATGTTTTAATAGATATTCTGCTATTCAGAGCGAAGATGAAACCAAAAAAATGAATGAGCATAAAAATCTGCCCTTCTTGAGTTATAAATGATGTACGTAACTAAAAAGACTTTGTTTATAGATTTGATTATCACAATTCATGGTAAAATGTTACCTGGGTAATACCTACATAGTTTTTGTACCAACAATAGTTTACCTAGTTTACATTTTAGTATATTATCTAATAAATACAAGCAACAGCCTCGAGTAGCGAACTCGATGCAACAGACGGAATTGCAGAAAAAGACAAATACTTTTGCTAACCATATACATACATATGTATAATCATAGACCAAGTAATCATAATTTTTCTGATATAATGGCTGATATATACATACAGTATTTATTTCCTATATGTTCATACTGTGGTTTGACATAAAAAAGAACAAATTATAAATATAGTAAACAATCAAGTAAATATCTTACACAACTAACATACTATATGTTTTATTTCATTGTATTATGAAGAGGCAGGGGCCACTGATTTCATGATGATCAGACTTTAAGAAGGATTTTATAATAATTCTTACACGTTGTCCTGAGTACATTAATAATTAGACTTGGGATTTATAAAGATTTCAAAAACGGTTTTTAAATGGTTTGTAAGCAAGTTAAGTACATTATTTGACTTTAATTACTATGTTTTGACTTCTGATGGGGCTTTACAAAAATCGTAATCTCTACTGTCAGTACAATTTTAAGGTTTTATAGTCCAGCAATAACCATCTCACTCGCTTTTGACGAGCATGAGCACAGAAATCGTATCGAATTGTATTTTTTGCAGAACTAATTGAGGTAAAATCGATTGAATCGATACTGGCCACTTCAACTTGTACTGTAACTCGACTTTATCACCGTGATTAACATCGTGACTATCGAAACATAATTAACTCACGTGTTTATTTCACACTTTGGTGTGAGTTATTATAGGTATTAACGAAAAGAAATGTAATTAAAACATGATGACTACTCAAGTGCTTATTGCAGGGGAGACAGAAATTGGTTTCTCGACGATTAAAACGTTGCTAGTTATTAATGGATCAGGGCAAGCGTGTAAGAGAAACTCCACAATGGTAACACTACCAACCAAAAGAAAAAAATAACTATGAGTCTTACACAATTGTTTTTCCTTTGGACTGTAGTGTAAAAAGACTAAAAAGCGTTCTAATATTTTCTACTAAAACTGAAATAATCAGTAATTAGCTACACACTAATCTATCGTTAGTTCAACTACCGACAGTATCGATACAATTATTCCTACATTACATTTGACACACGCTGCGGAGACGATATATTGCGTAAAAGGCAGTCAAACTGCCAGTTTAATTAACTAGGAATATTATAATCAGTACCTCGATTTGTTACAATGATAGATAAAAGTTGTGTGTGGGAAATTGCTAATGTGAAATGTTTCTATACCTTAGTCAATTCATGAATCATCATGATGGGTCGTGTTCGTGGTTCTGGGATACTCCGAGATTCAAAACTGATATATCCTTGTCACGACGTAGCTTAACAGCTACTGCTGGACAAAATTTACCGGTTAATTAACGGTAAAAGTCGCAATGCTCGACACCTTAATGCCCAATATATGACACTTATTGATCACTTCTGTCATTATGACAGAAGATTGAAAGTGACATGTCTTGGGTCAGTGCCGAGTACTGGGACATGTACCTTAAGCAATTGTTGAATCTCGCGAAATATCTGAAACCCACGAACCATCTTAAGAGTCCCCAGTACGCTCGGCTGAACTCGATTCTCCATACAAACGTAGTTTCGTTTTCATTTTAAAACGCCTTGCTGAAATAACATGAAACTTTGTATACACGATGGAAGCCGCCATATCTAGGTCGGAAATTAGTTTCTGTTGCTAGAAAAAGTAATAGACAAAAAATACAGCGAGTTTTGAGTTGTTTACGTCTTGTATGAAAACCTTAATAATCGCTGTATTTTTTCTCCATTATAATTTCAAGCAACAGAAACTAATTTCCTACCTATATATGCCGGATCCCAATGTGTATACAAAGTTTCATGTTATTCTAAAATGGCGTTTTAAAATGAGAGCGTAACTACGTTTGTATGAAGAACCGAGCTTACTGCGGACTATTAAGTGATCAAACTATAGCGGGGATATGTACTGTAGCAGTTATGATATGAAATCAAGTTACTAATTATGATATTGAACCCACATGAAAAGTTGATAGCAATGATAATAAAAATTAAAGCTCTTGTTATAAGTTAACTCCGCGATCTTCGGCTGCATTTATTCTAATAAATACTTGATCTAAGGATTTTTAAATAAATTCACTCACACATTGTCAAATTTACTACATACAAAAGGAAATCATTACTTTCGTAATCAAACAGACAAGATATACTCACTAAGCGAATTTGGATAAGTCTGTTTCAAGTTCTGTAACTGTCATTTAAACAACTGTAAGAAATTTCTAGAAATAGAGAAAGGAAGGCTCGTGAATTTGGCACCAAATTATGTTTATCACACAGCTACGCCGCAATATACATAGTACAAAGATGACACAACAGACACAGCTAAGATAAACGTATGACAGATCATCATCGTTCAAAAAGGTCGTATGAAAACAGTACTGACACGTACGTTTATATAAATTAAGTACTTAATCCATCGGCGCTTGTATGTTCTCTATGCTGTCACTGCTGAACCGGACCCTGGTCTTCCTACCCCTGGGTGGGGGTTCGTGGTTGCGCGGGCGCAGCGCGCGTCATACGGGGTCCGGCTCTGACGTCACCAGGATGGGCGGAGCCGTCAGCTGGTTTGCGCTCGGCGATCTGCGGAAGAAGGCTGCGGATCAGTTACAATGAAGGTCTGTTAATCAATCATGACAAACGCAACAATTTACTAGGGCTAGCACGACTGACACCGCAACGCGATATAATATATCTTCCTCTTTCTAATTTCAACTGTGCGATTGCGACAGGAGTCGTTGAGTCAAGTGGTGCTAACCCCCTTGATAATTGTAAACACGAATCCATTTATGGATATACATATCGTCTTTAAAAACGAGGCAAAGCAATGAGAAGAAAAAGTATTGTTACGTAAAACAGCATACTGATTATACGACAAATTCCTTGAACTACATTCAGAAAATAGCATACCAATTAACCTCAATATGAAGTCAATTAAAAAACTTGAAGCCATGATCACAAATAATACCGTTAAGAGGCGTATAATAATGAAAATAAACTCACTTATCTATTCTGTTCTTATCGTCCACTTTGTTTTCGTGCCCGTGGGCCGCGTGTCCCACGCCGTTGGGTGTGAGACCGTGCACCTTCTTCATGCTAGCGTGACTATGGCTCCTATGAATGTGGCCTTCCTTCGCTTCTCCGTTCCTGGTATCTTCTTGGTGCTTCGTATGCTCATTGTGGTGATTTTTGGGTAATTCTGGACCGTTTTCGACGGCTAGGTGGGTGTGGCTCGAATTCCTCGATTTCTCGTTGATGTGGTGAACAAAGTTGTTTTGAGCGAGGAGCCGGTTCTCCTTGGCTCTCGCGTCGGGGATCTTGATTTCTATGTGCTCGTCCAGTGAAATGGAGTCTACTGAACTGAGGTCCAAGGTATCATTGGAGAAGGTCTTTGGTATGGTGCCGAGCATGCGATCTGGAAATAAATAAACTCATTAAGATCATTATTTCTTAACGATTGGTATTTATAAACTTTATTCTTTTAATTGCAGTTACAACTGCGCAGTTAAGATTTAATGGATTCTACTGAATCGCCGGAAAAATCTAGCAGTTACATAATTATGATTTTTGCATTTAATATGTTCCTGGATCCATTTAATTCCCATAATACCTATTGATTACTTTGTTTCAATTTTATTGTCCATGCATTTCGTGACTTTACTAGCAAGTTATTCTGTTATATTCATTTCTCACCAAAGAAGTAGGTAAGCATGAAGTATTATTATGTAGCAAATTATTAGAATGTTTGTCACCTCATTGTGCATAAAGAAATATCTAACGCGTATGTGCTAATACTTGCCTCTGAAGGACCTGTTCCCTTTGTACTTGCTTTCCAGACAGTTATTGTTCCAGTCAGCCGGCATCTTAAACAAGGAGCCTCGCTGTTCCATATCCTTACCTAATTTCTGAGATGTGGACACCGATGCTCTCAGCTCGTCGAGTTGCTTCGCTGAACAAAGCGGCGTATCCACATCATAAGTGTTGTTGAAGCTGGTATAGTCCACCTGAAGCAATGTAGCACGTAAATAGGGTAAAATCTACTGGATAACTGCCAACATCGATATATTAACGCAAGTCGCAACTCAATGAGAAAGTGAAGCAAAACTTGTGCCAAAATTTGGTAAGGTGCCCCTGATAGAGATGAGGTCAGTAAATGCATCTTCACTTTACTAAGTTTACTAAATCGTTTAATTTACTGGAGTTTGTAGTTGAAACCAGAAGTCGCTAACTAGTTGCTCGTTACCTCGTTAGCTATACAATGTAGTTTACAGTAAAACTTCGTGTGCGTAACCAATTTTCTTGGTGACTTAAGTGGGTGAGTTAGGTAAATGCATAGTTAGTGGCGCGAAGCCAATCTAACACCCACATGACGTTTATTATTATTACACCGTAAATGGTTTAGGGATAATTTGACTTATCGCACGACCATAAACTATAGCTGTAACAAACGTCAACCTCAATATGATTCACGGTGCTGTTTGTTTTTATATTACTTTGCTCCATTGAAAATACATAGAAGGAATTGTTTGTTTTCTTTGAAGGAATAAATTACTACTGATAAGTCACGCCTTGCAATAAGTATACATATTAACATACGATAAAAATAACTTCCTACTACCTACCAATCGCTAGTAATGGCACACAGCAAACGCGATGGGTTTCATCATAAAAATATAATGTCTCATTTTTACGTCGTTACTACCATTGAAGGTTATATGATTCAATATCAGTAAACTAAAATGAGTCGTTGATAGGACAAAAGCCGTATTGTGAAATTTGAATCAACTAGTGTAGGGAATGAAAACGGTTTTGATTTTACCAACCAACATAAATAAAACAATTGCAACTCTTTAAGTAGACTGATTTTGTAGAAATCGTACCACAGACATTTTAATTGACTTATAGCTTTCTCTGGGTAACGTAAACCAAAGTAATCTTAGCTTCTTGCACATACAATTATCTTATTACCTATGGTAGCCTCGTCGCTTGTATACATACAATGCCTTTAAGAAAATATTAATTACATGGAAACCAACCTCATATTCCCCAGTGTCCTTCCTAAATTTCACCATGGTTTCGAAGCGGTGTCCCCACAAAATTTCTGAGGGTAAGAAGCTACTGCGTGCCTGCGTGGTCATCCCTGTAGACTCGATTACACCCTCTGTAATCAATTAACATTCAACTATTAATTTTAGCTTCGTTTAGGTATATACAATTACTGTGAGCAACATGGACAACTTTAGACCTGTCATTGTCACAAGATACAAATATGTTTTATTCTCCTAGGAGTATTAAATGATGTTCCACAAGCCACTTGACTAACTTGGAGACTAGTGATACGATATAAACCCACTCCAATTGGGAATTATTTTTGGCTGTTCACAATATGAGTCATTGTAATTAGCTAGTGATGACCTTGATACAAGTTATATCTGAAATAAACCAGCGCTTCTGCACATGAAGAGACAGTACTGTGGAAGAATGCACGGTACGAAATTTTTATCTCGGATAGGAGGTCAGAATTATTTGTATAAATCTTGGGAAGGGTCACAAAAGCATGTTCGTTATAATGTTACGTAGAGGAATATTTACATTACTACAGTAAAGTTCAGGGCAAACGACCAAAACAGTACAAGGAAGTGCCAAGACCCACGTCGAGACAAAAACGTAGCAAAAATTATACCACTAATAAGGACTCTTACGACCTGTTTCCACTAAGATGTACATATGTGAAAATGACGTGAAATCGACTATATTTAGAGCTATCTATAGTACGCTTTGAAGCTTATGGTAGATTTCTGGTGTGCCGCTGCAGTTAATTTGCTGGTACAGTAGGTAACATTATGTAACCGCAAGTATACATTGATGGGTGCCAATAAAATATTACATTTGTGTACAAGGTTAGAACACTATTTTAGTGCATTGTTTATAGAAATTTTGTACAAACAGGAGGAAGGTGAGTAAAATAGGAGTCCTATTCTTATCTACCTAAACGAACACTTGAATGCGAAATGTATAAGCTTAGTAAATAAGTGCGAGGAGGACGTAATGCAGCTTCAATGGCCAGAATGGCGTGACGTAGCTCAAGATAGAAGAAAATAGCGCTCTCTGGTGGCGGAAAGCAACTTACACTTTCGGTCATTGAACAAGTGCAGCAAGTAGGTATATTAGATTAGCAAAAAAACAAGCTCAATGGAAATTTTTACTATACATAAAATTCTCACCTAACATTACAACGATCTCAAACTTCTCCCTAAGCATGTCGGCAGCAGAGAGGTTGTAGAGCGGCGACTTTTCGTTGATCTTGTGGACGATGGTCATAGGCCAGATGAACATGAGGCGGTCCTCCTCCCCATCAGCGCCGACCTTCAGCTCCTGCTGGTAGAACGGCAATACCTCGCCCTCTCTGGTGATCTGAGGATAGAAATGTTCATAATGTTAACACGAAGGGTAAGGGTAGGGGTAGGGGGGTAGGGCACTCTGTACTGTCAGCAATATCAGCATCATAGTTAACCGATCATTCGTGAACCTCATTGCAATGAGATAAGGCCAGTTAACTTTGATTCTGATAATATATGCAATTATGCAAGTATTCAAGCGATCGATTCATTTAGCCATTTTTATGTTCCTGATGCCCCAAAACCATTTCGCTGAGTTCCTCTTTTATAAAGATTTTTAAGAATTTGTAATATCCGGTACCTGTAGGTAACATGAAATATAAGTTACTCGGCACATTTTTTGACATTAATTAAATTTAATAGATCTTTATAAAATTTGTTCTCCATACCTTTTTTTTTACACCCGCTTAAAAGCTTTGATTTATCATTATCACCATTTGTTACACCAACGGATAAAGTATGTCTCAAGCTAAGTGTTTAAAAGCCAGGTATTGACTATTATTTCATCTTGGGCTAGTTTTTATAATTAAAATAAAATAAAAAAATTAAACCTTATGCCCTATCAAATATTACTTAGTACAGCTTTTAATATTACCTACCGACGTAAGTTCTAACTAGTCTGACCACAACAACACACCATTAACCTTTTTATTAATTTATGCTTCAACAACCTAGCTTAGGTATCCTTGGATGGGTGACCGCTTTGAGTGGTTACTAACTGAGCGCTCCCGTGCTTTGGAAGGCACGTTAAGCCGTTGATCCCGGTTGCTGTCTTTGATAGCAGTCGTTAAGCCAAGTTAGAGGCCTCCGGGCGGCTTGAGAACTTCTAACAGTCAAGTTGCCCACTCACTTGACAAGCCTATTCCCAATAAGGTCGGTTTCCCCCTCGGGTTGGAAGGTCAGATGGCAGTCGCTTCCGTAAAAGCTAGTGCCTACGCCAATTCTTGGGATTAGGTAGCGGACCCCAGGCATTCTTCAGGATGCAACTGTACTGGGAATAACGCTAGGAGGATGATGAACCTAGCTTAGGTATTCTTTACTCGTCGGTATAACAAATCTCTTCAACCATAAGTAGGTATTAATAATAATAATTATCAGTAATTATTATTAATAAAATTAATAATAATCAGCTATCTACGAATTTCACCGATTAAACACAGGTCAACAATCACACACACACACACACACACACACACACACACACACACACACACACACTCACACACAGGCCACAGGTCTTCAATGGCACATTTGCAAAATAACATGAACATGCTGAAACCAGTAATTTCTCAAACACAGCAAGGAGAATTCACATTGATTGTACCTCGTGCCATGTTCGTGTTAAAAGCCATCCAATCCATTGTTCGCGTAGGCCTGAGTAAACACGATTTTACGTCAATTACCGTTCTTGTTTGCACACAATTGTTATTTGTATTTAAGCCTGCCCACCATTTATTTACACACGTCTGAAGAATATAGAAAACTAATTTGCTTGGACGAAATTGTACAATGGAATACAATCGAAAGCTATTTGCTAAGTCTTTAGAAAACAATTTTGCGAATAGATAGAACCGTTACTCAACATTTTCAAGAATAATATAAAATTATATAGAATCCAGAATACAGCTGTAATTACGAGTATAAAATGGAAATCAATCAACATTCAAGAAAAAAACTATGCCTACGTAACTGCAGTTTAGAAATATGTACTCGTATTAAGCATAATTTATGATCTACGAATGCCTTTAAATCGATCATAAACTAGCACACAGCAAATCAGTGTAACACTGAATATTTTTTTCATTGAAGTAGATAGAACTTAAATTGCACAAGACTTTTACTAGTATTGAGATGTTGTAATATTCAATGGTAGAACCGCGGTTTAAATTCAGATTTTACGAGAGCTTGTTAGCTACCGTAACCACTTAAATTATTTGATTTGTTGCGAGTCATATATCAAAATTGTTTGATTAGTTCCAGAACCCGGTTTACCGACACAAACAACGCAAATTGTTGACGTTCGTATTAAAATGTCATTAGTATCCGATTGTGGTTTTTTGCTTTCGTTTAAAATGTCGCCTGTACAAATTAAAATTTGCAGATAACTTTAAAAGCACAAATAGCAGATTCAATATGCTGTTAACTGGTTAAAAAAGCAAAAAAGCGATCATGCAGCATGCTACAAACTATTCATCTGTAGATGGGTCTAACATAGCACAAGTTCTTAAATAGATAAAGTTAAGTTTACACGCGCATATTAGACATCAAATGCACATTTACAATTGCGTTAAAATTATTATACAGTTAGATGTACCTTTTTCCATATAATTTGAGAACGGACGTGCGCTTCGAGTATATGTGACTTGCGTATATCACCGACTCGGAATAGCAGACAGAATTCCCCGTCTCTCAAACAAATGACCGCGTTCCTTGAGAACAGGAGAGTGGTGTTACGCTTTTTGGCTCGAGCCAGCTTTGCGAATATTAGACCCACCTAAAGACAAGAAACATGTTAAATGAGACTTAGCAATCGAAAACTATAGGAGTCGAAATTTGAATACTCAAATAACGACCTGACGTTAAAGAGTGGAGATAGTGCGAAGATGCTTCCAAGCGTGCGAACTGAAATCCCCAATCACTAACCAGTCTCCGTTTTTGTTGAAATAATATACCTTGCGGCGTATCATCTGGGCTCTGATATGGGCTTCGACAATATGTGATTTCCTCATGTCGCCCACGCGGAACATCAGGCACAGTTGGCCGTCCCGCAAACAAATGACAGCGTTTCGGGAGTAAAGTAGGGTCTGGGCTCGCTTTTTGGGTCTAGAGAGCTTTGCGAACACGATTCCCACCTAGAATTAGAACAACCTTGTTGTCACTGTCACGTCGCGCAGCGGCGAGGGTCATGGTTCACCATTTTGCATTTTCCAATGACAGTCTCACTGAAATTAGTCTAACGGCCATGGCTTATATATACATATTTCTAGAATACAGCCTAATAACTATCATGCACATTAATTGGAAAATCGTCTAATCTATTGATGACGTTATTTTCACGTGCTAGGGGATCTATAAATCTGTAATAATTTTTGAAAGAGCGTCTGCATCACTTGATACACTGGTTAAATTGGCATTGTGCCAAGTTTATTTTAATTTATCATATTGGCTTTAAATCAGGCAGATTTTTAAATACACTCTATATGACTAAGCTTACGGACAATATTACATTTTTTATAGAACTAGATAATATAATCTTGAACATCTTTATTTAAGACACGTGCAATGATCATCTAAGACAAATCATGTCTACGTATCAAGAAAATTTCATAAAATCTGAAATATAGTTTCTTTGTCCAGACGTCTTGGCAGACGCAAACATTGTAAATTTAAGAATAGACAAAAATAAAATTACCATAAATGCTTGAATGAAGACTCCAACAATGCTCTGGAGGCACATGACGAAGATGGCCTCAGGACACTCTTCGTTCGTAGTCCTGGAGCCATAGCCGATGGTGTGCTGGGTTTCCACGGAGAACAGAAAGCAGCCGGTGAAGGTGTTGACGTTGTTGAGGCAGGGCACGACAGGGTCGGTGTTGTTGGCGGGTGGGCTTAAGTCGCCATGAGTGAAGATGATGAGCCACCAAATGAGCGCGAATAGGAGCCAGGAGAGGATGAAGGACAAAGCGAACACGAGCAGCGTCCAGCGCCACTGTGCGTCCACAAGGGTCGTGAAGATGTCCTGAAGGTACCGGCGCCTGCGTTTGGCCACGTTCCATTGGACGACGTTGCAGTCGCCGTGCTTGAAAATGACGCGCTTTCTCACGCGCCTCGCTGCGTAACGTGCTTGACGGTATCTGCAAAACACACAAGATTTCTATTATTTATTTAGCTTACACAGGCCTCTAATTAAGGAGATGAGATTACGTCAGGACATTGGCACTGTAAACGTTTTTTGTGTTTACTGCAAATCTGTTTAACCATTGCGCGTCATTTTATATGAAACCGAGGCCTAGGTACTTGAGGAAGACGTGATTACAACTAACGTCAACATACTCGTAAATACAGATCAAAGTCATCGGCCTCAATTAAACGCCTATAAATCCCATTAAATCAGTTCAACATACAAGGAATCGTGTTTCAGCCTTTGGTGAGTAAACATTTGCATAGAATCCATTAATCATTTATTATCGAAATAACTGAATTCGCTTTGATTGGATGAGAGCTGTGATTCAATTCAACTGTAGTCGGGTCGGATATGATGCGTGTAGATTAATCATGAGGCCACAATATGGATGTGCACTAATATAACAGGAGTAATAGGAGTTAGTTCTTTTGTCTCTTCTCTTTATGGAATAGAGGGCGCCATATACACTTTACCATACGCTCAAAGTGGCGAAGTACATAAAACACAACTCAATGTCTCTCTTTTGTTTTTTTTTACAGAACCGTTCGGGCTTTCAGTGTCAGCGAGGAACTTTCGTTTCGTTGCGCTTCCATTTTTATTGTGAGAACAGCCAAGCTGTGGAACTCCTTGTCCCATATGAACTACACCCTTACGGTCTTTAAGATGACAGTGAACCAGTTTTTACTAAGTAAGCGCGCTCCATCCTAGACCACAACACCGCTTACCATCTAACGATTTGAGGTCAAACACAAACTTGACCAGAGTAAAAAAAAATATAGACCTTCTTTTTATATCCAATTAAGGGTTAATTAATATTTTTAAAGTAGTATATGTATGTATGAAGCAGTAGTGTGTAGGTTTTGTCTAATAAAACTAAGAGTAATTATTTGTAGGAGTTATATTCGAATGGAATGTTTTTAAACATAGGTCTGATCTGATAACGCTTGCAACCACAACTAAGATAATAAAAGGGTAAGGTCAGTTATTTTACGAGGAAGTGAATAATGAGATCCTTTCAAATCAATATAAATTGTTTTCTTGTATGTGAAACAAAATGTACATACATACTACATAAATCAGTTTTATACATGTCCCACTTTTTACGGCAACACTTCAAATAGTGCTTTATTGAGGTACTTCAGATTACTTTATCGCATTCAATTAGACCCAGGCCTAACCCATATAGGCTAAGTGCTTATATTTCAATTTTATCTGATACCAAAAGCTTTCTAGATAAAAAGGCTTTCTGCAAACATGGCAGCGGTAAAAGCTTCAAGGCTTTAGCACGTGAATTGTGCAAAAAGGACCAACCAACCATACATACGTATATAGCCGTTAACTAGAACCGACATCAGCGAGGCAGACATACATGATGTAGCAAAAATTAAAAGGACGCTTCCGAAGAGCACCTGCAGTAACCTCTAGTGTACAAAAAATCAATTTGGTGACATTTTAATCTAAAGTTATGATCTCCTAATAATGGATCTTGACACCATGAGATTATAATGCGGCAGTCAATGCTGATTTTGTGGTAGCGTGGTTTTAAAGATTTTTTCCTAAATCTTATTTATACATTTTTAAAATAAAGATATATTAATATCACTTCAGTACCCCAGCAGAGTAGAAAAATTCGCGTAAAAAAACTTGCATAATATAATACAAAAATAACATAATTCTTTTAATTGAAACCACTTGGAGATAATTGCCGGAGAACTTCAGTAGTGTACCGTTTAATTTTTTGCTTCTATTACATACTCTGTATAACTGTAGCATTGCAATTTGCATTTTTATGTCCTCTAAACTTTTCTTGTCCCACTGAGAGAAGAATGTAGAGGTTTGAGTATGAGTTATATTTTACTCATAGGACAGAGGAAGTATTAGAGCACTGGTGTCTGTCATGTCGAGAAATAGGAGAACAAATAGGTACAGAGAAAATGTGTCTAACCAACTTACAAACTGAACTTCTTTGCGAAATTGGTTTTATATTTTATGAGGCATTTTTGTCAACAGAATGGTAAACTTGTGGTTATATCATTTATCATACATATATTAACTCACCAAAAGGAGTAGCCAGAGCACACGAAAATTAATTATAGTGCCACTTTTAGCTATTGAATTGGTACATCACAATCACATCATCATCATTGGCATCATGTGGCCGTTTATCACTGTAGATGAAACATCCGTTACGAGTACGCTCTTAAAAATGATGCAAGTGTGAGAATGTTTTATCCACTAGCGAAGACTAGAGAAGTTTTATACACTAGGCAGCACTATGGTCCGTATCAACATATTTAATGGCATCAGAAATTCTGCGATATGTACGAGTACCTACTTAAAATATTTCCATTTTAATCTACAAGTCATATTTACAAATTGTTGTCAAATGACTTTAAACCTCCCTATTTCAACGAGTACATTCTCAAGGCTAAACTTGGAATATATTCGCACGTATTTATAAGTCACCGCCTTGCTAAGACAACCCACCTCGTTACTACTGGCAGCGCGGACACTGTCCGGTTTTACATTTGTTTACATTCCACAGTTACAGTCAATAAATCTGGCCTGGTTGGAATTCGTCGCCGCCTCCTCTAAGCACTATCTGATTTGAATCCTTTGCCTAGATGATATCTGTATCTGCATACCTCTACGTATTTATATATTTATATTATAGAGCAGAACTTGTAAAGCATTTCAACGTTAGGCCCTTTATAAGGTTTATGAATACCATACCTAATTATACACCTTTTGTACGAGTACAAACAGAATCATATAGGTTACACAAACCTATATGATTCTGTTTGTACTCGTGCATAATTGCATATCGCCAAATACATCACTACCTTACTACTACCTAAGCAAGTAACACTATAATAGCAAATGAATCAGTAGTAATAAATGTCCTGTAATGTAGTATTAAAGATGTATTTGGCGATATGCAATTATGCACTCGGCTGAGATTAAAAACATTTAGTATTCGCGAGTAACGACACTTTAATGGGTTTATTTCGCAATCAAATCCTATAAAGTGAAGGAAAGCCACAGGACATGAATATTGCGTGTCAGACGATTAAGAGGTAGGTACTTAATTATGTAATACGGTATTTACAACGTTAATTTAACTGGTGAATGTAGTTCTGTAGATTATAGATGATTGTTGGTAACCTCGTAATAGACACAAAAGTAATTTCTGCTTAATTCGGTCGTTTTATTTCGTGATCTTATCACGTTATCCACCATCCATTCATTATCAATTTATGACACGTATAGGCTGCAAGCACAAAACAAATGAAGAAACACAACACAAAAATCTTTTAAAAATGTCATTAGGCAACGAATGTTTTATATGGCCAGTACACGACAGTCAAACAGTAGGAATCATAGCTAGTATACTTTAAAGTTTGCTTACACATTCGCAAGTAGATATATATAGCTTATGGTATATTTCTACTGTGGCATGAGGGATACCTTGTCATTTGGTTCTTAGTATATATTCTGATGTCAAACACGTGAAATAGCGAAAAACTTTTATATTAATTGCGTTTGTTTCTGATTACTCATTTACTCAGTCAATGCTAATACCCCGTAAGTCTACTTTTATTCTATACTTACCGTACTTAAAGAACTTAACTTTTTCGTCAGATACCTTGCTATTTGGACTAATGTCCAAATGCAGATGTGTGCTAATGCAGATATGAACACAGAATATGAGAAATACACAAGTAAAATTATTAATATGATATTAAGAAAACTCACTTATGTAATTCTTCCCTCCAAGCAGATTCCGATGAGTTCACCGGCTTTCCAGTCATAAACATAGACACTTGACTTATACATCTTTTTAGTCCCGACATTCTTTCTTGCATCCAACTATTCACTTTCCCCCTTTCGAACGACGTAACTAAAACTCGAAAAGTTTCAAACTCTCGTTAAAGCAGTCTTAAAGAATACTGTATCCTATTTTACTATTTTATCACATTCGGCAGCGAAACCAGCGCTTTGTAATGTCGTATTAACCTAATTCAACGTTTTATCACACAGGTAAATATCAGCGGCAAATATGCCTTCAATGATTGCACTAGCAAAGAATCGTCTCCACTCTGTCTTTCAGCAGAACATTTATTAAAGATTCACTGAACACTTCCTTGATATCGAACAAGAGTGCCACGAATTTTCGCACCATTGTCCCCCGGGGAATAATGCCTTGAGACACTATCATCAAGAAATGGCGACGTAGAAAATTCGTCTCACGAAAACGTGCAATGGACTTTCCACTCGCACTGATTGTGAGGGAATTAGTCCAATACTGAACGGATGTTTAATGAAGCAGATGCGAAGACGTTCACAAACAAACACTACAGGGAGGGCGTCCCGTGCCAACCGGCGGCGCGCGGCGCCTCGGCGCGTCGCGACGTCGCCGATTCTATTTTTTGAGAAGTGAGATATCGTCTCTACTCTTTCACTAATCGGGAGTATTCTTTTATGTATCTTCATAAGATTTACTATTCGTTTAGCGTAAATATTTGGATCTTTACGCTGAAGTGGAACAAAATATTTATCTGTAACGATTTTACGAGTGCAGACGAATAAAGTCGAAAATTGATTTCAGCTGTAACAAGGAATATCTCAATAATGTCGGATTAGCGTGGGCCATTTTCTACGCATAGTAAACTACGTGATTTTCAAAATAGACACGGAAACTTTTAAGTGCTTCTGTAAAAAATTTGCTGTCGTCATCGTGATGATTTAACTACGACAAGTCTTTCAGCGAATCCTTACCGTTTTACCTAAGCTCTGAACGTTTGACAGGGATTTGTTTAAAAGTTTCAGAGTATAGGCATGTTGCTCCGGTGACGTAATTGCAGTGCATGTGTAAGCCAAGGATTCGTATAAATGTGATATGCCTAGAATGCACGTGAAGGAAAAACGTGTCTATTGGTTTGGTGGTTTGATACCAGTGCAAGCTGCGGTGCAGTCGGAAGTACATAAGGGACACGTGATGCTTGCCGTCATGTCTGACTATCAGATACTAACGGGAAGACACTTATGGTAGATTGAACTAGAATTAAATATTTGCGACTGGAAAATAAGTTTATTAGACAAGTGACACTGAACTTGGGGAAAACGGCTTATTGTTGTTGGTCATTCAAGTAGTGTATATAAGATAACCTCCGCCATTTTAATGGAATCAAGACGACGCTCATTTGTCCGACCTTGGCTTGGAGCGTTATTCCGCAGACAGTCACCCCCAGAATTGGACAATGACATGAAGCAGGTGCGGTGTTGGAGCATCTAACTTCAGCGTGTTTGGCACTAAACGGAAACTATCTTGGCGTTTTGAAATGTTTACTCAGTTATTTAGTCACATTTTTGAGGACTTAAATACAAATAGTTCCTATATCGAGACCGAAAGTTTTTATCATTAGTAGATGAGTAATCAGTTTCAAAAATATTGAATGTGATGGGCAAGGAAATCACTAGGTATTTCCATCATTAAGATCGTCACGAATTTGTCCTTCTAGGAATTTAATTTCAGCATTTACGTAAGTTGGCTAAATTCAGATGGTCCGGTTATAAAGTTTGAGTGGGTTATTAGCCAACTGTCTAAATGAATTGATATGTAGGTATAAGTGTGTGTGTTGCCAAAATTAAATATCATCTGTACCAAGTCCACGAAACTTTCAGTTTCTTTTAATTAGTCTCGTTACGACCGTAGCTGCTGTTCATAATTTTCTAGTTGTTTTAGCTTCCGCTGGATACGCAAGAACATTGCAAAATATAATTTGCAATGTAGATTGTACAGATAAAAAGACACGGTGGGAAAGATTAAAACCGTCCGTATTTTGTATACCAGGAAGTGCCTATCTTAGAGTAGCGGGCTGCTGATGACGCAACTAGATTTGCAGACATTTTGAAATCGGAATAATGGTATAATTTTGCCAGTTATTATTAAACGGACTTCGCACATAATGAAATAGATACCTAGTGCTGTTGCCAACTCGGTCTAGTGACACGTGCGTTTGAAATAGCCATTCGTAAACTTGAGAGATCGTCTTTCGGACGCGTGCGGTGTGAAGTTTCTTACACATGAAGTTGGTTGTCATTAGCATCTGGACTAAGGTTACAGCTACTCCCCGGTAGATGGCATAGTCAACGGCTTTATCTTATTCCTGTAGATATTGCACGTAGCAACAAATTGAAAATATACTGGGCTTACTAGGAAACAGTTTGTCCTTGACAATCTAGGTTTGGCAATAATGTAAGTTTCTCATCAGTTTTAAACTTGTATTGGGTTGGACTTTAAAGTTTTGTATTACTGTATCAACGAATGTTTGTATACTTTTGACCAAGTCATTATCATTAGTCAATCGATGAGTGAAGTTCTAAAAATAGGTACAAGAGGCAAACGATACAAGAATTAGAAAAGAACCTCGATTCCGCCAGGTACCAGGTACTAAAGTTCAGTCGGTTCAACGTATCCGAAGGGGGTTAGATGACTCACGATTATCGCGAATCTAAAATGAGGCAGGTATTGAGAAGATTGGCAAAAAACGGTTACGATAATAACGGCCAGTGCCGAGTCTTTTTTATAATATTAGTAGTGTTAGTAGCTCCAATTGGCAATTAGTTTTATAGGTGTACAGTTGAAGCCACAGATATGTTTTCTATTTTGCACTGTATTCAATTGTAGTAAGGCGAAATATGTATACATAACTTTGATGTCGCCCGACCAGTGAGTAGCAGAAGTAGCGTTAGAATTATTCAAAATCATCATCATCATCATGTCAGCCGAAAGACGTCCACTGCTGGACATAGGCCTCCCCCAAAGACGTCCACAATGACCGGTCCTGCGCCACCCGCATCCAGCGGACACCTTTACCAGGTCATCGGTCCACCGTGTGGGGGGCCTGCCCACGCTAAGCCTTCCGGTACGTGGTCGCCACTCGAGAACTTTTCCGCCCCAACGGCCATCGGTTCTACGTGCAATGTGTCCCGCCCACTGCCACTTAAGTTTAGCGATTCGGAGGGCTATATCGGTCACTTTGGTTCTGCTGCGGATGGCCTCATTCCTGATGCGATCACGCAGAGAAACTCCTAACATAGCTCTCTCCATTGCTCTTTGGGTGACTTTGAGCCTTCTTATGAGGCTCATAGTAAGCGACCACGTTTCAGTGCCATATGTCATCACTGGCAACACACACTGGTCAAAGACTTTCGTCTTGAGACACTGCGGAATATTGGACGAAAAGATGTGCCGTAGCTTCCCGAACGCTGCCCAGCCGAGTCAGATTCGACGATTAACCTCTTTCTCGAAGTTGGACTTACCTAACTGGACAGTCTGTCCTAGGTATATGTAATCGTCTACAACTTCGAGCGTAAAGTGTCCGATTGTTACGAGAGTTGGTGTGACACGGGCATTTGACATGATCTTCGTCTTGTCCATGTTCATCCTTAGACCAACTCGCTCGGAGGCTCTACTGAGGTCATTGAGCATTCATTATTCAAAATAATCTTCACAAAATTCTATTGCCAAGAAAAGGCTGTATCAGCATCATTAGTGCGTGATTTTCGAGCAAACATTATGATAAACGATATGCTTATCCTATTGGGGTCCATTTGCATTTATTAATTTACATATATAATATTTAATTAACGTTATGACCACAACACCGATAGCGCGATAAACGATAAAGGATATGTTACAAAAATATATTAATTGCTTTATTGAATTAATTTGATTTGTTCAATTAACTGAAATGAACTCATTAATGTTTGTTTTCCTTATTTTAAATTATATTTGGTTGGTATTTCTCCCATTTCGTAAGTAAAAAAGGTACATAGGAATTCTGATAATATTTATTTTAATATTAGCCCATATATAAAAGGCGACCAATGTTTCACTGCATGCGTAATACGTATATCTAATTGCATTAATTATATTATGTGTTGTACTATACCGTTCTAAACATACGAGTATGTAATAGGTTCACAACTCGTGACCGTGACTCAAACCTTACATAACAATTAGTAATAGTCATTTGTTTGTATCGTAGTGTCTCATTGTTGTCTGTTGGTATCTCACCCATCACGTAAGGAATCAACAGTCGTTGGTACCCTTTAGCTCATCTTTGATTTAGGATGGTACGACATTCATTATCTGGCGGCATGGTAGTGCCCCGCCAGGACAAATTATACTCGATAAACATAATTTTTAAGAAAAAAAAACCGACTTCAATGGGGGAGTCCGGTGAAAGATTATTAATCTTAGATGGTGCACTCTTAGATTCCATACAATAAAATACAAAAATGGCTATAAGTATGTTTATAATGGTAGAAGACTAAGTACCCTCAATTCCTCATGAAATCATGGAAAAACCTTGCTTGCTTGACAAACAAAACGAAGAGAACAAATCGCCAAACGTGAACTACGCGTCGTTGAAGAGTTCCGTTCTGATCATCATCAGCAGTTCTACTTCATCAAATGTCACTTTTATGAATGAAAATGCTTGATTAGTTCATGAAAATACTAAAATCACTATTTGTGTGCCTTTCACATTTGAGGAGTTTCATCGATTCCTAATGGATCCCATCATCAGAACTCGAGCATGACAAAAATCAATCGTGAAAATAGAACTTGCTTAACAAACACAGCTAGAAGGACAAATCGCCAAACGTGAACTTTTCGTCGTTGAAGAGTTCTGTTCTGATCATCATCAGCAGTTCCACTTCATCAAATGTCACATTTTTGTATGATAATGCTCGATTTGTTGATAAAAACACAAAAATCACTATATGTTTGCCTTTAAGATTTGAGGAGTTCCCTCAATTCCTCGTGGATCCCATCATCAGAACTCGAGCATGACAAAAATTAATCGTGAAAATAGAACTTGCTTAACAAACACAGCTAAGAGGACAAATTCCTCATGGATCCCATCATCAGAACTGCCTTTTGACAAAAACGGGACCAACTTGGATATATATACATACAATCAAAAAAAGAATTTTTCAAATCGGTTAAGAAATGACGGAGTTATGGAGTAACAAACATTAAAAAAAAAAACAAAAAACAAAAAAAAACATACAACCGAATTGATAACCTCCTCTTTTGAAATCTTGAAGTCGGTTAAAAATTCGTGAGATATGATGTCAATAGTGGACTTATTAAAAATATAAAGTTTCAATTGCATAGTTCTTTACACTTTTCTGTTATACTAATAGTTCTTGTAGTAAAGAAACGGCCAAGACACATATTTTGTGAAGTAAGGGCTTGCAGATGTAGAGCGTGTAGAGCTTGGCTCTTCATGAGATCAGATAACTTTTTGATAGTGCGAGTCATATGGTCTCGTCTTGGCAACATTTTACAAGAAAATGTTTTTGGTGGGATTATCTTTATAAATTTTCTGGTATAAAAATATAATTACTAGATACGTCTGATATAGGGTACTTTACTTAGCGACTTGGAGCATGACATTGACAAATAAATGTATTATTAGGGTTCCATACCCAAAGGATAAAACGGGACCCTATTACTAAGAATTGTCCGTCCGTCTGTCACCAGGCTCTATCTTATAAACCGTGATAGTTAGATAGTTGAAATTTTCACAGATGATGTATTTCTGTTGCCGCTATAAATAAACTAAAAAACAGAATACAATAAATATTTAAGAGGGCTCCTATTTTTTTGCCTTTTTATAGATAATAGTAGGGAACCTTTCGTGCGCGAGTCCGACTCGCACTTGGCCGGGTTTTTCAACTACTTATCCTTTTTTATCATAACTATCTACATTGTTTATTTCAGACAACAGGCGCCACGCAGCTTTTCTTTCTTACTTGTATACCGTTAAATGTACGTATAAGTACCTGCAAGTATTTTTTGACTACACTTTACACCAATTTTGATATAGTATGTTTGATCAATTGAAAACATTTTGCGTTTTATTTCACTTACTTAAAACAAAATAATAACGTCGATTCTATATAAAATCAATTACGAAGGTATTTGAAAGATCCAAGAATCCGTAAACCGTGATAATAGTCAAAATGCAGCTCTAAAACGACCTGAATGGCTTCAAGAAAAGATGGTACGGCCGTGCCCTTAAATTCTTGTTTGTTTTTCTCGACTTGGCGTTAAGATGCAGATACACGAATTTTAAGCGTGTACAACGATTGTTATGAAGGAAGTGATCACTTGGATATAGTAATGGCCCGTGGATTAAGCCATGTGGCGCCTGGGTTTTGTTCAGATCCGATATCGCTGACGTCACTGTGTTGATATACGGCATCAATTCTTAATAATGACCATTTTCCAAAGTGAATCATGTATTTTCTTTCAAATGACTCAGTAACGGATGCGAATTTCTTTTGATATTTATAATGGATAATTCCGGATTGACTATAGTTTTATATTCGAGTAAAGTTTTGTTGATCACTTCGTTTCTTCTATTACCGGCACTGTTGTAGACGACTTGTACAGCACTGCCTACAAATTAAACGCAGGTAGTTGTGCCAACCAATGTCCCACAATGGTGTGATGTGTGGAATCAAACATAACTACACACATGAACCTACATAACAGTTGTCTACTACTTTACCTATCACCACAGTGTCAATTACGCAAGTGTCGTTTTAGTTAAGAGGACCATTTATGCAAAACTATGACACCTTTTCCATTCCTGTTTTTACCGAGAATCTAGTACAATTCTTTAACAGTTGTTGTTGTGTTTTACGTCATATTACTTAGTTTCTTGAGTATTGTAACATATTTTAATGATATAAACCGACGCTGTTGCTAAGGAATTCATTATTTATTCAGATGACATTACGTCGCTGTGTCGTATGTATTATATTGCGTCAGAACTTCCTCTGAGCTTTATTTGTGCACAATAAGAAAAGAAACGGGGTTAAATGAATTTACTTAAGGTAAAATCGATTTCTATAGATTTGACTTTAAACATAGATGTGGCAACTGTAGACGTTAACAATATTAATGCTTGGGCAGTCTCTGGTCATACCATAAATAAGAAAAACAGCACACCATCGGTAAGTATGTATGTAACATACTTACGTGTGAATAACCACTATGTACGTCTACGTCGTCTACAAAATTAAAAATACGTGTTATAATGTATCAATATATGACGCAGGCAATAAACTATATTCTAACACAAAATGGAACATAGTAACCACAATTTATTGATTAAAGCCCACACTGCGGGAGCATGAAAACTGTAGGTTAATTCGGGTCGCCATCATGTGTTGATAACGTACAGGGCCAGGAAATGTGCGACTCACGGTTTTTAAAGAGCACATTTTTACTAGAGTAGCAGTGCCTCATACGACTTCCTTGAAACATATCGGCATTGGCAAATACTGCTGTGCGTGGACGCAGGCAACACACATACATGCGATACCTTCACACATTTACACAAATGGTCAGAATAATCAAACAGATGAGTATTACCATATAATGAACATCGAGTTGCATCATTAAAGTATAATGTTATATTAAAAACTAGTCATCCAGCGTTTCTCAGCTATAGATAATTATATATATTCTTGAAGTAATTTCGTTTTTGCATACGAGTATAGCTTCATGATGACAGTAGTATTACTCATGGCTTTAAATAGTACCTACTGACTAAAGTTAAATATTGCATCTCAAGTCTCTTACTCATAAGAAAAATTATGACTTACGACGGTTTTGTTTATAAACGTAGAAGTTACGGGGAAATACTGTCACTATTCTTTCGTGACATGGAACTTCGTACACTGATCTGTTAGGATAATATCGACATATATTTTTTAGAAAACTTTGCCTGCGTGTCTTTACTACGAACGAAAGGCGCTTTTAATATGTTTTGGAGATTCAATTTTAAAAAATATGCTCTTAATAGAGTTTAAACAGATGTTTACACTCAAACGTCAATTAATATACATTAATCGATAAAAAATATGCCGCACTTGAGATAAATCTATTGCTTGACCTTGCCCTTGCTAGCTACCGAGGTCTCTCGAATGAAGCAACTTATGGACCATTGAACTACATAGTAACCGTGGCAATGAAATGCGGGCTGGAACTAAAATTCCAAATTGTGTCTCAGCATTACTTATTCTTTAATTCCTGCCCGCCTTGAGATTCCTCTTCTATTCTATCTGACTATTAGTATATTATTAGTCACCCGCGTAAATTCAATATGCGCGAAGCTCGACGTGTCAGAAAAGTGCAAATAACAATACAACTACTTACCTGTTCCTTTTTATTTTAACCAACTTAACAATTATCACCTGAAACTGGTAATTCGCCGTACATTGATGGGTTTGTTAGATTATAGCTGATGATTTACATACTGAGCCAGAAGCGTACGGAGAATGCCAGAATTATCAACTGTCAAGCTAGTGAAGAGGGCCTAACGGTCCGACAGCGGCTGCGGTTCTCCTAATACATTGCGTGTGATCCCAACTAAGACTAACTGCAGTATGTTGCACGTGTCGACCGTGCACTGAACAGATAAAATGCTTGCCGCGCCGCGATTCACGCATAATCATGGCTGGGCAGTAAAGGTTTCAGCAAGCGAGTTCCCTGTCTATATTATTTAATCTTGCTCAAGCATGGGTTATCACGTCGGGTGGCGAAGGAAGTGAATGGCCTCGACTTGTTCCCCGAGCGTGCCCGGAATCCGAACGGACGTTAAGGTGTAAATTGATTGTTTAATTAAAATAGAAAGCTGGCGTGTGGCTCGAGACTCGATGCAATATAAATGCGAAGATGTCTGCGGAGATGCATACGCGTGTCGTGTAGGTCAGTCAGCGGCCACAGTGAAAATTACCATCAAAGAACCTGGGCGCTAAGATTTTGTCTCGCTCGGTCTCTAAGAAGTAGTAGGTCCAAAAGTTTCAAATATATTTTTGTCAGAATTTTCGGGAATTTAGTTGCAAAAGTGTCCTTTTTCGCCTGACCGCCGCACGGAGTATAGTGATGCTGTAGGTACAGTTGAGGACATGTAAGCACGTACCGTATTAACTCTTATTGTCATTGTGATAAAAACGAAAAAGGTACGTATTTCAATTTCCTTGACTGTACCTATGTAGTTTTCAGGCTGAAGATGTTAAAACACTAATGAAGAAAAGTTTACCGAAATATTTTTGATTACTAGATTCTGAAACGCATTTTTGAAAAGCAATCCGTACGGTCCAATGAACAAGTGATTTTTTTTTAATGAACAAGGGAATTTTTTTATTTCCGTTGTATCGCGAAAACGCTTGCTGCCATTTTATTTATCATCAACTTGTGACGTCATACGGCACATAATTAAATAGTGATTGACAAATTCGCTTTTCGACCGATTCGTTGTTATTGTTATATCCATCACTCGTATCAGTTATGCCCGTTTCACACGAGGGCAGAGCAGTGGGGCAGAGCAGTAGGCAGCACAGTATTGCTACAATTTGAATACAGTACTGTCCTGCCTACTGCTCTGCCCTCGTGTAAAACGGGCATTATATATCGTGTAAAACGGGCATTATATATACTACTTTGTGTGTAGTTGTATTTTTGTTAATTCAAATATTTAACAAATTATTATAATGTTAGATTGACTCTTTGATATTATTGTCTTTCTCATGTGGATCGATTCGAATCGATTCTTGTTTTGTAAACCATATCGATTATAAATAGAAAAAACAGTAGGTGTGCGATTTTGATTGGCTCCATCACTAATTTTGATGTCTGTCACAAGTGTCAAACACAGAACCATTATGCCACTGCCGGATGCACCAATGGGCTACGCTACGATGGTCCAATGTACAGGGCGCAGTTAATACGTTAAAGGGAGAAAGACATATTTTGATGTATGTTGTGCCATCATGGCCCATATTGTGCGGATCCGGCATTATAAAGCCGCATGACGTCACAATTGACATTCGTAATGGCAGCTACCGTTACGCTAATTATAAGCATATGATAAGCACAAATAATAAGAGCATACACGAGTGCGGTAATCAGCAGATTACGTGCATATGTCGAAACTTTAAAGCCATATGTACTGCAAAACGTTGTACGATACACGTGCGAATAGGTAATTCGCAACTCGTGTCGATTTAAAACACTCCCTTCGGTCGTGTTTCAATTTATCACCACTCGTTGCGAATTTCCTAATTTCTGCACTTGTATTGTAATGTACTATTACTTGATCATGAATTGATATGAACACAGTTCGAATTTCTATTACAAAATTCATCATATTCTTACAATTTTAATGTTTATTTTTCATATACTAAAATACCCTATCGTATGGGAAGTGAAAAATTGACAATAATATTTGGATAACACTTACTAACTATGTAAGCCGATGTTGACTCAATATCGGAATCATTCATATTATAGGCATCTAATAAGTAGGTAGGTAGCTGTTTGTTATTCGGTTCTGCGCTCATTTTTAAACTCGCAGTTAGTGGTAGAAGTTGTTTTAAGAGTCCGCAGTAAGCATGGTTCTCCATACAAACGTAGTTTCGCTCTCATTTTAAAATGGCATGCTGGAATCAGTTGAAACTTTCTATACACAAGCGGATTCGGTATATCTAGGTCGGAAATTAGTTTCTGTTCCTTGAAATTATAATAGAGGAAAAATACAGCGATTATTAAGGTTTTCATACAAGACCTAAAAAATTCAAAAACTCGCTGTATTTTTCTCCCATTCCACTTTCTAGCAGCAGAAACTGATTTCCGACCGAGATATGACGGATCCCATTGTGTATACAAAGTTTCATGTTATTTCAGCATGGCGTTTTAAAATGAGAACGAAACTACGTTTGTATGGAGAATCGAGTTCGGTCGAGCGTACGAGGGAACAGAACACTACCAAAAATTCGAATGCCTCGTCTTAATAAATACCTATTTATAAGAATGCAAGTGGGTTGATAGCATCTAATAACGTTGTCAATACTGATCTTTTACATAATTTTAAGAAATCAATTTAGTGGTGGTAGAATTTTACTACGTTACGAAGAGGTCTTGATGATTGTTAGTTAGAAAATCACATTTTGTAACCATTTCATTATGAGTAATTTATTGGTCTGATTTTAGCTAACTAGGTACTTAAATAGGCTAGGTATATTTTATAATGTATATATACATTCTAAAAACATATTCTGCAGCATTTTATGTATATTATAGCTCCATTTTACTTGAATGGCGATTTCCACTTGAGCTTTCAATAAACAATATCACCATGTCATATTGAATGAACTTTGCCTTTGTGCCTTAATGCCACTCTTCAAGCCTTCTGAGTGCACATAGCAGGATTAAGACATTGACGTCATGCGATCATTGCAGAATCGTGTCTCATTATCATATCGCTGACATCACGGAGTCGACTTTATATTTTAGAATAAATCCATTCGGACAGATATTTTCTGAACCTCATCAAGCCAAGAGTACAATCATGTAAATCCAATGATGCTAAAGATGTACGTCACTGTGACGGGGATAAGGTGAGGCACGGATGTAAACTGGTGACCCATTTGTACTTACTTACGACCTATTAATGGGGTATAATATAGGGCATCATCACAGGTATTGCTTGTGAAATGATGATGATAGTTTCCACTGAAATAAGGTAAGTTATTTGATCAACGGCCGTAATAGTTGCAACAAGTGGCTGACGGGATAAAACAATTGCCGGTAAAAACTGGGACACGGTTATCAAGCCAGCCATGCACACCGCAAGTAATTACATTATCTAGTGCCATCGTTGTAAAGCTATTTATCGTTAACGATTTTGGGTCATGCGTACGATTTTGGGTTGAAATGCAATGCTCAGGATGTTTATGACAATTGACGACGGCGCCGCACAGTTGTGAGCTTTCTATAATCAATACTAATACAAACATCGATATATAATGCACTTAAAATGGGTACTGGTTTTGTATACTGTGGCCGGTGTTTGTATGTGTGACTCGGGACGCACCGTAATATAACCTTTTCTAGTCTTGTGTTGTCACCTCTGCTTGTGTTGTCACCACATGTGTTACAGTTGTATCGATATGAGGTGCTGTTGATTTTCTCAAAGTATCCCAAACCCAGACTCACACCCACCACAAAATGATCAGGGTATAGCTGTAACAGTAACTGAAGCGTGTTAAAGATTGAAGTCCAGTACTAAGTTAATGAGGCCAAGTTAGTCTGACCGTGAGGTCTATGCTAATTACAATATTGTCAATGAAGCATTGTTTTCGGCGTCTATAGTGACGACGTTTCCTGCACCGTTCGGCTATTTATACGAGGATGTCCGTTTCCTTTGCAAAAATCTGCATGCACATACGGCGCGTGAAAGCAATTTGCTCACCTTTCCTGGCGATTTTTTTAATATATAAGAAACGTCCATTTACATTAAGTCTTAAAACAATTTGTTCCGATCCTAGGCATTTATAAGGCTAGTTTGTTCATTATAGTTAAAGAATAATCATACGCACGTTAGGGTTATAGTTTACCTTTTCTGTAGCTGCAGTTAAGTTCCCTGGAGTATAGAATACCATAATTTTAAAACAGGCAAAAATTAAGGTTTTATTTGGGTATGTCTCATACCTACTAACCTCCCAAGAAAAGAAGTAGGTTTAAAAAGTTGTCGTTTTGAAACTAAAACTGAAAATAAACAGTTCTAAATTATCTCTACGATCGAGTAGCTAATAAATCTGAAGGGTATATATAACAGCACTTTAATTAGTTGTAGTGGGTCGATGGAAGCAATAAACTGCGGCCTCCAGTGAAGCCTGCGGTATGGGCGCCGGCGCCCATACGGCAGGCTTCACTATAACTTTGCTCTTGACCTACGTCTTCCAATGAGAATTCCTCAGAGAAATTTCTAGACGCAACCTATTTTACTCGTAACTAACCAATTTTTACACAGTCATATAACTAAAGCGATAACTACTAACTATGTAATGCAGTGGGCAGTGACTCACCTAAGTAGTAGGTTAAGGGAGCTGTCATTCCGTGTGGTAGGCACGTCTTTGACGCTGGACGGTTCGCTGTGGACTCCTCGCAAGGAGTTGCGCAGTTGCCGCGGAATGGAGCTGAGGAGGCCGTTGCTGCTGTTTCTCCGCTGGTGCACCAGACTCTTCGAGCGGGTGAGCTTGCTCGACTCCACGTCCACGGCTTGAGGGTGCAGCGACACCTCTTCTCCGCTTCGAGAAGTCGTACTCGACGCTTCAGTTTTTGTTATAATAGGAACAGCAATCTTTTCGTCTCCCAACAACTTGTCCCACGGCGACCCGATATCCTCCTCGGAAATAGTCTCGAAACTCCTCGGACCGACCGACGATGTAGTCTTGTCCGACATGGTTACTAATAAACGGTTATAAGGATAGCAGCGGAACGTAGCACTACAGACACCAATTGGCACTTCTTCACTTTGGGTTTTTAGTTTCTTGGCAACACTTCACTCTTATCATAATATCCATTTGTAAATCATAATGTTTGGGGTAGAAATGTTGACACTGAAACAATAAAAAAGTTTTGGTTATACAAAATATTAAGTTTCATCTTGCTCATAAATGTCACGAGAAAATAATCGTAACAACAATACGAGTTTCGTATTCATTAGGTACAGTATACGACACTGTACTGTAATGATCACTTTTCTAATCGTAAATGAATAATTAGAATTATCTTTTTGTGAATCACGTACTAAAACGTAATAAGAAACCGTTCTATTCTAAATTTACTTTCGTGAGTGAAACTCCCGCTTTTACTTTTACTGAATAGTTTCGTACAATGGATGCATCCACGAAATACTACTGCATTAAATGTTGAAAGACGCGGTCTACTTATTTGTGTCATATTTCTGAAAGCAATAGTTTGCTGAAGAAATGTGTTTCGTAAATATAACATGAGGCTTTCTAATAATTTCTGCGTGTGTAACCTGCAAATTATATTGTTTAAAGAGAAAGGCAGCCGTTGCTAATAAATAAGTGAGCGTTCCAGCTTAGCTTAGTCACTAAGTATGTATACATAACTATAGTACATAAATATATAGATATCAAAATGTTGCCGAAATTGCGTTTCGCAACGGATACCTATTGTGTAGACGAGGCTAGTAATCAAATTTCTAGGTAATTACATTTTAACGTTCGTCAGATATATAAACTCCAAATTATATTACAGAATACCGTGAAAGTCAATTTCGCAACCACTGTTTCATAAGAGTGACTTTATGCGAAGTCATTGAAAGGGTATTTCTCGCTTCATTATACTTAAAATATTTTCTGATTTCACTGTACATGCATGGTGTCTGTTATATGTAAGGCTTATCTACAGTTTAATAGCTGATTTGATAGCTACTGCTATATTTGCGAAAGTTCCTGGTGAGATCGACGCAAGCGCTCATTTGGGAAATGAGTCGGGAAAAGTGAAAGCATGAAACATTCATCACATCATTAAGGAGAGGCGAACAAAATTTAAATTTAATTCGGGTAAAATAAACAAATATCACTACTGCTGCCACTGGTATTCTCAATTCTTGCATAAGAACAATTACTTATAGCGTACCGGGTTTTTTCTTGTCATATAAAAATATGCACTCCAGTCTATAGTTAAAGAAAAACCGGAGAAAATTTACATTCCAAGAACACATGACTCAATGTGCGGAACGAAATATTTCGAAACGGTTTATTATAGGAACAAACTACTTCATTATGAGTTTTATGAGTAATACATGTCATTCATCGAGACAAAAAGTGACCTTCTGTTCGTATAGACATTTGCATCTTGTTTTCTGTCAGTTCTTCTTTTGGCTCTACATTTACCTCATGCATCTCTTTTATTCTACCTATAAAGAAAAAGATGTAACATATCACAGCACAGCTAGCCCGATAGATTTATAACGTTATATTATATGGCCAAAATGTATGAAAACGTCACGGCATAAGCTACCGTGATGGGTAGGCAGGTGATTTAATTTGCAAATACCTCCTATTGCATGCATCGTAACTTGATTCTAGCGAATTCTCATCTTCATAGATGAATAGGCAGGGCTAATAAAATGAACAACTTCACAAATGAATGGAGTATTTCGGTATGCATGAAAGAATATGAATGTGGACCGGAAAACGTCAAATTAGAGTAACTTTATACTGGCATATCTCTTCGGCGACCCACTGGCTCGTCGTATTTTAGATCGGCGCGTCTGCCAAATGTACCGCGCGCTTTAACTAGGTCAATGCTCCAGAGACCACTGACTCGTGGACTTGCAAAAAGGTGTCTAATCTAACTCGTACATGACTTATTACCCGCAAAAAGTATAACCGGAAGGCTATTGTTGTTTCACCAATTACCGTGACTGCTCTCAATGACTCGCAAGCGACTCTTCCCTTGTTATTTATCTTGGCAAGTTAAAAGATTACGACAAAATATACTAAAGTTGGATGCTCCACAGTTATATAAGGTGCTTCCAAATTAGATGCCAATACTTCCAAAGCTGATAGTATTCATAATTCATTTATTGCTTGAAATGATAGGATTAGTAATAGTACAGAAAGGTCTTAAATATGAACATTAGGTTCAATTATTTCACCTTAAAGGCATGCAATAGTATAGTACAGTTGTTTATGTTACATCAATTAAATTACAGTCACTAAATTAGATGCATTTTATTTTATACTAAACTTTGATGTCACTTATTAAAATCATTATAGTTAAATGTCAGGTATTAGTATCAAAATTTGAGCCTAATTACTACTTTGCTTATCGAGATTCTAATATCAATTGGTTACATTTAACATAAAACTCGTATAAAAACATTCTGTGGTTAACAGATCGCACAGTTAGTGGCTAAAAATAGTAATTTGGTAAAAATGTCCATGAAAATGGTAAAGCATTATATGTATATTGTAATTGTTATATAGTACTAGTTTTTAGAAGTAGACTTAAGTATAAAAACTAATTTAAAGTTTATGTTAATTTCTGGAGAAAATTAGTAAAACAAGTGTGCCATGTAATAACGCCCTGGTAATGAGATAATCAGTATTCAGTGATTACGACTTATTTGATTAGCGTATGAAACCTCTTGATTGTCACTTAACTAGCCACTTCAACTAGCATCCAGTATCCAATGTCACAGAATAAGTAATAGTACAAGTAGCCAATGTGTAGCTCACTTCAGTTACGCACATGATGATTATGTTTGGGCAGAATTTTAATTTTATTATTTTGTTCGGAAAATAAAAACTAAAACTTCATATAAAAAGAGTTATACATTCCTGTTTAAAGTAAATTATTTTGATGTAACTTGAAAATTTAAAAAGCCATATGTACTGTAAAACGTTGTATGATACACGTGCGAATAGGTAATTTGCAACTGGTGTCGATATCACCACTGCGAATTTCCTGTTCTCTGCACTTGTATCATAATGTACCATTTAATTATTCATATTATTTAAGTTATTTCGGTTATAGATTCTTGTATACAGGTTATGGCCTGTAATAGGAGCAATAAAGCATCCTTAGAGCATCTGCAGTAACCTCTTGTCTCTAAAAAAATATATTTTTTGCAATTAGGAGAAATTTTGATCTAAAGTTATGACCTCCAAGTAATGGATCTTGGCACCCAGAGATTATAGTGCGGCAGTCAATGCTGATTTTGAGGTTGCTTCAAGTTATGACTCATAATCGTTGTTGCATTTTTGGTTTAAAAGGGTATTTTAGGGAATTATTGTTTTTTTTTAAATACATTTTTAGTGTTTTTTTATAAATAGTTATTAATATCACTCCAGTAGAGTAAAAAAGTACATATAAGCTACTTTTTCGAAAAAAATAATCCTAAAAAACTTTTTTTTTTCAATTAAAACTATTTCAAAATAATTGCTGGAGAGCTCAATAGTGTACCGTTTAATTTTTTGCTCCTATTACAGGCCACACCCTGTATATTTTCATGGTACATAAATAAATGTATATATTATTAGTGACTTGTTAATCTATTTGTATTTGTAATCATATCAATCATTCCAGTCTATTTATTGTTAAATCAATTTACATAATTAAAAACCAGTGATTGACATAGTATAAGCCGCAGTTAATAACCCAGGCGCAATTATCGCAATCCGCACTTTAATGGCGCCGATAAATATCAACAGAAATTCCTAGCCTATGGTGCAAAAAGCTATTCAAGATCTTAGACAAGTTATTTCTTGTAGACTGTGATAGACTCTGAACAATGCTTACATTGACCATAAATCTTTGCAATTATGCACTTTTTTTATCGACGGTTATATCTGTCTGTAGCTACATTACTATGATGAAATAGCTTCATATAAACCACAGACTTAATAGTAGAAAATTGACACTTTGATTAACGTAGGCAATCTTATTTAAGAGTAAAATCTTACTGGATTGTGGGAAAACTCATAAACAGAAGCCGTTGAAGGCAGAATAACTTATTTTACTTAATATTTATTCATTATTCTTAACATCGAGAAGTCACGTTTGTAAGAAAATTCTAGGTCAGACGTTGAAGTGTACTACGTACTGTTTATGTATTAAGAAATACTTTAAACTACATTTTAATGTGTGCCTATATTACCTGAAATCTGAACGGATACCAACCCGTCCTACTTCATTATTTATTCTTCTTATCTACTTAATTATAATTGTTTTACACGGTTATTTATAAACAAATCTTAAATGAATGTTGAAATACCGACGTTAAAGATAAGAAAGTTTACTCGTTAGCACTTTCATCATGAACCTATATACGTTCCATTGGTGGACACAGGTCTCCTCTTATAGACGAGAGGAGACTGACATTAGTCCTCATGCTGGCCCAGTGTGGATTGGCGACTTCACACTTTATTTCATTGGAAATACTTAGGAAAGTAAAAATATATAGCGTGTATTTTTAATATAACCACGTAATAATTTAACACATGGGAGAGGATCTAGCGGGTTTGAATAAAAACAAAGTAGTGACTGATAATGTATAGTGATACGTGCTTAATTACGTTATAAGGAAAAATCGTCGTAATTCGTTAACCAAACTTATAAAAAAACTAGCTTTTGCCCGCCAGGCACAAACTTTCAGTTTTGTAATATTATTTTATTAGTATAGGATGTTTATTAGTGCCTATACTATCTTCCTTTAAAGTTCGCGGGTATATCAAAAATACACGCTTTAGACTCTGCTGTCGACTATAACACGCTGTTCGTGCACGGTAGATTACCATTAACTGTGTTTTAACGGGTATGTCCTTAAACTACGACCAAGACCACCGGGGAATGGGCAGCAGCATTCCTAGAATGCGGTGGAGATACTGCGATCGCCAACCCGCATGCCAAGCGTGGCGATTATGGCATTTACCCCCATGAAATTGGGGGAGGCCTATGTCCAGCAGTGGGCGGCCTACGGCTGATATGGTGGTGGTGGTGGTGGTGTTTTAATGATTGTATTAAAATCATCGACATACCTAGTCATAAACTAGATCACAACAAGATTGACATGTTGATACATAGGAAAATTCACGTCCATTATAAATTAGCGGGATAGATCGAGCATTGATAAATCGTTTGTTTACCGAAGAATTACCAGTCAGTCATAAAGGATGCAATTACACAGATTATCATAGCTATCAGATGGAGCCTGGCTCGTGGAGCTAAAACGTACGTATAGGAAAACGTGAGCTGTCACAGTGTGACTTGTTTAACGGACAGAAAGGATTTATTCATGTTCGAACGATTTCTTATTTATTCTTATCCTGTACTTTATCTACGAAGACGAGGAAAAGGGTACCTGTAATACATATATGGATGTAATGACGTAAACTTGATTTTTGAAGTGGATACTACCTTGTTGGAAACATGTAAAATAAAAATGATGTTATCGATGATTATCAACCAAATACTGAAGCATAATACTATTAAGTGGTGTTGGTTATTCTATTTGACGAAGAAAATAATATGTAAAATAGGTAGGCCACGTAAGAAGTATCAACGGTTGTATCCCCGATACAAACAGCTGCTTTTTTACTGGAATAATCTCGTACCCGAAACAAGACCTTTTTCTCTAATATGTTTACAAATCTTAATCCTCTTACTCGTTTATGAAAAAGCATAGTAACTAATTTCGGCGTAATGTGAGCAAGCAAAGGGACTAATACCAGAGGATAATGACGAAGGTGTAGGTACGATACATATGACTATGCTTTATAGTTTATAGGATCTAAACTAAAACGAACTGGTACATCGCGAGGAAAATTATGGTATGATAAAAAAAGACTTTTTTATAGAACACATTAGATTTTCCAAAAGATAATAATACGGTTATTAGTTTCACTAGAATAACACTTTTGATTTTTATTAGCTATAAAACAAATATTAACACGTATCGTAGCGGGAAGTACGCCAGGCGGGATTCTGACTCAAAGTCGTGCGCGATGATTTTACTAGCATATAATTTTTTATAGCCATCCACACAAATTGCTTTTTTAAACTCCTCTGAAAATTTCAATATATCGAAGATTTTTTTGACGACTATACAGGTTTTCCTATTTATTCAGTGTTACAAATTAATATATTTCCTTCCGTTATTCGTTTAAACTTGCACGTTTTTTATTCATTATTATTAGTTAACGCTACTTAATCGCGTTTAATTAAATTTACCCCTTCGTTGTCCCTCGACAACCCTAGAAGTGACCATCGGGGTATACGGGTAGTTCGAAAAACCCGTGCGGCTAAGAAGATGATAATACCCGCTTATGCCAGTCAGCTCGTTGCTCGCAACCGAGAATGTTGTGACACATCCGAAACGCCGAGTGACCTCATAGAGTTAAATACATTTTCTTCAGTTGTAAAGAAAACGCACGTTTTTTAGGGTTCCGTAGTGAACTAGGAACCATTATAGATTCGCCATGTCCGCCTGTCTGTCTGTCTGTCTGTCCGAGGCTTTGCTCTGTGATTGTTAGTGCTAGAAAGCTGCATTTGGTATGGATATATAAATCGATAAATTTGAAAAAGTCGTAAAGTAAAATCTAATAAATATTTTTTTAAGGGTAACCTGCCCTACACGTAAG
This sequence comes from Notocelia uddmanniana, assembly GCA_905163555.1. Classification (NCBI taxonomy): domain Eukaryota; kingdom Metazoa; phylum Arthropoda; class Insecta; order Lepidoptera; family Tortricidae; genus Notocelia; species Notocelia uddmanniana. The sequence goes on along the minus strand of LR991061.1, from coordinate 11,088,653 downwards.
GCGGGAATGATTCTTTTTTGTTTCAATCATATGGTGTGGGGTATTGTTGGATAGGTCTTTCAAAATGAATAGAGGTCTTCATCAAACATTTTTTGATAAAGTGAATATTTTCACTCCAAGAGAAAAAGAAATCGTGTCCTCGCCCTCTAACTTATGAACTTTTGGTCCAAAAATTATTAAAAAATCATGAAAGTAAAGGTTAATAAAGACTTCCAATGGTTATACTTACCGATTCCCAAACTATCCTATTATCTACGAAGCTTAAAGCAACCATAAGAAATACTTTTATAGTAGTCGGCGGTTAAGAAGTAAATTCTGACACCTGTCATTTCCATACATTTTATAACATCAAAGTGACCTTTAGGTTATAAACTGTATGGAAATGACAGATGTCAGAATTTACTTCTTAACCGTCGACCACTATAATACAAAGTTCTAGGTACCTAAATTAAATATGCATTATCTGGCGAATCCAAAATTAGAGCCAACGCGGAAGATTAAGTGTGAACCTCCTATTTGTATATAGGTATACTCGGATTGAGAGTATTTCCGTACATTTGTGAAATTATTTCAAGAGAAGCGGGACATTGGCCCAGCGTTCATTCACCGGAGAAGATAAAACGCAGTTTTGTAGTGACCCTGTCGCCCCATTGTGCTTATTGTTGCCAAAAATATACCATCTCAGTAGGTCTATCGGTTATCAAAAAATTTAAACCGGTAATTTTTGGGATAATTAACGTAATTTCTGTAAGCGGTTACCCTGTTCAATGTTAAAAATAAAAAATAATGCGAAATAAATAATGGCGTCATCCGTTTTTCAATTTTTCATTTCGGTGCGAAATTATAATTCTGCAAAGCGGACGATTCCGCTTCTAAAAATATGTAACGTGAATTATAGGTTTATAAAACACTGCGGTTAAAAAATATATAGCGTCTCCATTTTTTAATGACAAAATACTCCCACGATTTAAAATTAATTAATTAATCCCCCGTTTGTTCATAACTAACCCGTACTCTAAAATTCTGATCAATTTTGCTACTTGCTGTCTTGCAAAATATTGTCAGCCGGCAACCTGATGTAAACGTTGTGTAAAATGATCATTATTATGTATAAAGTCTCACAGATCTCCGATTTGCAATAAAAAATGCTTCAATATGGACTTCTTGTTGTCAAGGTGTCACATGTCTCAACTATTTCGCGTGTTATTCATTTAACGAAAAAATTATGATCATTTGCACAATTAATTTAATAAAATAATTACTTCGCGTGTTTACTTTAGCATTACTGGAATAAGATTTATGAGGCTGTTCGACATTAGATATGTATTTTTAGATGTGATGTACTGTTATCTAGTAGGTATACATATATATTTACCTACTGATATGTACGAGTACCTGTATGCGTCTTGGCGTGACATGATAAAGCTGTCTTTGTATGAAAACACACAGTAGCACGGTGAAGGTACCGTCAATCAAAACAATTATGTGATAGGGAAAACTTAAAGGAAGTCAGTTATCTTAGTCGGTCTCACTATAAACAAATGAAAGCAAATCAGGCGATGATGACAGTGAGACATAACATTGTATACAGAAAATCTAATTGCATACACACCGTGTGGCTTTCATTAGGTAACACATTAGCAAAAAGTTTACTCTTGATAGTGCGCAATATATTTTAAAGCTTTCTCATTATTCTATGGTTTTCTATAGCAGCAATATAATCTTGTCGTAAGGGTCTTAGGCGACGATAAACATGTACACAGATCAATATTGAAAACATCCAAGACTCACACAAATAAACACCCTGACGGGTAATCGAAACCGGAAGCACTAGGTACCCATTGTAACAATATCAAAGCCACATCATAGGTACCTTTTACTTCTTAGAGATAAATCGTGTGATATGAGTTGTTAACTTGCTCCCTATGCATACGTGGATAACACGCTGTATGCAGACAGATTTACGAAAACAAATGTTTCATCGTTATTCCATCTGGATAAAACAATAGAACATGATGGTGACTACTGACCTTGGTTCTGACGTACATGAAGCATCCAAACCGCAACATTTGATTAATGTTCTATATTAAATTTAGATCAAGTAAACGTTCCCGTTTCTTAGATGATTGCTCCTTCCATTATTTAATAGATGTTTAACTGCGTTATTTCATATAGGTAACCATTCAGTTAATTTACAGTTAAATAAAATATGTGCCTAATCGAAACCACAGATGACCAGTGGGCTGGCCAATACTTTGCACAACGCATTAGTGTCGCTACACAGCGTGGCAATGCGGCCTGCCTTCTGGGCACACTACCCATCGGCACTGATTTAGAAGACTTTATTTATTTATAGGTAGCTCTTAGTTTTTAGTTTTTTATTGCAATGTCCGTTTTAGTGTTTACGGTGCTTGATTAAATAAATAATGTTTTCATTTGCATGTTTCTTGTTTTCAGGAATTTAGTAGTTACTTATATAGTTTATTAATTTAGTAGTTACTTTGGACACCGAGATACTATTAAATTTAATTAAGTATATTATAAGTACTAAATTTGATTATAGTAATCACAATTATATAGCTAACTTTGTTCTAGTAACTGTTTTCTAATATAATTTATTTACTACCTATATCAATCATATCGTGTTCCAAAAAGAGCACAAAAACTTGTCAGCAATTCCAAGTAGCTACGAGCAGAATTGATATTCTGCCAGCAACTTCAAAGTTTCCATGAATGAAAAAAATACTTCCAAGCCAATACTAAGAATAGTGTTTTCATTCTTTCGAAGAGCAAAAGTATTATCATACTTATATAGGTAGTAAATAAAATACGTGGTACTAGAGGGCATTATCCTGACTGGGTTTCTTCAAAAACGAACTCGGCCTTATTTTGTTTGAGTAAAGCTCAACGGTATAAATATTTTGCACGCTGGGGTACATTTAGGGTTATTGATAAATTGATGAGTCAATGTGACTAATAATCATTAATTTTCAATTACGTACGTTTCAAATGATATCAAAATAGTCTAATACCTATGTATCCGTTCCTGTTCACCTAATACAAACATGTTCAATTATTTAAGTAAGTTTCATTTATTGTACAGTTTTTGTGTAGACGGTACTTTGATCGATGCGGACTTCTCAATGACATGATGGAAAATCCATGAATCAATGCGCAATTCGATTCGTCTAGAGTTACACTAAGAACAACAGTTTTTGTCTATTTATCTTGTTTCGATTGGTTTGCAAGTCATTGGTCTCGCGTTCCAGTCATCCAATATTCATTCTTGATAGCAACTGTGTAACTAAGAACTTTAACGGTTGACTTGAAATGCGTCAATTAAAAAAAAAAAACTATTATTCACAATGAATGAACTAAAGAAAGATTGATGACATGAGTAAATGTTTACAACTGTGTGGCCAAGTATTTCTCAGAAGGTACAAATTGTACTATCAGTAAGAGTATACCTATCAGTTGATTACGTCAAAAGACGGTCGCCCCACCCATCGTCAGCCATTCACTGCTAATCGCGAAATATACATTAACGATAAACTTTATACATTTTAAACGCTTTACTATAAGTTTTTTTTTTGACAATACATTAATTATTATAATATTTGATGAATAACGGCGTCGTCTTAACGCCCCATGCACAAAATGCTTTGTAAATAGGCATTTCATTAACGATAGATGAAGTCCTATACTGTTAATTATCCTTTTTTTAAACATAATTTTCAGCTCATGTCTTGAAACGTAGTCCTATCCTGAGGTATTTTCAATAAAACGTTTATAGTAAATTAATAGGTCGTCTATAGTTTTTATAGGCCATTGTTTTAATTAATAAACCCCAATAGTATTCATTACCACTAGGTATTCGAAACAACACTAATGATCCGCAATGCAGGAAGTTCTGTTGACAGATAAAAATCCGAGGATAAAGTAAATCAATTATTATATTTTCATGATGGCTCTATTTTCCTATTAACTACCCCGTGTTTAATATTTTATACAGTTAATCATGTAAATAGTACACGTTAAGTAAGTGGTTCATGTAGGTACACGTGTAAATTACTCTAAGTATAAGTAAATACATATTGGTATATATTTTATACAATAGTATTTTTTTTTATATAGGCAATATATAATAAACGAGATAAAGGATATTGCATACTGTCATATGAATCTGATTCTGAAGTACTCAATTTAGGATCTACACAGATCCTTTCTGTCATATTCATTTTGATGACAATCTATTACATTAACACATATGTACGTATTGTAGAGTTTGGCGCTTAAGGTACCTAATTAGCAAACAAAACGGTCTAAACATAAATCATATCCCAATGCGACACTGACAGACGTTCGATCAATATACTTCGGATTTCTCAATTCCGCCTTCTCACACACACAGTGTACCTCTACGTAGGTGTGTATCATATTGTTCCGAGCCTTATACCCTGGTTCCAGATCAGTGAATTGATATCAAGTGGTAAGTACCAATTTTATTCGTAAACTCGAGAAAAAAGAGCTTCACATGCGTCGGTTCTAAATTACTATTTTCCTGAACCATGCTATGAGATTAGGAAAATAAAATGTTTAATGATTTTCAGCTCAGGATAGTGGTCTGAAATAAGGGTAGGGTTATCTATGTAAAGTTCACGGTCTACCAGTCGGTCGGTTCTAATTAAGTATTTTGTAACTTGAATGTAAACTAGTAAATGGTTGGAATCTATACTTGTATTATTTAAATTTGCGGCTAGGCATTACCTTGATTTGAAAACATTAATTATTCTAGATATACACATTCGCTCAACGTTTCCCTGTGCGCCTAAGTAATTTTCCTCTATTGTTTTATAGGCTTCACAACGAGTGAAGGCTAAAATCCATCGTATTTATCAGTTGGTGAATAAAGCTAAGTTAGATGTTCGTGTACAGATGTCAGATTTATTCCTCCATCTGAAATGAGCTTTCAGGAGCCTGTTTTGCAAAGCTATTAATAACAATTTTGTAAGTCTAAACTGGCAACACCCTTACGGAGGTGCTATGACAAATTCGAGCGGCCTTTTTGACGAGTGCTGCCTGTTTAGATCAGTAACATACTCATAGTAACTCGTAGCTTTAAAAACCCCGGCCTGATGTTTGCGCAAATTGAGACAGAGCTTAAACGGCATGGTCCTCTTGGCCACCGCAAAGTCGCGCGGGTGCACGGAGGAATCGCCGCTGATAGGCGTATTACGCCTGGTAACCGTGTGCATTGTATGGACAACTCGCTATTTTATTACCATCAAACATTTTCCTGTTTGCAACACAACAATACATAAGTACCTTGATTAAATATTGAATCGAATAAAAACGTACGTATATGTACGTACGTATTATGTAATGATAGTAACGTGAGATTAAAAGATAAAATAATAAAAAGAAACATGATACAAGATGTAATTGATTTTAATTGTGTAATTACCTACTGAAAATATCAACCAATCTGGTTTATTGCGCTATTTCCAACGATACTTGATCTTAAATGCCAGTGATCCATACGCTTATATCCCCTATATGGTACTATACAGTACACACTGCAATTACAGACAAACAGACGACCCGACAGACGACTAAGACGACATATATGCATCTATGATCTCTGATTGGGCACAGTTCTTACGAATCTCGGGGTCAGGTGATAATACGAACGATGGATGAATTAAGTTGAGACAGCCTGAGAATCCCATTGCTGAAGACTTGCTAAACGTTGGGTTTCATTGAAAAAACCGAAGGGTACTTTCTGAAACAGTACGGTTTAAAAATTAGAAGCATTTCGCTTTAATAGATAAGAATCTACTGTTGGCTGTATTATGATCATGTGCGAATACTAGCATAATAAATGCAGAAATATTACATAATGCAATTGAATATGTCATTCAATTCATAGAATTGTTGGTTTGGTATTGCCGCCGTCTGGTATGTACGATAAAACATGATAGGTGTGGCTTCTATAAGCCACTAATTTATTATCAAATCTGGAATGCTATTATTTTTATCAGGAAGACTTACCTGAGAACTATCTGCATCACAATGTGGTCGGTCCACACTATGAAAGAATTTGTAGATATACTCGTAGCACATTTCCTTTAATTTCTATCGCGTCCAGCGCTAGAAATTAAAGGAAATGTGCTACGAGATGCACTATCGCGTCGTCTTGTCTAGTGGACACAATACAGAAGTAGTGAGAGTTTTATAGTCATTACCATTACAAGCCTTGGTAATCAACTACTGACTACGAAGTTTGAGGTTACGATCGTGCATGTTGGATCTACGCCAGAAGCAGACTCATCTCATTAATTATTTAATTGTTCAACGGACCCAAAATGTAAAAAGAAATCCTAGTTTGATTAAATGGTTCCTTTCTTCAGAGTTAGCGGGATAGTATGTGTAACTAGCAGCCTAACTAGAGGTATAACTTTTGCGGCACATTTTTGTTATCACTTCAGCCATAAAATGCAAAACTCAAGTGTGAGCATGTAAATAAAATAAATCGTATAATACCTACAAATACACCGGAAGTTCATGTGAAGGTACAGTACAATGGCTATTTTTGACGCCGAATTACCATAATCACACATCGGAATATATTGCGCTAGCTGTATTGCGACTCCCCATTGAGCGTATTATTAGTTAATTGGACTTCCACGTTGTTTTAGATTGCTAAATATGCGTGTCACTCATCATTTCATCAAAAATCAGAATCTTATTGGTGACCTGATGATGGGTAGAGTCAATGAATCTTGTTTTGTATTTTGAAGAAAGATAGATTATTCATTATTAATAAATCAATATTCGAAGATCTTTGAGTTGTTGAACATAAAAATGTATACATTATTTTAGTTTTAATACGGATACATTTTTCTATATTTGAGGGTATCAATTGACAACATTTTATTTATAAGCGGGCTTTTTTCCGATGAAATCAAGTAAAGGGTAGAAAATTAAATGTAACCATATTTTTAAATTCTGAATAATGTCCCCATTCCATTCATTTAGAAATATAAATTACAGAAGTTCCTCATTCTATAAGAGAGTAAGTGACAATGACAAGTAAGGCGTCACGGCGTAAAACAATCATACAGAAGTACTACTAGTAAGGCGGATTTACTAAAGAAAGTGTACTGCTGTTCTTTTTGTGCGTTGTGACTGTAACAATTCAGGCTGTGACGTCATATAGCCGATAGTAGGTTTTCTTCACATTTTCTTGAAAACTAACTAATATATGCTATAGAAATGTTAAAAAGATATTTCTGGGTTTCTTGTTAACAAATTAACGAAATGAATTAACATTTCATACTATTTGGCAATTAAAAATGTTGTCAATTACAAATTTCTGAATAGCGGGCGTGAAAAATACTAAGTATTAACTAATAAAAACAAAAATGTATTTTTTTACGACAATACGAGTAAGTAGGATATTATGACTTCGTTAACGGACGCTTCCGCTTGGTAAAAAAAATATATATACAGATAATACTCTTTCCTATGGTATGCAGGACGACTGTACGATGTACGTACTCTATGCGGCACATGTGAACGGAACTGTAAATTATTCAGCGTCCTTTTGGCACTAATGTTTTAAGTAGGCAGTTAACGTTATGAAACGACTTGGTCCGATGACTAATAGATTCAAATATTATACTGTAATTGCTTCCACACGTTTTAATAATAGTATATACAGTCCTCAAAACATATTTATTTAGATACCTAATATATAATCCTTACCGAGAGGACTGTGCCCAGCAGTGGGGCGTATATAGACTGATGCTGATGATGATATAATAGTATCATCCATGGTATTTATTAATGAAATAAAACAATTTTATCGTATATATGGTCGCGTTCATTATGTGTTAAATGCAACCTCACGTCCCGAGCCCTATATTATTAATATTATTATTCATCATTATCATCATCATATCAGCCGATGGACGTCCACTGCTGGACATAGGCCTCCCCTAAAGAGTAGCACAATAACCGGACCAGCGCCTCCCGCATCCAGCTGACTCCCGCGACCTTTCCAGGTCATCAACCCACGCTGCACCTTCCAGTACGTGGTCACCACCACTCGAGAACCTTTCCGCCCCAACGGCCATCGGTTCTACGTACAATATTCGGAGGGCTATATTTATTATAATTATTACATTGTCTACGGTCATGATGTTTATTTTGTGTGTGTAGGTCTGCCATCATACCTGACCAATAACATTCACGTTAAAAAGTTTATTACTTAAGTACACAACGACACCTCTATACAATATGTAACGAATCCCATACAAATAAGACAGACCAAACAATAATTCCTAGGTGTAATAGAGCAAATAAATGACAACATTATAAATTATAACACACATGTGATGGTTAAATTTTACCTCGGGGTCAAAATCGAACATCATTCTGTATACTTAATAAATAAAACACTATTAATCATTACTCGTTAAGAAAACCTATTAAGTCAAATTAAAAAACAACGGCATTTCAGTTACGTCTAATGTAATTTGAGACACATCTTATTGTTGAAATCCAACAAATATTGAAATGTATACATTTTGAAAACATATATATAAATAAATATTACCCTAATTACGACTGAAGACTTTTTTTTAATGTCTTCGTACGAGCAATGTACATATACCTAAATTGTTCATTTGTTTTGGTATAGCGCCCGAATAGCAACTGATTAAATCAATTTGACCTTATTGAGGTTAAACATTCGATTCACACTGTTATTTTAAAAACATGGTAAGGCACGAGATTCTTTTAAACCATTTCAACGAACCGGTCACATGTTTTTTGGAGGTCTTGCTTAATACGGAGCGAGATTGGATAATTCTGTGAACGACAAAAACGCCGTCAAAGTAGGTAGGTCGAGGAGAATGAATAGCAATTTATTTATATGTTGACTATTAACACACACATATACATAAATGTATGGTCCACGTCCACCAGACACCCGATGAGTCAGAGGTCCGAAATTTTAAGAAACACCCACCGTTGTTGGGCCGTTTTTATTCCCCGGGCGTGACGCGAAAACGTGACCAATAACGATACGGGCGTATTTTAACTGTTATTAATATACGTAAACTGGTACAATGATACGTACGTCACATAGATACCTAACACAAGTATACATTTTATTGTTATTAAATTCGTTAACATAAGGTTGTGTGAAAATGTCACATGGTATTAAGCACGCTTTTTATACAAAAAGGTATATTTGTGCAATAAATATTAAATAAAAAAATCATCTTCCTAGCGTTTTCCCGGTAAAGTAGCCCGGGGCCCGCTTTGTTTGGCACCTAAACCGATATTCGATCTTTAGAGGACTCTATAATAAATGAAATACATGAACTTTACTCTGCAAGTAGGCCGTAATGGCACTTTTACAAGTCAAAGTCTACTAGCGTTTTTGAAAAGGAAAACCACTACCGAGAAGAAACGCCGAGACAAATCGACAGTCAGTCATTTACAGTAACACAGTCAGTAATTACACTTTTTTTAGTTATAAAACAGAAACAAACTTAATGGCTCAAAATAATAAAATAACCAATGCATATAAAAACTTAAAAATAAATAAGCTAAAAGAAGTGGACTCTATTTTAACACATTCCGTCTTGACGGCTGTCGGGTTGGATTTAGATATCAGAACTTAGTTAACCAGCTTGCGAGTCAATGTACTAAATATTAATATTATACAAAATGATGATAATGCTACGTACAAAATATTTTTTCAGACTACACGGGGAATAGTTTTTGCGTTTTGTAATGCGGACAGGAAACGTGTAAGTAACGGGAAACACGCTCGCTAAAAGCCAAATTGTGAGATATATAGCATTCAGAAACAATTTATTGCGAAAACTGGAGGAAAACTTAAATACGAATCGTCGATATTCAATAAACAAGGTCATTCGATTATTCTGTGTCAAAAACCCACTCATTCATTTGTTTCCAACTAACGCTCTAATTGAGTGTGAGCAAATAAGAAATAGGTATGTACCTAGTTTATGTTGTGTTTTAACTATTACATACTCTTCTAAATTTGTTGTATTTAGCTGCATATTGGTTTATGGGTTACAATGTGTTGATGTGTTATGAGTGAATTATGTAGGTCAATATCATGGGCTCCTGACAATTTATGTTATATTATGTTACATTTCTGGGACGTACGTCTCAAAAATTATAAATAATAGTAACTCCTGAATAGATACCTAAAGGTATAAGTATGATATTAGATACCTGACTTAAATATAGTGTAACAACAACATTTAATATTCATTTGATTACTCACCTTCATATATGGACCTATCATAAAGAAATATTATCGAACGCTTCGCGAAATATAATTTCACGAAACTGGAATACAACCGAAAGGTTAATAATGTTATGCACTGGGTACAAAAGTTTCACAGCAAAGTACTATCACAGATTGTTACAAGCGAAAACGCCACTTAAACAAGCATGCAACCCGCAAAGTCATTAGCACGAATTCACAATTTAGCACATGTTTTGGAATAACTAAATGAATAATTTGAAACGCAACGAAATTTTATTAGAGTTATTTCTTTTTAGGCATATTGTGTACCGCGAGACTTAAAATGGAACTTGCAATACAAATTTAGAACACGCGCTTTTTAAATTCGCGCGGGAAAATTGGCTTGCGCGCGACGCGAATCGTGTGTCGGCTGAGCGGCGACTGGCCGTAGGCCGCGATCTCCTACACTTGTATATTCGCGGCCGTTAAAAAATAAACGACGAGAGGTGATGATCGAAGGCCTGCGAAACGTTTCAGAGGAACTGTTATCTAACGTGCGTTTCCAATGCCCCGGGGCAACCGGCGCCGTCGCGAATCGCTTCCTTTCACGGCTTCGGAACCATGTGTGGGTTATGGAAATTTCTCAGTATTGGAGCCCAGAATTAATGCTCATGAGTGAACCTGTCAATCAGAAACTCAATCACGCGTTCTGGTGACGTGAATCGATATGCGGAAGTCGCATGTGTCGAGTCTGTGTCATTAATACATTATTTCATGCATATCTTTGATATTGACCTACTGAGACCAAAGGCCACGAATTACTTACAAACCGCATCAGTTAATTGAATATAAAGGCTTGATACCCACTGACAGGAAAAGACTGCTAGTTTGACCTACTAATGCATAGGTATTAACTACACAATACAGTGCAATACAAATAAATATTCCTTATTGTTCACCAAAAGAAAATAAAACAATGATAATATAACACCCTCGCACCTTCTCATTTTCCAGCCAAAATGTTGGCAATGCCGCATCCACAGCAGAAGACCCCAAACGCCGTAAATACGCCACCCTCGGCAGTGGTTACATATTAGAGGCGTTTGGGGTCGAGACTCTGGACTCTGGGGCCGTGGGGACCGAGCGCGCACCGCGTTTACAAAGATTTAGTGACACGCCTAAACGAAACCACAGATGACCAGAGAGCTGGCCAAGACTTTGCACAACGTACTCGTATTAGTGTCGCTATACAGCGTGGCAATGCGGCCAGCTCTTAGTTTTTAGTTGTTTATTGCAATATCCTTTTTAGTGTTTTCGGTGTTTGATTAAATAAATAACCATCCCGTATAAGAATAACATAACGGTAGGCAATTAAGGACTACCGCGGAGGTCTTACCAATGTATAAAGAGCGATAGATGCATAATGAAATAAATTATTTGAAAATGATAAAACGAGTCATTTAATTATGGTACAAATTTCAGTGCTAGTGCAGTGCATTGGTTATCTTATCTTATCTAGATGAGGGCCCTTATGGATGCACTTCGACCCAATGGGACCTTTTGTGCAATTGTCCCCTCCTTTATACCTACTCTAAGCTGCTGTCCAACATTTCCACAAACCGGATGATGAGGCTCAGCGGGAGTATTTTGAATTCCTCTGGTTTTGGGTGTGCAATGGTTAATAATGTTAATATGTGTATATACTTTATTTGAATTGCCGTAGAATAAATTGTTCATGCACTGCGTTTCAGGTAAATTAGGTCAAGAGGAGGATTTGGATTAGGGTTTCTTCTCGAGTTGTTTCAAACTCGAGACAACTCGAGAATTTTGACTTTATTCGAGACGAGAAATAAATGACTAGAACTCGAGAATTCTTGAGTTCCGAAAGTAAAGTGCGGACTAAAGCCAATCGCGCCTTTTCACCTACGGCCCGGCCAAGATATCGCGCGACGGCGGCGGCGACGAGCAGCGGCCATAGAAGCGGCATAGATTGGAGCGAGACGAAGCGATATGTCTGACCCTTTGAAAAGTCTTGGTTCTGATTCTGATACCATAAAAATCAGTTAAATTCTCAATCGATATTGATTACATTCCGCATGATTATAAGATTGTAAAATTAGATTATCAATCTGTAACTTAAATATTTAATTACTTTTTTATGTCATTAATGCTTTAATATTCATAGATGCCTATTTGTCAAGACATGAAAAGTCTTGCTTCTGTTTCTGATTCATTTAGATAAAAAAAACATATATCCCAATCAGTATAGGACCCGGACCTTTTTAAGGGACGAGTGAATAGGCAGCTTCTGGGTGAGCGCGCTTTATCGTCGGCCTCATCTTTGCCCCCTGGCTAGATGCTGGCCAAGAGCAATCCCATTTTTAATAAAATAAAAAAAAAGTATTAGTAAATGTTACATTGTGTTTTTTGATGATTATTGTATTGGATCCTAGATCATAGTCACATTATTTCAAATTAACTAATTCATTTTGTTTCTTGACTTACCTAAGTCATGCATGGCTAGCTCGGTAGTAGTATGGCTATCTGTAACTGATTACCTATTAATTTGTAACAAATGATCTGAATGAAAAACACGAATTTAGGACTGATTAAAAGACTGGAAATATGATTTCAGTATTAATAAGTTTTAATGTACTGATTTGTTTTTTAAGGTTTTAACAATTGTTTGTATTTTTTATTTATTGTGTTTGCTTCTTAAATTTGAATTTATGTTTGTTTGAAAGAAGACTTTCATTTATTTTCCGTATTTCCAATCATAGTGGTGCAATAAAAATTACTTACCTATCATTTTTTGTTCTTTTTTACCAAAACTTTACAGTTAATAAAAAAGACTCCACACAACTCGAGACTTTGAGCTCGAGATTTCTCGAAACTCGAGAATCTAAATGGCTCGAGAAATGAGAAACTCTAATATGGATCTAGTTTAGGTTAGTTTATTAGTTATTACTACTCCAGAACGCCAACGATAGCGATAGAATTGGAAAACATTGCCAAATAAAATGTAATTCTTCGATGTTTTCTATGAATTCAAGTATTTATTTATCTATAAGTATGTATATCGTCGTCTCGTAGCCATAGTACAAGCTTTGCTTAGGACAATTTATCCTAAGCAAAGCTTGTTGTGTGTGTTTGGACTAGGTCGATTTGTGTCAGATTGTCTCCAAATATTTATTATATTATTATTACTTTTCATTATATGGTGGTACTTGGTGTATGTCGTGTAGCAGCGCGCGTGCGCGATTAATAAAATTATTAAAGAGTCGTCTTTTTTAAGATCCGTTGATGGAACATAATATAAGCGCGGGACATATTTACATCTGGACCGTTTTGATTGCTAATTAATCTGGCGCCGAATGGAATTGTACAAAATGAGTAAATATAATAGTCATCAAAGCAAATAGGGCACTTAATTATAAACAAGTCATAATATATCTGGGAGTAAATTTGACTAAATAAATTTAATTGAAATTAATTTGATAATTGTTTTTTGCTAGCTTTCACACTCGCCAAACTTAGCTTGTACGAGTAAGAGCGTGAGCGTGCGATAATTGCCAATCTGATTTCAATCCAATGAGTTTAGTCGGTATAAGAACCTTGTTGACAAATACACTGTGCACGACAACCTCGCAAGATAAATCCTGCAGCTTACGATAACCTACAAACCTGTTGTAATTTTAGATGACACTTCGTCAAAATCAACAAGAAAGGTAGCACAAAATTCATTCGAATTTCACGCTAGAAGCTCGCAATGATGTCTATTCTATTTATTTCTTTGTGACACTCTTCGGTTTAAATAAATATGACTTATCACTATCGTTACTTTTGTCTTTATATACGGAAGGAGATGGAGGCGTCCATAGGCTGCGGTGACCCTTACCATCAGGTGGACCGTACCGTACGCTTGTTTGAAACCAATTTGGTATTAACAAAAGGAACGTATCTGCTCCTGTGTTATCATTCGATTCGATCTGTTTTCTAAGAATTCGCTAAATGACTCGCGTTCGACTGTTGACTGTGAATGACGGCGATATACTCGTATATTGACACAGGTTGGCGAACGATGCATTAATATACGGTGTTGACATACAGAACATTGTCACTAGATCAAACTTGGTACCTTATTAAAATCAAAATTCTATTATTTTACACGAAACTTGCTGCTAGCGATATTAAATTTTCCATGATTTTCCACCGTTATGCTGAGTGCCAGGTGAAGTTCGCCCATGTAATGTGTAAAACCCTGTTACGAGCAGCGGAGCCCGCAACTGTTGCGGACTCTGCAACAGCGCAGTTTACGCAAGTCCAATAATGGGCAGTGTCACGGCTGAGTACATATTTATCGTTTTTTGCAGAAGGAAAATAAGACCTTGTTGGTGGTCTAGACCGGAACCCACGCGATGTTTTACTTCACCGAAAGACTACTGTTAAACGTTTAGGTACTGACTGAAAGTCACATGCAGGCACTTCGTGCTTTATCGCTCGGCTCCAGAGGCTTGAAAACAAATCAAATACATTTATACTAATAGGTTTATGAACCGTTAATTATAATAAAAAGAAACATTACGTAGTTCTGCAACGCAACCGAATTGAGATCCTCCTCCTTTTTTTGAAGTTGGTTAAAAAGTTTCAAACTGTTTCGTTACAAACTGAACGTTTGAATTTTTTATACAACTTTAAATACTATGTCAAAAAATCTTGAAAAAGGCAGTTTTAAACATATAAATTCACTACTCCTTCTGAACTACAAGCGATATTTACACGGTTCTTTCGAAAAAAGATTGATAATAAATATATCTAAGAACGTTTGAAGTTTCGATACGATGATTCGTTTTGAAACTATGAATTTTTATTCAAAATGCCGCGAGAAAGTATATGTGCTCAGTATGTGTGCTCAGTATAGTGGTGACCTTCGAGCGGGAAGGCTGTGTCGCTTGCTGCCGCGATCTGCTTATTATTTAAAATAAAATGCAATAGTGTAAGATACGACTAACGACATTTTTTTCTGGAATTATACCTGCGCCTAAAGTTATTTAATAGCAATTATTTCTGTAACGTAATAATGTGTCACGAGCAAAAGCTAGTTTATAAATAATCTTATCGTTTGCTTTTGACACGCACGCTTCGCATGTGAGTTATAGACACTATGTATAGTACCTATATTTATATATAATCGGTCTATCTTTAACTTTCTGCTCATATTTACGTGGTAAGTGACTAAACATTAATAAAGTGAACAGCAAAAGTAATTACATATGTTTGGATAGGATTACAAAGTTACATATACAGTTTCTCTATCTCGAAAACTGGAATGAAATTTCGGTATGTCACAATTATTTACTTAATGAACGAAACGCTAATCGTGGTCAAAATTTGAAGCTTCTGAGTTTGCTAGAAGTACCTTAGAATTTTGATGTTCGATAAGTATGTCAGTGATGATTTTAAGGCACTTTGACATTCGATAGTTCTTAAACTACTCGTTCAAAGTAAATGTAATTTAGGAATATACATAGTTCTACTATACTCTCATGGTCCCTAAAAATACAAGGCTCCTAGTTTTATTATAACATATTTTATTATTTTAATGATTATGAATATATGACATGTTTTTAATTACTATCAATCTGTTTCTGTTTTAACCTATGACATTGTATAATTACCGATTCAATTTGAACTTTCTATTTCCATCGTGTTCTATTTGTAATTTAATTTAATTTAGCAAATTGTATTTGCATGCATTTAACTATGTTTTATTGCAAATAAATAATTGAGTATCCAAGTTGACCTGGTTGAGTTGTTGAACCTGAATGACTTCGAGAAAATATGGTTTAACTGCCGCCGTGCCCTTTTTTCCTTGTCTTGCTCGACTTGGCGGGGGCATTGCCCCCAAGATTAAAAATACACAAGTCAGGAAATAATACATAAAATAATAAGTTTTTGAGAAAAAAGGACATTTTATGTACTCCTTGAGAAGAATTCCAAGGAGCTCAAACACAGCGGGTTTATATGTATCTTGTGCAGTTTAGAAGTTAATATGGTGACCTTCTGTCTCCATCATCATGTCAGCTCGGTGGTACGGTACAACTAGTGGCCCTGTGAGCTGTAGACCTCACAATTTTTTTTTCTAATTTCAAAACTCCAATATCTGACACGACAAAAAAATCTATAAAATTATCGAACCTGCTCACAATATTTCACGAGAATCAGATGAGATATGCGACCTGTAGAGGAGAACAACCGGAAATCCGGACATCTGGACATACGAAATATTTTTTGTCGAAGCTGAAACGGAGACCTTCGTTTCACTCGGTCGATAAAATAGCATTGTCACCGAACTTACATAAGTATACCAAATTTCGCTCAATCGGTTAAGGATCACTGGTCTAAAATTAAGTTGCATGATTTGTCCCACACATATACCCACATACAAGTAACTCCTAAAAACAGGGCAAGATAAATACACACATGTAAAAAATAATGAATTAGGTACAATTTAAAAAATGCACTGCAGACAACGCATAATGAATGTGAACATGAGCAAAAACTTTAAAAAATTACTTTGACAGCATTTTACTTATAAAACGATTTTGTAGAATACTAAACAAAACCTAGCTGACACTGTGTTTTTTGTCATCCCTAGTGCATAGATTTTCACGGATCCTGTGTACCAATAATTCCATTGATTATTCTGCGTCATGAATAGGAAAACAGAGTTGTTATGCATACCAAAACCCTATCTGGAGCAAAACAATTTCTACACTGATTATATCAAGTCAGAAACATTAAAGTCGAAAATAGTCCAATGTTTACGTTTACATAGCATACTCGTATGATGATATGCATTAGGGATGTCACAAATATTCGCATTCGCATAAGCAAATGATTCAAATTTCACATTATCGTGATAAAATGTAACGAAAGTTTCAGCTTCGGCAAAAATGCTTTCGTATGTCCGGCCCGCGGATTTCCGGATTTCCCGCTGTTCATGACCGCTACAGGTCGCGCTTCTCAACCATCAAAGTATGCGAATATTTTGCGAATGCGAATATGTGCAAGTCGCGGAATGTGAGATTGAGCGACGGGCGTGTGTCACCCGCCGCCGAAAAAGCCGAATCGCACATGCGTAGAGCACGCCAACCCGTATCACGTGATTAGTGTTGGCCAATAGAAAGCACTTTTACTTTGGTAGTGTTTTGTGATTGCTTTATCCGTAGAAAGAGGATCCTATCCTATAGAAGGAAGGCTAGCGTACAACCAAAAGGGACGGAGTTATGGTAGCCTGACTACATTTAAATGTATCAGAAGACTGATACATCCTTTAGCACGATTGTGACATCCCATCCTTACTTACGTTATA
Source organism: Notocelia uddmanniana (assembly GCA_905163555.1). NCBI lineage: Eukaryota > Metazoa > Arthropoda > Insecta > Lepidoptera > Tortricidae > Notocelia > Notocelia uddmanniana. The sequence continues at coordinate 11,070,984 of LR991061.1, read as the reverse complement.
TGAATATGAGGTGACAGTAATTGCAGTCATCGATGATGTTTCGATGACGGTGACAAATATTACGGCCTTATACGCGAGATATTGTCTATACTTACATCTATTTCACAAATCTTTGTCTATGTGTGTGTGTGTATTGCCGGCTCCAGTCTTATTCTTACTTCATGGCTTGATGCAGCTTGTGTTTTACATTTGGTGATTATTTCTTTACATTCGCAATATTCGCATTCGCGAATTGATGGAAATCACGTTCGTGACATCCCTATATGCACCACGTGCATGGAAATGTGCTGAAGAAATGCATGACGGGTATTACAGAAAAAAGCATGACTAGGGTTAAATAGTGAACGTTACTTCACGTTTCGTTTAACCTGGTATATCATGCATTTTTCAAAATTTGATTTGTGGGTCACTTCGTACGTTCTCACAGTGAAAATAAATATGAAAGCTACTAGAGATCTCATATTATTGTCACTTTGACACGAAGTGGCCTAGAATTCAATTTGGTTGACTGTACCTACCGATACAAATCAAAAACATGGCAAATAAATATTATTCTTATAAAATACTTATATATATATGGGTACTTAATTCTAACATTTTTTGAAAATTCATGGGACCTACAGTTTTCAAGTATATATACGAAATAACTGACAACTTAGAAAAGCTGAAAAACCCCCGACATTTTCATTTCAAAGTTCAAAATCTCATAAACAGCTAATCCGATTTCGATAAAACATGTTTAAGAACCATCGCCAGAAAACATGCTTTCAAATAAAAAGAATCGGCCAAGAGCATGTCTTGCCATGCTCAGTGTAGGGTTCCGTAGTTACTATAGTTTGAATATTATCTCCGTCTTTATCGCACTTATAAGACCTCCAATCTTGTTATATTAGGGTGCGTTTTTTAAACACATGCGGTATTACGGCATAACGCGTTACAATGTTATAACATACATTCTCAACTAGCAAAACAGTCACAGAATACGCACATTATAAGAGTGGTATGCTCATAACGCTCTCATAAGTGTTTTGTAAAATATCGTCGCGCTTATAACTGTCTTAGACAAGCTAATACGGACTAAAGAATGCTCTGTCTTATTGTTAAACCTTCATGTTTATTTTATTAGTAATACCGTCACCCTGTAATGTTTTCTTTTAGATACGTATTTGTTTTATATTCGCTATACTGTCAATTCCACTGTTCTTATTCCATGTGCGTCAAACTATTATTTTAATATACTATTTTTATCTTCAATAAAATCCACGTTGTTTTTCCTCACATAATAAGTGGTTATGGGAGCCCATCGCTTTGAAGATAATTAGTATTAATTTTACGACAGTGGGATCACCTTCGACGTCAACTCAACTTCGATCGGAGGTACAGTTAAGTTCCAGCCAATCCTTCTCTAAACTTATGGGAAAGAACTTCAACAACTGGCTCTTTAGCATCGAATGCTTGCTAACAGACCTAGACCTTTGGGAGGTCTGTACCAAAGAAGCCAATCTGGAAGATCCTGCCCAAAATAAGAAGGATGCACGTGCGAGAGCAAAAATTTGTCTCTCTTGTGACGAATCGGTATACCCTGTAATAAGGTCAGCAAAAAGTGCATTTGAAACTTTAAACTGCCTCAAAAAGGCATATGCTGACAGCGGCCTAACAAGAAGGCTTAGCCTCATGAAGGCATTATTGGCCAATCAATACAGCGGAAATATGCAGGAGTACGTCAACAAGGCACTAGCAACGCAACAGGAACTAGAAGGAATCGATGCAGCAGTAGACGACGAGTTCCTGGCGATCATAATGCTCGCCGGTCTGCCTGAACATTTCAAGCCCCTAGTTATGACACTAGAACATGCGAACCTGAAAATTACTTCGGATAACGTGGTCACAGCTCTTCTGAAAGAAGATTCTCGGGCTATATCCAGTACCCAACATCGTGCACCAGCCTCACTTCCTGGACCTGCCGTGTTACACGTCAACGCCCCAAAAAGCAAGCTTTTTTGTAAATATTGTAAAAAGTTAGGGCATAAAGTATCAGACTGTAGGAAAATTAAAAATAAGAAGAATGATTCGGCGATCATAAAATCATTTAATACATCCGAATTCACACTTTCATCTTGTTTTCCTAACATTCCTCTCACAGGCACAGGTCATCAACAGGAGTGGCTGATCGACTCTGCAGCAACTTCTCATATGAGTAACAGGCGAGATTGGTTCTCCAGCATGAAACCACACATGATGCCGATTACCGTTGCCAATAAGGAGCAAATTTTGAGTCATGGGAAAGGTACTGTAAATATGTATATATCCGATAGTGTAAATACAATCAGTAATGTTTTATATGTCCCTGGGCTAGCTACAAATTTATTATCGGTTCCCAAATTAACCGAAAATGGTTACTATGTTTTATTTACATCACAAGGCGCAAGGCGCAAGCATCTTTCCTAACGGGGGATGTCAAGTGACAAGTCCTGTCATCGCCACAGGTTCTGTAAATAAAGGTATGTTCAAACTAGACGTCAGTTCTAGTACCTCACATGCCATGTGCACTACGAGCAAAGAGTCTGCTATGTTGTGGCATAGACGTCTTGGACATTTAAACGCCAAATCCTTAAACATTCTAAAAAATAGAAATGTTGGCATAGACTTTTCAAAAAGTATAGTTGAAAAATGTGTTCCCTGCCTTCAAGGAAAACTTTCGAGAAAACCTTTTCCGAAATCTACAAGTAGGTCGAGTTGCGTTCTACAGTTAATTCATTCGGATTTATGTGGTCCCATGAGTACGCAATCTTTCGGTGGAGGTTTATACCTTCTGACTTTTACAGATGATAGCAGTCGTAAAACTTTTGGGTATATCTTAAAATCGAAAGATGAAGTATTTGGCCAGTTTGTGGAGTTCAAGCACCTCGTAGAAAATCAAACCGACAAAAAAATTAAAACCTTGAGAACCGACAACGGCGGTGAGTACGTCAACCGTAATTTGACTACCTTTTTAAAGGAGAACGGGATTGTTCACCAGACCACTGTACCGTATAATCCGCAGCAAAACGGGATTTCTGAACGTGGAAATCGTACGATTATCGAGAAAGCGCGGTCAATGCTTCAGAATTCGCAGCTACCAAGAGCTTACTGGGCAGAAGCGGTAATTACCGCTATTTATATAAAAAATCATGTTCCCACGCAAGCTCTGAACAACCGGATTCCGGAAGAGGTTTGGACAGGTAGGAAAGTCAACTTATCACACCTCAGGATCTTTGGTTGTGAAGCGCATGTCCTAATACCAAAAGAAAAACGTACGAAGCTTGACGCCAAGACCAAACAATGTGTGTTCGTTGGATATGCAACGGAAACCAAAGGTTACAGCTTAGTCGATCCTACTAATCCTCGAGCGATAATAATCGCAAGAGATGTCGTCTTCATAGAGGATAAAATCCAGATACAGTCCAACCCAAATCCTCCTCACATCGAGATCGAAGTCCCACCCGAACCACCACAAGTCCAAATCCAAATTTTTGAAGAACCTGTTCCTACACAGGATGATATCCAGCCTGAATCATTAGCTCCAGAACAGCCTCAACCTGACATCTCAGAACCAGAGAGTCAAGACATGTCTGATCCTGGACCTATTTCCGAAGAATTACCTGAACGGAGATATCCTGCCAGAGACAGACGCCCTCCTGAGAGGTTCATACAGGTTTGTGCAGTCAATATGACCTCTGATCTGGAACCAGAAACTTTTAAAGAAGTTTCAGATCATCCTCAAAAGGATGAGTGGCTGAAAGCTATGCAGGCGGAATACGATTCTTTGCAAAAACATGGAACATGGATTCTTGTTGATAGACCCAAGGATCGTAAGACGACCAAGTGTAAATGGGTCTTCAAAATGAAAAAGGACACAAGTGGTCAAATTGTTAAATACAAAGCCAGATTGGTGGCTAAAGGGTTTACACAAGTGGCATGAGTGGACTACGGGGAAACTTTTTCGCCAGTAGCAAGACTCTCGTCAGTACGACTTCTGATGGCATTTGCAGCAGAACTTAACTGTCAAATTGACCATCTTGATGTTGAAACTGTGTTCCTTAATGGAGATTTGGAGGAAGAGATTTTTATGGAGCAACCCGACGGTTTTTCAACGGATCCTAAGCAAAAAGTTTGCTTACTTAAAAAGTCACTCTATGGCTTAAAGCAAGCTCCACGCCAGTGGAATAAGAAGGTATGCGAAGCCATGTCTTCTTTCTCGCTTACCCAAGCCTCAACAGAGCACTGCATATACTACACAAGGAAAAGTAACGAGTTACTAGTTGTAGCTGTCTTTGTTGACGACTTTTTTGTTCTGTCAAACAGTGACAAATTAAAGACGAAATTTAAAACCAATCTCCAAAAGATGTTTACAGTCAAGGATCTGGGACCCGTAAAAGACTGTCTTGGTATGAGGGTAACCCAAAGCCAAGGACGAATAACTCTCGATCAAACAAATTATATCGAGAAATTATTACAAAAATACAATATGACTGATGCCATAACTGTCACCACACCGATGGAACCTGGCCTTAAACTGGACTTACCTAAGGAAGGTGAGGAAATTGCATGTTCCTTACAGAGAGCTTATCGGATCATTAATGTATGTTGCAATTGGCACCAGACCTGATATAGCTCATACAGTGTCGTACCTATCCCAATTCAACACACATTACGGGGGGGTACACTGGAAAGCTGCAAAGCGAGCTCTCAGGTACCTCAAAGGTACCAAGGATATGAAGCTTCATTTCCTCAGAGGTCACAAGAATGTCACGGGATATGCAGACGCAGACTTCGGTAATAGCATCATCGACCGAAGATCCTTTACAGGGTACGTCTTCATGATGAGCGGAGGACCAATCTCGTGGGAAGCGCGCAAACAACGTACTGTCGCATTATCTACTACGGAGGCTGAGTACATGGCATTGGCAGAAGCATGCAAAGAAGCCATTTACCTCAAAACCCTCATTCATGAAGTCTTCGCCATCAGTCATCCCATGATCATTCACTCAGACAATCAAAGTTCCATCAAACTTGCACATAATAGCACGTATCACGCCCGCACAAAGCACATTGACATCAAGCACCATCTCATACGTGACGCATTATCACACCACGACCTCCATATCGAGTTCATCCCTACGCATAATATGATTGCCGACATTCTGACCAAATCTTTGGCTAAAATAAAACACTACAAGTGTACAAGTAGTCTAGGTTTAGGTTAGATTAGGTGTACATAGTAGGTATTAGGATGTGTATAGTTAGTTTTAGGCGGGTGTATATACAGGATGTTTTTTTTATTCCAAGTGTTAATTTTATTTCATGTGTACAGTGTGTGTTTGATATGTTTATTTTACTTGTATATATGAATATATTAGCAATTTATACAGGGTGTTCATATTACGGGGGGGGGGGGTGTTAAACCTTCATGTTTATTTTATTAGTACTGTCACCCTGTAATGTTTTCTTTTAGATACGTATTTGTATATTCGCTATACTGTCAATTCCACTGTTCTTATTCCATGTGTGTCAAACTATTATTTTAATTTACTATTTTTATCTTCAATAAAATCCACGTTGTTTTTCCTCACATAATAAGTTTTATTACCTGTCTCATATATATATATACAAGAGCATTTTATAATACTATTATAAGCTTCTTACTCCTACAGTAATTTTTACGAAGACTCATTGCACTTCAGATAGCCCGTTCTTATAACAGTCGCAGAATGCGCACTTTATGAGAGTGGTAGGCTTATAGCACTCTTATAATTGTTTTGGAAGATGTCATCGCTCTTATATTAGCCTTGTACAAGCTAGCCGTAGTCAAGAACGCTTTGTCTTATTACCTAGTCTCATACGAGTATATGTATATAAGAGCATTTTATAATACTATTATAAGCCTCTCCCTCCTACAATAACATTTACGAAGCCGCATTGCACTAGAGAAAACCTGTTCTTATATCCCCATTCTTTAAGCTCAGTTGATTTTATAATATATTTGCTAAATGCTGTTGTACGAAAATCAGACTAATATCAGCATAGCCTGAGAGCAGTGTAAATAGGCTGATGAGGTAAAGCACAGAACTCTAATTAATTCAACATGGCCGTACCATTCGTACTCAGAGCTGCAGCGCTGAAAAATGCAACCATAAAAATGGCGACATTTTCAATACAAATAATTAAAAGAGAACATGAAATAACATATTTGATTAGGCGCATGAAGTTTGAAGTGTAAAACAGGGTCTACTTTACAGTAAATAATATATTCCCCGGCGAATACTTGCCATAAAACATAAACACGAAACACACCATCATCATCATCAGCCCACAGTCGTCCACTGCTGGGCATAGGCCTTCCCCAATTCGCGCCACCACACCCGGTCCTCAGCTCTCCGCATCCAACCGCTTCCCGCCACCCTCTTTAGGTCGTCGGTCCACCTGGTGGGAGGTCGTCCCACAGGGCGAGTCGTCCCCGGTCTCCACTCCAGAACTCGTCTGCCCCATCGGCCATCGGCTCTTCGACAAATATGCCCCGCCCATTTCCACTTCAGCTTACTTATCCTGAGCGCTATGTCGGTGACCTTGGTTCTCTGTCGGATATCCTGATTCCGGATTCTGTCCTTCAGAGAAACTCCGAGCATAGCCCTCTCCATAGCACGCTGAGCGACTTGGAATTTATGGACGAGGCCTTTGTAAGCGTCCACGTCTCGGCCAGACAAACACACACCAGATAATAACCAACAAGTAATTAAATAGCGAAATAAGTTTGAGCTAGTTTGTTTTTTTTATTATTATCAAGTGCACTTTCACACAAGCTGGACTGTCAGAATGTTTCAGATACCGTGTGATCTTAAAAAAATTCACAGATCTCGTGCACTACACGACCATCAAGGTACATAAAAAAATGCATTACATTTGCTAACGTTATGCCAATTTGGTTGATATATAATATATAAACATAGCTCACATACAAAATTCCTATTAAATTATCAATTTTTAAAGCGCAGCCAAGTTACGGTAACCACATAAAAAGGCATTTGCCACTTTACTAATATTCACGCAAGATAACGGCGACTTCAAATTAACTCGACCTCCAAACTCCGACTATAACTATAACAAGAATTTTCAAAGTAGAATTCAACATGACACCCTAGGCCCCAGGAGAAGGATAAATTATATGATATCATAACCTTGATTATTTGTTTAATTTTCTCGCAATCGAAGTGAAAAGCAGATGTATAAAACTCATTTTATCCTGCGGCTCGGGTCGATAAATTGTCTCGGATAAAATGGCTTGTATTATGCAATCTCAATCAACTATTTTATTTGCCAAGGTTTTGGAAGATATTGGTCTTCCAAAACATCATTGACTTATCCACGAATTGCTATTTCCCGGGCACTGCAATAATGTGCTATTGTTGTCTCGAACTAGAATTAATAATAATTTATTATATATAGAAACACCACCACCACCACCACCATATCAGCCCTAGGACGTCCACTGCTGGACATAGGCCTCCCCCAATTTCATGGGGGGTAAATGCCATAATCGCCACGCTTGGCATGCGGGTTGGCGATCGCAGTATCTCCACCGCACTCATGGAATGCTGCTGCCCATTCCCCGGTGGTCTTGGGTTATAGAAACAATACATGTTTAATTTAAACAATTTGAAATATAACACTAAAACTAACCACAATTGTACAATTGTGTTGATTTAAAAAAAAATATATTACCTACTAATAGTCGTTCTGACTTTTTGACTTCTTTCAAAAAGGTTAGGCTACAGCGCAAACCCTTGACCCGATCGTCTTTGTTTTAGCCTCAAATTGTAGCCGACTAAATTGTCCAGAGGAGTTTTGATCAAAATTTTGATATCATTCTTCGTTTCCAAAATATCGAGTGCCAAAATGAAAAAATCGGAGGAAATTGAATTTTTTTTTCACTATTCCGGCCCAATCTTTTTTCTTTCTGAATTTTCTCAAATAATTCTCTTTGCATCTTACACATCTCGTAAATCCGCGTCTTTTGAGCCTAGTTTGAATATCATACCTTCACAACTCTCTGAAATATAAGGGGATCGCACTATTTCGTGAAATGGGACCCTATACTGGAGCGAACGAAAAGACATTTTCAATGTCAAAACTAAAGAAGCCTGTTTAGGCTCACAAGATTCTAACGTTGGACCAATATAAGCCTATGTAGACTTAAAATATACTTACATAAAAGCGATATTAGCCTAAGGCAGCTTAAATTAGTTTTTGCAAGATTACTTTAAATGTGAACAGCATTTAGTTAGACTGATATTAGAACAATATTAAAATAAATACGCTTACAATTTGTGCCCAAATCCGGGCTTATACGGTGATATAGAATCAATGTAAAGCGAAAAAAATTAGAGACTGTTGTATGAGTGGTTTTTGCTAGTTGGGTTATGACAGCCCTCCGACGATTGTCAAACGCATTAAATGCCATAAGTTCTGACAGCCCTCCAACGATTGTCAAACGCATTGAATGCCATAAGTTCTGACAGCCCTCCAACGATTGTCAAACGCATTGAATGCCATAAGATCTGACAGCCCTCCAACGATTGTCAAACGCATTGAATGCCATAAGTTCTGACAGCCCTCCAACGATTGTCAAACGCATTGAATGCCATAAGTTCTGACAGCCCTCCAACGACTGTCAAACGCATTGAATGCCATAAGTTCTGACAGCCCTCCGACGATTGTCAAACGCATTTGATGCTATAAGTTCTGACAGCCCTCCAACGATTGTCAAACGCATTGAATGCCATAAGTTCTGACAGCCCTCTAACGATTGTCAAACGCATTGAATGCCATGAGTTCTGACAGCCCTCCAACGATTGTCAAACGCATTGGATTGCCATACATACTGACAGCTGTCAGTGCCATTTAAGTTTAAGTGGCACTGCGCAGGGCACATTGCATGTAGAACCAATGGCTGTTGGGCGGAATGGTTCTCGAGTGGCGACCGAGTACCGGAAGGCGCCGCGTGGGCAGAACCCCTACAAGGTGGACTGATGACCTGGTAAAAGTCGCGGGGGTCCGCTGGATGCGGGTGGTGCGAGACCGGTCATTTTGCCACTCTTTGGGCTCCCCCTTATGGCTTATGTTCAGTAGTGTCCTTCGGCTGATGTGATCATATATTATGTTGACAAACAGTGTGTTTACGCTTAGTGCGTGAACGTGGCCTTAGAGTACCTAATGCATATCACTCAGATACGCAAGTTTATAGACCAAAATATAAAGAAAATATTCAGTTAACGCCTATAAAATGGGCTCGATAAAACCATCAGCTTAGATTTATACGACTTTTTAACTCCCCTTTAATTGTCAGTTATATTTTACGACTACCGCAAAAGTATCTATTCTCGTATTGCTATAGTGAAACGTCAGGAATTGTTAAACAGCACGAGGAACCAGCCAATGTAAATATTATGTGTGTGTGTGTTCTATGTTCACTATGTTCAATGAGTACACGTAATAACAACGGGGACTACTTATAAGAGCTTATGACAGCTATTATAACTCTATTTTAGGGTTTAAGGTCTGTTTTAAACTATCCTTAGGTATACAGCTTATGAAGAGCAATTTAGAGATACCTACGCAAAGAGAGTTTGAGAGTAGGTATTTTGGCAACGTAGACCTGTAGCGCCGGTGATATTTTAACCTCTACGTTTCAATCATTCTAATGTCACGTATTTTCCTTCTTGTACATAAAATATGTACAGATCTAGTATCGCCTAAACTCAAAATACGACTACTCCCGAAGTAGGTAGCTATGAATTATCGTATTAAGGTTGGGTTGCACCAAACCGTCTGTAATCGTAAGTTGTGTTCGTAAAAATTTGAATGTATGGAAAGTTTGACAAGTTTCTATGGGATGACAGCTGCCGGCGCCATATTTAACGTTGATCGGTCTGTGATCGTAAGTTGGTGCAACTCAGCCTTAAATGATTGACAAGTTCATGTGTAATCAAATTTCGAACGTTAGAATGAAAACTGGTAGTATTATCACTTGTTCGAGTCTAGTCGAACTTATTCCGAATTTAGTAAATGGGAAAGCATTATATTTACTACATCTGTACTTATTGAATCTCATACTTTAATTTGTGTTATATTTGACCGCTTGAGACAGATATTACTAATTAAATAACACAGTAAAATTACATTGAAAAATATAACGGTATCGTATCTACTTAAGAGGGGGCATAACGCCAGGAAAAAAGTAGAATTCACCCGCGCGTCCCGCGCCTGGCCCCGCTGTGCGTAAAGGCGATGCGTCTGTTGCTGCCTCGCTCACTCTGCATAGTATATGCCCATCCAGACAGATGAAACATGATTATTTAAGCGACAGTTATGTTTATTTGTTAGGTACAATTGGAAATTAAGAACGTCCATAGACTACGGTGTTAATTAGAAATTAAGAACGTCCATGGACTACGGCGTCAATTGGGCATTAAGATAAGTCTCCCTGACAGCCGCGCGACCGCGTTAGGTATTTGATTGGGATATTGAAGTCTTTATCGATCGTGACGTAAGCGCTGGCAGCCTTTTGCATGTCCTTCCGCAATCCGAACGCCCATATTCTGACGTGTAGCAGCCATATTCTAGGTGAAACGATTGCAACCTCTTTTAAATATGTTATAGTTTTGAAGTCATCAAAAAAGTTATTACTTACGAGTAGGTAAGTAAATTTATAAATGCTTTTAGGAAATGGTACGTACAGACTAACAATCGTTTTTAACTAGCAACCCACCCCGGAATCTAGCGGATTATGCTTATATATATATATATATATATACAAAGGTAAATGAAGTATAAGTTAATTGACAAAAGCTAACGCAAAATGACTGTGAAAAATATGACAGTTTGATACAAAATCCGCGCCAGCTTTTATGAATCGACCTATTATATGGCTACAATAAAATCGGCCAAGAGCATATCGGGCCATGCTCAGTGTAGGGTTCCGTTCGGTATATTCCCAATGAACTTGCTTTAAAAAGATCAATAACAAGCAAAAGAGAATACCTTCACAGCGTTTCATACGTCTTTTACTAAGAAGGGAAGACTTTTTACGATAGCTGAAAAACAGCTCGACTGATCATGTCCGCTATAGTTTTCATTCAGTCTTTATTAAATTTTACTTTCATGATTTTTTTCATATTTTTTGGACCCATAGTTCAAAAGTTAGAGGAGGATTCATTTTTTTTTCTCTTGAAAGGAATAGTTCAAAAAATATTCACTTATCAAAAAGTGTTTGATGAAGACCTCTATTTATTTTGAAAGACCTATCCAACAACCCCCCACACCATAGGGTTGAAGCAAAAAAAAAGCGCCCACTTAGTAAAGGCATGAACAGTAGGGTAGACCGGGGACAATAGAAACACGTCATGATTGAAACAAGTCAAATTTCTCGAAAACTATAATACGTACGCGTCTGACGCAACATTCAGAACATGCGGTTGGTCATAATTGAATCCTTGGCCAGAGTGCTCGAGCGCCGGTACGAGACGGGAGTATCTACGAGCCAAGCCAGTTTTTCGCGGTAAAAAGTAAGTATTTGTGCTCTCGTATATTCTCTTATAACTTCGTTTACTCTTGTATTTTGGCTAATCAAATTATTTTGGTGTTATAGTTAGGAATAAACGAATGTTTTTAATGGCCGTTGATCAGCGTTCGAGTTTTTTTTATATATAATATTTGTCATTGAAGTGAAAAACGTGGTGTGGGGACGATAGAAACAACTTGCCTGTGGACGATTGAAACGTTTCAATCGTCCTCGTGTTTTAGTCGTCCCCAAAAGTAAGCGACTTCAAAATATAAGGTTCTGTATTCGATGCACATGTTTGTTATATTAATCTTCACATTTATTTGTGTAGTTTTTGGCCTAGTTGATAAATAATGGATGTAAGTTTTTTTGTTTTCAAACACAGCAGTTTTTTTTTCAAATACTGCAGTTTTTTATTCGGCATTATGTGAACATTTGTTTTTAACCGACTTCATAAAAAAGGAGGTTCTCAGTTTGACCCGTATGTTTGTATTTACGTTTGTTTGTCCACAATTAACTCGCGTTCGGTTAAACCGATCTTGATGCGGTTTTTAGAAAAGTATATGTCACATTTTTGAGAAAGTTTTTGTGCATGATATTAACAAATGGTTATTAATAGCTTTCAAAAACAAGGAGGATTTCAAGCTAACATGGTCACTAAGGTTGCTTGTAGGTATACAACACAACAAATGGTTTGTAACTTTTAATGCGACAAAGACACAAGTTTTTAAATCGATTTTTAAAGACTTAGAACAGCCCTGAAAGTTTAGTGAAAAGGGGACTTTACTGTCAGTGCCCCTCTTGTATTCTTTTCTGTGCGCTCGGTATCGGTTTGAAAGACGTGTCGGTACTTGTCGGGGCGTATCAAAGGATTTGTTCTCTCATTGACTCGTGGCGTCGGCTCTGTGCGCTCCCTCACTCGCTGCGCACCCGCTTGAATTCAATCGTGTCGGTCGTCAGTTGGTCATCGAACTTGTGTTTTGTTTGTACGTGCGGAAGGTGCTGATACTGTAATGATCAACCTCATGATGATGAAAGAGAAAAGCCTATTGCAAATACAGACACAGAAAAAGAGACCTCTGTTCCTACGACTAAAAGAAAAATTCCTGCATGCTCTTATTGCGGTTAGACAGGCCACAGAAATCAAGTCAGAAATGGAAAATACTTTTGTAAAAAACGTCATTCTGAATTATCATAAAATGCGTGTTATTAGAGTAAGGTAAATCATCAATAATTGATCACCATTAGGAGTAAGCTAGTAATAGACAATTTATACCAATTCGTGTCCTTAGAGATTTATAGTAACTTAATAATAATAACATGTTTGATTTCTAATAATGATAATAACAAATTTGTATTTTGTAGTAAGTCTTATTCTTAACAATGTCACTAAACATTTTACGTCCGACACTAAGGTCCCTTTTCAAATACGTTAATCATTTAGTGTTTGCCGACCCAAAATTATAGGTTTTTGGTAAGAGTTTAATACTAAAGTGTTCTAAAATTAAAACTATCAAAATCGTTGTTATCAGATGATATCACTAAATATTTTACCACTAACAATAAGGTCCCTTTCAGAAAATATAAAGTGGTTGTACCAACTTTTTACTAAACTTTATCTTGAATTTTGAGACTTAAAAAACTACTTTTTTAATATTTCTTGTATTAATTTGATCTCATTTGGCTATGTTTTAGCGTAGTAGATATATATGTTTGTTGATTTTGACTGTTTAATTAGATTTATAACCACAAAGCTATTTTTGTTAAAATAAATATATTTTTATAATAGACAACGTTGATTCAAATCGAAGTAGTTCTTATTGAGTGTTTAATTACTTATAATATTTACTCCTTCTATAATATGTAATGGAAATACACTATAAATAGGAATCTAAGTAAAAAATTCAGCATTTTTTTTTACTTTATGCACTTTGCCAAGGTAAACTATACGAAAACAGATATACAATTACAAAATTGTACTTGAAACCTGAAAGCCCATACAATCTACTCCTCAAATAGCATATTATCTATGTAACTTGCAAGAATAACATACTTCAATTGGGTTTATAAGTTTGAATTCAATTTTCTCATAATCACCTTTTCTGACTTTTGAGTTTCAATTATAAAAAAATATATCTATTAAACCTACATGCATGTTTGATATGGTTCGATAGCTCAGTGTATGTAGATTATGGTGATATACATAACTCAATACCGACAGTAAGGTCCCTTCCCGCTGATAAGGCCACATATTGGTTTGTCGCGTCAGTTTTTGGAAAAAAGTATTTTTCTGCGGGCGGATGTCGATTTCTCCCCCTCTACAGGTCGCATTTATCAACCGATTCTAGTTACATTTTGTAAGTAGGTACGATAATTAAATAGAATTGTTTTTGTCGCCTCAGTTTATGAAAATTATCAAGAACAATTTATATTCTCAATGATTTCGTGTGTTTCTGCTGGCGGATTTCGGTTTCCGCTCCTCATCAGGGCGCATTTTTCCACTGATTCTCGTAAAATATTCTTTCTTTGTTTGTCATGTAAAATTTTGAAAAGTAAAATAAACACACTCACGAGGTCTACACAGCTCACAGAGCTACTAGATTAGTGGTTTTAAATGTGGACTGGTATATGGTAGGTGTCGCTACGGAACCCTTCTTTGTAGGTGATCCGACACGCACTTGGCCGGTTTTTTCTTTTGGAGTGTTTCCGAAAATTTTCACTTTATCAAAAAATTTTTGATGAAGACCTCTATTCATTTTGAAAGACCTATCCAACAACAACCCACACCATAATGTTGAAGCAAAAAAAAATGTCACCACTTTACGTGTAGGAGAGGTACACTTAAATTTTTTTTTTTAGATTTTGTTTTACCATTTTGTCAGATTTATTGCTTTATAAATCCATGCCAAATTGCAGTTTTCTAGCACTAACAATCACAGAGCAAAGCCTCGGACAGACAGACGGACAGACAGACAGACAGACGGACATGGCGAAACTACTGGGGTTCCTAGTTGACTACGGAAACCATACATTTAGTGTAATAATTTGACTTGGAGTAAGACTCATACGTAAGAGAAATTCATCGTCTATATTTGCATATACTACACACAATCGTTTAACCGAGGTTGACTGCCGTGCAATGATAACGTTGTAATTTGAACTGTAAAGTTTGTAACATAAGGTAGATATTAGATTTTTTGTTGAGAAGTTTACATCAAACTTTTACTTGCCATTCATAAACTATAGTGTTGGGTTTTATAAACTCAACGTTTTATTTGGGACACACTCTTGTTGATACTATTATATTTACTTCGCAGTCTTGAGCGCTCCCTACACAGTCCTCTCGTCTCAGTGGAGCGATCGGGACTGGCTCCGCCCGTGAACAGCAACAGCAGATATACTGCGCCGCGCGGAACGTGCGACGGAAGAGACGGTATCGCGCGGAAGAAAAAGGGCTTATGCGCCAAATATGTTTTACCTCAATAACTCAGAAAAATTACAACATTTTGATAAATCGCTAATAACAAAAATTTATTATGTCGAAAGGTATTTTATGTATTTTTTTTACTTCGATAGTATGCAAGGTAACGTCACACAATTGAAATTAGGTGAAAATTAGACATGTTTTGACGATTCTTTTCTATCGAGCCAACTTTAGTTTTTAATGGTTTTGTTCAAAGTCAAAAATAGCAAATATGATCTAGTTTTCGTGTAATTGGTTTTTTTGGCATTTAGACTTGATTATGATAGGTAAATATTCAATCTGCGAACTGCAATTTGGCGTGGTACCCCCTCTACCGAATTTGTGTCATTTTCGTCCAGCGCATTACCTAGTTACTGTGGATATAGCACAAACTCGAGTAATGAATAACGACCGATACAATTTATGAATAATGTTAATAATTATACTATTATGTGATTATATGTCCTAAGTACGTACCTATACTTACCTAAACTAATTAATTTTCTTTTCAACGTGTTTTACGAAAATCATTAAGAGAAAATAGTAGTTTTTTGATAGACATATATTTTTGTTATAGTTCTTAATCTTTTATCTCAATAAAGTTACTTCCTTAAGAGAAAGAAATATCATGGATGAATGTGAATTATTTGAACAACAGAAACCAGTGTTTTGAAATGCATGGCGCATTTTTAATGCAATCGGATACTTATTCGGAGCTATTTCGATATTGCTTAAATTACATTATTCCCATGGATAGAGATGACATAAACATCGATTACCACTTCCTCATTACCGTAAAATTTAAATTTAACTACATATCTAATATTTTTTGACACTACTATGCTGTTGAATAAAGAAAAACAGTTTAAATCACGTTTAAATGTATTTTTAACAAATACCAGTACCTACCAGTACTAACTACCACTAACATCTTCTCCACCTAATGGATTCGCAAATTCCTAGTTTTATAATTTTAACGTATCATTGTAGTTAAAAGCGTAAGACAATAGAGTGGGTAAAAAATTAAGCAAACAAAAAGAAATAGAATCCATGTTCATGTAAAAAACTTTCCAAAAGTAATTCCCGTACCGGGAATCGAACCCGAGCCTCCTGGGTGAAAGCCAGGTATCCTAGCCACTAGACCATACGGGAGATAGCTTTGAAGTCGAATTTAAGGTATAAAAGTGAGGACAATGATCTAAACTTAATACGTCATTAATAACTATCTTTTTACTTTATTACGTGGTAACTTAACATACTTAAACCTTAAACAGATCGCAATAATTATCACAACATTAAATTAAGCATTAATTTTATTTATAATCGAGAGCCATCTAGCGGAATGTTGTAAGACTACCTGTATCGACGTTGACGGTTGGTTGCCTAAGTAAAAGTGTTATCTTAATTACTCTACTCAACACGAGATGGCGCACCCAGGCGGACTCGAAACTTGTTATAAACAGAATGTTCAGCACAAATTACCCAAAATCTCACATTCGAAGCCCCTAACATTTTTTATTTTTTTAAATGCCTAATTGTCTTACGTATAACAGCATACACAAAAAAATAAGGCTTCAAATGACACATTTTGGGTAAGGAAAAACAAATAAAAAACGTTATCTCCTTGACTTGTCAAATGTCACTTCGTAATATCACAAACCATTGACAAACTGTAACAAGCTTATTGTTAGCCAAAACTCAGCTTAACCGTAATTGATGTATGTACCTAAGTATTTACAGTAAATTCATACATTGTTATAGAGTTCCGTCCCTCAAAAGGAAAAAAAAACGGAACCCTTATAATATAAGATCACTCCGTCCGTCCGTCCGTATGCCACAACTACTTTGCTTAAAATCTACTTGACCGATTGAAATGAAAAATATGTAATTCGGTGACCCAAAGACGGATATGTAACGTAAATAATAGTAGTTTATGTGACTGTTACATAATGAAAGTCATTATACTTAAGGTTGTCTGGAAGAGATCGCTCTTTAGCGATAAAACCGCCTTTCGTTTGCCTCTACTTATTGTTATTATGTACTTACTGTACTGTGTCCTTTAATTGAGGTGTGCAATAATAGTACATTACTACAGAGGCCGGGACAAAAGGGGTTGCCGGCCGAAGACATATAGACGGCTGAGCGAAGCGAGGCCGGATAGGTCTAAGGCCGGCAGCCCCATATTTCCCGCCGAGGTATGTATAGTGCTTTTCTCAAACATGCAATGAAACAAACAACAAAAAAATCAAAGTTTTATTTTTAATACGCATAGTGGCAGAATGTCATGATGCCTTTGCCAAAAATTTATGTGGAATGGAAATTAAAAAAGAGGACTTTGCCGGCCTAGGCCTGCAACATTTGTATGAAATTGCATTAACGAGCTCTTGTCCTAGCCGCACCTGAAACGTCACACTTCGCAGCCTATTATAAGGAACATAACATCAATATTTCATTGCATGTTTGAGAAAAGAGTATTGTATTGTACGTTGTTTAACGAGGGGCGTAAGTGGGACATGCAATCCCATCATATTAATCACAATGTTTTTCATCACATTTGCGAGGAAATAAATAACTCCAAAACCAATCCAAATTGACGAAATCGACAACTTCACGTGGGGGGTTTATGTACGATATTGGGCTTAAGAAAATATCTCTCTAAAAGTAAAAAAAAAGTAAAAGTAGTTTATTCTTTAAATTAGGCAATTTACATGCACCTAGGAACATCAATAAACTACCACCGGTTCGGAAAAATAAACCTCTGCCACGAGAAGAACCGGCGTAAGAAACTCGGCGAAGTGTCATTTTTTTAAAACAGTTTACATTGTATACTTAAATATAAAATTACAGTCTCAGTTACTACAAAAATAACAATACTACAGTAGAAAACCTATTTTCTCTTATGCGTTTCATTGGCGCGCATAGACAACCCATTCGTTACCGAACTTGATAGACTCTAATGTCATTGCTGTCACCTAAGGGAGGCCATATTTTTAACCGACTTCAAGATTTCAAAAGAGGAGGTTATCAATTCGGTTGTATGTTTTTTTTTTGTTTTTTTTTTTTACTGTTTGTTACTCCATAACTCCGTCATTTCTTAACCGATTTGGAAAATTCTTTTTTTGATTGTAAGTATGTATATCCAAGTTGGTCCCGTTTTTGTCAAAACGCAGTTCTGATGATGTGATCCATGAGGAATTGAGGGAACTCCTCAAATCTTTAAGGCAAACATGTAGTGATTTTTGTGTTTTTATTTATTTATTTATTTATTAACATACACACAACCATTTATTTATTTATCAACAAGTCAAGCATTTTCATCCAAAAATGTGACATTGGATGAAGTGGAACTGCTGATGATGATCAGAACAGAACTCTTCAACGACGAAAAGTTCACGTTTGGCGATTTGTCCTCCTAGCTGTGTTTGTTAAGCAATTTCTATTTTCACGATTAATTTTTGTCATGCTTGATTTCTGATGATGGGATCCATGAGGAATTGAGGGAACTCCTCAAATCTTAAAGGCAAACATATAGTGATTTTTGTGTTTTTATCAACAAATCGAGCATTATCATACAAAAATGTGACAGTAGATGAAGTGGAACATTTTTTTTATTGTAATATATAAAGCTTTAACATTATTTAAAAAAAATAGGCGACAATTATCCAGCCACCCTCCCCCATATATCTGTGAAACTAATACAGGGCCTGACATTATAAAAAATGCAGAAAATAGTCCTTTACAGGAAAACCTACAAAAAGTCTTAAATCAAATGGTTTTTAAATTATCGCTGAAAGACTGCCTCGCCCCGACAAAACGACGTAAGTGCCGTGAATTTCCTATAACTTTTTTAATTCAAAGTACTGGGTAGTGGTTTTAAATGTGGAGTAGTAGGTTCAGGTTTTTCAAGCGCGCCCGAAACACACTTGGTTTTTTTTATTGTCATGATAAATACAGTGTCTCGGAATGAAAAGGTTCGTGACTTTCCAACTACATATTATATTTTAATGCCGTTCAGGTCGAAAAATCGTTACCAATATTTTAAATGCCATATTATTGACAGGCCTAAACATTAGTATGACAGCGTCTCATACCTAAATTAACATATGATACCTATACTCGTAATATCTAAAATTTTGATCGGGTACACAAAATATGGTCTCTAATAGGTCGCGGAGTCCGCTGGATGCGGGTGGCGCAGGACCGGCCATTGTGGCACTCTTTAGGGGACGCCCATGTCCAGCAGCGGACGTCCATCCGCTGATATGATGATGATGGTAATAACACAAAATATGAGGTCAAAAAACTTATTATACGGACCATTCTCAGCTAACTACCTATATACATAGTATATTAAAGTCAGCGAACCGGCAACAGATTTTACCCAGAGTTGTCAGCTGTGGCTACAACAGCTCATTCTACCCACACCGATTCGAAGTTGACGTTGACGGAGCTTCATGATTCATGATACAGTTTTTTGAAGCATTTTACAAGTCTTCGACCGAGAAAGTCGCTGAAATTTGTATTGTACAAATCCTGTGACCGCTCTTAGTCTGGGTTGGCTCTTAACCATTGGACCTTGTCTCTTTAACGTTGTTTCAACCGTCATACTAAATTTTAATGGACGGGTAAAAGCGACAAAGTACCAAAGTGTCCAGCTACTTATGAGTTCCTACCCGGCACGTGGACTATTATGGCATGACATCGTGAACCATTAGGCACGGTTGAAGACAGATAGATACCTACGAGTAACTAATAAGATTCGATACACTAACGTTCAAGCACGCGAAGTTTTTCATTGTTATCATTCAATGGCCTCTTGGTTGATACCTATAATATTCAAGGGATACCTACGTACGAGTATAATAGGTATGGCTGACGGGTGACTGACCAACTGTTATAGGTACAGAGGAATTAATAGACACTACTGCGATACAAATTATTATTACTTAGGTATTAGCTGTAAATGAAAAATAGATATATCCCTTTTGAATCATACCTAAACTAAGTAAAACTTGTACTATGGGTACTAGAAGACGATATACATACTTATATAGATAACTACATACTTAAATACATAGGAAACATCCAAGACCCAGGAACAATATTCGTAATAAATGCACAAATAATGCTCTGACCAGGATTCGAACCCGGCTTCGTAGGCAGGGTCACTACTAACTAAGCCAAAGTGGTCGTCATAATACATTACAAATAATACTTGGAATAAAAAATGTATATACATATCACTTTCGCTGACTGGACATATTTTTAGAGTTGCCTGTATTTGTACATTAATAATTTTTAAGAAAAAAACCGACTTTAATGGGGGAGGCCGGTGAAAGATTATTATACTTAGATGGTGCACTCTTAGATTCCATACAATAAAATAAAAATGGCTATAAGTATGTTTATAATGGTAGAAGACCCTCAATTCCTCATGGAATCATCTAAAAACCTTGCTTGCTTGACAAACAAAACGAAGAGAACAAATCGCCAAACGTGAACGTTGAAGAGTTCCGTTCTGATCATCATCAGCAGTTCCACTTCAGCAAATGTCACTTTTATGAATGAAAATGCTTGATAAGATCATGAAAATACTAAAATCACTATTTGTGTGCCTTTCACGTTTGAGGAGTTCCATCGATTCCTAATGGATCCCATCATCAGAACTCGAGCATGACAAAAATCAATCGTGAAAATAGAACTTGCTTAAAAAACACAGCTAGAAGGGCAAATCGCCAAACGTGAACTTTTCGTCGGTGAAGAGTTATGTTCTGATCATCATCAAATGTCACATTTTTGTATGATAATGCTCGATTTGTTGATAAAAACACAAAAATCACTATATGTTTGCCTTTAAGATTTGAGGAGTTTCCTCAATTCCTCATGGATCCCATCATCAAAAATCGAGCACGACAAAAATTAATCGTGAAAATAGAACTTGCTTAACAAACACAGCTAGGAGGACCAATCGCCAAACGTGAACTTTTCGTCGTTGAAGAGTTCTGTTCTGATCATCATCAGCAGTTCCACTTCATCAAATGTCACATTTTTGTATGAAAATGCTCGATTTGTTGATAAAAACACAAAAATCACTATATGTTTGCCTTTAAGATTTGAGGAGTTCCCTCAATTCCTCATGGATCCCATCGTCAGAACTGCGTTTTGACAAAAACGGGACCAACTTGAATATTTATAATCAAAAAAAGAATTTTCCAAATCGGTTACGAAATGACGGAGTTATGGAGTAACAAACATTAAAAAAAACACCGAATTTATAACCTCCTCTTTTGAAAACTTGAAGTCGGTTAAAAATAGTAAATAAATTATCAATATAGATATTTCCGCAGTCTAGCTTCTAAATCTGATTTTACTTCGTATATCAAATGAATGGTGCGTGTGTAAGTATTCGTACCTATGCTACGGAAACTCGAAAGAAATCGCTTCCTATAACCATTACGTTAAACATCATAAAGTATTCATATTCACGAATGTTTGATATCAAGCGGTGCAGAGTGGTTAAAAATGGTTCAGTTCATAAAACCTGTTTAGGCGAGTCAGGGTACCCTAGGTTAAAATCTTAAGGTAAAAATATATACTTACTAGCATTTGCCCGCGGCTTCGCCCGCGTACTAAGCGAAATTTTTAACCGTCTACAAAACACAGATTCGTATGTTTGTCCACGATTATCTCGCGTTTGGCTGAACCGATTTAAGAAAAGTAGTTGTTACATTCTGGGGGTTTCGGTATACGAAGTTTCGTGATTGTGATTCATTAACAGATGAACAGATGAAAAGTCAGTATACATTCTGAGAACCGGCAAATTGTTAAATTTCATTTCAATTTGGCAAAAATAAGGATCGAAAACTATTATCATACATTCCCGAGAGGCCGAAGGGGAAAGGGCCGATGAAATAAAAGCATGTCTTAAATGGCCCTTAGTAAAAGTATCTGTGTACTACAGTAACATCAATAGGTCTGTAAACGACCAAGCAGCGCGCAGCGGTCATAAACTCTGGTCCTTTGAAGTACAGAAATACGGCTAATTCAATATCACGTGTAACATTTATTTTTCCTAAGATTAAATTTATTAGATAGGTTTTGCCAGTTCCCATTGAAGCATCCAAAAAGAAAATTTGGTCTCACTTCCATTCACACTCCTTACTTCAGTCCGTCTGACAACCAAGTTGCTTTTACTGGACCGATTGAATTGCAATTTGGCACAAACTATCAAGAATTTAGAGCGCTCGTGGCCCAGCGGCACCCGCCTACCGCGTGCGGTGTGCGAGGTTAAGCAATGTGGGCGCAGGTCAGTTCTTGGAGGGGCGCGAGACAGGTAACCTCCTCGAGTGTCCGGGCTCTAACAATACCTGTTGATCCGGTTGATCCGCAGGTAAGGGTAGAGTCTTGGCCGGTGCGTCCTGGAGGCACGGCAAGTGATCATTTAGTGGACCCTAAGTGATCACTTGTCGGGCTACCAATAACCTGTCAGGGGGGAAGGAGGGTATCGGACCAAGGACTTCTCCACGGAGAAATCCCCAGGTCCGACGAAGGTGGGCCGCTTCGGCGGCGTAGTGCGGTTTGAGGCACCGACCGTTTGCCTCGTCAAATATAACGGCCCCGTAATCCCGACTAGGCAGAGGGCCGATGATTAGGCAGAGGGCTTCGGCTGCGGAGGGCTGCGGGGTAGGGGCGTTTGTCCTCCCGCTGGGCGCCGGGGTAGGGGCGTTTGTCCTCCCGGTGCCGTGGCGCGGGTGGGACCAGATCACCGTGTGTCGGTGCTGGTCCCTAACCTTCCCGGGGTGTAGGGAGGTCGGTGCGGGAAGGCACACTGGTCATGCTACAGTGTGCCTTTTTGGTGAGGGTTCGCCTTAGGGCGATGGTGCCGGTGATGTCGTGGTGAAATGTTCGCGATCCCATGGCATCACCACTCGGGCACGGTGGAGGCAGCATCCCAGAGTTTTAGTGGGTAGGCTGGTCCTCGTTTGGACCGGAGAGTCCCACATAACTAATGCGTAATATCTGGCTTGTCCCCGCAGGCCTCATATTACATATTGGTATGCGTAACGCATTTCCCTGGGTCAAAAAAAAAAAGGTCAGTTCTTGGATGGGTGACCGCTTTGAGTGGTTACTAACTGACTCTCGTGCTTTGGAAGGCACGCTAAGCCGTTGATCCCGGCTGCAATCGTTAAGCCAAGTTAGAGGCCTTCGAGCGGCTTGCGAACTTCTAACAGTCAATTTGCCCACTCACTTGACAAAGGGGGAACGAAGTTGCACCACGTCCGTAGGGAGTACCCACCGTTACCCTACACGTGACCCTTGGGTGGTGCTAAAAGTGCAACAAAAACTGGCAACCGTACTTCTTGATTTAAATGGAAAAAAATATTGAAACCTCTATGTCTTTTTAAAAGCAAACTTTTTTGCATACAGGCATGTATGGAGTGCCAAATATTACCTCAGATTCGTATTAAGAGACCTCTCGGACGCTCAGATATCGATTTTGAACGAAATCGGGATGGAAAAAAAAGAAAATCAAGATGACCGCCACTTTCACAAATTTTAACTAGGATTCGTATTAAGAGACCTCTCGGATACTCAGATATCGATTTTGAACGAAATAGGGACGAAAATGAAGAAAATCAATATGGCCGCCACTTTTTTCAAATTTTACTTTAAATTGGGGACCTCTCGGACGCTCAGATATCGATTTTGAACGAAATCGGGTTGGAAATAAAGAAAATCAATATGGCTGCCACTTTTTCCAAATTTTACCTCGGATTCGTATTAAGAATTCTCTCGGACCCTCAGATATCGATTTTGAACGAAATAGGGACGGAAATGATAAAAATGAATATGGCCGCCACTTTTTCTAAATTTTACCTCGGATTCGTATTACGAGACCTCTCGGACGCTCAGATATCGATTTTGAACGAAATCAGGACGAAAAAAAAGAAAATCAATATGACTGCGACTTTTTCCAAATTTTACCTTGGAGTCGTAAGCCACTCACGTGCTCTCCGCAACTAGGGTTGCGACTTGGGAAAACGTACAGTGCTCTCGCAACACTAGTTGCGAGTTGGAGTTCCAACGGTTTTTAAATTGTTGCTATGCGGAACATGCAAAGAACGCTTTTTAATTGAGTTATATAGGTAGAGTATGAATGTGGCAACATTAATAAAAATTAAAACCGCAGTCTACGGAACAGTTTTTATAAAATATAAAACTTGTTTTGATGACCATCGAAGTTCGGTACGTCAGCGAGAGAGCTCGCGATTAAAAAATGCTGTAAGCAATCAATTTCGCATTTTTTAATTGTTATTATATACCAAATTAATCCCGGTTTACTGCTTCATAAGACGAAGCATATATTTCGATACTAATTAAAATGGAATGTGATAAATTCTTCCAACAAAGTACGTTGAGTGATGAAAATTTTGCGAGGTTAATTTTAAATCGTACATTATTATGTGATTATGCCATATTTCTGTACTAGGATATTAAAATCCACTTAACAATTAGGTATGTTCTAAGCAGGATTAGGTGAATGAACTTGTGACGTCTATAAATACTATTGTACGCAACTGTGGTTGCACAAGGCACTTCCGCCGATTCGCGTCGGATCCACGTATTATGTCATAAGGCGTGGTGCACACTGGGCTATTGTCCCAGAATGGTTTAATTTAGTTTATTCATTTTTGGTAGGTTCTTTTACGCATACTAAGTGGCGGCCCATTACCAATGTAACTGTTTACTTTTTATTTATGAATCTATGAAGTAGAGGTAGGGTTCACTTTACTTGTTCAACTGATCATATAAATTTATAAAATTCACATATTCCATGTAATGGTTCAAATAAGAATGTATGTTTTTTTTTCAAAAAACCAGTTCTGATTATGACCCGTATTGACCGTTATCTCAGTTATTTTTAGCTCGCATATAAACTATTGTCATAGTCGTTTTAACTTAACACCCCAAAATTTCTTCATTGCGGCAGTGAAAACCACGTACCAATAAAAAATACTTATCTCACAAAATAATGGTATGAATTTTGTTGTTATTTGTGATTATTTTTTTCAAATATTAATTTAATTTAATTTCTTGAATTTTCTTTACAATTTTACTCGTTAGTGGTTATGTGATGTGTCAGGCAAGGATTCAATAATTATTTGTGCAATAAGAGAGCAGTCGTTTTTTTGCGACGAGTGATAATTTCGAATCCCGAGCGAAGGATGCCTTAATCGAGTCACTAGCGAGCGTGGCAAGTGATTCTATGATAGATTTTATAGCGTATCAAGGGATTCAAATACACGATATGCATATAGGTAACTTTGCTCTCGTGTACCACATATATACCACATCACATAGAACTTATCACCTCAGCAATGAGAACCTGTTAGAGTTAAAAAAAAACTTCTTGGGGTGCCAAATAAATATATGTCCTATGTCCAGCAGTGGACGTCCTTCGGCTGACATGATGAAATTACAATATAGTCAGTTCAGGTACCGTACCTACTACTACTATACTACGCAACGCAAAAGAGGGGGGTTATAAGTTTAATGTGTATATCTGTCTGTGGCATCGTAGCTTTTATTTAAACTGGTGAACCGATTTGGTTGTCTTTTTTTTAGAGCAGGATTTCCAAGAGCTTAGACACGTAAACACGAGGTCATTGAGATCTGATATGTCGAGCCAAAAAGTTGTAACTATTATGGTGAAAAAACACTGCATTTTTAACTCCTCGAATTTATAATAAGATAATAACATAACTTTTTTCTCTGGAAACGATAATATTAGTAAAACATGTTTTATCAAAATCGGTTCAGCCATTGTTGAGATATATAACTTTGAAATGAAAATATCGGCGGTTTTCCAACTTTTCTACTTTGTCAGTTATTCTACAGGGTGATTTTGGGGTCGTGATCCGAAGTAATTGTACATGGTCAAAAATTCAAAGTAGACAACATCACAGTCGGTATGAAGGTTTATAACTCAAATAGTTTTCTTTTTTTTACAAATTTTAATGGGAAATAATACTTTTTCATACAACTTGGTCACCCTACCGCACTGTCAACTCTCCATAACATCCGTCAAAGAGAGTAGGGTAACCATGTTTTTATGTGATTTTGTATTTTTTTCATTAAAATGAATTAAAAATGAAATGCGTTTGTTTCGTGTCACTACAATTTTTTTGAAATGGCTGACAGATACCAAGCCTAAAAACTGGTTCTTGATCCACGATCCCGAAATCACCCTGTATATCACGACAGCCACTGATATTTAAAATAAAATGCCAAACGTTATTATTACTTCAAGAATATATAATTAAAGTCACCATGAGTGTACCGCTGTTAATTTCGTATTAGCATTGTATCAGTAATAAATTAAGGATCTATAACTATTCGTAATTGATTTAATAAGATTTAATTTCAATATTTACGATCACTGCATGAACTGTGGTTTCGTTGCGCACCAGTGTATCCCGTCCTTATATCGTCGCCATGATTACATTTTGACAGCGCAGGCCCGCCGGAGTATGTCCGTTAGTTTGAGTCGGGACCTTTACGTGGGTTTTTGTATACCTTTGAAATGAGAACAAAAATATAAATCGAGTTGTAACTTTGAAATGAAAATATCGGCGGTTTTCCAACTTTTCTACTTTGTCAGTTATTCTACAGGGTGATTTTGGGGTCGTGATCCGAAGTAATTGTACATGGTCAAAAATTCAAAGTAGACAACATCACAGTCGGTATGAAGGTTTATAACTCAAATAGTTTTCTTTTTTTTACAAATTTTAATGGGAAATAATACTTTTTCATACAACTTGGTCACCCTACCGCACTGTCAACTCTCCATAACATCCGTCAAAGAGAGTAGGGTAACCATGTTTTTATGTGATTTTGTATTTTTTTCATTAAAATGAATTAAAAATGAAATGCGTTTGTTTCGTGTCACTACAATTTTTTTGAAATGGCTGACAGATACCAAGCCTAAAAACTGGTTCTTGATCCACGATCCCGAAATCACCCTGTATATCACGACAGCCACTGATATTTAAAATAAAATGCCAAACGTTATTATTACTTCAAGAATATATAATTAAAGTCACCATGAGTGTACCGCTGTTAATTTCGTATTAGCATTGTATCAGTAATAAATTAAGGATCTATAACTATTCGTAATTGATTTAATAAGATTTAATTTCAATATTTACGATCACTGCATGAACTGTGGTTTCGTTGCGCACCAGTGTATCCCGTCCTTATATCGTCGCCATGATTACATTTTGACAGCGCAGGCCCGCCGGAGTATGTCCGTTAGTTTGAGTCGGGACCTTTACGTGGGTTTTTGTATACCTTTGAAATGAGAACAAAAATATAAATCGAGTTGTAATCGGTCGAATATCTATTAAGTTGTGAAGTGTAACATATGTAGTGTATGTGTTAAATGTTTTATGTGGTTTGAAGTGTATGGAATTATTTGTGATCGGGCGTCAAAAGCGGCACTCATTACGTTACGTATGTAAGGCTATTTTTTGTTATTGATAATTTGTGACAGAAATTGCTGCGATTTTGACAAAACTGGCACTATCTTCGTCTGACAATATTTTTGTACTCGTTAAGCAAAAAAGTTATTCATAAAAAAATCATAAACAAACTACACTGTTTTGCGGCGAATTTCAAAACTGACAATGTAAACATTGCAAATGAAAAAGCTTTTATGCAAAATATTTCCCCAGGATCATATACTTCATTTGGTGTCAATCGAAGCGTAAACTATTACAGTTTTAAATAAATATAAAATTTACATATGTTATCGATTTAGATTATAAAATAAAAATATATTTATTGCAAAAGATCTCATTCGAAACGGTATGTTAAGTTTGTGACTTTTTTTAAAATATTTTACTATGGTAACCTATGTAATTAATTATATAAACAAATTGCCTGTTTCTTCAGCTTTATAACATAAAAAGAATCATAGCAAAAAGTTTAGACGAAGCCAGGCAATCGATTTATTAACAACACAAGACAATGCGCTGCTAATGCCCGGTGAATGTAGAGCACTTTAGACCACCTTTTTTTTTAACGCGAGCACTTGAGTGGTTAGGGACGGTCTCGGACGCTCAGATATCGATTTTGAACGAAATCGGGACGGAAAAGAAGAAAAGCAATATGGCCGCCACTTTTTCCAAATTTTACCTCGGAGTCGTATTAGGGGACCTCTCGGACGCTCGGATATCGATTTTGAACGAAATCGGGTTGAAATGAAGAAAATCAATATGGCCGCCACTTTTTCTAAATTTTACCTCGGATTCGTATTACGACGTATTACGAAAATGAAGAAAATCAATATGACCGTTACTTTATAATTTAAAGTTTAGGTACCTCGGATTCCTATTAAGAGTTCTTGGACGCTCAAATATCTATTTATGTCGAAATCGTATCGGACGGCACTGATTAATAAAACCACTTACAATGCATTGAATTTAAAAAAAGGTCTTATCTTCATAGGGAACTCACGGCACTTCATGCACCATTAGACCTTATAAGGTCTTATATGCCAAATTTGGTATCTCTCGAACCAGCAGTTTGGGCTGTGCGTTGATATGTCATTCACTCAGTCAGTCAGTTTCTTCTTGCAATTTGGCATCTACTTTTAAGTTTTCATGCCCGCAATATTAAATTTCAGAATCAATGCCATTCTCGAATTTAACGACCCAAAAAACCATAAAAATGACACCCATATTAATATTTAGACATTCCAACCCCCTCGGACCCCAACAGAGGGGATGGTATTTCACGTCCTCCACGTAGGATTTTAAAATCATTCTTGTTTTCGTAATCAGTGACCCGATAAACCATAGTAACAACACCCATATCGATTTTCAGAATTTGTCACCAGATTTCCTCCTTTTAGGGGTTGATTTCTCAAAAAACCTGAAACACATGTTAACTCATTATCGTTAGAAATACTCCTGTGAAGTTTCGAATAAAATAATCCAACTAATCTTGATTCCCCATACAAACTTCGGACCCCCATTTCACCCCCTTAGGGGTTGAATTTCGAAAAAACCTTTTTTAATGCACCTCAAGACCTTCTATGGAACCTACATACTAAATTTGGAATCTCTAGAACCAGCAGTTTGCGCTGTGCGTTGATATGTTGGTCACTCAGTCAGTCAGTTATTTCTTGAAATTGGACAAAAACATTCAAAAGTTTTCATGTCCACAATATTAAATTTCAAAATCGATGCCATTTTCGTAATTATCGTCCCAAAAAACCATAATGTCGTTTTTATTAATATTTAGATTTTTCATCCCCCTCGCACCCCAACAGGGGGGATGGTATTTGACGTCCTCCACGTGAGATTTTAAAATCATTGTTGTTTTCGTGATGAGCGACCCGGTATATCATAAAAACAATACCCATGTCGATTTTCAGAATTTGTCACCACCTTTCCCCCTTTTAGGGGTTGATTTCTCAAAAAACCTGAAACACGTATTTACTCATTTATCGTTAGAAATACTCCTGTGAAGTTTCGAATAAAATAGTCCAACTAATCTTGTTTCCCCATACAAACTTCGGAGCCCCATTTCACCCCCTTAGGGGTTGAATTTTGAAAAATCCTTTCTTTGTACACCCCTAGACCTTATAAGGAACCTACGTGCCAAATTTGGAATATCTAGGTTTGGGCTGTGCGTTGATATGTCAGTCAGTCAGTCAGTTTCTTCTTTTATATATTTAGATAGTATGACTACCTGGAGTTTACCCTAACCCCCTGATCCCTGTCTTTGCTATTACATGATTACTGTCAAGTGCTCCCCGTATCCCTATATAAGGTTGGTCAACGTGGACTCTATTTCCGAAACACAACTCTTTCTCAGAACGTCTTTCTGTTTCGGAAGGTACATAAGTACAAAGTTCTCCACACTGAATATTTAAAGCTTATGCATTCACCGGGGCTATAATGCCTATAATAGTGTTCTAAATTTGTAGAAAGTGGGTCGGGTCAGCAGAAGACATTATTCATCAGTGCGCTAATAAAACTGGTATATTGAGATATGAACGATACTCAGAAAATATTATTAAAGAAAATAAAATATTGTTAGGCCCTAGAAGTACTATAGATTCCTGGTTTTTCTGATTCATGTTAGTACCTTACCTTATTTTCATGGCAGTTAAATTGATGCATTGGCGGATACTGTGGCGGACGCAATACAAATAGCTGCGTAACCCATAGAAAGAAATCTGAGTATGTAACGTATTAGTACATTTCGGCCATAAAAAGTTAGTCTAGTAGTAAATTCTGTCGTGCTAGCGGGGCTGGCGTCTATTAATTTGTTAAAGTTAACACTACACTTTGTATTAGTAACTAGTAACCACACATTAAAATAAATATACTTGTATACGTTGCACGCGCGCGGAAGAGGTTTCCCGCGCTAATCTTATAAATATGCGTCTGCCTTCTTGTTCCGTACGAGTAGCATTTTGAATAAATTGATGTCGCATAACTATAAATCATTATTGTTTTGATCATGTCCTGTCAAAAAGAATCATATTGGGTGTCAATCGAATCGAATCTTGTATAATTTCGGGTGCTAGTTTTTATTTATTTAATTATATGGCATTTATTTAAGAACCGTGAGATCTTCGAGAAGACAAGTATGGTTGCCAGTTTTTGTTGCACTTTTAGCACCACCCAGAGGTCACGTGTAAGGTAACGGTGGGTACTCCCTACGGACGTGGTGCAACTTCGACCCCCCTTTGTCAAGTGAGTGGGCAACTTGACTGTTAGAAGTTCTCAAGCCGCCCGAAGGCCTCTAACTTGGCTTAACGACTGCTGTCGTAGACAACAGCCGGGATCAACGGCTTAACGTGCCTTCCAAAGCACGAGAGCGCTCAGTTAGTAACCACTCAAAGCGGTCACCCATCCAAGAACTGACCTGTGCCCACATTGCTTAACCTCGCATACCGCACGCGGTAGGAAGGTGCCGCTGGGCCACGAGCGCTCTCTTCGGCTAGCATAATAAAATACGGTAAGCAAATAAAAGTTCAAACATAAATATAACTAATAAGTAATAATGATACGATGTGTGTCGGCCGTTGGTAGTGTCACTGCCTAGAGGTCCCCGGTTCGAATCCCGGTAAGGGCATTTGTTTCTGTGGTGAGCAGAGACATTTGTTGTTTGTTCCTGAAACTTGGATGTTTTCTGTGTACATATTTAAGTATATATCTATTAAATATATCGTCGTCTAATACCAATAACACAAGCCTTATTGAGCTTACTGTGGGACTAGTTCGATGTGTGTAAATAATTGTCCCCTAATATATATATTTTTTGTATATCTGTTTGATCTATCTATTTGCATTTGCAGACTACATAATGGTTAATTAATATATTTTCTTATTTATCTATAACTTCTTCCTTGCCAACTAAAACTTTGGGTATATTATATGCCTTATTTATGGTTCAGTGCACGTACGTTTCAGTTTAGGATTGTACTTATATTGACGTTCGCCTTAGTTTGACCACATATCGTCTTTATTCCAATAGTCGATTGGCCGAATCCAATAGGTAGAAGTCTAAGAATTAGATATTTCTGATCACTTCGATATTTGGCCAGCGCTTTCAATGGACCGTTTCAATTAAGTCCTTATGCGGTGTATTCGTGTACTGTAATCAAGTCAAACATAAGGTGCAGACGGCAAAGTTTCATTTTAAATCTAGAACTTGATACATACTTATCACAAATTCTTAACGATGAGACTTTTCGATTTTTGATTCTTTCGGTTCTTTGGCTAGTACTACGTAGTGGATTGAAAAAGGTACGTTTCGGTGGTTTTTTTTGGTATTGTCGCCTGAAGGGCCAAAGACGTAAGTCCTTGCTTTTGCTTACATATTTTTAAAATCTATTAATTAAGGTTTGCGGGTCGAGGAAAATCCTCATGGACGCCTGGGAAGGGAGGCCCAGGCAGTGCCGGACTCTTACAGGCTAAAAACCTCTCCCTGCAGTCCTTATTTAACGTTGCTGTTAGTGGATTCTCATCGAAAGAAGGGGAAGAATTTAGATAGATGAGATACTACCCGCTAGATCCTTGCCTCAGCCAGCGCTGAAAGGCCGGGAGAGAATATGGTTTGAGCATGTTGAGAGGAAATTTGAATGCAGACTGACAAAGAGGATTTACATTCAGGAGAGGATGGAAAGGTTGGAAGGGGGCGATCAAGGCCAGGGCATCTTGATCATATTTCTACAATACCGAAAAAAGTCAGAAGTACCCGCAACTGACTAGCATATTATGAGGAGATGTATGGATTTCATTGAAGCAAAATAAATATGTCAGGACCGTGGTATTGGGCATTCTCTGGTGTCAGCCTACCCCAATGGAATACGGGCGTTAGTATATGTATGTTTATACATATATACATTAAGGAGGAGGCATCGCGAACACCGAGGATGCGCTGTTTTGAAAGGATCTGCATTTGTCTCTTATTGTTAACACACCAAATTCTCGAAACAATTGTAGTACAAAAAACTTGTACCTACTCGTATTGCTAATGTAAAACTTCTTTCACAGCCGTAAATAAGTATCATATGACTCCAAGAATCGTGTGTATATAGTTAGAGGCCTCATTCGCCTCTAAGTACCTACTATCGTATTGACATTACTTGTGAAGTCAATATTAGTTTTTGTTGTTTACTCCACACATTATTTTGGAGATCAAGTGACGCTTAGATCGATTACCAAGGACTTTTATGGAGACGGAATACCTGTGTCCAAAATGATAAGCATTGAATCAATCACGCATACATCTGATAGGATTAGAATGAACTTTAGTGTACAAGCCTGTGTTGAAATATATTTATTAGTAATTTTTATTATTCCAAAAAATCATCTCTCATCATCAACTCGGTAGCGGAACTTCACGCCGAGAAAGGCGATAAGTGTTTTTAGGACATACTTTTTTCGGTTTTCCATAAACGTAAAAATTCTGAAAATTACTTAGGTACCTGTCTATACTATTCTTTAAAAAAATTTCAAGGCAAAGCTTTATTTACATACGGGCGATAAATATCATGGGTATGTCTATACATACCCATGAAACCGGCATAACGGCACACAAAGGGTAGTTATTGCGCAGCGCAAGTTTGTGTGAAACCATACCAATACATTTTATCCTCATATCAGTGACATAGTATATTGGTATTGTATTGTATTTCTATTAAATGATTGTAATAATTTGAGCAAACATTTTATTTTTTATTTTAGTTTAGATTTTATTTATTGATTTATTTTATGTTAACTTTTTAAATGACCAATGTCAAATTTTTAAATGGGTGTGTGTAATGTTGTTTCATACAGTTATACTCAAATTAAACGATTTTTTATAGTCATTTGCATTTTTTTATTGGTTTTAGTTAGGATCATAATTTAACATCTTTATATGCTCAGCTGGTAATTACAAATACTTTAATATGGTGTGCGGTTAAAATAATTAAGATTCATATCAGTCCTAAAATCCCAAAAGATGTCTATCTAATTAATAAGGTGGTTTTATTTATACAAAGATTCGTCAACCGTGACCTGTTTTTATGTTTTCATTAGGTCATGTAGGTACGTACATAAATGACTCATTTTTTATCATTTATCATGGATGACTCATGTCGGGAAACAGGATTTGCTATATGAACCTTGTGTAGGGACCCCTGACTCATCACTTAGAGCTCACACCACAGAATAAGTATTTAATAGTGCTCACACTCGCAACGTTACAAGTTACCTTTACCTCAAACTAATCAATATATGTGACCTCCGATTACGAATACTTGTCACGAAGGTTGATCCCTACATTCTTGTACTACGGATTGTTAGGCTTTTTTGTGATATATAGCAGCTATGCTATTCACAGCTTGTTTCACCTGCATGAGGTCTTCGCTCACTCCTATTAAATCTTAACGCTAGATTCGCAATAACGCGTAAGGCTCCACGGCTCCACCTGAGATACCTTCATACGAGTACTCGTATATGCGAATATTAGATAAATGCCCCACGGAACTGGCAATACCTAAGTGTGGGGTGATGTCTTTTATTTGAGAAAAGTATTTATATTTGTAAAAGATGTGTTTCCATATATCTACACTCACTCACTTAGGTTAGGTCACTTAGGTTGTAGAATAAGCTCCCTGCCGAGGTATTCCCAATGGGCTACAGCTTAAAAACTTCAAAAAAAGGTGTGAAAAGGTTTGTTACGGGTCGGCAACGCGCGAGTGACGCGTCTGGTGTTGCAAGCGTCCATAGACGACGGTTACCAACTTACCATCAGATGTGCTGTCAGATTCATTGCCGAAGTGGTATAAAAAAGAGAAGATTTAAAATATATAGGGGCGGATCCAGCATTTGTTTCAGGGGCAGCAGTTGGAGCTATAGTTCGAAAAAGAGCACCTAAGCTGAAAATTTAAGGTGTAATTAATATATTTGAAAACACAGATTCTCAAATTTCTGATGGTATTGATCATAATCGGAGGTCTGACTTACAGACTGAGGTGAGCTTCAGGCAAACCAGTTTACCTCAGTAAAGCGTGGTAAATAATATCCAGCCCTAGTACAGTAAACTGCAAAAGTTGATGATCATTTTAGTACCTACCTTGTCACTTTCACTACTTTGACGAGACGTTAGTGCGACAAAGTTCTAAAATTATCATCTACATTTGCTGTTGACGTACACCAACCGCAAACACGTAACGTATCATATAAATGTATTCACATTGTTTCCTACTTACGTGGCTTCGAGCATTAGAATCATCTAACTAACCTAGGAAAATATCACTAGCTATTTATTGCTCAAAAATATGTACATATATTGATTCAACTACATATTTGTTACCCATGGAGGTTCACAGGAATAGATTAGCATAATGACTCATGTACAATCAGCTGGAATACATGTTTATGCTACTAACACATTAAAAAATATAACTGTGGTAACTTTCCTGTTATTGAAATATAGACAATGTTAATTTCGTTATGATCTTTTGAACGTAATATTTTTTGTAGATTGTCACTATTGTAGAGTACCATTAGGTGCACGAATTTACATGTGTAGATATGAGGATGTTTGTAGTTTTCCCTTCTTTCTTAAGTAAAACAAGGTAAATGTGCCAGTGCTCGACACTGGCCCAATACATGGCAATTATGTCTTAAGCTTGAAACGCACAGAGCGTCGGTCGTTGCGGTGCGGAGGCAGTTTTTCGGTAAGGCAAACGCGGTCCGGGGCACGTCGCGCCAAAAAACCGCGCGGGATAGCAGAGTGGAGGCGACGTGTGTGACATATCAAGCGTAATCGACGGTCACAAGTTTCGGAAAGATCAAAAATGCAAAACTGCCTCCACCCCGCACCGGGCCGCACTCGCTCTGTGCGTTCCAAGCTATAATGAGTGAGGTGATCGATCGGTGTTATCTGTTGGACATAAAGGTGTCGGCATTGGGACGTTTACCTTAACTAGTTGAGCTTCAAGCTTAAGAATAATAGTTCATTATTGCCGAGGCTCGGAAAGTAAGGGATTGCCTGACGAGGTGGTTGTCGCGCCGAGGCTTATAGTACGCCGGGAAGTATATAGGTAGTGTCATAAGGTGCACATTTTGGTATCGGATGAATTCCCTTGGCACAGATGTATGATAGGTAAAGTTAAGCTAATTTAGCCCGGTAGCCATCCACCACCCCCTGGGGGGTAGGTATATAGGGGGAGGGGGGGGGGGGCGTTCAAAGATACACGCCGCCGCGCTTCAGAAAAACGACGACGAATATATCAAAATTGGTTTGCCATTTTTTGTTCAATTATCAATATCTACGAAAATCCTGAATTTTATGCAAATATAAAAATACTATGTTAAAGAATATTAATCTAGCTTTCTAAACATATATATGATACTTATCTCGGAGCATCTCACTTCCAAGGGCTCCCGACTACACTTCTTAGCTAGAGACCTTAAGAAGACAAAAAATTACAAGTACTGCTGGACGTCATATGGCAAGGTGTATGTACGAGAGACGGACGAATCTCCAATTATCCTAATACACTCTGAGGATCAAGTACATCGTCTTTTACAGATCTGACTAACCGGCAACGGTTACGGCGTTAATTTAATTTACTCTATGTTCGACTTAACTCTCTGTCAAATTTTACAATCCTTTATGTTAATTAAACTATGTTCAACCAGTAATACTCTAAACACACAAACACACATATACACATTTATACATATATACTTACGAGCAGATACACTTAAACACAAATCTAACATTTACTCACTCGCTATTAGCGCACTTCATACAGATAACTTAATTATCTGTTGTTTATATAATTTTATAGGACACTTAGACCTTATACCCTCTATATCGCTATCCTATATATCGCGCTTCATTATGCCCAACACTGATTTAAATCTTCCTTTACATATCAACTTTCATATATTGACGCGTTTACTCTGCCACTTTAGTAATGAGTGACACTTTACAAACTATAACAAATATAGACGAGATTGAAATTGCCCGCACTATAGAATGTAACAACGTTGGGGATTTAATGAAACTAATACGATTACGTAAAAATGACTTTACGATAATAGCACAGAACATTAGGAGCATCTATTGCAATTTCGACGATTTTGTTATCACCTTGTCTAGATTTACATATAAACCTGATATCATTATACTTACAGAATGTAGATTAAACTGTAATAAACCTCTTCCTCAGCTAGAAGCTTACGACTCTTACTCTACTTCATTTCAGCTGAACCAAATGATGGTGTGGTTATATATGTAAAGAGTAATTTAAAACATAAAGTCATGGAAATTAAATTAAACCATGCGTCTTGCCTTCAGCTGGAGGTACTAAATAATACAGTTCTAGGTATATATAGATCTCCATCAACTGTGAACGCAGAAAGTTTTATTGAGTCGCTACAAAATCATTTGGGATCAATAAAATCAGGAAGTAACTTAATCATCGCGGGGGATATTAATATTAACTTAAGACCTAAGCCGTTAGAACTCTCGTATGAGTACAAAAACAGAAATAACTATCTAAACATGTTATCCTCATTTGGACTTCTGGCTGGACATACGAGACCTACCAGGGGAAAGAACTGCTTAGATCACTTTATGTTAAAAATTAATAAGATTAAGTATTCTCCTACCATTGCTATTATAAAAACGACTACATCTGATCACTATTCAATCTTCTTGACATTGGCAAAGAATAACACTAAAACCCTACTTTCTGTAAATAAAACCAAGACTACTTTAAACTTTGAAAACGCTCTAAAATATCTAAAAGAAAAAAACTTATCCAATCTAATGTTTTGTAATGACCCCGACGTTGTAACCAATCGTTTAATAGACATGTTGAATGAATCAGTAAAAAATAACTCTGTTACTACTTCTATACCTAGCAAAAATCGTATAATGAAGCCCTGGATTTCCTCCGGAATGCTGCGTTGTATTCGCAACCGAAATAAACTCCAACGACAACTAAATAATGATCCTGACAATAAAATTATAAAAATAACCTACACTCGCTATAGAAATTATTGTAATAAATTGATAAAAAAATTAAAAAGAAAGTATGAACGGGAGCTATTAGCAAATTCAATACATAATAATAAACTTCTGTGGAAAAATATAAAAAACCTAACGTATACTACCAAATCTAACAAACTCAACACAGAGCTATTAAACATTAAAAGTACTCCGTCTGAGTCAGCTCATTTTATCAATAAGTACTTTGCTGACATTGGGAGAGAGCTTGCTCTAAAAATTACCCCTGATCCTCAAGACAGTTTAAACGCATTCCTTGATACCTTGCCTGTTCAATCCAGTTCTTTGGTCCTACTATCTGTAAGCCAGGACGAAGTCTCCAACACTTTGTCCAGTCTGAAGTCTAATAGCGCACCTGGCTGGGACAATGTGTCAACAAAGTTTCTAAAATACACAGCTCAAGAAATAGT
Source organism: Notocelia uddmanniana (assembly GCA_905163555.1). Taxonomy (NCBI): domain Eukaryota; kingdom Metazoa; phylum Arthropoda; class Insecta; order Lepidoptera; family Tortricidae; genus Notocelia; species Notocelia uddmanniana. The sequence continues at coordinate 11,032,919 of LR991061.1, read as the reverse complement.
TCCGATAATTACACACCTCATAAACCTCAGTATCAACTCGGGAACTTTCCCTAACTCACTAAAAAAATCTCTAATTACTCCTGTGTATAAGAGTGGGGATAGAGACGATGTGAGCAATTATAGGCCGATATCTGTTTTACCAGCAGTATCGAAAATCTTTGAAAAGATTCTCAATGCCAGACTGATGAGCTTTTTTACAAAATTTAATCTTTTGTCGAAATCACAGTATGGATTTAGACAAGGGAAATCGACGGAAGATACTATAACTGCTCTTACTTCGGAAGTTGTAGATAACATAGATAACAAAAATAAATGCTTGGCAGTCTTTCTAGACCTAAAAAAGGCTTTTGACACCGTCTCTATCCCTATCCTTATTCAAAAACTCGAGAAAATGGGGGTTAGAGGTACTCCGCTTTCCTTATTTAAAAGCTACCTTTCTGACAGAAAGCAACAAGTTAAATTAGGTGAACACGTTAGTGACAATGAGTATGTATCGTACGGAGTTCCTCAGGGAAGTGTCTTAGGACCTACACTGTTCTTGGCTTACATCAACGATCTTTGTGACATGGCTGTAGCTAATGGTAAAGTCTTCTCATATGCTGACGATACAGCCATAGTGTTCGTTGGTAAAACTTGGATGGAAGCCAAAACAAATGCTGAACAGGGCTTAGCCCAGATTTCAAAATGGTTAAAACTAAATCTGTTAACACTTAACACATATAAAACAAAATACACGTGTTTCAGCATCACAAAATCCACACAACCCAACTTCGATGTAGATCTCAAAGTCCACTATTGTCACGGAACAAATCCCAATACTTGTAGCTGCCCAGTTATTGAAAAGGTATCACAAATTAAATACCTAGGAGTCACTTTAGACGAGCATCTAAATTGGTACGCTCATCTTGACCAGGTAATAGGGAGGGTCAGAAAGCTGCTCTGGATTTTCGGGGCGCTAAGACATATTGTACCAGGTGGAGCATTAACGACCTCATTGAAACAACGGAACATACTAAAAGAAATTTACACGTCCCTGGTACAGTCTGTCTTGGTATACTGCATATCTGTTTGGGGTGGGGCGGCCAAAACTCGATTCATTGACCTGGAAAGAGCTCAGCGTGCACTCTTGAAAGTGATGTATTTTAAAAAAATCCGTTTTCCCACTGAATTATTATACCAGCTTAGCGACCTTCTGTCAGTGAGGAAACTATATATTTTACAAGTCTCTCTAAAAAAACATAAAACCCTTTCGTACAATGCTAACTATAGCTCTAAAAGAAAAATAACTAACGTTGCTATTATAAAAAACACTAACACTAAGTTTGCGTGCTCACAGTACAATGCTAAGTCTGGACACATATACAACAAACTCAATAAATGCTTAAACATATACCCAAAACCATACTACGATTGCAAAAGAATAATTATAAAGTGGCTTAAATCAAAAAAATACCAGGAAATAGAAAACTTGCAAGGTTAACAAAATAATTTAAATAATTAAAAACACGCGACATTCACATATCCACTTATTAAACACACACATACACACACACACGCACGCGCGCACACACACACACACACACACACACACACACACACACACACACACACACACACACACACACACACACGCACGCACACACAAATACTGGTATGAACCATTACTGAATAATACATATCTGATAACGTGATAACTTTGATACTTACATAGTTTTATATACAATTGCATTTACTTGTTTCTAGTTGCATGCACTTGTTTTAGGATCTTATGTAGTAGTGTAATTTTCTTGTAACAATCTGATAACCTAAGGAAGAGCGGTGTCTCCCAACACAGGCAATATTTTGCTTACCGGGCGGCACCATCCCCTAGATTATAAACACGTGTAGATTTTACGAAATAAATAATTTTAATTTAATTTTAATTTTTAATATACTTTATTATATATAGTTATCATACTTGTACCTAAAAAAAATCGGACATGGTACGCGGCCCAAGGAACTTCCAATCGTTTAGTCTCACATAATTTGTTGCAATTATTAAGTTGTTTTTTTTGTGCAAAATATATAGAATACTTACTTAACATAGTTATTGACTGTCGCTTATTATGGTCGGATGCATCAATAATAGTATTTTTCTTTTTGTATTCATTTAATTTTTTAATTACATTTTCCACAGTGACATAATTCGGTATATTTTTACTGTTTTTTAGACAGTTGCACCTAACACCGTGACTTGCACTTGCCCGGAATCCGTTCACGACAAGTGTTTGCAGCAACTGGTGCAGTGGTCCACTTTGGTTTCCAATTATTTGATTCCATTTCCCATCCCCAACCCGCCAGACTGGGAAGATTTTGAATCGGTACCATCGCTTGGCCCCATACGTGCACACCTGATAAACAGCACTTAGGAGATGCTGCCGAAAACTGGCTTCCGTCGGCAGAATATTCTCTTGCTATCGGTCTTTTTTAGAGAACAGCTCCCTCCTGCACTCGTTTAACAGTTAACCCTTTGAACACCAAGAACACCTAAAATCATCAAAGTTCGCATGTTGGCGTACCTACGGCACCAATGACGACTAAAGGTGTTATGACGTACGTTGGCAAAGACACCTTCGTGCTTAAGAGTCCGTAGGAAGCTCAGTTCTTGATACAAACGTAGTTAGCTGTAGTAGCAGATAAGTAGGTATTTTGGTTTAAATAAAATACAGCTATATATACTCGTACCTGTCATTCGTAACCACGTAGATACAATGTGATCTATTCTTACCTACATCGTTATTAATAAACTTTATAATAATTTGGTTAGAGTTATCTACGTCTCATCAGCGAGCACATTAAATCCATTAGTTGCTAATGGAAAATTGCGTGCTTCATAAACAGTTTTTTTCCTCTTCCACTGAACGCTGACACTGTGTCACACCCAGTTAAAGCATGGATTAATGGCAATGCTCTTGCTCTTTTTGGGCCTGGAATAAAATAAGACCAAGATGTTATTCAAATTAACAGCCACACACGGACGGTATGACTGCTCTTAGCAACAGACGCTGTGGCTCAAGGATATGAACGGATCATGATACGTACAGTTGATACAGATGTTGTAGTTCTAGCTGTGTTATGCGTTTCGAAGGTACAAGAAACTATTGAATTGTGAGTCCACATCGGCACAGGGAAAAACCACCAGTTTCTATCATCTGACAAAATCGCAGCCTCAGTCGCAGTCCTCACCAGTTAGGTTTTGGCACAAGATTGGGTTGCGAGGCTGCAACACGTGCCTTTGCGAGGATCCGGAAAACGCGGAGTGTGTCCTAGTTAAGCTTGACATAAAGAACGTGTTTAATTTGCTGGAACGTGAAGTGTTGCTGTCTGAAGTTAGAGAGAAGCTGCCTTCCCTCTACCCTTTCCTCTTCCAAGTGTATTTATCTCCTTTTAATCTCTTTTACAGTGGTTCCTGAATTCTTTCATAAGTCGGCGCGCAGCAGGGGGATCCTCTTCAGTCTGGCTATACAGAAAGCGATTTCTGAGCTTAAATCCCCGTTATATATTTGGTACCTGGACGATGATACCCCCGGGGGTAGGCCAGAAGAACTGAAACAAGATCTGATCACGATCGTCCCACGCTTCCGGGAACTGGGGCTTGGGATTAATTCTAGCTAATGTAAGTTTTAGCCTTGCAGCGTCGTCTCCCGTGCTTCCTTTTCCGATTTTGGTTCTTTGCTTCCCGGGCTCAGGGAGTTATCAACCCAAACTTTTAATCTCCAGGGCTCTCCTATTTTCCCAGATGCCATTTCTGATGCATTCGAGACTCGAAGGCAGCCTCTCCTGGCTTCTAGAGAGAGGCTGAAGGGACTTTCGGCGCATGTGGCGCTAGTTTTGCTGCGGTTCTGTTTCGCCGTTTCTAAACTTACTTATATTTTGCGCACCGTGCTTTGAAGGGGTCGGTAGAGAGTCTGCTGAATGTCTCTCTCAGCTCGAAACAGTGGAACTTGGCGTCGTTGCCCATTCGGAGTGGTGGGTTGGGCATACGGTGCACTAGGGATGTGTGTTTATCGACCTTCCTCGCGTCGGTGCATGGGGTTGTAGACCTTGACAATAAGATTTTACCTTTAGATGATGGTGACAGGGCTACCATACCTTATGCGTCCGACGCTTTGGTGGCTTGGTCGGTTATCAACCTGGGTGCTCCCGCCCCCGACAGACTGGACCGTCAACGGTTGTGGAATGATGTTGGGATGAAACGGGTTCTAGACGGCCTGTTGGAGAACGCTGAGGGTGTGGATAAGGCTAGGCTCAACGCGGTATCGAGGCATGAGTCTGGGGCGTGGCTGCACGCTCTCCCGTCTCCTCATCTGGGTACCCTGCTCGATAATGACTCGTTGCGGGTGGCCGTAGCTCTCCGCCTGGGCTGCGATGTTTGTGAACCACATTTATGCATCTGCGTCACTATGGTGGAGAGAAACCTGATCTGGCTTGATCCTGGTGCCCTGGGAGAGGGGTAAGTACCTGTTGTTGGATGCCACGTGCGTTAGCACCTTTGCTGCTTCGCACCTTGGTCGTACCATGCGAGCGCTGGGAACAGCGGCTGAGCTGACGACAGTGCGTAAGCGGGAAAAGTACGTGGTGCCCGCTGGCTACTTGTCTGTGCCACTTGCGGTCGAGACTTTGGGGTGTTGGTGCTCTGAGGCCAAAACCTTTTTTGTAGAGGTGGGGCTTCGTTTGAGGGAGAGGGGTCTGGACCCGCGTTTCGGGTCATTCCTTTCGCAAAGGCTGGCGATCGCTGTTCAACGGGGCAATGCTGCTAGTGTAATGCGCACCTTTGCGCCGGGTGTAGCCCGGGGTGAGTTGTTCGATTAGGTTAGGTATTAGTAGCTAGTTTAGTTTTATTTAAAGTTAAGTTTTATTGTAATTAAGAACTAGGTAATTAAATTAGTTTAGAATATATGTTAATACGTCATATTGTTAACTATAGTATGTATTCTATATATTTTGCATAAAAAAACAACTTAATACTTGCAACAAATTATGTGAGACTAGTCGATTGGAAAAGTTCCTAGGCACCGCCTCGTACCATGTCTGATTTTTTTTAGATAGATATATGATAACTATATATAATAAATTATATATTATTAAAAAGCTATATTAATATTCTTTAACATAGTATTTTTATATTTGCATAAAATTCAGGATTTTCAAAGATATTGATAGTTGAATAAAAAAAATGGTAGGTTTTTTTCTATTAAACTATACATTAAATGTCTCAAAATTGAGTTCCTCATGCCCGATTTATCAGAAAATGACACCACACTCGTGTTAGGTAAATAGAAGCTGATATGTTTTTTTTTTCTAAAGGGCGGCGGCGTGTAACTTTGAACGCCCCACCTACCTACCCCCTAGGGGGTGGTGGATGACTACCGGGCTAAATTAGCTTAACTTTACCTATCATACATCTGTGCCAAGGGAATTCATCCGATACCAAAATGTGCACGTCCCATACATTGGGTGACATAAATATAACAATGTGATGTATGTGTGTGTGTGTGGGGGTGTATTCTCTAAAAATGTGAGGAAATAACACAAAGATATATAACGGGGTAATATTTTGACTTTGATGCACTCTTTCTTTAACTTAGGCGCCTTCCTGATTTATCGATGCGGAGGCGGTACGATATGAGAAAAATGTCAGCTGTCAGTGTCAACTATATTAAAATGTTGATATTTAAAAGTTGGTACAGTTAAACTCAAAATAATTTCAATATTTTAGTACTTAGTACAGTCAAGATCATAAATACAATACAAATATTCTTTATTGTTCACAAAAAAACGGTAATAAAATAACGGTTAACAATTGGTGGTCTTATCGCTAAAGAGCGATCTCTTCCAGACAACCTTTAGATTTGGGTGAGTGGGTTGGAGTGTCAACCGATATCAATGCAGTACTGCCCCACTTCTGCGCATCGTATTAGTACTGCGCAAACGTAATACTGACAGTAATTCGCCAAGTGAGGAAATTTCACATCAGTAAGCTTACGTCAAACAACAAAATACTTATGACATATCGATCCCGCCCGCCAAGTCAGGAAGTCGCCTTAATTAAAACATTATCTTCGACACTCAAACACTGTTTTTTAAATTAATAATAATACATTTAGTTAATTTAATGTTTAAACCAATGCAATTGTAAGTAATTTTAAACTTTTAATTTATTTTTCCTAGAACCATAGACAATGAAGAGCAAAAAATAGTACATTGTTTAACGAGGGGCATACTCGTAAGTGGGAAATTGCGAACGAGAGTCTATCAGAAGCCCGACGCCGATGGCGGAGGGCTTTTGATGACTCGAGTTTGCAATTTTTTTTACGTACCGAGGTAATCACAATGTTTACATCACATTTGCGAGGAAATAAATAACTCCAAAACTAATCAAAACTGAAGAAATCAACCACTTCTTCTCCAGTATCATTGCATGGATGCCAAGAGGAGCGTACCTTCAACATTGCGACCAATCAGAGAGCAGTATTCTTGTGGAGCACGGCCAACTAGATTTTTTTAAACCATTCACATCAGAGAGAAACTCATAACTCCCTAGGGAGTTATGAAAGTCCATAACTCCCGTGGCAACTAAATCGGCTATAACTACTATATACGCCTGCGTACAATAAGACCCTTTACGAGCAAGTGTGATGAAAAAATTATAAGCTCGTACACACATTTGATAATTTTTAAGAAAAAAAAACCGACTTCAATGCGGGAGGCCGGTGAAAGATTGTTCGGGAATCATCGGACCCCATCCCCTCCGCCGAGCGAACCGCGGCCAGCGCCGCAGACAGAGACCGTATAGACCACTGACGCGCTCAGACGTTACGTCCTTTTGAAACTGATTTTGCTAATTCAAAATTTATGTAATTATTTCGTTATTCTTCGAGTACAAACAAATCATCAAAACATTATTTTTTTTATTGGAATAACAACTACCAAGATTATTTTACTTAGATGGTGCACTCTTAGATTCCATACAATAAAATAAAAATGGCTATAAGTATGTTTATAATGGTAGAAGACTAAGTACCCTCAATTCCTCATGGAATCATGGAAAAACCTTGCTTGCTTGACAAACAAAAAGAATAGAACTAATCGCCAAACGTGAACTACGCGTCGTTGAAGAGTTTCGTTCTGATCATCATCAGCAGTTCCACTTCATCAAATGTAACTTTTATGAATGAAAATGCTTGATTAGTTCATGAAAATACTAAAATCACTATTTGTGTGCCTTTCACATTTGAGGAGTTCCCTCGATTCCTAATGGATCCCATCATCAGAACTCGAGCATGACAAAAATCAATCGTGAAAATAGAACTTGCTTAACAAACACAGCTAGAAGGCCAAATCGCCAAACGTGAACTTTTCGTCGTTGAAGAGTTCTGTTCTGATCATCATCAGCAGTTCCACTTCATGCAATGTCACATTTTTAGATGCAAATGCTTGAATTGTTGATAAAAACACAAAAATCAATAGTGATTTGAACTCCTCAAATCTTTAAGGCAAACATATAGATGTTTGCCTTAAAGATTTGAGGAGTTCTCTCAATTCCTCATGGATCCCATCATCAGAACTGCATTTTGACAAAAACGGGACCAACTTGGATATATATACTTACAATCAAAAAAAGAATATTCCAAATCGGTTAAGAAATGACGGAGTTATGGAGTAACAAACATTAAAAAAAAAAAAAAAAAAAAAAAACATACAACCGAATTGATAACCTCCTGCTTTGAAATCTTGAAGTCGGTTAAAAACTCGCGGGTTGCAGGCGGCTTTCTTTGGCTGAATGCCATTTTACCTTAGACGATTTGATTTAGTATGGCTTTGACCGAATTTTTAAAAGTTTAACGCAACGGGAAATAAAATAATGGGTTTTGGAAGGATTTTTATACTCCGAGGAGTATGATAATCCTACTTTGTACTTTTTAATTTTGGGTGGATAAAAATTAGGCTCTTCGCGTGTTCGTTTTTGAAACAAAATACGACCATTTCCGAACATGTTTGAGATTTTTTTTAAATCACTCTTCTGGTAAACGTTATTTCAATGTATGAGTTTCCGTGTATTGTATGTTGCCTCAGATCTGACAAGAAACACACAGGAGAAGCATCCATTTAAAAAATTGTTTTACTCAGAAAACCCATCAAGTCTATTGGAAGAGGATGTATATGTCTAAGACTTGTGTCAAAATAAGTTAGTGTGCTCGACACTACGGGGCACTTTCAATCATATGTCATAATGACAGATTGCCCATTAACGCCCAAAATAAAATAATAAAACTGGCTATAATTTACATGGAGTTCATTTTATTTATTACAACTTACAAAATTCATCACTTACACAGTTTTTTTTTTCATATATTTCACTTAGTATGGCTCTACCCGTGCGAGTACAGCAGGTGCTATAATGGGGGTGTTGAGAATTGGGACGTTTACCTTAAAGGTAGAAAAAATGACAAAAAACGACTTCAATTCATCTTGAGTCTCTTCTTCAGATATTCACCAAAATAATACGGTAAAAAATAATTTTCCGAATCTGTTAATGACGGAGTTCTGGACGTCCAAATGGTCGACGCCTGATCGGCCGACCATGGTATCGTTGGATAGACGAAGTCCAAAAAGATATCTGCCAGCTTCAAGCAGCCGACTCTGATTGGTGACAACCTGCCCAGGACAGAGCACAGTGGCATGTCTTAGTGTTGGAGGCCAAGATCCACTTTGGGTCGCTGGGCCAGCGTAGTAAGTAAGTAAATAACAGTGTCCAACGGTCCATCACATCGATTAAACTTTTGGATTTTAATAATGGCATTTGGTATAGTTATCGGTAATCTTGTCTAGACGCAGAATAGATACAATGGTATTAACAAACGTACAGTTACTGAAAATACAATACATGTTGTATACTTTCATTTGTTTGTAAACTCGTTTGAATAAAAACAAACCTGTTGTTGTTGAGAAAATAAACAATGCTGAAGTTTATATTGAATAGATAATAAACCAATGTTTATTTTAATTGACTCATGATATAAATATGAATGTGATTGTGTCATCGTTGAACAAAAACTACAATAGGTATCTTACACCACATAGCTTAAACTCAAGTTATTTTAATGCTACTTATTTACATGTATATGTAGCCCCCATGTAGCTCGGCCAATAACGCACGAGCCGAAAGTTACGGGAAAATATTTAAAAAGGGCTTGAAACAATTATGTTAAGCCACGTAAAATTAAAATTCGTGTATTTTGTAAGTACACGAATTTTTATTCCAGTACCGAAATTACTAACCGAATTCTGTATAAGAAACGCAGTATACTTACCAACCTCCTGAAATATATTTGTGAAAAGTAATTATCTACTTACATTTCAAGAGGTGAAATTTATACGTTATTATTAGGTACATGAAATCTAAACATACCTCAATCCTAATTAAACACTTATTTAATAAAGACGAAATACGTTATTAAGAATTTACTTAATTAATCAACTTTACTTTAATTACTTAACTTACTTTTCAATGAAATTCTACGTAAATGGAGCAGAACTTTAGGGTTAAGTATAAGGTCATAGTTAACTAACTTTACGGTTAGTATGATGTTGTCTAGGTTTAATTTATGCAAATGGAAATAAATTAATTTATAAAGATGTTAAAATGATTATCCGTTACGACATCGTCATTTGAATTTGAAATGTACATGTTACTGTATATCGTATTGTTGTGAACACAGGAACTGAACTAATCCCAAAGTACCCTAAGCGAGTAAATGCAATTGAATCGATTGTCAGACCCTCTCAGCGGGCAGACCGGCGACCCTTCGTCTGGCAGGGGTGAGATTCGCGACCTTGCTAAACCCTACCCGGAAACGGCATTTTAATACGTCAGGATTACATTTACTTTTAAATATTTTAAATTTTTGAGATTTGTATAGCAAGGAAAATTAGTCTCGCAATTCTTATTAGATTTAGCCAAAAAGTGATTTGCGCATAATAGAAGCGGCTTAGTTTTGTGTTATTCTAATTTTCTGTTCAAAACAAAATCGAGATAGAAACGGAGTGTGACTGTTGCTTGGGATCCGATTGTTTTGTTTGCGAGTCGGTTGCAGTGACGTAGCGGTGTTGTCACGCGCGCGACGGAGCCTCGGCGGCAGCGGCAGGTGGTAGAGCCGGCTCAGTCGCATCGCTCGCGCCGACCGCGCCGCTCGCGACACGTCCCGCGCCCATCGACCATGCTGCTCGCCGTACTCGCCCTCGCCGTCGCCGCCGTGGCCGCCCAGAACGAAACGCGACCCCCGCCCCCGCGACGCGAACAGTTCCGTGTCATCTACGAATGGAACGCACTCGATTTCGACTGGGCCTCCCCGGCCGATCGGGAAGCCTACCTCAATACAAGCAGATATATTCCCCAGAACGTCCTAATATCTGGAATAAGCTTCTACGGAGAAAACCTGTACGTGACTGTGCCGAGGATGATGCGCGGAGTGCCGGCGACGCTCGCGACCATCCCGGTGGTGCAGAGCGACACGGCGCCCAAGCTGCGCCCGTTCCCTAGCTGGAGCGCCAACAAGATCGGTGATTGCGAGGCGCTACAGTTCGTGCAGAACATCCAGGTTGACCGCAACGGCATCATGTGGGTCCTGGACAATGGCCGCGTCGGCACGCTCACGGAGAGACCCGACGCCAAGTGCCCGCCATCCATCGTGCTTATCGACCTGAAAAACGGCAAAAATGAAATGCAGCGGTTCCCGTTAACATCAGTGGATAACAATAACACCTACCTAAACGATCTCGTCATCGATAATCGTCGTGATGGAGATTATGCCTATATTACAGATAATAGTGCCGTTGATCCAGGTATTATAGTTTTCCGCCGTAGCGACAAGAAATCGTGGAAAGTGCGTGATTCTCATTCCATGACGGCCGTTCCCGAGGCGTCCACTTTCCGTATCAATGGCACCGCGGTGGACCTGCCGGTCAACGTGGATGGCATCGCTCTCGGACCCCAGTTCCTCGCTGGAGACATGGTCGATCGAACCATCTACTACTGTCCGCTGTCAAGTTTCCACATGTATGCGATCAATGCTTCAGTTTTGCGTAATGAAACTGTAGGGTCACAGGACGGCGCTCTACGCCCCTACGTAGTCGATCTCGGAACTAAAGCTTCACAGACAGACGGAATGAAAATGGATGCAAACGGTGTTCTCTACTTCGGCTTGGTGGGCAACTCCACCATTGCGGAATGGAACACGAGCCTACCTTTCCAGTTCGGGCAGAGGACGATCGCCCGCGACGCCAACTACATACAGTGGGTGGACAGGTTCACCTTCGACGACCACGGCAACGTTTACGTGGTGGTCAACAGACTGTTTAACTTCATGAAGAACGAAGTGTTGCTGAGCGAGGTGAACTACAGGATCCTGAAGTCGCATACGGGGTCGAAGAGCTACGTATTCGGGGAGGAGGTGACGCCGCCGGGGCTGCCAGGCGGCGCGCCGACGCTGCGCGCGCTGGGCGCCGCGCTGCTGCTGGCGGCGCTGGCGCACCTGCTAGCCTAGTGCGCTTTCTCGGTCGCGGCCCGCCCATGGCCCTGACCCTCAACTGTTTTGTGCGGCGCTCTGACTGATGCGTATCATTACCAAATATTAATGTTACCTTGACCGCACGGTCGACCCAGTGATAATGTGAATGAAAGCTGTGCATATCTCGACGAATTAATGTTATTTACTAGATTTAAGTGTACATCATTCGCGACCTTTTTCAAGATAACAGTCGTGAAGAGGCTCCTCGACGATAGGTCGGGGACGCGTTGCCAAAGCTGCGCCCGCGCGGACAATTAACATTCCAGCTCTTTGTATTTAGTTTAGGCGCTTCGCATGCGTAATACTTAAATATTTATTCATTAACACAACCATAACACACATAAAATAAAACCATTTCAAATGATGTATAGCCCAATTCAAAGTTCTCGGAGTGTTTACTTCATGGTATATTATACCCGATTGTGTAAAATAACAATAGCTACATTTTTGTAGATTTATTGTATAACTAAATTGTACGAATGGCGAGTGAACGTGACTGTATGTTTAATTTTAAAATAATAAACGTGTTTATCTTATTATATGTGTTTGCTATTTTTATTACTCGTCTGCCACAGTATAAACTGCAATATAAGCTGCTAACAACTTGTAAATACTAAAGTACTCATTTCAATTCATAAAGGCCGTAACTTTGTGTAGATTGTGTACTGTTTTTTTTGTCTTTTTTCTTTGAAAAGCTTTGTTGTTGGAAAGGAATAGTATGACGTGTTGCGACATGTTGGAAGATGCAGCCTCGACTTGTCCTAGTCTATAAATGGCTGTTCGAACAAAATCGTTTCCTCAAATTATAATTGATCGGTAACGATGTTGTACATTACAATGTATGTAGGTACACTTTTATAAATAGTAATCAAAAATATACTAGTAATTGTTTTTATTTTATTGGGTGACAATCGTAGTAATATATTAATCATTAAAAAATATTTCTGAATTATGATAGGCCGGCTTGGCAGCAAACATATCTTTACTATTTACATGTTTTAACTTTATTGCTAGGAAAATAGAGTAGCGTAGTCATTCATGTTTTCAGACCAAGTTACCAAAACTTCACGTAAAATGTGACTATAAAATAAAACCTATCATGCTAACGGGGCTGTTGTCTAGAAAACTTGAATAGTATTATTATTATATTTTTGCAGCTAATGTTCAGTCAACAACATTAAATATCCACAAAAAATAAAATATAAGAATATCGGCACAGGGATCTACTATGATTAACATAAAGCGTGTATTTACAGTTATTTTTGCCTAATTATTTTGGTCACGTACCAGTAATTAATGTATGTAATTGACTCTACATTAAATACTATTACACCAGATAACGAAATATAAACAGTTCTTATACACAAGTGACAGTGTTTTTCTCATTCTTTCTTCAAAAAACATATGTCTGTCTAATATTGACATACTTAACTTACGGTCTGTTGTTTTGTCTCTAGAGAGCATCCACTAGCGCCACCGCACATAGCATTTATCTTAAATTTCTCTTCAATCAATTGAGATGTTGATAATTGCCCTCAATGTGACAGTAACGAAGCCAAACTAGTTTGGGACGGGAATGAAAGCTTTGATTAACTCGGATCAAATCCGGCATTGACTAGTCGAATTTTTACAAACAATTTTTTGTCCACTGATCTAAGATCACATAGAAAGTAAAAGTATGAAAGTGCTTGTCGGTTAATGTTACAAAATAAAGCTTATATATTATGTGGTCGTTGTCGACCTTCGATTTTTATCAGCAAATTACGGCATACATTAATAATTATGAATGGCATAAATAGGTAATGAATTAAGTATATATAATAGGCGCCTAGTAGTCTTTCGAGATTTTAAAGATAACACCGTGAATTTCGTTATAGTATCGAGTTAATATGGTGCTGAATTTCTAAATTGAAACCACTAAGTACTTATTCCATTCATATGATAAGTAAGTATACTAAATTAAGTGAATGTTATTTTTGCATGTTATAAATAAATATTGAATAATTTACGGTCTAAAATACTAAATCTATAGTTTTAACGACATCGCTCCATTGAGCACTTACCTACTTTTTAGGGTTCCGTAGTCAACTAGGAACCCTTATAGTTTCGCCATGTCTGTCCGTCCGTCTGTCCGTCCGTCCGTCCGCGGATAATCTCAGTGACCGTTAGCACTAGAAAGCTGAAATTTGGTACTAATATGTATATCAATTACGCCGACAAAGTGGTAAAATAAAAAGTGGAAAAAATTATTTTATTAGGGTACCTCCCCTATACGTAAAGTGGGGAGTGTTTTTTTTTCATTTTAACCCTAACGTGTGATATATTGTTAGATAGGTATTTAAAAATAAATAGGGGTTTACTAAAATCATTTTTTGATAATGTTAATATTTTCGGAAATAATCGCTCCAGAAGTAAAAAAAAATGTGTCCCCCCCCTCTAACTTTTGAACCATAAGTTTTAAAAATATGAAAAAAATCTCAAAAGTAGAACTTTATAAAAACTTTGTAGGAAAATTATTTTGAACTTGATAGGTTGAATAGTTTTTGAAAAGATTACAAAAACTACGGAACCCTACACTGAGCGTGGCCCGACACGCTCTTGGCTGGTTTTTATATTTTGTATTGAAATCCTACTTAGGACTTAAATAAGTAACATTGAATCCTTTTAGGTGTTTTAATTATTTGTCATTATGGTTCTTTAGCCATTGCTGGTTACGGTCATCGGACCCGAAGTCCCATCGACCGTGAAGGTCGATCTCATGATCGGTATTTGTTTTTGTTACCACAGTCCAATGGAGCAAATAGCAGCAATTTGGTGGTATTGAAAGGTTTACTGTACGAGTACCTACGACGTTTATAATAGTTATTTGTTATACAAGGGTGCAAAGTTGTATTTTACCCGCGAGTGCGGAATTGAAACACGAGCCAGCGAAAGGATTCTATAGTTGAACCACGAGCGAAGCGAGTGGTTCTAAAATAGAATCCTGAGCGTAGCGAGTGTTTCAACACACGAGAAGTAAAATATAACTTTGCACCCGTGTGTAACACAAAACTTTTCTCCTCACTATAGCGAGGAAAGTGCAACATGCAAAAGAACACAGTTCCACAGGCATGATTTTCATCACTGGAATCACTGATTTTTGTACGATATTATAACAGAAAACTCTGAAAGTTGTGTATAATATTTACGCGAGTCGGAGTCGGTGACAAGTTTTGTATATTTTAGTTGACATTTCTAACGATGCGTTTTGAAATTGCATCGACTCAACTTGTGCGTTTACAAGTACGAGGCTTGCACTGAAAGTGGCGGGAATCGAATACTTATTAATTTATTTTTAACATGTATTATACCTTTTTATAATCTCTGAAGTTTCCTTATCTCAACACACTGGCCACTTAGAAAAAAAAAAGTATGGTTCGGTTTCAATTGTTTATTGTCGAGTCACTGCTTAAAATGGAATTGTGCCGTGAAAATTTCAGAGCTATGATTTATTATGACTTTAAAAGTGGACTAACACAAAAACAATGTGAAGAGCGGATGGTTGCTGCTTTTAATATTGAAGCTCCTTCAAAGACTACAATATACAGGTGGTATTCAGAATTTCAACGTGGCCGTGTATCCCTCACCGACGAAGTGCGTGAAGGTCGACCAAAATCGGCAGTCACGCAAGAAAACGTCGATGTTGTGCGTCGTCTGATAAATGAAGACCGACATGTGACATATCGGGAAATTCAAGAGCACCTGGGTATTGGAATGAGTCAAATACAAATTATTTTAAAAGAAGAATTAGGCGTGAAAAAGTTATTTTCCCGTTGGATACCTCACCTATTGTCTGACGAGCAGAAAATAGTCCGTGTCAATTGGTGCCGCAAAACTTTGAAAAGATTTAACAAGGGACGCTCAAATGCTGTTTTTAGCATAGTATCAGGTGACGAGTCGTGGATATACGCTTATGAGCCTGAAACTAAAAACCAATCCCGAGTATGGGTCTTCGAAGACGAGCTCAAACCCACAAAAGTTGTTCGTTCTCGCAGTACGGCTAAGAAGATGGTGGCTACGTTTATCTCTAAATCTGGTCACGTAGCTACTGTGGCTCTTGAGGATCGTAGAACAGTCAATGCTGATTGGTACACCACTATTTGTTTGCCGAACGTCTTTGCTGAACTCCGAAAAACAAACCCTAGTCGTCGCATCATCCTTCACCACGACAACGCCAGCCCACACACCGCTCGGACAACAACTGAGTACCTGGACGGTGAAAAAGTCGAAATATTGGACCACCCTCCATATAGCCCTGACTTAAGTCCCAACGACTTTTTTACATTCCCCAGAATCAAGGACAAACTGCGTGGTCAGCGGTTTCAGACGCCAGAAGAAGCAGTGGAGGCCTATAAAATAGCCATTTTGTCGACCCCTACTTCAGAGTTCAAAAAGTGCTTTATGGACTGGTTTGAACGCATGCATAAGTGCATGAAATACAAAGGAGAATATTTTGAAAAACAATAAAAATAAATAAACTCACTTATACTGCATATTTTCTTCTATTCCCGAAACTTTCAGTTTTACCCTCGTATACTCAAAGTCATTATAAAAAAAAATTACTTATAGAATTTTAAGGTTTACGACTTAAATCATTAAATAAAGCTAAATTTGCTATTTTTTATTAAATTCTCAAACCATTTATTCAATGATAATTGATATCAAACGAACCATTAATATGAGCGTTTTACGTTTTGTTATCTGTCAAAAGCTACTCAAACACGCTCCAAGGTCAAATTACTTTCCCCACTTGTGGATAAAATGCGTTTTTACCCGCTTGTTTCAAAGGATAACAGACGGCTTTCCGAGCTAGTGAGGGGAAAATATAATAGTTTGCTTGACGAAATATTTTGACTACTTTAGAGTCTTACATACTTAAGTCTATTAGTAAAAAAATGTCCTCAATTATATGTTGTATTATAAGTATTATATTATTCTGATGCTTCGACGGTGGCAGACTAGCATACGACTCGCCTGATGTGAAGCAGACACCGTAGCCTATGAACGCTTGTGACACCGAAAAAAACCGGAAAAATCACAAGCACGCTGCCGACCCTTTTTAGGGTTCCGTAGCCAAATGGCAAAAAAAGAACCATTATAGATTCGTCATGTCTGTCTGTCTGTTCGTCCGTATGTTACAGCCGATTTAGTCGGAGACTATGACCACTACAATTATGAAATTTGATGTGAAGGTGTATGTTATGAACCGCTATAGAAATATGATGTGAAATTACGAAAAAAATATTAAATTGGGGGGGGGCACCCCATACTGTAACAGGGGGGTAAAATTTTTGTATCAATGCGCATAGGCGTGTGGGAAATCTATGGAAAGGCCTTCAAAAATGGCATAAAGGTTTATAAAAAACTTTTCCATTTAAGTCAACTGTTGGTGAGATATTTGTCGTCAAAGTCGTAAAAAGTGCCCCCCGCCTCTAGTTTCCAAACTATGAAGTTGAAAATTCTGAAACAAATCAAAATGATGTACATTAATAAATCCTTTCAACGATTTTTGGTTTGAACAAGATAGGTTCAACGGTTTTTGAGTTTTTGCTGAAAAACTATCTTGCCAAAACAAAGGGGCGTAAGTGCCGTAAGTTTCCTATGAAGATACGACCTTTTTTGATTAAATGTATTGAATAGTGGTTTTAAATGTAGATTAGGAGGTGTCGGTACGGTACGGAACCCTTCTTTGTGCGTGGCCCGACGCACACTTGGCCGGTTTTTACAGGGTTCCGTAGTAAACAAAGAACGTTTATAGTTTCACCATGTCCTTCCGTCCGTCCGTCCGTCTGTCCGCGGCTTAGCTCTGTAACCGTAACACAAAGCTGTAATTTAGCATAGATATGCATATCAATAACGCCGAAAAAAGGCATTAAAAATCTTTTTCATTAGATAGTATTTTATTTCTTGTAAAACCCACGACTGTATAGATTAATAACTACCCAATATTTTTTTCCTCAATATTTTTAGTTCCAATCGCGTTTTTCCCCACTCATTTATTTAGCTACACATATTATTTATTCTCTTTATATTTCCTTTCGCAGATTTCCCCATTAGAGAATTTTCCTAGACACAAAGGTCGGCGGTAGGTACGGCGAAAAGAGGAGGAGTGTTAGTAGAACTGCGACCCTACAGCGTGCGAGCGTGCCGCGGCAGTGGCCGGCGAAGCGCTATAACCGAATATTAGAAAAAACCTTTTGGTTAAAAAAGCTATTGGATTATAATATCGCTCGTCGTTGTGCCTAAAACGGAGACCTTGTGTCTAGGAAAATTCCCTAATGGGGAAATCTGCGAAAGGAATTAAAAAGAGAAGAAATAATATGTGTGGGTAAATTCATGACTGGGGAACAGCGCGAATGGAACTAAAAATATTGGGGAAAAAAATATTGGGTAGTTAATCTATACAGTCAGCACAACAACGGACGGACGATGGTTTTAATTAATGGGTGTATCCACCTAATTTCAATCGGCATGATTAAATATAATTTGACATTTACACTATTAACTTCAATTTATCGATACTATATTATACCTCGCTTCAATGAAAATGCTACAAAATGTGTAATGCAATGACTGATCATGACCCATGAACATGTTACGCGACATAAAAAAATGTTGCTGAGTTATTGAGAGTCATTGTGAGTATTTTCTTACCTTATACAGTTCGTAACGCGTACAAAACATAATACCTGCAAGCGTGTAACTTTTACTTTTTCAAAAGTACACAATTACGTAGTCATATGTTTTCGTTGAACGAGTTGTTCACTTGGATATTTATTTAGGCTTCAACGCATTTATTTGTTAAGGTTTACTTTACCATTCGTAATGAATTAATGAGTAGTAAGCAACGTTCCTAGAAGGTGCACTCATTTAAATTGACTCATTGGGTACATATAAAGAGACGAACATAATTGTCATCCTCACATTCAAAATCCTTCTTTAATTTTTTGTGATAATTGTTTGCAGTCATGGTTGTGAATCACGACCTCCACATTGTGGTATTTAAGGAAGTACGGTCCACTAAACTTGGCAATGAGATTCTACAGTTACTACAGCTTTTACGTACATCTATTTAGATGGTAATCATAATACTGACAGCTGAAATTATTTTTGATTTTATGACGTGAAAGGGATCGATGAATAAAGTCAGCATCGCATCGTATTAATAGCAGCTAACGCAGCCAAATATGGTCAACACCAAATAAAATGCGTACCTTTTTTTGCTCGAACGCAAATAAAATGCGTACAGTTACGTTATATTTGACTATTTTGTCTGTTACTAACTATACATATTATGCTGAATGTACAGTCAGTTACACACAGAGAAGAGAAGACTCTCTTAGTTTCTAAGTAAGTTCTGTGCAAGGGACCAATTAAAACAATTTGTATTCATAATAAGTTACCATTTTAGTAATTATATTTGTCACATTCATTAAATTAATTACGAAATAGACGGCACAGATCTCAGCCGTAAGGCACATGAGCCAATCGGTGAATATATGCAATAAAGTAGACTATTCGATATAAGGTCGAATAATTAGCTATAAGGTAGAGTATTCACTATAGGGGGTAATACCATGAAAACACCGGATGATGACTAGAGAGATAATCCATTAAACGATTCTTATAAAATTTCATATTCAAAGTCAACAAAACCACTTCACGTCCTAGTCCGTCGATTCCGTCGTATGACATAAATACTAATTATTTATGCACATCCCAATCCGCAACTATGTAGAAGTGCTTAGGATGATATCACACCATGACGCAAACATAAAACGTGTCCGAAGTGCAAATCTCTTAGTATAATATTGTTAGGTAGCCCCTCAACACCTGTTTGACCAAGAAACAATTTAAGGGCCTTCTACTAACTCCCAATGATTTTCGATCCGCACTATAACTCTCCATTTCGTGTTTTAATAGTTATTGTGTTAACAACAACGAAATTTACCGAATTAGTATCCCATATTTACTTCAAAACTCACTGTCTTCGATATATAAGGCATCAAACTACGGCAACAAGGCCACAAAAAAGTATTTGGAAGTACGAGTAACTAACTATAAACATATCTCTTACTCGTACGTTGTTAAATACGTCAGACAATAAGGAAAAGTTATATGTAGATTTCATACATATCTCCATTTGAATAAATCATTTTCGGCTTTTGCAAATGTAGATAGAGAATTAAAGACTCGATAACCGTTTTGTGCCATAAATATATCTATAGTTTTGAAAGAGGAATATCAACTCAAAACTCATCAAAAATCGATGATTAGCGCGTGGAACCCCATAAATTACTTAGTTTTGTAGGTACCTAAAAATGAAAACAACGAATGTGTGTGGTAAGTAAATTAGATTTGGTGAAGAATCCCGAATAAGAAGAGGCCTACAATATGTAAACATGTTAACTTTTCTTACACAAAAGAACATGATGAGAAAAACGACGTTTCCCAGAAATAATATTACTTGGTGTCATAAATTAACGCCCCCGTAAACTCAAAAATATAGTGAAAAACTGAAACTGGTATTTTTAGCTCTCTGAGGTTCCAGTATAAACTGAATTTGGCTCTTTGGTTGAAATTTTGGCTACCCCTGGTGTAGAATAACCCTAAGTAAGGCGACTTATACTGATTTGTCGGTGTGGAGGCAGTGCGACATGAGAAAACTTTCAGCTGTCAGTGTCAACTGTAATCAGTCGAGTCAGTATGTACCGCTTTTTACTGCGGGGCAATATGATTTCAGTACTGCGCGGCTTCTGTGCATGATTTTACTACTGCGCAAAAGTAATAGTGTCAGGATCTCGTCAAGCGAGGCATTTTCTACGACATCACATCATTAAGCTCGCGTCAAAGAAAATACGACATAGGTATCGATCCCGTCTGCCAAATCAGGAAGTCGCTTCAAAAGGTACTTAGTGCGTTAAATTGTTCTAAATAAAGTCAGCATTAAAAGTAGCTATGCATATGAAGGGATTAAAAGCTCATATTTACTTATAATAAAGACTATGGAACATTTCAAATGATCTACGCATTTCTGATGCTGTATGTACCTAATAAACATTTAAACATATTTTTTACAATGATGGACGTAGGGACATTCAACGTAAAGTTTATTTTCTTTCTTTCTTTCATAAGTAGCGAGAATATAGGGGGCGTATATTGTTTCCTATTTATTGTCTTTAACAGCAATTAAATGGAGAGGCGTATCTAGTTGTCAATAATACCAGCTAAACTATCAATTTCCAAGATAGAAGAGAAGCGTCGTTCTCAGGGGACAGGTGCCTTTTGTGCGGTTGGGGTCTACTTATACAACTACGACATTGTTGATATGAAGATGCTAATACGACGCTAAACGCACTAGTAATGCCCCTTTGAAATACGGTAGGTAGAGAAAACGGAATGTTTACTGTTTTGGACTCTATTTCAATATAGTTAGGGTCCAAAAGTGACAAATATTCGGTTATCTCAACTCTACAACATTATCAAAATACGAGTAAGCTCGAGTCTGCTACGCCGTAACAGGTCTTCCTTGTTTATGCCGCAAGTAGAAGAAAAGCTCGCGTACTATTTAATGTTTTTCTGGCCTCCCACTTCCTGATAACAAACTAAGATTAACAACTTTCTGATATAATAACCCCAAAATAACATCAAGTCCGGCGATATCAAGTAATAAGGGTGGATTTAACTTATATCCCTAGGAATTAACTTGTGCTTAAACGATTGTGGCACGGAGTTACTGAATAGAAGAGGAGAAATGGAGTAATAGATATTTTATTATGTTTACTTTCCGAAACGTCGAGGGCGGCAAAGCATAGAAACTCACAACTTTTTAGAACCAGACAAATGAAAGTGCAGGTTACGTACCTAGTTATAATTATAAATAATAAATCGGGATAATTGTATTGCTGAACACAAGTTTTTTTTTTTAATTCTTGATTCTCCCCTTTGACTTAATAATCGAATTATCGTGTCGCACGCTACTGTGTCAACCCAACTCAAATAAAATGCGCTCGAAATGTAATCTTAACTTGATAGTTATACGGTTCAAAAATCGAATAAACCTACATATGCGTGGCGGTATATAATAAAGTCACTTTTTTCAAATAAGTGTGTGGCTCTGAGGAGTTGGAGGTCCACTATTTACATGAGTCACATAGGTATTACTAAAATTAGGTAAATTAACACGAACTGCAAAAGAAAATATTGGGTATGCTGGCCATAAAAAATAGATATAAGAATGTAATAATATATAAACAAGCTTATGACTAGCCTGATAGTAAGTGGTTACCGTAGCCTATGGATGCGTGCATCAGGGGAGTCACATGTACTTACAGTCAATCAATTTGATTTCTGGGCCACTTCGTACCTTGTCACAGTGACAATAATATGAGATCTCTAGCAACTTTCATATTGATTTTCACTGTGACAAGGTACGACGTGGCCCAGAAATCAATTTGGTTGACTATACGTTGACGATCTGAACATGTACGCCTAAATTGACGGTAGCATACCTTAGTTAGACTAAACCATCGAATTTGGTATAGCGAGGAGATAGGTATTTTGTTGCTTCAATTCATACATTAGGTCAGATCGCCAATTATTGGCTACATCGAAATGTTATTCAGTTATTCATGTTACAATGTTCCATGTTACAATGTTATTTTGTGTGGAGAAGCCTTTTACCAAATATGTACAAGAACTCGCTCTTGTAGTCAGCTATCAAGCATCAAGTTATTTAATTAAATTTCAGAAATTGCAATAAATGCTCTACTTTTTTTTGCGAAGTGCCCAGTTATTGGGGGGGTGGCCAGCAATAGGCAATGTACCTTATTTATACTAGTGCCGTCTCGAATTGAAAATGGTCTAAATAATAAGTAATTTCACGCCGATTATCACGGAGACAACGAAGGCACCGAGACGAGAGATCCATACAAAAAGCCGGCCTGTGTCGCCCAACACCATTGTCTCGGTCCAATGACAGACTATTATGAGAACTATTGTTGTTTTTGTGACAACAAATAATTATCATCGATAGCCTTGATATTGTCAAGCAGGATGATAATGACCATGGTGTTAAAATTCCATCCTAGACTAGCATTCTTGGTAAGTGATATTTTCTTAGAAACCAGTTATATACATTACGTAGGTGTACGTCTGCCCAGCTCACAACTCCAGGCCGCCAAATGCCAGCCGAATTGCATTAAACGCCACATAAAACAAGATGGTACGAGGGGTGATCAAATAGTTTTGATAATCAGTATTAAATATGCGAGATATGTAAATCGTTATATTTTAATTACAATATGTACACTTTCTATATTTTCAAATACTTATTAACGTCATTCAATTGTTTTATTTTACCCCAATAAAAACAATTTTACTTTTTGAGGTCAAATTTTATAGCTTTACTAAGTCATCACCAGCTCGTGATTTTCATGTAGTTGGTTTTGAACATATGTGAATGAGAAGTAGTAGTCGGAAGCTAAGGCTAAATAACAATGGGAACAGTTATCAGTTCTAATCTTTAGGTACTCGAAGAGCAGCACCCTCGTCCATTAGAACTATTAGAAGGCTCTGAAGTACAATTTCTGCCGAAAATTCGCGATTTTTTTTCTTCAAGTTATTTATAATATTTTTTACAACTCTGATCGAATAATGTTCTACAACTCTCCAATAATATTTGAGCTCAATTCGTCAAAGCTAATTTTATTGGTAGGCCTCAATAGTCCAGTAAGAAGTCGAAAAATACGCCCTAATTTTGGTGACAGAGCTGGAGATAAAAAAAACACTGCACAGATAACTTACTTATTCTTTAAATCATAATGATAAACCAAGGTTTTATTTTCAATTTCAATATTCTTTATTAGTGTATCAGGACTTTTTCCACACCACTCCAAATAATTACAAAACCAACTCTTATTTTTGCCAATGAATGCTGAATGGAAATAATTACATTTTTTTTCCGTTCTGATGTTTTTTGTTTAGCAATTACAGAAAAACAAATGAATAATGTTTATATATTTTTACTCTAATTTAATGTTGATTAATGTCAAGGTATTGCCACCATTAACAAGGTGGTTCATACCGATTATCAAAACTTATTGATCAAACCCCTCGTATAAGTTATTGTGTAAGCTAGGCTGCTATATAGGTATATAAGTATAATCGCCAAGATTTAATGTTGGTATATAAGTACAGTCACGAACTTTAATTGGGACCCCCTGAGGGTTGCTAGACTGTTTAAAAATTCAAAGAATAAATTAGCGAAATGGGTCACAAATTAAAGAACGATAATCGATAAAAACAAGCCCCTAGCGCTTTTTCGGGGTTCAACCGACATGGAGTTGGGGTGCAGACGACCGGTTTAGCCTAGTGACACAGAATAGTATAATAGTATTACATCTAGTGATTAGTGACCCTGACTACGAAGCTGACGATCCTGGGTTCGAATCCCGGTCAGGGCAAATATTTGTGTATTAGCATGTATTTTTTTTCTGAGTCTTAGATGTTTCCTAATCTAGTCAAGTATTTCTATCTATTAAATATTTCGTCGTCTAGTACCTATAACACTAGCCTTATTGAGCTTACTATGGGGCCTAGTACGATTTGTGTAGGACTGACCCTCATATATTTATATAACGTTTACTTACGTCAATAAATTAAAATCAGTCCAGTGTGAGCCTGACTTGCGTGCCAAAAGCTCCCAAAAAGGTTTAGGTAAGTACTAGAGTCTGGCTAGCCAAAATTTGTTGACAGATATTTTCTTGTGGTATCACCAATTGTCTATGATTTTTAAAAATTTAGTAGGTTGGTGCTCTATAGATATTTTGATACTTTATGAACTAGTTCTAACATTTGCCTATAACTTTGATTAGTTACGTGAATTTATTAAAAGCTGAATCTCATAAACCGAACAATTGTGTGAAGAAACGGATAAACTAGAAGTTCTGGAAATTTTCAATAAAATCAAAACATTGGAGCGTAAGGAGTTACTTACTGAAAACCAATAGTTAGAGGAAATCTGTGGAGAGACTGGTCTGTAGTAATTTGATATAAAAATATAAAATATTGTCTACTTATCCCATTGCGCCGGTGCAACATTACTCATGTATAAACATGGGTTAAGTTATAACCCATGTTTATACCTAATTTTTAACCTAACCACAGTCCTAACCTAAAGTACCTATAATGTCAATGGTCACATAAATAGACGTTTGAAACTCACTGAATGTCAAATACCACGATTGATTGGCCAATTTTGTAATTCTACAGTTATTTATATATTAGGTTTATCACTTATTGTTCCGATTTAGTTGGAATTTTCATTTTCACTACTTTGGCGCATCCCAACTGTCACAGTATTGTTACGCTAGCGCGACATAGTACTAAAATGATCATTTATATTTGTTGTTGACTGTACTCATGTAATTTTTTTGGTGATGGATTAATATTATGGTCTTATCGCGGCTTCCGATTTAGTTGGAATTTTCATTTTCACTACTTTGACGCATCCCAACTGTCGCTGTATTGTTACGCTAGCTATATTATGGTATTATCGATCTAGGTCTTATTTACACTACATATAATTTTTCGCCTTCTTACAATGGCATATGGTGAGAAAGTGTAAACATACCTATTTTTCGTTGACTATAATGTACGCAGTGGTAGAAATTATGTGGGATGACTGTGAGTGCACGTCGACGTATATTTAACTTATTTCCTTAGGTAGGTAAAATCAAAAATATTCTCTAGTATCAATACTATAGTTCCTACTACACAAAGTGTGACCAGCCCAAAATTTTATGAATTTCCCGCCAAAAATATGGGTAATATTTCAGTAGCCAGACTTTATTACTTATTCTGTAGTTTACGTAGTACTATTATTACTTATTCTGTGGTTTAGGTCTTTGATGATTGAAATCAAAGATTGATAGATATTAGATATGGTTACCTATACTTTTTCCTATGCTCCCGGAGTTGCACCATAAGGGTTTCCTTTTTTACGTTATTAGTACGGAACCTTAATAACGATCAATTTTTTATCACATAATTACATACATACCTATATGTTGAATATTATTGCTTTTGTTGTGTACTCAGTTAGATGACGACAACTTTATTACTCTTTAAAAAATATGAAAGTTTTTAAATGTAATATCCGAACATGACAAGCAGACACTTGACCAATGTATGATGTAAGAAGTTATTGTCAAGATAATTATTGTTATCTAAAGCAATCATCTACCTCACGAACTCATTATAGATAATTATAGCTAATTGCCAATGAAACTGAAACCTATCTGCTGATAGATTCATGGCAGCAATTAGCAGCAGAAGTATTCTGTGGTCAGAAAATTTTCAAAGCGATATGAGTAGGTAGGTAAGTTTTTATCTTAGAATATTGGTAAACTGGGCACGTTTGTGATTAAGAATCGCGGACCTATTTGAAACCACTAATATACACTTTATTGGGAATGATCCATACGGAATGCTATCGAATTATATTCGGACTTATATACCGCATCATTGCGGGAGTGAACTATTTTCAAATATAATGTAGTAAGTCTATGGCTTACAAGAGGGCTTTTGCGATTTGATAGATTTTTTAAACTTTGTTTCCAATTTTCTGTGATCAAACCCGTTTTTAACTTTCCGCGTGACTACTTCCGGCCAGCTAAACAATATTGACAGACAAGGTCATAAGTGATCGGGATGTTGTTCTATAATACCTACAACCTTTTGTGTATAGATGGGAATCCTAGTTCGCCTCGAAGGTCGTGACCTCACAGAAATGCCATCGCAGTATTGGCAGGCCGACTGCATTCTTGTCGGTTCGTCTCTACGCCGGTCTTGAATGCTATCCTAGAATTGGCTAGACAGGGCTGACAGGGCCATGTATAATTGCACACTAGTATGCTACAGTAAACCATCGTTTAAAAATGTGTGTCCTAGCTTTCTTGGCCTTGTTTGAATATCCACTGAAACCTGCCGTTCTGTATTTACTTTCATGATATATTTATTGTAACACTTTACTACGTCGTAAATTATGGTACATATCGTAGGTTTTTTTTATTTGTGCTCTTGAGTATAATTTTCCCGTCAAACATAAGTTAAAGAAAGAAGAAGTGCTATAAAGCACTCGTCTCTTACTATCAAATATGTAAAAGTGTAAGAGGGACGCTACTAGGCAGGTGAGATTATATCGAACGAAGGCCTAAAATTCATAGCTGCTAGCTTTTTTTTTGTCGGTGTGAAAATGCTTTACGCATACCCCCGGCCCGGGGGAGACCATTGGGGATTATGTGGGACTCTCTCCTCCACAGCCCCCCTCCGTTAGTCGGAGGGAGGGGAGGAGCATACCCACTAAAAACACACCGGCGTCACCCACACCGGCGTCACCCGCACTGCCGTTATAGGGGGGCGCCATAGGATCGCAAGCATTCTACCACGACGTCCCCCGGCTGCTCCGGCCGTTATACCGGAGGCACCTTCGCGCCAAAGGAGGGAAGGGTCGGCGACGCTTCAACCCTTCCCCCAGACCTGCAGAGCCTTATATGGTGGGCACCCATCCCACCGGCTCTACTGAGGGACTTGGCGGCTAATAATTTGCCGCCGCCTTCTCCCCACCCGTCTGCGGAGCGGGTGCGCGTCGGCTCTTTCTTCGCGCTCCCGCTCCGCTTTCTCTTTTTGTGACATTACCCTCTCACAGTATTTTGTCACAGCGTCCCACGATCTCTCACTGCCCAACATACACGAGACTACGTTGTGCAGCGAGAGATCGCCCGTCCCTAGAACCACTTCCAGTTGTCGGCGCTCTACGATCCAGCTTGTACATTCTGCCAGAGTGTGCTGGGCTGTGTCATCTTCTTCGCCGCAGTGGTGGCAGACTGTGGAAGTTTCCCTCCTAATACGGTGCAGGTAATGACCAAAG
Organism: Notocelia uddmanniana; assembly: GCA_905163555.1. NCBI lineage: Eukaryota > Metazoa > Arthropoda > Insecta > Lepidoptera > Tortricidae > Notocelia > Notocelia uddmanniana. The sequence goes on along the minus strand of LR991061.1, from coordinate 11,005,340 downwards.
CATCCATGTCCGGTCATCACCTGCAAGTTAGGCTTCCCTCCTTCCTATCGAGCCACGCCTCCATTGATGGGAGAAGTCGGGGCCCCTATGGTTCGGATGCCATAGGGGGACTCCTCCAACATCTCTTTCCACCGATCTCTTTCTCGCTTCGTTGCCATAACAATCGAATCAATTATACGTTCAAGCATTTTGCCCATCTCATCCAGGAGGACGATCGGACGGTACCCTGAAGGAGAGTCAGCTGGACGACCATTTTTCCGCAGCAGGCACAGCCTCCCCTCTTTCCAGCACTTAGGAAATATCCTCTCCTTGAGGCAGTCGTCATATATTCTCCGCAGATGGAGCCCCAGGTGCTTCATGGCGACGGGTATTACCTTCCCCGGCACTCCGTCTGGACCTGGGGCTTTATTACAGGATTTGAGGCGGACGGCCGCTTCAAGGATCTCCGCATCCGTAACTTCCGGTACCTCGCCGCCGGCACCCTCATTCTCACCTGGCGGCCCTGTCATTCTGGGAGATACGCAGGCTGGTGCCTCTGGAAAGAGGCCCTCAACCACCCTCGTGAGGAGTTCCGGCTCCAGTGAGTCCATGGCAGGAGCATGCTTCATTTTGTTCCTAACCATTTTATATGGTCGCCCCCATGGATCCCTGTCCAACGTGCAGATGAACTCCTCGTAAGCTTCGTCCTCCCTTTTCGTTATTGCGGATGTGAGGGCCCTCTTTGCTATTATTAGTGCTTCCAGCAGCACTTCCTCCACCTCAGCAGTATGCCGTCTATGCCTGCATCGGGCATATTCTGTGTTTACCTTAGACTAGGAAAATAATCGTGTAAGGCACTTTCAGAAAATTATTATATAGTTTATATCTCTGCTCACATTTATCCCTATATCTAAATACACTAATAAATGCGTGACATGGTCACAAGTAAAGACACATATATTTGCACTTGGAAGTACAATCAGCATCAAAAGTAGCTACGCAATAGTACATTTCAATGCTAGTGCGGAAAGTATGTAATTTCTTCACGAGTACCGAGGGATGCCACGAGCCGCAGGCGAGTGGCAAGACTCGGGACGAGTGAAGAATGACATTTCCGCACGTGTATTGAACGACGTTTTTTAATACAGTTGCGAAAAAATAAGAAAAACAACAAGTAATATTTATAAAAACAATATCGAATGTTGCCTTTAGAAACTTAAAACATGCTTGCAGTAAGTAAAAACGCCTCTTCTTTGACAGGCGTTTCGGCAGCTATTCCGTTCCACTCAGACAACTTATTAAGAACGGTTTTTCAATATTCAATATTAAAAAATAAACGTGTTATAATGATGAAGAGGTAAGTAATAAAATATGAAATGTGTATATTTTTCGTATTCTGATATTAACAGTAGGTTTTTATGTTGATTACGACGTTTAAAGGAAACTAATATTTAACACCCAGCAATAAGGAGTCATGCATTGGAACAAGCATAAATTTAAAAAAATTGGAAAAGTGAAAAGCACTAGTGCGCGAAAACCAACTTTCCGCACGCTAAACAGCTACGTAAAGTAGCACTTTTTGAGCAACTGTATTAAAAAAGCTCTTATTCCCTTATAATAAAGATTTTTTAACTTTTCAAATACGTAGCACTTTTGATGCTGACTGTACCTACTTATATTAATTAACCTTCCTTTAGAATAAGGTCAACATAGCCTTTAGACCATAATATATAGGCCAGACGGGTTTCCCCTTTTAAGTCGAAAGATCTCCATCTATGTTTATTGCTACGATTCAACGTGCCTCTCATTGAGGGTCAGGCCCAGTTGTGGGAAACCAGTTCTGTCAAGCTGGTCTAAGTTGACAGTCGTGCAGATGTACTCTTTGAGTAATAAGAAAGTTTCGCGATTATAATAAAAATCCGGAAATACATTAACTAACCCGCCCCTAACCTCCGTACAGAAGAAAACTCGCAACAAGCTTTACGTCACACTTCGCACGATAACAGAACAGATAAAGCCTGAATTGACATGTCGCAGGGAAAAATTCAAAACTGAGATTTGATCAAATCCCTCAAGGAGCAGCAAGCAGATAGTATAATAAATGTATGGCGTATATTCATTGTTGTATTAGACGTTCTAGACTCATTACTGCTTGTGACGTCACACCATCGCGTGACCACATCCACCCCACACTTAAAAACCGAATAATTCACTACGATACACTTTTACTAGCCGCTTATTTTTAGAGCATGACTATGCTCCATTAAGACCCTTTTCGTGCAAATGCAACTGATGTAAGGAAAGTAAAAGAGTAGAGTTGTCAAAAATAAAACGCAAGACTCATTGGGCGCACGTATTTAGCAAAGTGGAACGAAATTGTCTACATCACAGAATAAGTAAATACTTACTCGTAATACAATAACGTAGAAATTTGAAATTATGAATTACAGAGTGTTAATCTGCTTTCTCTTTCAGTACTTTGATCATTATATTATACCAACTTTAGCTCTGGACCTCGACCGTGTTAACTTCCATACAAACTGCCACTCCCAATTTCACGTGCTTGGACGGTAAATTTTGCAGTAAAATATTGTATGATTTAATCTAGTTCCATTTGTGAGACATATATATCATTCAGAGCTGTTCATCAATCGTTTACGTATGTCTGCGTGATGAAGTGAAACAATCAAAACTTCACATAAGTAGAATTATAAGTACACTCTTATTCATTTGTTTTACGTGCCTCTATAAAGGTTGTTTTACCAGCAGTATATTAATGAAGCATATAATGTCAAGAAAACATTTCATTATATAAATTTTCTTTATAATAAGCACTTTAGAAAGCGAAGTAATTAAGGAACACACGGAGTGCATTTTTGACATCAATTATGTAGTTGTTATAGTTTTCTTTTACAATTCTGTAGGAAGTAAAATGGAGTTTTAAAACCACCTCGTCGCATGCTTGCCCCGTAGACATATGCCAAGGCTTTGTTGGAAAATCAATGCTTCTGTCTGCAACGATTCAAACGAAATAATAACTTAGAGACAAGGAACTGTTTTCAGTAAAAACTTTGGGCGACCATTCTCAAAGTTTTCTAGTGTTTTATTATTAGTTATCTATTGCGTAATTTTTCAAAATACGCAATAGATATTCCCACTTACCTAATTATATTTAAATAACACTATTAAAATCACACAACAACGGCGACCTTATTCTAAAATGTATTTTTATTGGATTGCTTCGAATAATAATTGCGTCTTAATATTTACTAATTACGGATTCATGCCTGATATAACGGATTAATTAATACTTAATTCTCTCTCGTGCATGGAAGGCTTAGAAAACCTGCAAAGGTAAATTAATGATTTTGGGTGTTGGGCATCGATACAAAACTTCCATTTCGATGTCAGAATTTCGGTTATTTCCAGCACGGCTAGCACAAGACGGCGCGCGATCTTTATCGCGCACGGGATAGACTATCCGTCTCTTTCCGTGTGTAGTGTACCCATTAGATGGAGACGGATAGTGTGATATAGCTCGCACGTCGTGTTGTGCTAGCCGTGCTGATGATACAAATTCAAAGGAACGAAGAAGCAACAGTATGAGTATTGATATTAATTATCTGTAAATTAAGTTCTGTTAAAAGCAATGGAGAGGGCTATGCTGGGAGTTTCTCTGCGTGATCGCATCAAAAATGAGGCCATCCGTAGCAGAACCAAAGTAGCCGATATTTATAACCCGGAATCACTAAACTCAGTGGCAGCGGGCGGGGCACATAGCACGTAGAACCGATGGCCGCTGCTGTGGCAGAAAAGATCTCGAGTGGCGACCACTAACCCCACACCCCCTCAAGTTGGACTGATCACCTGGTAAGGGTCACGGGTGCCCACTCGATGCGGGTGGCGCAGGACTGGTAATTGTGGAGGTCTTTGGGGGAGGCCTATGTTCAGCAGTGGACGTCCTTCGGCTGACGTGATGACGATTATTCCAAAACTGAAAAAGATTGGCACGGTTTTTCACACAATTATCCGGTTTAGAAATGTGATGTCGAACGGTTGTCAGGGACTGGACATTTCAAGCTTCACGGTGGCTGAATTTAGCGACGACTGCAATTGAGACAACGATCTGACGCCATTTGTACTTTAGAATGAAACTCGTTGAACACTTTCAAGAGTTCCGTAACAGATTAGGAGTATAATAAACTACAGTTATAAGTAAGTAAGTGACTAAGTACCGTAAACAGATATAATTATTTAACTTTAGTAAGTGTGTTGTTGCGTGAAAATGGTGGTGGGTGGGTGGTGGTATTTAGATTTGACTACTTTTATACGTAACAGCAGTATAATATCTATTAACAAAATTAAGCCGCTACTTAATGAAATAGCGACTCTGTTCGTAAACGTGAGTATAATTGTGGAAAATGATATCTGTAAAATCAATTAAATCTATTTGTAACTTTTCGATGAAATCTTGAAGAAGAACACACTGATTTCGGTGAAATCTCGAAGAAGTAAACAGTATAAGTAGAGGGTTTTTATTTATTTCCTATACTGTCCTATACTTACGTAACAAAATATTACTACTTAATCCGATAATTACAATTCTTCTTTATTCATTGTCAGTCTCTTGAAATCCCCATACGACTCAGAAGCGACTTCCTCCTTCACTTGATTTAAAAGAAATTGTCTAACATCATGCCCTTTCTATTTCTAATTGGCTGCTTATATTTTCTTTCTAATTGAAATAGTTTTATAGGGCATCAAGTCCCGTGTCTAACAATACGTGAATAGCGTGCAAAGTGACAATATATTTCGCATATCAATTGACATACATAATACAAAAACAAACAGTGGTCAATGATGCCATAGGGCCGCAAGGCAAGCCGGTACGAGAAAACATCAGCCTGCCTTGTACGATTCCACGCGATTAGTCAACAATATCATAATATATTAACGGGTAGCTATCGCACTGTCGTAACTCGTTAATCAACATATTTGTAAACACTACCTTATCTGCGTTTAGTTAAAGTTTAAGTTCCTGGTGAATGTTTTACAACGAAATGTGCTCATGAAAGTTCGCAGTGCTCGTATGCGCATAGATAGGCAGGTACTGGCACAATTATATAATCGCAGCCTCGCGCCAAAAACATCGAGCATTTATTTTGTCTGTGTTTATCGATGTTTACTCGTATTTATGAAGTCTTTAAGGTTAATGTACTAGTGGACGACACTTTCCCGTAAGTATCTTAAACCGTTTAGTGTCTGTTTATGGATAGTGGTATCCTCTTTGGTAGTGATTAGAATACATGGGGACGTTTAGCATCCTCAAACCAATTCCGCGATTGATACATAACTTTTATTTTTATGCAGCGGTCACAAACAGACATGTTAACTAGTGCATTCGTTCATTGCATACAGAATACAAATGTGAAATAAACATTTGATTCACAGAACCCTGACTTAAAATTTAAAAACATTCCTTGCAAAATTATGTTAAATATTTTACAGAATCGAGAAATCGGCCATATCATAAAGTTATTTTCTTTCAAATTAAAGGGAAAAAAATTAAAAATTTAATGCTCCGGGCAGGATTTTGCATTAAACTTTTCAATTTTTCCCTTTAATTTGAAATTTTCGTTAGCAGCGTTACTGCTTTAGTACAAAATTAAGTTATTTTCTTTGCCAACTTTAAAAACCAGTACCTATTGCAGTGCTACTATATTAACTACATAAATAAACTGGTGTTTCGAAAGTAGGGAAATATCCCGAAATAGGCACATACAAAGCTGCAACAGCTTTGGAGTATCTCCAATAGACATAATAAATTTGGATAGAATTTAGTAACCGCCAAATATCAGTTGGTGAATAAAGTATTTAACAATCGGTGTTGCATCACGAATCAATTTTGACGTAGGCTGAATTGGCGCCTACAATGACGATGTAGAGGTAATAGCTAGTGTTGTAAGTTGTAATACAAAACATATTTAACAAACCCAGTGCGAAAAGCTTGGCACATCATAATAGTCGGTTATTGGGCTCAACAATAGCTTACTTAACACGTTCAGTGCCAGTGACACAGCTTACGTACCTAATCAAAAATTTCTTACTTCTATGATGCCGGTGATGATTTTGATTGAGTACAACGTAAGGGCCACGTATAAGGCATTAGTGGAGCGGTGCCGACGCGCAACGTGTGAATAAAGAAAGCATCAAATATTGTCATGGAAGGCTTCAATCTCAAAAGCTTGAAAGCTACTTACATACTAATCCACATCTTTGGTGGATATTTATTCACCTTGAATTTGGGCAGCGTTTTTTCGATGGATCTCCATTGTGTTAACTGAACATTCACATTAAATTCGTACCAAAAATCAAAATCAAAAATTTATTCTGCAAATAGGCCACAAGGGCACTTTTACAAGTCAAAACATGTATTATACAATTAAATAAATTGACAATAATAATAATTATGATTTCAGAACATGAATTGTACCTGAATTTATATCGTGCTTGTGTCCAACATATACATCCTTCCATACATCCACGCAACTACATTGCCCTTCCTCCTTCACAGTGGCGGAGGAGCAAGACCTAAATTTTATGTGGGCAGCGTAAATTTTGCGACGCCCTCTGCCCACTTCATATTTTTCAGCGCGTTCACGGTTTTTTACTACTTGGGCGGGGTTGCTCTGACTTACGATCACAGACTGATCGTTAAATGTGGCGCCGGCAGCTGTGATCCCACAGAAACTTGTCAAACTTTCCATACATTCAAAATTTAACGAACACAGCTTACAACCCAGTTTGGTACAACCCAGTTTGGTGCAACCCAGACTTAGTGTCCAAACCTCCGGAGCACGAGAATCCCCGGACGTCAGGTCTATCACGTCTCAGGACCGTGGGTGGTGGCCCATGTCGCATTAGGCCGCATGTCAGTGCAGTCAAATGCCACCTGATACTATTTAAGCTTGAAACACACAGAGCGCGGCGCAGCGTCGCTATGGCTGTAGGCGGTTTTGCGGTAAGGCAAACGCGGTCCGGGGTATGTCGCACCAAAAGAAACCGCTCGGTATTCGGTAGCGTGGTAGAGCGCAGTCAGCGTGTGTGAAATATGAAGCAGTATTTGACAGTCGACAGTTTCGGAAAGATCAAAAATGCAAAACCGCCTCCGCCCCTTTACCGCGCCACGACCGCGCGCTCTGTGTGATTCGAGCTTTAGTCAGGGACCACCGGTATTCTTTTCAAACAAATTAGCTGTTTATTCAATTTCGTTAGCTCGATTATTATTGCGTTTTTTTTCATATTTCAGCCGACTATTCTAATATTTTAGAGTTATTAACAATGTAAATACAAGTACCCAGTTTAAAGTATATAAAAGAGAACGGCGTGATTTGAGATTATGGTCCCTGACCACAGATTAAATAATAGTACGACGTACTGTACACGTACGTACTTACAAGTATTCAAAATACAATAGAGAGATTCTTTACTGGGATAAGCTCGCCTTTGTACATTAAACTGTTGTGTCATGGACATTTATTTGTTTTAGGCTGGGTTGCACTGACTTACGATCACAGACTGATCAACGTTAAATATGGCGCCGGCAGCTGTCATCCAACAGAAACTTGTCAAACTTTCCATATATTCAAATTTTAAAGAACACAGCCCAACCCAGGCTTAGGCTGGGTTGCACCAAAGCAACTGTAATCGTAAGCAGTGTTCGTTAAAATCTGAATGTATGGAAAGTTTGACAAGTTTCTATGGGATGACAGCTGTCGGCGCCATATTTATCGTTGAACGGTCTGTGATCGTAAGTCGGTGCAACACAGCTTTAATCTGTAATTGTGTGCAATAAAGTGCGTACACACATGCAATACTTTTTTTCCAGTTTTATATAACTTCATCTAGTAAGTACGATTAATATAGTAGTATCACCACAAGTACTTTAGTAGCATAATTCTACAGCAAGCATCCACATTAAATGCTTTATCTTCTCTACTATAACTAGACATAACAAGTGAAAACATTTGGTTGCTGAAGGGCAGCTAAATTTCAACGGCTTTTTTATATCACGAGTGTGATAAACAATTATATGGTCTACCTAATGGTCAGCAGACATCGAAGCCTATGGATGCATCAGATGCATGGGACTTCTGAGGAGTCACAAGTACGTTGATGATCCTTTAATGATCTGAGAATTTGTTGAATTGTCAGTTAAAAACAAATGGAGGTAGGATGATGAGTCGATGATATTCCTTTGTACCCTATTATCGCACTAAGCCTGTTTTACTGAAAAAATAAATTACCTTAAATTTATAAATAATTAAAATACCTAAGTATATTCACAAACGTAGCCTTACATATACCAAACGTCGTCGCCAATGAGTCATGAGCGATTTGCATAAATTAGTCGGTTTAAACTTTATTAGCACAGTTGTTGAAAATTTTCCGGTTTTCACGGTCTTTTGGATGGTATTCAATTCCCCCGCAATTGCCCTGAATGCAAAAACAGCGCGGGACAGGGGAGACTACCGACCTGCTAGATATCCAATACTTTGTAAATAAAGTAATTCTCGTTCTCAGTGACAACTCATTATTAACGAGAATACAGAGGTACAGATAATATCATATTGTTAATAATAGCCAAAGTAGCGAAATATACGATGTAATATTTGGCAAATTTTTGGCTATGACTTTTGGTTGTATTCAAGTCCCCTGCGATGCCCTGAACGCGAATTTAAAACTTCGCTCCCATATGAACACCACACATAGAAGGTTCTAATAAAAAAAATATAAACGTCGACGATTAGTTTAATTCAAACCGATCTCAGTGTAATGTGCCATAATAGATGCAATAATAAAGCCTAGGCCGAGTAAATACCAAACGACAAAGTTACCCTCCTGGGGTGTTATTCACAAAGCGACTCGTCCTCACCTGTCACCTCACCAGTTTTTAAATGGTAACTGTAAAATTTTACAAATGACATTTGGCAGTTTCCATATAAAATGGGTGAGGTGACAGGTGAGGCGGTTTGTGAATAAGAGGGTAGGTAACTCTACGATATCCAATTTGTAAATAAATTACTTCTCGTTCGCAGTTAAAACTCATTATTTACTGGAATATATAGGTACAAATAGCATCATATAACCAAAGAAGCCAAAATACATCGTAACACATTCTTAATCCTACGGTAATTTTAATTTAATCTGCTGTCGTAATAAAGACGTGTTACAATATATTTAGCTACTGGCCTAACTACTTGGCTGCCACTAACTATACGATGCTGACTGTATTTAGGTATTATATTACGAATCTGTTTAGACATATTAACACAAAGCGGAGGCTATTCAACTCAATGTATTGAATTAAAATCAGTGCGCTCGCATTCCGAAAAACCTGAAGTATGTGGGCTTATATTTTAGACCCGGAGAAAAGAGGCGAGGCAAATATCGCCAACAGTAAGTCACACATGGTCTTGCCCATGTCTTGTCTCTTCATCGCTGGTGATAAGAATGACCCACACGACAACTATAAAATCAATTCCAATTCATTACCTATACTTTTAGTTGATCAGCCCCTTGAACCGCGGTGACGTTAAAACAGTCAAAATATAGATACTCTATTTTTTTTATTATGTCTGTGTATTTTACCGATATGTTGAGAAGTTGTTGTTTGGTCAAGTATTGTAATTAATGAAGTTTATATGATTGCAAATATTTGTTTAAGCAGCAACCGAACTAGAATAGCAAAATAATTACACTCAATGTTGGTCTGCATCCGACAGTGAAATATTGTGTCTTTTGTTCATGGGATAGCACTAGGATTCAATTCAATGCTTTATTATTAAAAACTGAATCAATTCTCATATGCTTTGTATAATTTAAGAAAAATTGTAATTGAGTCAGTAGCGTTAACAGCCTACCAGGCTTATGTAACATCTACTCTAAGATATGGCATCATTTTCTGGGCAAACTCGGTTGACAGAGAATCAGCGTTTAAAGCGCAAAAGAGATGTATCCGATCCTTATGCGGCATACATCAACTCGTTTCTTGTAAACCATATTTTCAAAAATTAAGAATATTAACACTTCCATGCTTGTATATATTTGAAGTAGCAATATTCACAAGAACTAATCTGCATCTGTTTAATAGTTTCAAGAGTACACGCCTTAGGAATAAAATAAATGGAATGCCGTCTAAAACCGCTCTATACCGTAAAAATATACTAGGAATGGCCCCTAAAATTTATAATAAGGTTCCACGAGACATTGTAACTATAGAAGAAATGTCCGTGTTCAAACGAGAGTTATTTAATGTCTTAGTTACTAAAGCTTACTACACAATAAGTGAATTTATGTCAGACTGTAATTAATGGAGCATAACCTCCACACACTCCATTAATTACTTACAAATTTGTATGCCTAACGGCCCAGCATAGTGATACAAAAAGAAAAAGAAAAGACCTTTATGAACCTATGTTGAACAAATAAATGATTATTATTATTATTATTATTATTCTCCTTATTTATTCTTTTTCACATGTTAGGTTTTTTGCAATAAATTTATCAAATGTAAAATATAAAAATATACATACAAAATATAAAAGCATTATAAAAAACCTAACCTAGAGTGCCGCCGGCAGCGAGGCGGGGCCTAAGCTACCGGTGGTTAGGGCGACAGAGAGAGGAACCTCCTGACTATCCGCGCCGTGTCCAAGAGTACCGCCTTCTGCATCTGACCCTTGACCCAGCCATCTAGCGAGAGTCTCTTAAGATGTTGGTCGAGACTCTTCGCAATTAGACCGTTCGCAGAGACGACTATCGGGACAATGATCGTCGAATCAACATCCCACATAGCGGTTACCTCGTGTGCCAGGTCTAGGTACTTACTAACCTTGTCCTTCTCGGCCTTCACGAGGTTCTCATCATGGGGGATGGTGATGTCGACGAGCACTGCCTGGCGCTTCAATCGATCTGTCAGCACGATATCAGGTTTGTTGGCTATAATAGTCCTGTCCGTGATGACAGATCGATCCCAATAGAGCGTGGCACGACCATTTTCGAGAACTGGCGCAGGTGTGTACTTATAGTACGGCACTTCGAAGTCCACAAGACCGTACAGAAGAGCAAGCTGCTGGTGAATAATCTTGGCTACCAAGTTATGTCTGTGCAAGTACTCGCCGTTAGCAAGATGACCACAACCGGAAATGATATGCCTGAGCGACTCTCCGGGACGGCGGCATGCCCGACAAATGTCGACCGTACCGTCCTTCAGGATATATTTCCGGTAGTTGTTCGTCATGATAACTTCATCCGCAATTGCACAGACAAAACCTTCGGTTTCCGCAAAGAGATCCCCGAAACGTAACCAGTTCACCGACGCGAGCAGGTCTACGTCGGGCCCCGTAAGAGCCTTGTAGAACCGCTGCCACTACGTCACGATGCATCCCACACTCACTGTTTAGGAAGTAATCCCTGAGACTGCACACTTCGCGGTTGTGGAGGTCTTTGGCATTTAAGAAGCCGCGACCTCCAAACTTCTTATTATTATTATTATTATCAATGTTTCAAAAAGAAAAATAAGCAAGATATAAGTCTAATCATACTACTCACTCCATACTAACCACTACTCGTGGAGCCGTGGCTGAAAACGTTATTAACAACACTTACATACGTATGTACTTTAAGTTTTTAGTTGTCGAACCCAAACCCAGCATAGTAAGCAAGTTTAAAACCCTGGTCTGATGATGATTATGGTGTAGGTATCTACTCCCAAAAGTGTCCGTTGACGGCGACAACCTAACAAATTGATTCTTCAAGATATTATTTACTCTTTCGAGAAAAGGCGCATGCTTTCAGCCCGAAATTTGGATTTGTAGTGACTTGCAAATCCGAACTTGGTTTTTGCCCTTGCTCGTAGCGTAACTGCAAACTAGTGTCTGCTTCCTGCACCATTGCTTTTTTATTATTTGCGTAATCAGTAAATTTACTTGTGATCGCAGGTTAAACAAAACTGCGACCCTTTCACTCGCTCTTTGTTGGGTTGAAACAGTAAAGACTTATGTTGCAAAGTACGACGCGCTACGTAAGTACCGTTTCGATCTAGCATTAGGGTGAATTAAATAACCTCCAGAGTTTCCAGAAGTTCCCTATATATTTGATATCAAACAAACGGTGTCAAACTGCGCTTATATATAACGACGGCGACGCAACGTCGGAAGACCCCCACGAGGTGGGCTGATGACCTGGTTAAGGACGCGGGAGTCCGCTGGATGCGGCAGTCTCAGATGGAGGCCTTTGTCCAGCAGTGGTCATTTTTCGGCTAAAGATGATGTTGATGAGCTGTCTTATGTATATATAACTCAGCTGCCCAAATCTCTAGTATGACATTCGCCCTGACCAAGTGCACGTTTCCAACACGTTTTTCATCCAATTTCAATACGTATTTGGCGCGGCAATAGACCTGCAGGCATAGCGACTAGCATTGCATTCAATCAAACGTATATCCATAAATTATGTACCTGTGTGAAGCCAAACATAGTCGACCTTGTGTACCAAATATGCATTGCGATTATCGCAGTTTGATTGTCAAGTTGTTAATCAGTGTATTGAAGACGAATAATTGACACGATTTTCTAAGGAATGGTTAACACCTATAACATAACAATTTGCTCGTATCTCTGTCATTTGTACCCACCAAAACAAAAATGTGAAAAAATAAGCCACGATCCAAATTCCAAATAATTTATTTCACGCAGTTTTAGGTAATAAGATCTTACAAGTAACATATCATATTCCATCAAAGTAAGTGGTAATATCTGAAAAGGTGCCAAATCTGGCACTCGGTTGATTATTATAAATCAATTTGAGCCTTAATTTGGCAGTTATAATGCCATAACATCTGTTGGATATTACGTTACGTAAAGTATTACGTAACGCAATTTTTGAAGATTTTTGGACCCCCCCTCCCCCTATGTAACGCGCAGTATCGTTTTTCTGTACTCCCCCTTCCCCCAAGTAAAACGTTACGTAACCACCAAGTGACCATCTTTACCTAAAGTGGTCATTCCATTTGAGAAAAATGAATTTTTAAAAAAATTCGTAAGAGAATCTCGCTAGGCAACCGTTCCGAAGGGTTAAAAAAACAAGGTTACGTAACGCCTAGTTCAAATACCCCCCTCCTACCCCAGTAACGCATTGTAACGTTTTACAAGAACCCCCCTCCCCTCAAATTCGTTACGTAATACTTGAACGCTCCCAAAGCTGTTGGATATTTAAGAAAACACACGGTGCTGCGTCGCCAGTTCCTTTTTAACTTCTGACGCGGAACAGAACGCAAAAAGGGGTGTCCTAACAGAAAACGTGACGTGGGGTGGTGGGTTGGATCTGTGGCATCGTAGTTCTTAAACGGGTGAACTGATTTGAATGCGGTTTTTTTATTTGAAAGTAGGTTTTCCAGCAAAAGTACAGTCGTTTTTAAGATATTGACCATTGAAATGAAAATGTTCTCGGGGGTTTATCAACTTTTCTACGTTGTCAGTTATTCTTTGAACTTAACTGGACAAGCTGCCGCAGGTCTAGATTTTGTACCATCAGCATCCCCGTTAACTGACCTTGTAGACCGTATCTCGTTGCAATGTGGTACACGAATGGTCAGGAAACTCTGATGCTCATATCACAGAATTACATAATTTTTAAGAAAAAAAAACCGACTTCAATGGGAGGGGCCGGTGAAAGATTATTATACTTAGATGGTGCACTCTTAGATTCCATACAATAAAATAAAAATGGCTATAAGTATGTTTATAATGGTTAGTTGTTGTTAGGTTTAGAAGACTTAAGTACCCTCAATTCCTCATGGAATCATGGAAAAACCTTGCTTGCTTGACAAACAAAACGAAGAGAACAAATCGCAAAACGTGAACTACGCGTCCTTGAAGAGTTCCGTTCTGATCATCACCAGCAGTTCCACTTCATCAAATGTCACTTTTATGAATGAAAATGCTTGATTAGTTCATGAAAATACTAAAATCACTATTTGTGGGCCTTTCACATTTGAGGAGTTCCCTCGATTCCTAATGGATCCCATCATCAGAACTCAAGCATGACAAAAATCAATCGTGAAAATAGAACTTGCTTAACAAACACAGCTAGGAGGACAAATCGCCAAACGTGAACTTTTCGTCGTTGAAGAGTTCTGTTCTGATCATCATCAGCAGTTCCACTTCATCCAATGTCACATTTTTGGATGAAAATGCTTGACTTGTTGATAAAAACACAAAAATCACTATATGTTTCCCTTAAAGATTTGAGGAGTTTCCTCAATTCCTCATGGATCCCATCATCAGAACTGCGTTTTGACAAAAACGGGACCAACTTGGATATACATACTTACAATCAAAAAAAGAATTTTCCAAATCGGTTAAGAAATGACGGAGTTATGGAGTAACAAACATTAAAAAAAAAACATACAACCGAATTGATAACCTCCTCTTTTGAAATCTTGAAGTCGGTTAAAAATACGTAATGATTTATGAAAGTCCTATTTTATGATCTCAGAGTTATTTTCACCCGACTACGGCAAAGCCAAAAGGAAGGGTAAATACCCATACATTAATTTGAAATGTCTGCCTTGATTCAAGATAGGCTGAAAATGAAGAAACGTGATAGTCATAATTCTAAGTAGGTTATAGTTTTCAGAATCAATAAATTGTGTTCATATAATGACGTCTAACCAACGATGACTGGTCGTTGCTTCTAAACCAGTCATTTTATGATAATTGTAATGTACCTACCGAATACACGTCAATGCAAATGCGTTCATCTCGCTTCTGTATAATTATACAGACAACAACTGCAAAACTTATAAACGCTTATTAATGCAACTGCGATGCACTAAACCAGTAATACAGGTGCTAAAACGTCAATTAGTCTGAATGCACATACGACTACGTTACATGCTGGTATTGACGCAGGTAGACGTGAAGTAAAGCCAATGAGACTAGATGTACTTCATCCTTGTTTGATACGTTATTATCAGTGTCTGGATCCTTTTCTGTCTCAAGTCATAATTTATCTTGTCTCTTTGGCCTTACATCAGTGAATGGCATAGTAAATACAGTATTTGTATGAATACTTTATGTTTTGTTTTTAAAATAATTACTAACATGAGTGTTAGCGTGACCATTGTATCGATTAGTGTAGCAAACAATAATAGGACGTTGTTGTTTCTTGGACAGCAAAGCTATTATATTATTATTATTACAAATTTTAAAACTTAGTAATATTTATACAATTTCAATTCTATCTTAACTTCTACATTCAGCGTCATATAGTATGTAGCAGCCAAAGTGGTCAAATAATTCGGTACACCATGCAAAATATATGGTGTACTGAACTATACGACTCGTAGTTTGTGTACCGTTTGGTTTCTGTTCTCCACTAAATTCGCCATCCCTTAGCAATAAGCCGTATACAGTACGTATCACATCCTGCCCGGCTAGTAAATATGATAGCTTATACCGTCACGGTTTATGTGACGGTATAAGCTATCATACTAGCCGGGCTGTAGCAAAGTTTTAAGCTGGCTAACATCGAAATGGAGTACTTATAGCGTAATGTCATGATTTGTACTACCTGTGCAGCAGTTCTTAAAATTTAATAATTTAGTTTATAGTACTTGTTATATGCACTCAGTTAAAATAATTTTGTAACATCATGTGAAGGTGAAGGTTCTAAACGGCATTTTCTTTTTGACATTGTGATATTTCAGTTTGTAACGTTCTTGTCATTGACAAGATAGTAAACAAATAATACAGGATACAAAATGAGTTAATTCAGTTTCTCTTTGAACCGTCAGTAATAGTTACAGGGGTTTCTTTAAATCAGGTACCGTTATAAATTATCATACTTATGATCAAAAAATTATGTGATTCATTTCTTTGCCTTACGTTTGGTTACATACTGTATTTGTAACATATAACTGTAAGACGTATTTCGTGTATTTTACCTTTAGTTAGGTACATTAAAGTACCATCGTCGGCACAGTTTACACACAGTTAACTGACCATTCGTGAACTTTATCAGCATTGAAATAAGGGTCACGAATGGTGACTTAACGGTG
Source organism: Notocelia uddmanniana (assembly GCA_905163555.1). Classification (NCBI taxonomy): domain Eukaryota; kingdom Metazoa; phylum Arthropoda; class Insecta; order Lepidoptera; family Tortricidae; genus Notocelia; species Notocelia uddmanniana. Next base: position 10,989,238 of record LR991061.1, on the reverse strand, counting down.
TTGGCTTTTCAAATAGTAAAGTTTTGCTATTGTATTTTGCGGAAGGGGTTATCTCCGAAATGTCAAACATATTTTACTCAAACGTAGTAGTAGTAGTAGGAGCTTACACTGGAATTTTATTATATAACTATACAACGTATATTGTTTTGAAAAAATGACACCTCGCCGAGTTTCTTACACAGGTTCTTCCCGTGGAGGACAATCTTACACAAATCGACCTAGTGCCAAACTAAGCAAAGCTTGTACTATGAGTACTAGGCGATGATATACATATACATACTTATATAGATACATACGTAAATACATAGAGAACATCCAAGACCCAAGAACAAAATCCATGCTAAATGCACAAATAATGCCCTGGCCGGGATTCGAACCCGCGACCTCTAGCTTCGGAAGCAATGTCACTACCAACTAGGCTAAACAGGTCGACCAAAAAAAGATTACTCTAACAGTACATTATTAGATGGCACAATCACGTTCAAACGATGGTATTTTAGCTTATCTAAAATCTCATACGACGAAATATGAATAACCCTTCGCAAACACAAATAATTAATCTAAAATTTGTTCCAAATAGCTATTCCCAAAGAGTATTGCATCTGTTTTTCTCGAGCATGTTAGAGATAACCGTGAACAGAAACGAGGCATCCCCTTAAAACACCAGTCCGAAGCAAAGAGAGACCCATCATGAGTTTGAATCCTTTTGTCGACTGTGCCTGTGGCAATATAGCTGCTGCACAGATGAATGATTTCGTTTAATAGCTTTACAATCACTTCATTGGTTTCAAAAATTCAGTTCTATAATAGAGCCTGTATGCAATTAGTGTCTTTTAACCGACTTAAAAGGAGGAGGTTCTCAATTCGACTGTATTTTTTTTTTTGTTTGTTACCTCAAAACAGACTGTTACACATTACTGAACTTAGCAATTCTAAATTCAAATCTGTAGTAAAACAAACACTTATTTGAAGAGCATATTATAAGATAAACGATTATATCATGGATAGGGATATTTGGCAGTGATAGCGTCCTGCACGGCTAATCTATCGCGAAAATAGGTTTTCTACTGTAGCATTGTTATTTTGTAGTAGCTGACACTGTAATTTTATATTTAACTATACAACGTATATTGTTTTGAAAAAATGACACCTCGCCGAGTTTCTTACGCCGGTCTTCTCGTGGCAGAGGTTTATTTTTCCGAACCGGTGGTAGTTTATTGACGTTCATAGGTGCATGTAATATGCCAAATTTTAAGAATAAACTACTTTTACTTTTTTACTTCCCAACATTTAAAAGGTATGTTCAAGAGGATATATTCTGCTGAATGTTTATTATTTAAGTAAAAGGAAAGGGGTGGTTTGTGAAACGCGGTAGAGTCGCAGGCGCTACTAGGAATTTATTTCACCAACTGAACATAGTATACCATTTGGGTTTGAAAACTGTCAAACTGATTGTTAGAATCTTCGTACAGTCAGCATCATAGTGCGTACGTAAAGTTAATCTGTTAGTGCTAATTAACACCAGGTGAGAAGGTCAAAGCCAGCAAGTACCCACCTATACCTGGCACGAGAGGTAACTGCCATGTGAGATGTTCATATGACGATCATTGTACCGATAATCGTCTCTGCGAATGCTATAATAGTGAAGTCTCGGCCAATACTTCAAGAAACTTTCACTAGAAGGCTGGGTCAGGGGTCAGATACAGGCGCTATTCCTGGACACGGCACGGGGAGTCCAGACGTTTCTTTCTCTGTCGCCCTAAGCACCGGAGCTAAGGCCCCACGACGCTGCCGGTGGCACCCTAAGGCTAGGTTTTTTTAATGCCTTTTGTGTTTTGTAAGTTTATTATTATATGCTACCTTTTATAGAATATGTACAAAAACCTAACTTAAGTTCTAGGGCAAATAAAGTTTTCAAAAATGTATATATGTTTACAATAAATCATAAACATGTATACATTCTTATTACTCGGAGTCGCTCGAAAAGTGTATTCATGTTTAATGATGCCGACTATGCACAAAAGATGGGAAATAGACAGGTACTGGAAAAATTATGCGGCAATAGTGCTATATTATTATTTTCTTTCTCTGAAGTCTGTTTTATAATTTAGAAACTGAAATAACAGACCGTAACCGTTCATAATTAAATTCTTGGAATGGGTTATGCATTTGCTGCTTTTTCTTACGCGTTTAGTTCGGTGCACATTGCAGCGAGCGCGCATGACAAATACTAAATCGATTCAAATGAAATACGTTTAGAAGAACATACCCAAATATTAAGGGCGTACAATGAAATACATCGCGTTCTTTGAAATGTCGCTTTGACCTGATTAGGAATATATAAGTGTTGATTTTCAGATATATGATTCTTAATTATAATGATTATTTCTCTTATTATAGCCGAACCATGATTGTTTACAATTTTCTCGATAGAAAGAAATTCAAAGTTTTGTCTTTTCTTTCCTTTTTTTACATTAATAAATAATAATAATAATAAATAAATATTGGAGGACAATCTTACACAAATCGACCTAGTGCCAAACTAAGCAAAGCTTGTACTATGAGTACTAGGCGACGATATACATATACATACTTATATAGATACATACGTAAATACATAGAGAACATCCAAGACCCAAGAACAAAATCCATGCTAAATGCACAAATAATGCCCTGGCCGGGATTCGAACCCGCGACCTCTAGCTTCGGAAGCAATGTCACTACCAACTAGGCTAAACAGGTCGACCAAAAAAAGATTACTCTAACAGTACATTATTAGATGGCACAATCACGTTCAAACGATGGTATTTTAGCTTATCTAAAATCTCATACGACGAAATATGAATAACCCTTCGCAAACACAAATAATTAATCTAAAATTTGTTCCAAATAGCTATTCCCAAAGAGTATTGCATCTGTTTTTCTCGAGCATGTTAGAGATAACCGTGAACAGAAACGAGGCATCCCCTTAAAACACCAGTCCGAAGCAAAGAGAGACCCATCATGAGTTTGAATCCTTTTGTCGACTGTGCCTGTGGCAATATAGCTGCTGTTTAATAGCTTTACAATCACTTCATTGGTTTCAAAAATTCAGTTCTATAATAGAGCCTGTATGCAATTAGTGTCTTTTAACCGACTTGTAAAAAGGAGGAGGTTCTCAATTCGACTGTATTTTTTTTGTTTGTTACCTCAAAACAGACTGTTACACATTACTGAACTTAGCAATTCTAAATTCAAATCTGTAGTAAAACAAACACTTATTTGAAGAGCATATTATAAGATAAACGATTATATCATGGATAGGGATATTTGGCAGTGATAGCGTCCTGCACGGCTAATCTATCGCGAAAATAGGTTTTCTACTGTAGCATTGTTATTTTGTAGTAGCTGACACTGTAATTTTATATTTAACTATACAACGTATATTGTTTTGAAAAAATGACACCTCGCCGAGTTTCTTACGCCGGTCTTCTCGTGGCAGAGGTTTATTTTTCCGAACCGGTGGTAGTTTATTGACGTTCATAGGTGCATGTAATATGCCTAATTTGAAGAATAAACTACTTTTACTTTTTACTAAAACTTTCGACTGGGTGAACCGATTTCGATGATTCTTTTTTTATTTGAAAGATGGTGCTGCCCGTATGGTCCCATATTAATTTGGTCCAGTTATGGTAATGGCATACATGAGAAAACCATATAAGTTTTAAATTTGAATTAAATATGTGTGCGGCAAATGGACGAATAACTCGGTTAAAGTCGGTTTTTAGGGTTCCGTAGTCAACTAGGAACGCTTATAGTTTCGCCATGTCTGTCCGTCCGTCTGTCCGTCCGTCCGCGGATAATCTCAGTGACCGTTAGCACTAGAAAGCTGAAATGTGGTACTAATATGTATATCAATTACGCCGACAAAGTGGTAAAATAAAAAGTGGAAAAAAATATTTTATTAGGGTACCTCCCCTATACGTAAAGTGGGGAGTGATTTTTTTTTCATTTTAACCCTAACGTGTGATATATTGTTAGATAGGTATTTAAAAATAAATAGGGGTTTACTAAAATCATTTTTTGATAATGTTAATATTTTCGGAAATAATCGCTCCAGAAGTAAATAAAATGTGTCCCCCCCTCTAACTTTTGAACCATAAGTTTTAAAAATATGAAAAAAATCTCAAAAGTAGAACTTTATAAAAACTTTGTAGGAAAATTATTTTGAACTTGATAGGTTGAATAGTTTTTGTAATTTTTTCAAAAAAAAAAAATGTGACGGACGGAAAACTACGGAACCCTATACTGAGCGTGGCCCGACACGCTCTTGGCCGGTTTTTAAACTTCTATTAGGGGGCTCAGGCTTCTCTCCGGTTGTCTGTACTGTACATTATATGTATACCTACTCAATTACGCATATTTCGCATAAACGGATAGATGCACTTTGGTATATACCAGTACTCTATACAGGATGTTTTTATTGAATTCCGTTAATTGCGAGGGCGTATTCCTGAAACTTCATACTTCAAATGGAAATTGATACGAATACCTGAGTTTACACGGACAAAGTCGCAAGTAGGTAAGAGCTAATAAAGAATTATAAATTAATACAGTTTAGAGAAAGCTATTTCGTGGCTTCCTAGTTAATACCGCGGTTTTACAAGAGTCAAGGTTATATAATATTCATAGGCAAGCGACGACCTGGGGCGAGCTTCCGTTTAACTATTCTAAGGACAATATTGATATATCATGAATGAACGTATGATAAACAAATGACTGAATATAGCACTACATTGACTACGTAGTAAAATGGGCCACTTTTGGACCGCTACTTGCTGATGTACTTACTTACCTACTTACAGTCAGCTGTGCGCAAAAAATAGGTGGATTTCTGACGATGGTACATACATTTTCCAAATATAAGATTATTTCTTTGTTGTCTTTTTTATTTCAATATCAGTTCATTACGCTCATACGTATTTGGCCATGCACTTATGGTCAGGATGTCCAACAGCAATGAAACTGTGGCGCACAGTAAAATAGCCTAATATTTCTAAAACACAATGTTACTAGATAGTCTAGTATATGTAGTACCTACTTCCTACATTTAGACACACTATAGGAAATAGGAACCGTTCGTACTCTACACGCCTAGTTTGTGAACGCGCCGCGTGAAAGAACATATCAAAACGAGCATTTTCATGATTTGTCCACAAAAAATAACATTTTTTTGTTGATTTCTGGAGATTTTTTTTTCAATCTCGACGCGTTCTGTAAATCCCAAAGTGTTCATTGAAATGTTTATTTTTTTAAATGATTTACATTTCATTGTAATTTCTCTTTGATAATTAAAAATAACCTCGTTTGTTCATAGAGAAACAGCAATCAATGAAACAGTGTTGTGCAACAATGACACAGCAATATGGATAAAAAAGTTTGATTTAATGACGACCCAATAATAGCTATTTTATAAAAATGGATTAAATGTGCACTAATATTAATACCAACCACACTTTTTCACTGTTACCCCAAAATTACCCCTGTGTCATTTTGAAAATTCGTGTGTTTCATTGAATACATGTACCTATGTATAAGGACGACTGAAACAAAAACTCATTTTTTAAATAAATTTTCTGATACAGTAACTGTGAAAATAAAGTCTAATTTTAAGACGACATGATTACTGATGGCTTATCTTGGTGCAAAATATCTGACTCGTAACTTTGAAACCAACGGAGATAGGATGCTTTGAAATTTTAGTATGTTGTATGGAAACTGTCAAATGTCTTTTTTTATTTTTGACTGTTTTCATATAAAACCGGGTGAGGTGAGAGGTGAGGTCGAATCGGTTCTGTGAATAATTCCCCAGGACAGGTTAGCATAGCCTACGTTAAAAAAAATCGTATGGTATTTATTTTCGAACCGTGAGTACAGAGTAAGAAACGTACCTACTCTCTGCATCTCTGTCTATCACATAACTTGTATTCATTCACACGCGGCACGTGTAGCGTTGGGGTTGTCACTCCATGAATACATTAATAAGTACATATTACTTCACATGTAGGGATGTCAGTTTCATTATGAATAACACCAATAATAAAACTGATCTCGTGAACGGAAATTCCATTTAACTCTTGTAACTTTAATTTGTAAGTGAGTAACACAAAAAGTAAGTTAATAAAGTATACCTACAATTCTATTAAGATACTCTTTTAAGGGTTTCGTACCCCCTTTTATAGAAGATTATTTTGAACAGTATAGCCATCGAGTATAGCCCAAAAAGGTTACGTTATCACCGAAAGACTCCCCCTTACACAAAACGACGTAAGGGCCGTAGTTTTCTTATGAGGATACGTTCTTTTATATTAGAAAGGTACAAATTATTTGGTAATGTCCTGCATTTACTTACATAAGAAGGTACAAGAGAGGCTACAAATAATTCATTAACAATTTAGTCGTGGGTTTATAAACCACATAATAAATAGGAGTAAAAAAATTATATTTAAAAAAATGTAAAAAAAGCCTTGAATTGGAATTTAATATGATTGCCTTTTACAATAACAAAGTTTATATACAATTAATGACTTGTTTATATTTGATTATCTGTAAAGACATCCACATTACGAATAGGAGTTATTTACGCGCGGTTCGTCGCAATTCAAGTCGGTGGCGGAGGCGAATTGCGACACGACGCATGTGCTCGCGTGTCGGCGGCCCTCGCCTGACCGATCACCCCGAGGTTTGCTAGCGGTGGGTATAAAACGCGACGCGCTCCGCCCATTGCAAGCCCCTTGCCGTGAGATCTTCGAGAAGACAGTACGACTTCCAGTGCGTACAATTAAGTAGAAGTATAGAGAAAAGCGAGTATTGACATCATAATATGACTTATTTATTTATTTAATCTTTATTGCACATAAAGAAAACTTAGCATTACAAAAGGCAGATTAAATACAATTAAGCATTCTCTAGAAGTCAACCTTATGACAAAGCAGAATAATTGCGGGCGGTACAACTTAGAAAAAACCGGCCAAGAGCGTGTCGGGCCACGCTCAGTGTAGGGTTCCGTAGTTTTCCGTCCGTCACATTTTTTTTTTGAAAAAATTACAAAAACTATTCAAGTTATCAAGTTCAAAATAATTTTCCTACAAAGTTTTTATAAAGTTCTACTTTTGAGATTTTTTTCATATTTTTAAAACTTATGGTTCAAAAGTTAGAGGGGGGGGACACATTTTTTTTTACTTCTGGAGCGATTATTTCCGAAAATATTAACATTATCAAAAAATGATTTTAGTAAACCCCTATTTATTTTTAAATACCTATCTAACAATATATCACACGTTACGGTTAAAATGAAAAAAAAAATCACTCCCCACTTTACGTATAGGGGAGGTACCCTAATAAAATATTTTTTTCCACTTTTTATTTTACCACTTTGTCGGCGTAATTAATATACATATTAGTACCAAATTTCAGCTTTCTAGTGCTAACGGTCACTGAGATTATCCGCGGACGGACGGACAGACGGACGGACAGACATGGCGAAACTATAAGGGTTCCTAGTTGACTACGGAACCCTAAAAAAACATGAAATAGTACAAAGACAGGAAGGATATATACAATACGATATGATATTATAATTTTCTCTGCATCTAGTTGCACAACGTTCCTTAGTACAGTCAACCAATTTGATTTCTGGGCCACTTGGTACCTTGTCACATTGAGAATCAATCATAGAGATCTCATATTATTGTCACTGTGACAAGGTACGAAGTGGCGTAGAAATCAATTTGGTTGACTGTACTTTACGTGTGCGTGCGCGTCTTTTTGTACTTCTAGCTATACGCTCTAAATTCAATACGGCACTCGTTAATGTTGGATGTAACCAATAGGTACCATAGGTAGTGAATGACTCATTAATCATTATAAAACAGATGTTGCAAAGAAAACCGTATTGTTAATTTTCCTTACAATTTCAAAGGTTCCAATTAAAACGTTATTGTTGATTGGAAGTATCGACTTACAATAATATACCTATTTGTATTGATGGTATTCAATCTATTTTACAAAACGTTATTTTAGGCGTTCAATATAAACCCGAAAGAAACCTCGAGAATCAAAATGCACTATGTCCCAAATATGGATAGGTATGTCATATATCTCAAATATTTAAAGTAGAACGACTGAGACTTGAAACAAAAGCTATATCTTAGGGACGTTCCCTACGACCATATAGGTAACACCATCGGGGGATGACGGGTAACTGGATCGGAAAAAGGGACTGTCCCTACTATTCACAAAGACAGATAGAATCACGTCCCTTCCCTACTAATCTTGGCATATACTTTATATTCACACCACGATATATAATAATAATAATAATAATAATAAATAACTCTCTGTGAACGGTCTAATAGCGAAGAGTCTCGACCAACATCTCAAGACTCTCGTTAGATGGCTGGGTCAAATACAGAAGGCGGTACTCCTGGACACGACGCGGATAGTCCGGAGGTTCCTCTCTCTGTCGCCCTAACCACCGGTAGCTTAGGCCCGCCTCGCTGCCGGCGGCACTCTAGGTTAGGTTTTTTATAATGCTTTTATGGGAGGCCGACTCCAATATACGGGGCGCCGATCTGGGCGCCGCATGGAGCCTCCTGTGCCCTTGTGGGGCGGTTGCGTGTTCAGTTCTTTCCTCGGTTATGACGAGCCAAATGAAATGCCGGAATGGAATATAAACGGTGTATTTGCTTCACCATGTAAACTTAACAATGTACCATCAACAACTAACAATAACTAGACATCTTATATTATAAATAAATCAAAGGACATCTTTACATTCTGAAATGTGTAGGAAGAATCCGTGACAGTTAATTGTCTAGACAGAAGGTTATTTTTCTATCCAGCCTAACCAGCCTGTTGTGCAACAGTGTTGCCACATCACCCCCCTACGGAGAAACATAACCTCGCTTATGGCGACATGGGTTAAAAAAGAAAAGTGATCCGTAAGTACTAATCAAACGTTTTAAACTTTACACGTCTACCCGATCTTGTGGTGTATGGTATTTGAGTTGCGGGAAAAGTTGGCGCAGGCAGCGCAGGAGAAACTGCAGTTCCAGGTAGCGGGAGAGCTGAGGGAGCAGCTGTAACCTGCTGGTCACGTTGCGCAGAAGAACGCATGTCGGCCGAAGGCAGCGCGGTGGAGGTCGAACCGTTTGAAGTTCGACAAACGGGATCGTCGGTCATCACATGTGCCGGCTTGACGCGGTCGATGCTAACTTCCGCTTCTCGACCCTTTATCAGCAAAGTGATCGTCTTGTCTCTCTTGCGCACGATTGGATAGGGTCCTGTGTAAGGAGCTTGCAGCGGACGACGCACAGTATCGTCGCGAAGAAACGCGTGGGTTGCTGTTGTCAGGTCCTTGAAAGTGAAGATTGCTTGTTTATGGTGATGCGATGCAGGAACCGGTCGAAAGTGAGCCATCTTGGCACGTAACTGGTTGACGAAATCGGAGACGTCAGTAGGACGCTCAAATGCGACAGGAGTGACAAGCAGTTCGCCTGGTAGTCGCAGTGGTTCACCGTAAAGTAGTTCGGCCGCGCAAGAGCCAATGTCCTCTTTTAAAGCGGTACGAATACCGAGGAGTACCATAGGAAGTGCTCTGATCCACGAGTTGCCATGGCACATCAGAGCAGCCTTCAATTGGCGGTGGACTCGTTCCACCATGCCATTAGCTTGCGCGTGATAGCTGGTCGTTCTATTCCTGGTGGCACCATGCAAGTGCATCAGTTTCTGGAAAAGCGACGATTCGAATTGGCGGCCCTGGTCGGTGGTGACGACTGTCGGGACACCGAACCGGGCTATCCAACCATTTGTGAAAGTTTCAGCCACTTCCTCCGCTGTCATCATAACCATCGGCCATACTTCAGGCCAGCGCGTGACGCGATCAATGGCTGTGAGACAATAGTTGAAACCGTTGCAAGGAGGGAGCGGTCCGATTATGTCCAGGTGGACATGCCGCAGTCTGGCTGAAGGCGTGGAGAATTCGCCAAGGGGCGTCGAGGCGTGCCTCGTCACCTTACTACGTTGACAGGGCACACAGTGTTTTGCCCATGTTTGGCAGTCTTTCTTTATGCCAGGCCAAACATAGGGGTCGCTAACCAGTTTTGCGGTCGTGCGCGCGCCTGGGTGACTTAGGCCGTGCAGTTTGTCGAAAACGCCTCGACGGAATGCAGGTGTCACATACGGGCGGGGCTTACCCGTAGAGGTATCGCACACGAGAGTGATATCTGTCCCCGGAATGCAGACATCTTCGAGTTTGAGAGAGGAGCTATTGGAACGACGAAGGCTGGCAAGCTCGTCGTCGGCAGCCTGAGAGGAAGCAAGAGTGGCGTAATCTGCCTCTAATGAGATCGCTTCAACTCTCGACAGAGCATCAGCTACAACATTGTCCTCTCCTCGAATGTACTGAATGTCAGTGGTAAACTGACTAATGAAAGACAGCTGATTGAGTTGCGGTGGAGGTAGCTTTTCTCGGCGTTGTACGAAAGCGTACAACAATGGCTTGTGGTCGGTAAATATAGTGGCATGCTGTACCTCGAGTATATAGCGAAAATGCTGTACGCTTTCGTACACCGCCAAGAGCTCACGGTAATAAGCAGGCCATTCCGACTGGCGTGGTGTCAGCTTTTTGCTGAAAAACGCCAGTGGGCACCACTGGTTATTTACCTCTTGTTGCAAACATGCGCCGACGTGCACGCTAGAAGCATCCGTGAAGAGGCCTAAACGGGCATCGTTCACAGGATGATGAAGAAGCGTAGCGTCTGAGAGGCTTTGCTTGCAATCCTCAAATGCTTTATGCAGCTCGGGAGACCATGGAAATGGAGTGTTACCCTTGCTATTGGTAGCTACCACCGCATCAATTAAAGGGGCTTGAAACTTGGCAGCCTGAGGTATGAAACGGCGATAGTAATTCAAAACGCCTAGAAAACGCCTCATACCTTTGACTGTTTCAGGGGGTTTGTACTCCAGCAACGCGGTGACGCGTTCACGTGGAGGTTGAACTCCCTCGGCACTGATGATATGTCCAAGAAATTTAACCTGCTCTGCACCTAGGACACATTTAGATGGATTAATGACAACTCCGTACTCCTGCAGACGACGAAACAAACCTCGAAGATGCTCCTTATGGGAGGCTTCGTCAGGCGAAAATACGAGTATATCGTCGATGTACGGAAAGCAGTAATCGAGGCCCCGCGTAACCTCGTCGATAAAGCGCTGGAAGGTTTGACCAGCATTTCTCAAACCAAAGGTCATAAAAGGAAATTCGAAGAGGCCAAACGGGGTTACGATGGCTGTCTTCGAAATATCATCCTCGAACATGGGAATCTGATGATAAGCTTTCACTAAATCAAGAGTACTAAATACTCGTGAGCCATGAAGGTTAGTAGAAAAGTCGTTTATGTGCCGGAGAGGGTATTTGTCAGGAACAGTCCTGGCGTTCAGCGCGCGGTAATCGCCGCATGGGCGCCAGGTGGAATCCTTCTTCAAGGTCATGTGTAATGGCGAGGCCCAGGCACTTTTTGAAGGCCTTGCAGTACCACAACGAACCATGTCCTCAAATTCTTTTTGAGCAGCCGCAAGTTTCTGCGGGGCTAGTCTGCGAGGTCGGCAGGAGACAGGTGGACCATCAGTGGTATTGATGTAATGCACAGTATTATGCTTTACTACTCTAGGCAAACCTGGTGGTCGAGTAATGTCCGGAAACTCTGCCAGCACGTCAGCGTAAGATGAGCTACCAATATTTACAGCTTTGACGCTTGGCTGTGAAGATCCAGAGAAAGAAACAGGTACATGTAATTTAGTATTACCGTCAACCAGACGCTGATGTCGACAATCAGGTAACAAGTTATAATAACTAAGAAAATCGGAACCTATGATCGGTGTCCCAATGTCAGCGATCACGAAGTTCCAATGGAAATCCCGGCGTAGTCCTAAATCCAAGTGCAAGGAAACGTTGCCGTATGTCCCGATCGAGCTGCCATTGGCAGCGCTCAGATTATAATCGCTAAGTTTGTAGCGACCTCTCAGGAGACGGCGAGGAAAACAACAGAGATCTGACCCAGTGTCCACTAAGTACTGGTGTTTAGATTTCTGGTCTGTTACGAATATTCGGCGGCCGGGACTAGTACAATCAGTTGCCGCCTCTACTGATTGTTCATTGAGTTTCCCTGGTCACTAGGTTTCCAGTTACACGGGGTTATACATTTGTTCGCCTTGTTATTGAAGTGTTTATGGTACCAACATACCTTAGAACCGTTCCTCGATGAGGAAGCACGTGAGCGCGAGCGATGCGACGATGAAGAACGCTCACGCGTGCGCGAGGGCCGGAAACTGGACGATAAGGCAGCGATTTGAAGCTCTAATCGTTCCATGCGCTGTGAAAGAGTGTCTTGATTGGAAGATGAACCGGCAGGAGCGTCACAAGTAAATACTTGCTTGGGCCCTGCAATCTCCATGACCTTGTCACCTAGTTCGGACAGCTTATCTAAGCTAAGTTCAGCCTGTGAAGCTAATATAGCTTGTACTTGTTGTGGAAGTCGGCGTAACCACAGTTGGCGCAATATATTCTCGTCAGACAGCGCACTGCCCGCCAGAGAGCGCAGGTGACGAAGAAACTGGGATGGACGTCTATCACCGAGTTCCTCTTCGCTAATTAATTGACGAACCCGCTGCTCTTCAGACATAGACAGGCGTCTAATAAGCTCTTCCTTGAGCTTCACATACTGCTGACCATTGGCTGGAGGCCGTGTGATAATGTCTTCCACTTCGCCCGCTAACCTTTGATCTAGCTGAGCGACTACGTAGTTGAATTTGGTACTGTCAGCGGTGATACCTGCTATCTGGAACTGAGCCTCAACCTGCCCAAACCATACCGCAGGCTTGTCAGGCCAAAAAGTTGGTAATTTGACAGACACTCTACATACTTCCGGAACATGCTGTAGCTGTTGCTGAAGCGCAGCATTTTCAGCTTCCAAACGTTCAACTAAAGCTTTTAGTTCGTTATCCATTACCGTTAATACACACGTAAATAAAAATTCATAAGACATGCAATGCTACGTTTCGTTGAGAGGGGTTAGTGGCATAACAACACTGCTACACCAAATACGAGTAAATATTGGCATAACACACAAATGTTAAACGTGAAACATGCGTATAAAACACAAAATATTAACTAAAACATGCTAATTATATCATGAAATAAAAAATAAAAACTGTTTTAAATAAACAATTGTCACAATTTGTAAGAAGTTCCCCTCTTCGGCGTACGATGACACTAGACACTTGTCAAATGTAGCTCGAACGAAAAATGCGACTAAACATGATCGCTATTTTTCACGGCGAAACGATGACACATGCTTTTGCAGCAATGGTCTTCTTGCAGCAATTTACGTCAATCTCGGCAGCAGCTCGATAATCCGAACGTCGGAGGTCACCAATATGGGAGGCCGACTCCAATATACGGGGCGCCGATCTGGGCGCCGCATGGAGCCTCCTGTGCCCTTGTGGGGCGGTTGCGTGTTCAGTTCTTTCCTCGGTTATGACGAGCCAAATGAAATGCCGGAATGGAATATAAACGGTGTATTTGCTTCACCATGTAAACTTAACAATGTACCATCAACAACTAACAATAACTAGACATCTTATATTATAAATAAATCAAAGGACATCTTTACATTCTGAAATGTGTAGGAAGAATCCGTGACAGTTAATTGTCTAGACAGAAGGTTATTTTTCTATCCAGCCTAACCAGCCTGTTGTGCAACAGTGTTGCCACACTTTTATACTTTGTACGTGTATTTTTATATTTTACATTTGATAAATTTATTGTAAAAAATCTAACCTAAGAAAAAGAAATAAATAAGGTGAATAATAAATAATAATAATAATATAAACCTTTCATTCAGACAATTGTTTACATTTTTTTTTCTTATGATTTTTATTCTATTGACAGCATCGGCTCTGTCTGTTTGCCGTTTGGCAAAGGCCTCCTCCATCCCTTCAATCTATCTTTGTGTCTCGCTAGCCTTGTCCATTGTCTACCCGCCGCTTTTATTATTTCGTCGTCCCATCTTATTTTTGTCTACCTCTCTTCCTTGTTTTGTCTCTGGGGTACCACCATATTATTCTTTTGCTCCACTTCTCTTTATTCCTTATTATGTGTCCTGTCCATCGCCATTTGAGTGTTTTCACCTTAACAGATACATCTTCCACTCCAGTTTTACGTCTTAGTGTTTCGATTCGGATTTTGTCTTTCAGTTTCACACCTATCATACTTCTTTCCATTGACCTTTGGCATACTTGTAATTTGTTCAGGTTGCTATTTGTTAATGTCCAAGTTTGGCTGCCATAGGTTAACACGGGCAACACACATGCATTAAATAGCTTTTTCTTTGTGGACAGCCTTGTTTCCTTGTTTTTCATGACTTCCTCCAGTGACCAGTACCTTTTCCATTAGCATTGGTTGTTCGCCTGTCGATCTCTTTTTCCATTTGATTGTTCATGGATATTGTTTGTCCTAAGTATATGTACTCATCTACATACTCAACAATTCCCTGATTGACTTCTATGGGTATCTTCTTGGAGTTAGTCATTATTTTCGTTTTTTCCATATTTATTCGCACCACGATATAACAAGACGTAATACATAAAGGTACCTAATGTAGCAGGGGTAAGGTAAGTTTTCCTCGTACCTTTGATGGATTTGGAAAAACCCGAAAGATGACTCACAGTAACTTTGAGGTCGCACTTCGCAGGTTTTCAGTATGAAAACGAATTGACATTCTAGACAAGGGAGCGACTCAAGTATACCTACGCATCTACTTTTAACCTACAATTGTAAGAAACGAAAGACAGACGAGTTTATTAAGTAATCCCAGGTAATCAGGTTTATGTCAGTGCGTGATGTAGTGACATGAGACATGACTAACCAACATGTATGTATAGGCCCGGGTAACATGCATGATTTTAATGAAGGTAAGTAATAATTAAGATACCTAATCTCGGACTGTATACCTACATATTTGTTTGTCACAAGTAATAATTGAACTAATAAAATAATACACGCCCCCTATAAACCGCGGAATAACTCAGAAAAACAATGTGATGTTTGTATAAAACGGACACTTAAGGTTAAGTATTTACTTAATAATGTATGTTCATTAGGTAGTTTATTAAAGTAATTGAGTGGATAAGTGGAATTTTATACCTATTACATGTTATATTAATCTATGTATGTAGTAGGTAGGCAACTTAGTGGTCAGACGATTAGGATAAGTTTTGTTTGACTTCAGGCAAATCACACAGTTCATTAGCTAAATTAAGTAGTAATCTAATCAATAGTCATTAGTAGAGCGGACGGTATAGTTAAATTTAGACTAACATTTTACTTAATGGCGTGACCCGCGTGACAGTAACCATAAATACCCATAATTTTTGTACGAACTTTCACTTCAGTTAATGAAAATCAAATCTTAACATTTGTTCAGCAAATAATCCACAAGTTTACATATCAATACGTGAATTTATAATTTAAGGAAATCTGACAATAGTAATAATAATATCGAAATTACAGATTCAGTGTACATATTTCAGACAGAGAGTTAAATGTCATGAAGGGCTTCCTCCCTAAACGACTACGGACTACGGATTTGTCAATTGCGTAATTAATCACGCAATTAAAAGTTTGAATTAGGTACGTAATTACGTAGCGTGATGGCACCAATAATCGACGCGCCCCAGTAATCGACACTTTTTTTCTGTTATAGTTGAAAATAAGGACTAGCAACAAAATTTTAAATTTGCTAACAACTGGACCATAGACAATGTATATTCTACTTTCATCGAGTATAATATCGTAGGCATCAGCCATTTTCTTTAAAGCCAGCGAAATAATTATGATGAGGTGGCAGTGTTTCTTGGGAATAATAAAGCATTCTTAAGGAAATCTTTAAGAGAGTGAGTGTAAACGTTTGACGATTACTTTATTACTATGAAATATATTTGAATTATAGTTTATTTTATGGATTGCTATCAATATTCTTCAAATATTGTTGGAATTGAACGAATAGAGTTTATCTTATTTTTGTTGAAATGAAGAGTGTCGATCACTATTCCCGCTAAATTACTGTTCTCCAGTTATCGACAGATGTTGGTAATAATAATAATGTTTTTAATGGACCGCGAATACAGTAATTCGTGAAAAAATAGCATTTGTCGGACGTAGCGAAACTAAATTGAGGTATAGATAGGAATCCACGAATTATGGATGCATATACAGGGTGTCCTCGACTATGTTACATGAAGGGAAAGTGTCTTTTATATATTGAAAATAGGAAGTTTTGATCTATGGAGGGAGACATTAATTTGTTTATAAAAATAAGTAATACTACATTCATAGCCTTTTTAGGGTTCCGAACCCAAAGGATAAAGCGGGATCCTATTACTAAGACTCCGCTGTCCGTCCGTCTGTCTGTCCGTCTTTTATCAGGCTGTATCTCATTAACCGTGATAGTTTGGCAGTCGAAAATTTCAACGATGTTGTGTTTCTGTTATAACAACAAATACTAAAAAAAACAGAATAAAATAAATATTTAAAGGGGCTCCCATACAACAAACGTGATTTTTTTACGGTACGGAACCGTTCTTGCGCTGGTCCGACTCGCACTTGGCCGGTTTTTTAATTCTTGCTCACAATAGAATTGAATCAATTACGAAACTTGAACCGAAAATTTTACGGCGTTCCTTTATTTGAAGATACCAAGTTATTAAAGAGAAATATTAATTTTCAAACCACATGCTCGACAATGCCGAATTATAGGTCATGTAAACCCTACCGAAAGCAAGACATTAAATCCCTTGGTATTAGCCGGGTTATAATGTTGTACTGAATTTCATTATAACCCGCTGGTTAATAATATGATTTCACTTTTCATAATTCTTATTACTATATGCATAAAGTTTAATTTTGCTAAACACAATTTGTCCTAGGCCATGGCCTACTTGATTTGACAAAATAAATGAAGTTTGCCTCCGTGTGAACCCCGGTCCGGAGGAGCGCGGTGTTCGAAATTCGAATTTCGAATCTAGGACCACGGCTTGTGCTTTCGAATTTGGAACGTCGCGCGCCTTCATTTGTTCACGCGTGACGAACAAATCGAGTTCTTGTAGGTGCCTATAGAAGATTTAATTTCAAAAATAATATTGAAAATGTCGAGTGATGAAAGTGTTTTGACTCCTGAGTTTATCAAATTAGATGCCATAGGCATTGTCAACAATCTGCTGCCAGAGAAGTCAAAGGAAAAATACCTAAAAGCCTACAACGATTTTGACAAATGGAAAGCTGTAAAAGGCGTAAAGTCTGTGTCTGAATCAGTGCTTCTGGTCTATTTTGAATATTTGTCAGCTACAAAGAAGCCAAGTAGCCTGTGGTGTATATATTCGATGCTGAGGGCAACAATAAGTGTCAAACATGACATACAAATTAATACATATGCCAAGTTATTGGCCTTTTTAAAAAGGAAATCGGATGGACATCGAGCAAAGAAATCAAAGATACTTACGACACAAAACGTGGAGACTTTCTTGAATGAAGCCCCCGACCACAGTTTTCTTGCTATAAAAGTGAGCACAACCTATGAACCTAATTGTTGATTGAATTTATCTCTACACTAAGTATTTCTCATTTTATGTTACGCAGTTGAAAAATTAAATTCGAGTTTACTACCTACATATTTAATCGTTAAAACATATACAGCCTTGGCCAAAAGTGTTGAGAGCAGTCCTGTATTTTTCATACAAATATCGAATTTGGAACTGTTTCCTACCTATCTTTGTAACAAAAAAATACAAACTCTAAGGCACCTTGAATGGTGTGTTATAAGAATTGTACAGACAAGTTATAATATCTCGCTTTATGTGAGACTCGGTTTTTTGTCTTTCGTTTCCCTGAGGCCGCCTTTACACCTGTAAGTTTTGCTTACGAAAGTAGGGACGCAGCCATCCATACAGATGAATGAGATGGAGATCTCGCTTTCCCGCTCTATTGTATAGCGGCGTCCGGCGTCCCTACTACTTACGTAAAAACTTACAGGTGTACAGGCCGCCTTACATGAACAAATACTTTGAGTAGTGATTCAATTATTTTTATTAATACTTTTTATATTCTGCGTCATCTGATGTTTTTTGTAATTCGGAAATAAGGTTTTATTTAGAAGTTATATAAAAATGAAGTCGAGCTCAAAACTTTTGGCCAAGGCTGTATATATTTTAATTATAATATAAGTATACATATACTCGACCCTCGACCATATATATACCTATAATACCTAAAGGCCCGTAGAATAACTACTATCTCAATATTACCTATTCCTACCTACATGTAGGCAGGTACATAATTATTATGAGTAAATTGTTTACTTACTTAATTATGTATTATTTTGTTAAAGGTGGCCCTGATTTTTGGAGTGAACGGAGCTTGTCGTGGAAATGAACTCGTGAACATAAAAGTCAATGATATCGAAAAACATTCAGAGTTATTACTTGTAAAATTGCCGGATACAAAAACAAATAGAGAACGGTCATTCGTAATTCGTGAAGACCATGCCAAAATAGTCCAAAAGTACCAAGCACTACGCCCTGCTAATATAAACACCAACAGATTTTTTGTAGGCTACAACAATGGCAAATGTACCAGGCAAGTCATTGGCAAAAACAAAATTAGTGGCATGCCAAGAGACATTGCTAAATACCTGAAATTGGAAAATCCCGAGCTCTACACAGGCCACTGTTTTAGAAGAACATCGGCGAGCCTATTGGCTGATTCAGGAGCAGACATGGCCCAAATAAAAAGACACGGTGGCTGGAAGTCTGACGCTGTAGCAGAGGGCTACATAGAAAATTCTATAAAAAATAAAGAAAGAACGAGCTATCGTATTGGTGAAAAAATACTTTTGAAACCATCGTCTAGTATTGATGATCCTTGGACACCTCCACCACCACAGCCATCTTCCTCAAAACACATCCCATCCACATCAAGCTCACTGCCTGAAAATCCACCTTCCCCAACCTTTACGGTACATCTCGACCCTCAGACGCAAGTATCCGAAGCTATGAACGCAACTCAAATAAACTCCAACTCAACCTCAATAAACGTACCAAATAAAAACATTACCTTATCTTTCCATAATTGGACTAACGTGTCTAATGTTACTATGTACTTTTAATTTGCTAAATAAACATTATTTATCTACTGAGCCTGTTTTTTTGTCTCGCATAAGGTGTGAAAAGTAGAGTATACACCTCGGGGATAAGACTGTTTTAGTCTTGGGCGGTTGAACCCCTCACTGCACTCAGGACTCAGTCTTAATTCCCTCGCTTCGCTCAGGAATTAACTTATAACTCCCTCGCTACGCTCAGGAGTTAAATTATGAGTCCTTCGTTACGTTCGGGATTCAATTCGCTCCCGCGACATAAAACAGTGCTTTATCCCCTTAGTGTATAATCTACTATTTCATTTACGCTTCCGATTGGTATTAAGTATTATTATTATTGAAACCATCCTATCTGGTATCTGGTTGGTTTAATACCCTAGTAGGGCAAGCCATTTTTTAATGCAGTATTGTTTAACCACCTTAATATAAAGTACATGTTTTACTTACCCAAATCCTTGAACTCACCTAGTGTCGATAATTGGGTGTCGGTAACTGGAGATTTCAAATATTTGTGGATATTCCAACTTTTTATGTAAATCTGTGTCCATACGGCTAATAAAAGCTAATATATCGTTTATTAAAGATATATTTAAACGTATTCACTCGTAATTATTGTTGTAAGTTTAAACATGTATTTTTTATTTCTGATCAGAATTCATGACTACCTTAAAGTGTCGATAATTGGTGCCATCCCATATAATAGAACTAAATTAAAAACTGCACTCAGGTTACGTTCCGGTCACATTGCGTCAAACAAGTTTGCGTTTTTGATGGGAAAAGTCCCCTCCCCAAATTGCAATGAGTGTGGATCTGTTGAAGACGTAATACATGTACTGATGGAGTGTGTTCGGACCGAGCCTTTGAGAGCTGCCTGGTTCGAGAGGAATCAGTTGGACACGGGATTCCTAAATAGTATTCTGTCTGTTCCTATATCGGATGATGCCGAGATTTTGTACAAATTAACAGAGGTAGGTTTAAGATCTAGAGTTTAAGTTTTTCTTTGATGTAATATTTTCTTTTTGTTGGCCTTACGGGGCGGTATGTTCGCCTGGCGACAAGCCCCTTTTTATCAATAAATTAAAAAAAAAAATATTGGTCCCATCACTGACTTAAATTTAAAAAAAAAAACAAACTATTTGAAAGGAAAAAATGCTGTAAAACTTTTTAAAGAACTTTCCAAAAGACTGGTCGACTTCACTGGTGACCAAAGAGCTGGCAGCTTTCTCGCACAGTTGACATATGTACAAAGGCGAGCTTATCCCTACAAGGGATTTCATCCAGCTAACCTTTGAGCCATTAAGTGGAGATACCATTTATAGGCCAACCGAGAATTAAACGTGTACAACAAGGATACAAGATCTTAATAACATCATAATAT
Source organism: Notocelia uddmanniana (assembly GCA_905163555.1). Lineage (NCBI taxonomy): Eukaryota > Metazoa > Arthropoda > Insecta > Lepidoptera > Tortricidae > Notocelia > Notocelia uddmanniana. The sequence goes on along the minus strand of LR991061.1, from coordinate 10,968,613 downwards.
TATATAGATAAAAGCCACAAAATTATATAAATAATTATATAAATAAAAGCCAAAATATAAATACATTTACAATAAAAACAGAAAATAAAAATACCTAATACAAATAGATTACTTAAATTTAGCTAATTATATTAGCAATCTGTGTTCGATTTTTCTGAAACTATACCCCGTCATTTACATACGTCTTTATTGAAAAAAAGGTGCTCCACTTATTCCCTAGAAGATCAATGCAATTCACATTATTTTTTTTCATACCGGTGCAAATTAGCAAAACAGGCGTTGCATTGAGGCAGATAATTCAACACCGAATTAAAATATTAATAAAGTGGCACACTGATTCCGTCAAACTTGAAAGAATCTAACAATATAATGCATTCAAACTGGTATAAATGTAGCTACTCTATGAGAAAAAACCGGCCAAGTGCGTGTCGAGTCACGCACAGAGAAGGGTTCCGTTCCGTACCGACACCTCCTAATCTACATTTAAAACCACTATACAATACAGTAAATAAAAAAGGTTGTATCTTCATAAGGAAGTCACGGCACTTACGCCCTTTTACTTGGGCAAGACAGTTTATTAGCAATAACTCAAAAAGCCTTAAATCTATCTTGTTCAAACTAAAAATCGTTGAAGGTATTTATAATTGTACATCATTTTGTTTTTTTTCGGAATTTTATAGTTTGGAAATTAGAGGGGGGGGGGGGACACTTTTTACGACTTTGACAGCTAATATCTCACCAACGGTTGACTTAAATGGAAAAGTTTTATAGAAACCTCTATGTAATTTTTGAAGGCCTATAGATATCCCACACGCCTATGTACATTGAAAAAAAAATTGACCCCCCTGTTACATGGATGGGGTGCCCCCCCAGTTTAATATTTTTTTCGTAATTTCACATCATATTTCTATAGCGGTTCATAGTATACACCTTCCTACCAAATTTCATTATTGTGGTGCTCATAGTCTCCGAGTAAATCGGCTGTGACATACGGACGGACGGACGGACGGACAGACACGACGAATCTATAAGGGTTCCGTTTTAGCCATTTTGGCTACGGAACCCTAAAAACGTTACTAAGTTTAACAAAATAGCTAAAAAGGGTTATACGGACCCTTAAGCGAAGTGTGTCCCGCAATTTTTAGCCACGTCCCGCAATTCTACCACAAATGTACCGCAAATCTGCGCACACAAGTTGGCAACCCTAATCGTGTCATATCACAACGTCAAGAAGCTGGCCTCAGACCGGTAAAGATGGAGAGAACTGCCACGGCAAGAGCCCAGCTTTTAAGAGAATAGTGATAATGTTGGACCAACAGTAACACAATGAACCCCCTACGCAATTATTATCTGTCTTCAACTCAGCTAGCGTTGTACAGATTTTTTCGATCGAGTTCCATTCATTAAGATTAACTTGCAAAATTAAAGTTAAATGTAGAGAAAGTGTCATCATGCCCGCTGCTTAGTCTACCGGTCGAGTTTTATAATAATTGCAAAGTTTTCGTGACCGCTATTATCGCAACGGAGGGCGCCTGTAACTGTGATATCGCAACTGCATCTCAATGCCACCGCGAAGTAGTGAAAACGGCACACTACATACAGCTATCCAATGCTAGAACGGATTTGCTTTAGTGTCTATTTCTACTAGCCATTAGTCTGTATCTGTATACTAAGTATTTATAAAACTCATCATCATACTCGGAACTTACGAGATTTGCTCTTGTCGATGGAGTAACTGCCATACATAGAAATCATAAAATACGTGGCATCTGAACCAATGATACAGGAAAGAACATAGATTTTCTACTGAGTAAAGCCGCAAAAAACTAAACAGGCTTTAATGCGAAAAACATCGTACCTTGGATCTTATTTCATAAGCCTCTAAAATCCTCCTCAAAATAATTCAAAATATACTACGACCTATAGTGGTCGGCGGTTACGAAGTCAATCCTGACACCTGTATAATAAATGCCAGTTAAACAAAAACCATTCACTGTTGGACATGGGCCCCCCCAGAGACCGCCACAACGACCGGTCGTGGGCTTAACCAGGTCATCAGCCCACCTCGTGGGGGGCCTTCCAAACCTGCGTCGCCCGGTTCGTGGTCGCCACTCGAGAACTCGCTGGCCCCACCGGCCATCGGCTTGGGCAAATCTTAAGTTTGGCATATTTTCGAGCTATGGCTACCTTGGTTCTTCTGCGGATTTCGCCATTCCTGATTCGATCTCGCAGATTAACTCCGAGCATTAGCCCTCTCCATCGCTCTTAAAGTGATTTTGAACATACCATACCATAGTAAGCGACTACGTTTCAGAGGCGTAGGTCATCACTGGCAACATCCACTGGTCGAAGACTTTCGTCTTGAGACAATGCGGGATAAAACTACCACTACTTATTTCTAAACGCACGTCAGTACATAATAATCCAATCAATTTATTAAACGCGGGTGTTTATTAAAAACAATTCAAAATAGAAGAGGCATGATGATGGGGCACCTGATACCGGCACGACAATTTCTTATTAAACGTCTTAAGAGGGCAAAATTGAAGGCAAGAGAGGAAGAACACCCAAATGAAGCAGGAAGTTGCTGCTGAGTCGTATGGGGAAGTCAATTTATAAATATATCAATACAAATTCAATTGAAAACAGCTTACGGTAGGGTAGGTAGGTATGCTAAATTCAACGAAGTAAATTAGGTCCGAATCACTCGTTAAACCCTAGTAAACAATAAGCAGTTGTAGGTACGAGCAATAAATGTTCCATTCCAAATATTGTACCTGCCTATTCCCAATTGTACGTAGGCAAATTGCCTACGATTCCAATTGCACGATTTGAGAATGTAGTTGAATTCGGATTCGGTATGTGGACGAGCTTAGGAATTAATCGAGTTGGGCCCAGTTGGGCCTAAATAAGATTTACTCGTATCGTACGTACCTATAGAGTTTGCGTCTGCTAAGCTAAGGCATTCCATTTCCTGTTAATACCCCAGAAAATACATAGTACACAGCCCACAGGTCCAGCCAGCCAAAAATGTGGTCTACCACTTTTGAACTTTAATGTACAAATAATTGAATCGAAAAGCGGTAGACGACTAAGACAGTCGGCTTACCCACTGTACGTTCACCTGTAGATCTCGACTGTACTGTTGGGAAGCAAATAATCTAAAAATTGGTATACTTGCCACTATTTGAAGTAGTCCAAATCATTGTAACATCCACAGCATAAGACCGATTCATACGTGATAGGTTATAGTTATTATAATAGCATGCATTGCACAAGTAGCGTTTCACCCGCGTCGGAAAAGGAAGCCGACTTGCTTCACGGTCGGCGGAGCGCCGTTAGGAAAAATGTGTTACTGGTGCGTGGTACAGCTGAGAGTACACTCAGCTATCGAAAATAATAACATCAAACAAAAGTTTGGCGATTCCTTTAAGTTATGTACCGCAGGATTTACAGCGCCATGCAACGCCATCTAAATAGTTCATGCCTCAAAATCAAGGCTTGCTTGTTCGACGTAGACTGTTTGTTTAGGTTAACATGTTTTAGGCGAAATTCGCTATAACTCTTCTATGACTACACAATCGGACCAAAGGGGGTAGATTTTGAAGATCTATTTATTAAACTTAGAGATTTTGACATTCCGGAACTATATTACACTAGTGCCTCCAAGCGAGAAATCTTTTTAGCTATGCAGCCATGCCGCCATTTCAAACAATTCAAATTCCAGTTCTGTTCTGTCAGTTCTTAGTGGCGCCATCTAATGACAAGTAGCTTGTATATATTACTTTGGTATGGTATTCTTAATGCAAAGCCATGCATAAAAACATATGGATGGAATCCTAATTTGTTTGTGATTATGTCATTGTAAAGACATAGCGTTATGTCAACAATATATTTATCCTCCGATGTGCATGAAGAAGTGAAGTTCAAAGATCAATTAAAATCTCTCGAGATGCGTGCTATACCTATAGGTACTAAACATTTTTCTTGATATTTACGTACGTACAAATATCAGTTATAACTGGCATATGCCAACCTGAAGGTAGTGCAACAAAAACCACTGAAGTGTTGTTTGTACGAGTAAGTATAAATAGTATTGTGCAAGATTGCACAACTTTTTATAGATATTTACCTTTTTATACCTTTTTATTGTCTTTGATTTTTATTCGCTTTATATGTCATGTTTTGATTTGATTATTATGATAACTCGTTCCAAAAGTGCGAAAATAAGTGCGCCTGAAATGGGAGACGGTGTGACAGCTGGGGCAAGGGAGTTTGCCCAGTCCGTGCCGGCGAGCGCGGACTCACCCCATCACGCCGAGCAGTCGACACCTTCCCGCGCGAGCAGCGCCGCTACTTCGCGCTCGTCCGCCACCATCGTGGCGCGCCAGCTGGAGGCACAAGCGCAACATGCGCGCCGTCTTGCTGACCTAGAGCGACAAGCTGCGGAGCGCGCTGCCGAGCTAGAGCGCCATCGCCAGGCCGCGGAGCGCGCTGCCGAGCTAGAGCGCCAAACAGCAGAGCGAGCGGCGGAGCTAAACCGCCAAACTGTGGAGCGAGAGCGGCACGTTGCCGAACTTCAACTGAAAGCTGAACTCGCGGCCATCGAGGCGGGCGCAAGCCAGCGCGGCCACAGCCGCGGCACGCGCAGTCGCGCGAGTGTACAGGAATGGGTAAATAATGTGATTCCTAATGCTAATGAACAACATTTATTAAGTGCCAACCCACCTTTCAGATGCGACAACAATGCGGCCCAGTGTGAGGCACCGGGCCCGGGAGCGCCGCACGGCATAGGAGCCGTGGCGAATAGGCGCGCTGCCGGGCAGAATTGTCCTGAAGACGGAGGAGTGACGCGCTTAATTAATTCGTTGGAGAAGCTTTTAAATAAAGTTAATCCTCATCCACACGTCACGAAGATGGAATTGCCAACGTTCGATGGCAAATCATATTTAGATTGGTTAGCTTTGAAACGAGTATACGAAAATACAGCAGACAGTTTCTCGGCTACGGATAATTTAGCGAGGCTGTCGTGCGCGTTACGCGGAGTGGCGCGCGAGGCCGTGGCGGGGCTGCTGGCGGCGGCGCGCGCGCCCGGCGCGGTGCTGGCCGCGCTCGACGCGCGCTTCGGCCGCCCCGAGCTCGTTGTCATGCACGAAGTGGCGGCGGTGCGCGCGCTACCTAAGGTAAGTTACGATGGCAGGGACCTAGTCATTTTCGCAAACCGGGTACGCAACTGCGTAGAAGTGATCCGCTTGTTCAATCAACCGGACCATCTACGTTCCCCCGAGCTTTTTCAAGCATTGTGGAGCAAGCTGCCTCCGCTGTTGCGTCCACGATGGTTGGATTACGCCCATTCATGCGATGGTTGTGCTTCTAAAATAGAAATGTTTGCTGATTTCCTTTCGCGCGAAGTCGATTTGCAATGTAGGTTTGGAGGCGCAATTGATTACACGTCGCCCACTACAACACGACCGAGTGCATACAAGGAAAGAGTAAACATTGTCGCTGAAAATGAACATACATTTAACATCCCAACTCCAATCAATTCGCATAACAATTCGAATAATATTTGTTCCTTGTGTAAACAAAGTCACGAATTATTTCGATGTGACAAATTTGTCAATATGTCAGTAAATGATAGGTGGCAATTTATCAAAAAGAATAAAGTCTGTCACAGATGCCTAAAAATAGGTTTTCATAAAAATAAAACTTAAAAAGTGTGTAGCGTAGAAGGTTGTGGCATGCGTCATCATCCTTTGTTGCACGGGTCACAACTTGAGCGAGCTGTCACCGCGCACATCGATGTGGAAGACGACGATGATCCCGTGGCTTCGACGTCTGGCGTGGCCGCGCCCGCGGCGAGCAGCGCGCCCGTGGCTTCCGCAGCGGATGTGGATGAGCCGCCATCTGACGACTCTGAACACGAAGTGTTGACGCATGCAACTTCATCCTCACTCAAAGAGCCTGTTGCTCGTCCGTTGCTTAAAATAGTTGCCGTGACCGTGTCGGGACCTGCTGGTAGTGTCGACACTTATGCGTTGCTTGATGACGGAGCGACAGGGACATTTTTAGACTCTGAGATTTCAGCTCAAATTGGTGCTACGGGACCCAAAAAACAAATTCATTTAGATTGTGTAGGTGGTCTAGGCAAGGACGTTAACGTACAATACGTCAGTTTCTTCATACGCTGAAACTCACTGTATCAAAAAAGCTAGGTCAATCAGTGGTTTAGGTGCCGCGCGCCAGTCAGCGCATCATGATAGCGTGCGCAAGTATCCGTACCTAGCAGACATTGCTCACCAATTTTGTTACGAAGACGTTAAGCCTATGGTAATTATAGGGATTGACAACTGGCATTTGTCGCTTTCTAGAGCCACGCGCAAAGGAACCAAGACACAACCTGTAGCTATCTTAACAGCATTGGGATGGGTTTTGTTTGGTTTCGGTTGCAGTAAAACTAGACAGGTTGACGTTGTCAACCACACCACAATAAACGAACCTGACGTAGAAAATGATCGGTTTATCTTAGAACAGCTTATAAGGGAGCAATTTAAAATAGATTCATTAGGAATATCGAAGAATGAAGTCCGGTCTGCCGACGACGAGCGCGCCATACATGTTGTCGAGCGCACGGCGCATCGTTTGGAAGGAGGCCGCTTTGAGGTAGGCTTGTTGTGGAAGGCTGACAACTTGGATATTCCCGATAGCAATAAGTTGGCCTTATCTAGATTTCTCAGTTTAGAAAAAAAAATGCTGAAAGACCCCTGTTATGCCGAACGTTATCGTCGTAATATACATGATATGCTGTCAAAGGGATATGCCGAACCCTGTTCACCACGTCCTGATTCGAGGTGTCCTCTTTGGTATTTGCCTCATTTTGGCGTAACGAATCCTAATAAGCCCAATAAATTACGCACGGTACACGACGCTGCAGCCAGGTCTCACGGCGTATCTTTAAACTCTTTGTTATTGACAGGCCCTGATCTTCTACAACCTTTGTTAGGTATTCTGATGCGGTTCCGAGAGGGAAAAGTCGCCTTGAACGCTGACATTCGTGAAATGTTTCCTCAAATAAAAATTATTGAACAGGATAGGGACGCGCAAAGATTTTTATGGCGCGACACCCCAACCGAACCGATCAGAACATACCGAATGTCGTCCATGATTTTCGGTGCTGCCTCTAGCCCGTTTACTGCCATTCACATTAAAAATAAAAATGCCTTGGAATGGCAGGAGACTTACCCGGACGCAGCTCAGGTAATCATCGCAGACCATTACATGGACGACTGTATAACTAGCTTAGACAGCGTCACCGAAGCCACCAAGTTGGCGTCTGATATTTACACCGTTCATTCTCACGCTGGTTTTGAAATGCGAGGATGGATATCTAACAATCCTTTAGCACTCTCACTGTTGCCAAAGGCTACCTTACTTGAAGTTCCAGCTCTGAATAATATTGATATAGATTTAGGTCGCCTAGCTACGCCCGTTCGTACATTAGGCCTTATTTGGCAACCCGCTCACGATTTGATCGGTTTTAACACAGGAGTTAAGAAAGAGACTGTGTTGCCAGATAGGCTTACCAAACGAGAGGTGCTAGTGCTCGTGATGCGTATTTATGATCCACTCGGAATTCTCGCGCCAATCGTTGTTCGCGGTCGCATTATGTTTCAAGATGCTTGGCGCAAGGGTGTCGACTGGGATCAAGAGCTCTCTCAAAGTGACTGCGCTTTGTGGAAGTTGTGGTATCAGGACTTAATCTCAATCTCCACCTTGCGTATTCCTCGGCGCTATAACTTGAGCGATATTAAGGTAGTAGATTACGAGCTGCGTTTGTTTTGTGACTCGAGCGAGTCTGCCTTTGCTGCTGTTGGTTACTGGCGTTTCCTATACGAGAACGGTAACGTCAGGCTCTCTCTTATTTGTAGCAAAGTTAGAGTATCGCCACTTAAACCTGTGTCCATTCCTCGCTTAGAGCTTCAAGGTGCTCTGATGGCTGCACGTCTTGCGAAGTCTATATGCGAAGCCCACCGAATGAAACCCTCACGACGCGTATTCTGGTGCGACTCAATGACTGCTCTGGGTTGGCTTCGCAGTGATGCTCGCACTCTCAAACCCTTTGTGTCTCACCGAGTGGGTGAGATTCTGGAGTTGACAAATGCTAGTGAGTGGCATTGGATCCCGAGTAATTTAAACGTAGCTGATGACGCTACTCGTTTGAAGCGTTCTGTGCTGTCTCCAGAATCTCGCTGGATTTCAGGACCCGACTTTCTTCTTTCATCGGACTGGCCCGCTGAGCCTCAGATCGACATCAGCGGACTAGGCCGTGAAGAATACAAACATACCACTCATATTCATCTCATCACAGAAACGAATCTGCCCACACCAATCTCTGCGAATCCAAACCGCTTTAGCTCATGGTTGAGAATGGTGCGAGCAACAGCAAAAGCGCATCAATTCATTTCATTATTGCGTATACGTAGCTTGCGACGACGAGATCCTAATTTCTCTCTACCTCGTGTTGAAGGAAGCTTGTGTACCTTCCAACCTGCTTGCACATCCTCTCCTAGTATCCCTTATATTCCCAATACAACGGAAAGAATATCTGCAAGTGATTTACTCTTAGCTGAGGCCCACATCTTACGACAGAGTCAGCTCGACTCCTTCAAAGAGGACTACCTTCGCATCAAGAACCAAGAACCGTTACCCCGAAACAGCCGCCTTCTCAAGTTTTCGCCCTACATTGATGATAACGATCAGCTTCGGATGTCTAGTCGCATAGTCGCAGTGACGGCCATCACTGATGAAGTTAAGCGACCACTGATATTGGACGGAAAACATCCAGCTGTTCGCCTCTTGATAGCCAGATACCACCAAAAGGCTGCGCATGCAAACAACGCACTAGTTTTGAACGAGTTGCACCAAAGATTCTGGATTATTGGCCTTAGAAATTCTGTTAGGTCTGTGGCCTATGATTGCCAATTGTGCAAACTGCGACGCTCCAGAACTTTTCAGCCACCAATGGGAAACCTGCCCGAAGCTCGTTTAGCTCATCATCAGAGGCCGTTCTCCTTCGTCGGTATTGATTACTTCGGCCCAGTTCATGTCACCGTTGGTCGGCGACAAGAGAAGCGCTACGTGGCCCTTTACACTTGCCTAGTTGTTCGCGCCATACATCTCGAAGTAGTCCACAGCTTAACTACCGACGCGGCGATAATGAGCCTTCGCCGCTTTATTGCTCGTCGAGGGACTCCAAAGGAAATCTGGTCCGACAACGGAACTGCTTTTGTGGGGGCCAGCCGGGAATTACAAGCCCTCTATGGCAAGTCTATGGAAGATTATGCGGCCAACGAGTCAGTAAATTGGCGTTTTATCCCCCCTGCGGCACCATTTATGGGTGGAGCATGGGAGCGTCTCGTGCGCAGCGTTAAGGACACGTTAAAAGTCACACTGAGAGAACGGGCTCCCTCGGACGAGGTTTTGTTTACACTTTTGGTGGAGGCTGAAGCTTTGGTAAACTCGCGACCTTTAACACATGTTTCGCTAGATTTGGACGCGGAAGAAGCGCTGACGCCGGCACATTTTCTTCTGGGGTCCTCATCCGGTCGCCCTATTCCAGCCACACTTAATGATTCGGATCTCATCAGCAGGAGCAGATGGCGTAGGGCGCTCAGACTAGCGGACCATTTTTGGAAGCGCTGGGTACTGGAGTATCTTCCCTCATTATCACTTAGAACAGGGGGTGGTACTACCCCAACTCTCGCTGAAGGTGACGTCGTGATAATTTGCGACTCCAACCTGCCACGCGGTTCGTGGCCTAAAGGACGTGTTACTCGGCTATACCCAGGGCGTGATAGAGTAGTTAGAGTGGCAGATGTCACTACCGCTGCCGGAATCCTTCGCAGGCCTCTAAAAAAGCTGGCCAAAGTTTCCGTCTCTTAAGAAAGGGGAGAATGTGCAAGATTGCACAACTTTTTATAGATATTTACCTTTTTATTGTCTTTGATTTTTATTCGCTTTATATGTCATGTTTTGATTTGATTATTATAACTTTTGTCTTGTATGGAACCAGTGTATTTTATTTTGTTAGAAACAAGTATAATGTAATGAGGTACGCGTGAGTGACAAGGAGGTATGCTCACTATTAGCGCCACCTGTTATTCTGCTCAACGAATCGGAAAAGAGTTATATCGGCTGCACGTCATTAAACATGCGTCCGACTGTACACTTCATTATACTTGCACTGATTGAACGTTGACGTTACCTACATTTTTTATTTCGTTTCCGTAATAACTTGCGCCATTCTTTGTTGAATACATAGTGATACATTACAACTGCAAAGCATGACCACATGCGGACATTGCGGACTCGCTACCGCGGACCGATATGACAAGTTGATTATTTTGCTATCAACACTGTTATTGACCGTATAGCGGCAATGGCGCGTAAAGTAGACTCACGTTGTGGTGCCTAGAGCCACTGCCGACTAAAGTTGTCATAGGTACTGTCACAGTAATCTTACACTCAATTGGACATTTTGCTCTGGTGTTGGAATGTAAATGTTGTACACAACTGCCGTTACGACGCAAGAGGAGAAAAATCTACGCACCTCTTCCATCATTCGGACAGCCCGAGTGACACAAGCTCAGAGTAAGGGTACTCTGAGGACACAAGAAACGATGAGTCGCGCGTGAAGCGACAATTTGTGCTAACCTATAGTAGTCGGCGGTTAAGAAGTCAATCCTGATACCTGTCATTTCCATACAGTTTATAACCTCAAAAGTGACTTTTAGGTTATAAAATGTATAGAAATTACAGGATTGACTTCTTAACCGCCGACCACTATACTTGGTGTTGTCATTTCCCATTTAGGTTACGAATTAATACGGCGGCGGTTTGGAAGTTAAATTTACTCTTGAATTTGTTACGACTGTAATCTAATTAAACGACTTCATCTACATTGTATAGATAAATAGTTCTAACTAGAATAAGTAACTACAAAAAAAACACAACTTAAATAAAGATATTTATGTATTTCGATCTCCTTACAAAATTATTTACAACACCATTATTATGCAAATATTCAATACATCATTATAAATCATACAGATGAGATAAATTAACATTTACGAGGCGCATTTACAACTTACCACTATTAACTAAGCTAACAGATCGATTAGTTCGGGGGCCGAGCGCGCGAGGGAACCAACAGTCATGAAATTCATGGGACTAATTCATCTATATCAGTATTGCTCCCCTCGCGCTTCGACACCCTAAGACGCCACTTAAAACCACAAAGCAATTGGGCGTGAATGGTCACGATTATCATGTGATTGATGAACCACAAGATAAAACATCGATGACACTTATCAACGTGTCCGATAGAACCGCACGCTTTATCATGTCAATCTTACGCGACAAACGCGCAACCATCATAGGCCCGCTGGTACTTCAAACAGTTTCACGTCAGACAAAGTGCCAAGTATAACAATCAAACCACTGTACTCTTGCATTTTTTTGCCACGGATACTTGAAAATATATTTGTCACTCCGCCTGAAGCGTTACTATTTCAACATAGTCTCCATTGAAGGACGTCAGTGATTTAGTATTTAGACCATCGTGTAAACTGAACACATTACCTTCGTTTTAGTTTGTAATTGGTCGATTAGCTTCCTTTTTATAATAAATTACAACGGACCGTGCATGTTAACAACCGCAGCACGGCGTACGGGTGATGTCATTAAGTATACATACAACATATCACAATAACAATAAACGTGCTCGGTGAAGGACAATGCTCCATCATTTACATATTCTTTGAAGACACACAAAGATAGATTATGCGGAGAATGAAGTGAATATAGAAAAAGTATCGTTTCAGAAACAATGAGCTGATTTAACTTCAGTCGTAAACAGTATTGCCATATCGGTGGTTTGGTGATATGTCGATGGCGTAACTTAAAAGAATTACAAAATGTTGGTTATAAGCGCTAATTTTAATTATAAGCTCGTTTTGATAATAAATGACAACTCAGGCTATGTGTTTTTACAATCATGGTAAACATGTAATTTTTTACTAATTCACTAAGGAAATAACCATTTTGAGCGACTTCAGAACATAATGCATGATATCTAACACTAATGAAAATAGGCGTCTCAAATAATTCTTTGAGAGAGGAATGAGAACAGGTTATCCTGCTAACAAGCAATAATCCTAGGGCATCCACAACTCTCAACTTGCAATATTTACATCTTCGCAGAGTGAATATAAACTATACTACATTTTTACACTAAACTGTCAATTTAACACTAAGCTATTTATACAAACATTAATTTACACTTATCTGTCGTACGGTAGGTTTACCATTAAAGTAATACTTTCATCAAATACGTAACGGCCTCCTGTGTCGATAACCGAAACGCGAGGCGATACTTGGATGTAAACATGACTTGCCAACAATGTAGCAAACATCTTGATAAACTTAATTATTGTCAAGAACACTTGCATTCAAATATAAACTTTAATAAATTTCAATAATAAAAATTCTCATACAGACGCAAATTATCTTAAATTATAATTTGGCAGTACGCATGTACAATGCACCATAATATGTTTTAATTTCAATCAAATAAATTGTGTAAACGTTACACTATCATGTGTTCAGTCTTTCCTTCGTTATTTACATGGACAACGATTTGCAGCGACGGGATCTGATATGTGTGGTACACTCCCCAGCGGGCTTTAATATGCCTTTGTTGTGCCATATATTAATGCTGGTGAGTGTACTCGTCGGCTGCCTTTATTGGCGAATATCACAATGATTGAAGTCTGACTACTGACTAACATCATATAGCACAACTTCTCGTCTTATACATTTTGGATGGACGTCAATCTATTCATAACTTTATGGGCTGATTACGGCCATGTTTTAAAGCAAAACATTTTATTTGTCATGTAACATTGTCATGACTATTTATTTGGTTGATATCGTTTGACTATTCTATAAACCGTTGAACTGTCAAATCAGAATTATAACGAAAAATCGTTTTTGTACCCGTTTGGTAAACGCTAGTCTTCGTGTTCTAGTATAAAATGACATGTCTAAGTAGCACAGTTGAGAATTTCCGTAAATTGATTATGATCTATTTTGTTCAGCTGCAATGCTGCACATAATATAACTAAAATACGGCTCAAATGATTGTGTTTGTAATTGAAAACAGTCCTACATAGTGATACTCGAACACGCAGTTCCAACCTGTCCGAGGTAACATTCCCCAAATTAAAGAACCAAGGGGAAAAACGACATCATAAGCTGTTATAATATTTGGAGTGTAATTACGGCGTCGCCCGATCTTATGCATAGACAAAGAAGCCCAAGCCCAATTGGACGCTGGGTGTGAGTGACCAAGCCATTCAGTCGTTTTTCCTCGGAGTGATCTCTCTGCCTGGGGCAGGAAACCTTAGAAAATAACGATCAATTTTCTATTGAACTTATGAGACAATCCTTGTAACTGTACTTCACATAATAATTGAGCACTTCATCACACACCTGTTATAATCACTGTGAGATTTTTCGTATTAGAATGACGAGGTTTTGACTAGCTCAATATTACGAAATACGTAATGTTTGATTACAGTGGGTCATGAGGCTAATTTGACAGCCGACAACACCTTTCTTAACCAGATGACAGTCCGGCCAAAAGGCCATTCCATTTCTATTTCACAAGAGTCTTGTATTTTCAGTTCACGTACTTTGATTTTATCGTTGTATAGTTATATATAGTGCCCAAGTAGCGCAGCTATCAACTGGTTATGGCTCTGTCGACTTCTAACTTCCCTATACAAGCAAACCCGAAGTCTTTCTCATAAAACAGATGGGGTACCGTTGCGGGTGTGTTGTGTGTGTGTTGTCTAGTGCGAGCCGGCGTGCACGCTGTGCTGCGCCTTCTTCTTGCGCTGCGCGAGCATGTCGTAGAAGGGGTTGTGGCTGATGGAGCGGCGCAGGCACTCGATCCACTCGTCGCGCTCCTCCGCCGCTGACGCCGACATTCTGGAAATGTGAATGAGAATATGATATCATGGTCTATGAATATTTGGGTTATACTTAAATACCGACTGCTTTACTATTTACATTCGTATAGCCGCCATGTTCCGCTGTATTTTGTTGGGAATTACTAGCTTAACAAACATTTACCGTGTATGTTGATTTAATAGGAGAGAACAAATATTGCTAAAGATGATAGTAAATAGAAGAGGGAATATGCTGGGGCACCTGATACGATATGACAATTACATTAAAACTACAATAGAAGGCAAAATAGAAGGAAGATGAGGCAGGGGAAGACAGAGACGTGCTTTTAAGGATCAAGCTAAGGAGAAGGTTAAGTCAAACATAATGTTATGTCATATCAGGAACTCAAAGAAGTAGCTCAAAGAAGAACGGAATGGCGATTAGTCCACCGACAAAAGCAAGGCTCTTAAATTGATGATGATGATGATTATGGACAAGTATGATTACAACGTAATTTCTCTTCAGATGTAAATGACATCAAAATTGTAAACAACAACGAATTTTTGTTTATAATTATGTGCCACCTGATATCTACTTGTATTTACATACCTACTTGTAAGTGGGAGGATACTTAACCCGCGCACTAACAACGATAACCTATTTATAAATCTCTAAACTATTCATAAAATCGTTCAATAACATTTACATTTCATTACTCTTTAAACTTTTGCATAGAATTAATACGCTGTCAGTACAGCGAAACATTATATACTTAAGCGTAGAGCACCAAACCATATTATTCCGAAGTAATGCTTACTCTCGTATACTACAGTCGAGGAATTTGAATGTTTGTCACTTTTGGACTCTATTTCATTGGAATAGAGTTCAAAATTACGTATATTATTTCAATTACTGTTAATTATTTTGTTTTGGTGAACAATAAAGAATACTTGTATTGTATTACGGCATAATATTTTGACATTAGTGATTAATAATAATAACCGTAACATTATACTTAAGAAAGTTGAGTCAACGCTAATGATAAATTACGACCCACAGACCCAACCACACTAGATTGTGACATAAATTCTAACCTATAGACAGTATGTTTCCCCTCGACGACCTTCCCCTCGGAGTCGGTCTTGCAGGCCTTGATGAGATCCGCGCCGCCGCTCGCGTACAGCTCGAGGCAGTGCGGCCGCTGCCGGTCGCTCGCTGGTCGGACCTGGAACGATACAATATCGAATCTAGAGATTGACATCCAGTATTGTCGCCTGAACAAATTTAGGGAGATATTGAATTGTTGCAAGGAGCAGTTTTTATTTCCACGTCGGTGGCAAACAAGCGTACGGCCCGCCTGATGGGGAAGCGGTCACCACAGCCTATGGACGCCCGCAAATCCGTGGAGTGTCTCATGCGCGTTGCCGACCCTTTAAAAATGTATACACTCCTTTCTTGAAGAACCCCATACTGTAGTCTCTCGGGAAAAACAGCCAGAACGTTCGAGGGAGGAAATTCCTCTGAAACCGTAGCGTACGCGACCATTTAGGTTCTAATGTGTGAGGATGAATGCCCTGCCGACGGCGAGCGGTGCGATGGTAGAAAGCGGCCGTGAGCATCATGTCGAACAGTTCTTCGGAGCACAACCCATTACACAAGCGATAGAACACGCACAAGGAGCCAAAGTTTCTCCTTAAACTTAAACGGTTCAATATCACTCGAGTTTGGGATCGTCACTACCCACTAAGCCAAAGTGGTCGTCAAAAAATTTCCCGTTACAACGGCTTAGGGAGGCGTGTAGCGACACTAGCGACATATCTACCTCGAAGTGTCAGGTTTCTCTTAACGGTGTCGTTGTCAGCAATATTTTCCGCTGGTATAATACAGCCTAGGGCATTGGTAACAGCGAACGTGTAAATTTTCGAATACTTACAGATATGTTTTCAAGTGGAATGATCCCTCGTGGCTCCTTGTCCGTCGTGTATTCGAAGTAGTACAAGCAGTTATCGTTGAGTATAAACCACCGTCTCTTCCACGACTTATACCTGTAATTAAAACAAGACACTCATTAAAGTACCATATTAGGAGATATAAAGATAATGAATGACATATTTTAATTTTATCATTGTCAAGCAAATCCCAAGTAGAAAAAATGTTTTTTTCAATTGCTAGTCCACAAACGTATTAAACCGCATTCATAGTTTACAAGCCAACTACTTTGCTGCAAGCAATTTATCCTCCCAATTGCGTTATTCACGAGTTCTCAGCTCAGTCAGAACTCTTAACGTAGGTACACCTTATTTATATGTATTTCATTTCTTCACCGCCCAAAGTTGTTCTGGAAGAGATCGCTCTGTTGCAATAAGACCGCCTGTTTTTCGTTTGTTACTTTGTTTAATCTTTTGTATCTACTAGAATTTATTCATCATCAGCCCACAGTCGTTTACTGCTGGACATAGGCCTTCCCCAATTCACGTCACCACGCCGGGTCCTTAGCTGTCCGCATCCAACCGTTTCCCGCTACTCTCTTCAGGTCGTCGGTCCACCTGGCGGGAGTTCGTCCCACAGAGCGAGTCGTTCACTCCAGCGGGCAAAAGCCTTTTTATCACTTATCGTCGTAGACAAGACATCCGTCACGTTCTGACAAGTATGCGAGTGCGAAAATGACGGACGTCTTATCCACGACGATAAGTGATAAAACGGCAACCATCATACGCCCGCAGAACTCGTCTGCCCCATGAACAAGTATTTATTAGAAGCATGTAACAAAGAGTTTTTGTATTATGTATCGTACCTGCCGCCCTGTTTCCACAGCCAGCCCTCCTTGTCGGGATTGAAGAAAGTGTGCATGAGATCGTTGCCGTCGTCCTCCGGTATCTTGAATGGCTCCGTCTTTATAGACTCGTATAATGACTGGAAGATAATAAAATCACGGTTATTTAAACCATAAAATCTCAATAGTGCACTTGGTAATCGATGGACACTTAAGGCGCAATTTAATAACCCGATATAAAACGTCGCAGTTACTTCGCTACTGAGACGCGGCAGAGTACAGATAAAAGTCAGCACAGTTGGGACCAATATAGTCGTAAACAACCGCTTTATAGATAAGGCCCGAAAGTGTTACGTTTAAAGTCATTAAACGATTACAGCAGCGGCGTTTGCCGCGCAATTTGTTGCGAGCACGGTGAATTTTATCGACTTACTGCGTGCTGCTTGCTATGAGACGATAAACGAATCTAATGACGTATGTTATGAGTAACTATGACACATTTCCCTAATGTTCTGCATGCTTTAGATCGGTAGGTGAATCATCTATTGTCAGACAAGCTATTTAAACAATAATTATGACTACAGTTCACATTATTTGTTTATTGTGACAAATCACACAATAGCTTCCATTATCTTTAGTAATTGCCTCATTAGCAATCAGTAATCATCGTATTCGGGTTTAAAAATTCAGACGATTTAGATTTTTCAACAGCACTTTATTTATTTTTACTAGAGCTTACCACATCAAAGATTAGTCTAGGCTTTCGTTGGCACTTCCATTCTGCGTATATTCCGTCTACTACCAGAAAACGAATGGTTGCCTACTGGGAAACTCTAACCCACCGTTTGCTACTCTCTTCATTTAATGATAAGCTAGGAATAGAATGCATCCCTGAAAAATACGGGCAGTGCTGATGATGTCAGGCAATCACATTAATGATCAAATTGATAGAGTATTCGTTCAAGCCAATCATAATTAAGTGTATTTAGTTAACTTTTATGTTAATGGGCCAGGCCATTTTCTAAGTAGAGAATAGTCATTTTAGCAAGCATTTGCCTAGTTGTCTAATAAATTGGCATCTATAATTTTCCTGATACAAAATCCTTTATTTTTGTCAAATGCAAAAAAGAGAGCTCCCAGGAAAACCTGGCGCCCATGTTTGGCAGTATTTGGAAACGACCACTCAAACTTAATGTACGAGATAATTGCAACTTCAAGGACGTAGCAAAATGCCTCAGAACGCAGCGGTTATAGCAACTTGCATAAAGCTGTGGCGCCTCTTTTGTTGATCCCTCTATTCATAGCAAAACAAACGACAATTTTCTAGAGCGCGTTTTTCCTTCACACTAGGATTATGTAGTGTATTTGTTGAGCATGATGACCGTGAAGCTGATTGCCGAACACGTGTCCTCGTTGGAAGATATCAGGGCTATTTATGCAGAGCAACTACCTACTTAAGTGTATGTACCGACTTACCAAGAGCAATTCCTGTGGCAGGTCGCCCCCATTGTTGATCCCTCTATTCATAGCAACAAACTGCTCTGGCGCGGGTTTGTCCTTCACACTAGGATTATGTAGGGACGTGTTGAGCATGATGATCGCGAAGCTGAGCACGTAGCACGTGTCAGCGTTCGTGAAGATGTCGGGGTTGAGTTGGCAGTAGCGCTGCGCGAAGCACTCCATCATGCGGTCGATCTTCTGCGCCTCGCCCGGTAGACGGAAGCTCCAGAGGAATTGTCTGGAATGAGATTTTGGCGGTCAATATGGGATGTTGGTGATGATAAGAGAATGGTTCTAGCGGTAGTGGTAAAATAAATAATAATAATAATAAGGGGTGGTAATTAGGGGGACACTTACACAAATCCAACTAAACCCATAGTAAGCTCAATAAGGCTTGAATTGTGGGTACTAAGTAGAATATACAGGGTGTGGCAATAGTTGTCGCATTTTTGGTTTAAAAGAATATTTTTGGGACATCTTATTTTTTTTTTAATTTTTAGTGTTTTTAAATAAATAGTGATTAATATCACTCCATCAGAGTAAATAAGTACACGTAAGCTATTTTTGTATAAAATAAAAAAAAACGTTTTTTTTTTTCAATTGAAACCATTTGGTAATAATTTCTAGAGAGCTCTATAGTGTACCATTTAATTTATTGCTCCTATTACAGGCCACACCCTGTATTTTCTAATCGTAAGTTTAGCAGTAGCGTGGGTGGTATTTTTTATATATTTGAATTCTACAAACGCTTCGGAAAACATGGCATCTAATGAGAAGATCCCAATTAGACAGTAAAATGTATGGTATTGCTAAAGTCGAAGAAATGTTAGTTATAGCTAGATGAAATTGTCACAGACCCAGTAGTATTTAAGTAAAACTTTTCACCTCAAACTTTGGTTCGCCATTTTAGTACACCTATATGGAAACCAGAAATCATAATACAGTGTGCAAGGTCAAGGTACTAAAATATAAAAGTATTCATTTAAATTAATAAGAAGGATAAATATTGATTAAATTCCTGGTCGATTGCGGTAACAAAGAGCATACCAATGGTTTTCCCAGAAGTTCGCACATTCGCCAGCATGTTTACCGAACTGCTTCGAGCCAACTAAAATAATTAAATGTACTGTACGATCACCTGCTCTCCTTTGCTCTCGACTTTGAGGCGACATTTAGTACAGCTGAGACGTAAACAGATACATCTTAATATAAAGTTAGTGGCTATGAATCGCTCTAATGTTGTTAAGTGCTTATACATACAGCGATACTTGCGACTTGTCGGCTACATACTCGTATACTACGAAGCTCCTACATTTATCATATTACTTATATAATTAATTACCACAAGTAAGTATTAAACAACAGATTTTGCCGATTATCGATTTTCCAGACATATATCGGTCATTGTGCCACTCTTTGGGGGACCACTATGTCCAACAGTGGATGTCCTTCGACTGATATGATGATGTTACGAGTAATTCCTACAAGTTATTAACGTATTGTTTTTTAACATACAGACATTACAATAGCTCTTATGGTTTCTTTATTTTACTATATCCCTGTCGTAATACTCCATTTTAATTATTATTTTGTGTAATTTACTAATATAAAGTAAGCCTTTACTAACAAAAAATGTATCCAAGTTGTCTGAAAATAAATATATGAATATGAAATGAATATAATAAATGCGTCATCAACTCATCACATCAAGAATAGTATAGTAGTCATAGGTAGTTACGTTAAGCATATTATACGAACAGAATATATGATTATCCCTGACGCTTTTGCGTTTTATGTATCTGCTGGATGTGGGTTTTAAGTTGCAATACAGTTGCATGTTTGAATCAATATTTGTACTCAAAGCCGAGAATCGCGTGCCCTTGAATTAGAATCCAGAACATTGCATACATACATAATCAATCAAGTCTTATTGTGTGATACGGTACACTGGAATAATTTTATGTAGGTATTTCAGACGAGCAATTCTTGTATACTTAGTCGGCTCATAAGTTCTGTCACTGGCCTTTAAAATTTAAATTTGGAACTCCTAAAACAAAAACCGTTGTGCATTTGAATTTCGAATCTTTTTTAAATATTTGAGTAGTATAATTTTGCAATAATCTGTTTTCTTTACCATGGAGTGGACGCTTAAAGATAGCCGTACCGCAATAATTGCACTATATCGTTGTGGACACTCGCCGACTAAAATTTTTAAGCTACTTGAAAATTTAAAATTCTCTCTAAGATTTGTGTATCGTACCATAGAAAGATACAGTGAGGTCTCTAGTTTAAATGACAAGAAAAGAAGCGGTCGTCCGCGTACAGCTAGGACTCCAGCGGTTGTACAAGCAATTAGGGCACGCATTGCCAGAAATCCCGCTAGGAAACAAAAAGTTATGGCCGTCCAGATGGGTTTGAGCAGAAACACGGTGAAAAGAGTGCTTAATCAAGACCTGAGACTTCGTGCTTATAAACGAAAAACTGGCCATCTTCACAATGGTCGACAAAAAATCGATCCAACTAGGTTTCATGTTATACGTATTCTTCTTCAGTAACACGAAAGATGCCGAGCAGTCGCCCAGTTACTATATATATCATATTACTCACCTAAGGCCCTGCACGAGTGTAAGGTCGGTGAAGTCGTGCAGCAATGCGCCACGTCCTCGCATATCCCTTGCAAAAGTATAGTGGATATGTTACCCACCTAAGGCCCTGCACGAGTGTAAGGTCGGTGAAGTCGTGCAGCAATGCGCCACGTCCTCGCATATCCCTTGCAAAAGTATAGTGGATATGTTACCCACCTAAGGCCCTGCACGAGTGTAAGGTCGGTGAAGTCGTGCAGCAATGCGCCACGTCCTCGCATATCCCTTGCAAAAGTATAGTGGATATGTTACCCACCTAAGGCCCTGCACGAGTGTAAGGTCGGTGAAGTCGTGCAGCAATGCGCCACGTCCTCGCATATCCCTTGCAAAAGTATAGTGGATATGTTACCCACCTAAGGCCCTGCACGAGTGTAAGGTCGGTGAAGTCGTGCAGCAATGCGCCACGTCCTCGCATATCCCTTGCAAAAGTATAGTGGATATGTTACCCACCTAAGGCCCTGCACGAGTGTAAGGTCGGTGAAGTCGTGCAGCAATGCGCCACGTCCTCGCATATCCCTTGCAAAAGTATAGTGGATATGTTACCCACCTAAGGCCCTGCACGAGTGTAAGGTCGGTGAAGTCGTGCAGCAATGCGCCACGTCCTCGCATATCCCTTGCAAAAGTATAGTGGATATGTTACCCACCTAAGGCCCTGCACGAGTGTAAGGTCGGTGAAGTAGTGCAGAAATGCGTCACGTCCTCGCATATCCTTTGCAAAAGTATAGTGGATATGTTACTCACCCAAGGGCCTGCACGAGTATAAGGTCGGTGAAGTCGTCAAGCAATGCGCCACGTCGTAGCATATCCTTTTCAAAAGTATAGTGGATATGTTACCCACCTAAGGGCCTGCACGAGTATAAGGTCGGTGAACTCGTGCAGCAATGTGCCACGTCCTCGTATATCCTTTGCAAAAGTATAGTGGATATGTTACCCACCTAAGGCCCTGCACGAGTGTAAGGTCGGTGAAGTCGTGCAGCAATGCGCCACGTCCTCGCATATCCCTTGCAAAAGTATAGTGGATATGTTACCCACCTAAGGCCCTGCACGAGTGTAAGGTCGGTGAAGTCGTGCAGCAATGCGCCACGTCCTCGCATATCCCTTGCAAAAGTATAGTGGATATGTTACCCACCTAAGGCCCTGCACGAGTGTAAGGTCGGTGAAGTCGTGCAGCAATGCGCCACGTCCTCGCATATCCCTTGCAAAAGTATAGTGGATATGTTACCCACCTAAGGCCCTGCACGAGTGTAAGGTCGGTGAAGTCGTGCAGCAATGCGCCACGTCCTCGCATATCCCTTGCAAAAGTATAGTGGATATGTTACCCACCTAAGGCCCTGCACGAGTGTAAGGTCGGTGAAGTCGTGCAGCAATGCGCCACGTCCTCGCATATCCCTTGCAAAAGTATAGTGGATATGTTACCCACCTAAGGCCCTGCACGAGTGTAAGGTCGGTGAAGTAGTGCAGAAATGCGTCACGTCCTCGCATATCCTTTGCAAAAGTATAGTGGATATGTTACTCACCCAAGGGCCTGCACGAGTATAAGGTCGGTGAAGTCGTCAAGCAATGCGCCACGTCGTAGCATATCCTTTTCAAAAGTATAGTGGATATGTTACCCACCTAAGGGCCTGCACGAGTATAAGGTCGGTGAACTCGTGCAGCAATGTGCCACGTCCTCGTATATCCTTTGCAAAAGTATAGTGGATATGTTACTCACCCAAGGGCCTGCACGAGTATAAGGTCGGTGAAGTCGTGTAGCAATGCGCCACGTCCTCGCATATCCTTTGCAAAAGTATAGTGGATATGTTACCCACGTAAGGCCCTGCACGAGTATGAGGTCGGTGAAGTCGTGCAGGGATGCGCCACGTCGTAGCATATCCTTTGCAAAAGTATAGTGGATATGTTACTCACCTAAGGGTCTGCACGAGTATGAGGTCGGTGAAGTCGTGCAGGGATGCGCCATGTCGTAGCATATCCTTTGCAAAAGTATAGTGGATATGTTACTCACCTAAGGGCCTGCACGAGTATGAGGTCGGTGAAGTCGTGCAGGGATGTGCCACGTCGTAGCATATCCTTTGCAAAAGTATAGTGGATATGTTACTCACCTAAGGGCCTGCACGAGTATGAGGTCGGTGAAGTCGTGCAGGGATGCGCCACGTCGTAGCATATCCTTTGCAAAAGTATAGTGGATATGTTACTCACCTAAGGGCCTGCACGAGTATGAGGTCGGTGAAGTCGTGCAGGGATGTGCCACGTCGTAGCATATCCTTTGCAAAAGTATAGTGGATATGTTACTCACCTAAGGGGGCCTGCACGAGTATGAGGTCGGTGAAGTCGTGCAGGGATGCGCCACGTCGTAGCATATCCTTTGCAAAAGTATAGTGGATATATTACTCACCTAAGGGCCTGCACGAGTATAAGGTCGGTGAAGTCGTGCAGCTCGACGAAAGCGCGCAAAACGGCCTCGTTGAAGTCGGACCGCTCGCCGAGGTAGTCTCCGATCGCCGTCTTACTCAGCCCCTCGCCTTTGTGAAGGAACTGCGCCACGTCCTCTGGTGTCCTTTGGAGAAGCCCGTTCTCGTACAGGTATTCGATACCTGAAAAACAGATGATTTTAATTTAACATTGGCACTATAAATATAAAATTCATTAGGGTCATGTCTGAACTGAACAACAAGGGTATTCCCCATTCAATAACACGCTCAAAGTAATTTTGCACCGGAATAATTTGTGTATGTACGCATATTTTTATTGATTATCAGGAACAGAAAGGACACTTTCTAACCTATTTCCGTTTATGAGCCATCAATTTACTATTAGGCGCATTTGTACAATTCTTCGTATCTACTTGAAGTCATCATCATCATATCAGCCGGAGGACGTCCACTGCTGTATAGGCCTCCCCTAAAGAGTGCCACAATGGCCGGTCGGTCAGGCGTCACCCGCATCCAGCGGACTCCCGCAACCTTTACTAGGTCATCAGTCCACCTTGTGGGGAATCTGCCCACGCTGCGCCTTCCGGTACGTGGTCGCCACTCGAGAACCTTTCCGCCCCAACAACAGCTATCGGTTCAACGTGCATTGTGCCCGGCCCGCTGCCATATAAGTTTAGCGATTGGGAGGGCTATATCGGTTACTTAGGTTCTACTGCGGATGGCCTCATTTCTGATGCGATCGTGCAGAGAAACTTCCAGCATAGCCCTCTCCATTGATTTTTGGGTTAATATTAGTACTATCGAAACAATACGGCTTGTTTTGAAATTAGACATACACATGATGACTCCATCAATCAGTCATTGGAAAATTTATGGACATATTTCGGAACAATGATAGGTGTGTAGAAAAAATATTAGTGGATCTATAATTAGGAAAATAAAATCACAAAAACAAGTAGGTAATCATTAATTATTCGGGTCGGTGACCCGATACTTGTTGATGGAATGGAATTGTTATCAAAGTTGCTGCTTTGTCTCGCGTGTATAAACAATGAATTATTAATTTGTTTCACCGCCATGGATTAAGGAAACTCCGCTCAATAAACTTGAGTTAGCTATGGGTAGTTCAAATCTACTACTTGAAGCTACAAACAATTAAATTACGCATCATCGTTGTCATACTGGCTGAAAAGTGATGAACTAAACATAAATGAATCATTAACTCATTGTGAAATGAAATTCAGAAGTATACTGTTGGTGAGAAGTATAAGTAGACCAATAATACTAACATAACATTTAATTACGTAATTATTAATTACGATTTATACAAAGGTCCAAAATCCGACCATTACTAAGATTATACTATAATATTCACTCTTTTTCATTAAATGGGTGGACATTTTTATTTACCGCCTTTTCTTGCGGACATTGGAAAGTGATATTCATTTATGTGTACATACACATGTACCTACGGAGAAAAGGTAAACAAGATTTACGATCCCATTTGTGCTCGTGAACACTTGAATATTCAATAAGAAGGCGCGATTCGTCGAATCATGAGTGACTGAATGGAAAATAAAACACTCACAAGATGCTTACAAGTGACTTTCCGAAACCCTAAACTTAGTTTCTGAATTCTAAGGGAAAAAAACGGTATTCCAAACACGACATACTAGACGCGAAGACACGTACCTACTTGCCACAAATTGATGACAGTTCAAATATCTTGTAGTTTCCTTTAGCAGTTTGCTCTTATTTAGGGATTGAAACAAAACCGTGAGTAAAGTTTATCGAATTACCGCATTTAAAAAATCAAGAAGGAATTAATAAAAATAACGCGCTACCAAAAACGTGAAATGCTTCGTAGTTCGAACGTACGCCGAATTTTGATCGACCCTATAAAACGTAACCCTATAAAAGCGTATTAATAAAATAACAAATACCGCTTAAATTGACATAAATCCTCTATTCCGAACGCAAATGGCGCAGCGAAAACTGAAAATGTTCAAAGTATGCTCTGGAAACCTGCACTAAAATGAACCGGTTAAATATTTTGCGGTAAAAGCAACATTGAAAGCGTTCGTTAGTTTTTTGGTGCTAAAAGCGGGCCTTTATAAGTTCCAGTGCAGTACATTAAGCTGAAATGCGATCCTGAATTTAAAAGCGTTCGGTCTGGAGACGAGTGGCACTCAGGCCCGATACGCCGTGAAAGCAGTCGGTGACCGGCGCCGTATGCATGCGTTTCCGTTGCAATTGCACGGCGAAATGTGAGTGCCATTCAAACAATGCATACTGTAAATTCAAATTACTTGTTAACTTTATTTTCAACATGAGATAAGCTGTACGCATACAGATTTTACTGGCGTTTTATTCATATTAATAAACGATAGACATAGAAGTCATATTTTTACAATGTCCTCCGTCAATAACTTTTATCTCTCATTAGCTCACTGGGTTTCTCTCTATACGAAAGCACACGAAAGGGAATGTCACTCCCATATAAAGAGGGTGCTACGTCGCCTCACCGCTATTTCAATTGTTTACAAAAACAAATAGCGGTGGTAGTAGATAAAATACATAGTTATAAATAGAATAATCATTTTTATAACGGAATGGCTAAATGTTGTCTTGTCAAGGCAGCGACGCCTGGAAGTCAAGTGTGAAGTGTGAACACGTGAGACACGACATTTAGCCATTCCATTGTAACAAAATGGTTCCATTCCATTCCTGCCTCCAAAAGAAGCTCCTATTGATTTTAATGCTCCGTGTGGCCCTAACTCCTACGCAGTGCGCCTCTCGGTTGGTTACGTCACGGACGCCCCCGCTTCCAGGCTCAATGGGACGCAGACGTAGCGTTGCCAAAGGGAGACTAAGTCACGTGGGCTGAAAATCTTCAGGCGTAATGAAATACGCCAAATATTGATTCGAAGAGTCAATGAAATTCCAAAGCCTGACCGTTTGACCCGAGAACAATTTTCTTTACTAACGCCCTTTGTAAATGTCAGACTTTTTTTACGTGCCTAAAAATAAAATACACATGTAACATAAGTACGGCAAACATCACCGTCCATTTGACATGAAAATTCTTTCTACCCAGCAGCAAGGTTACAGTCCTTTAACGACGTCATTACTATTCGAGAAAATATGACTCGCCTCGCTGGTTTTGCGCAATTTCGCATCGGTCGATACGGGGTATTAATCTAGCAAGGATCCAATCGCTCCTAACAGGTTTTTTGTGATGTAGATACATTTTTCTGCCAGATCATTACCCTTAGAGCCGTCAATTCGCACGAGAGCGAACG
Source organism: Notocelia uddmanniana (assembly GCA_905163555.1). NCBI lineage: Eukaryota > Metazoa > Arthropoda > Insecta > Lepidoptera > Tortricidae > Notocelia > Notocelia uddmanniana. The sequence continues at coordinate 10,941,954 of LR991061.1, read as the reverse complement.
AAATATAACCGGATTTATGTGTATGCCAATAACACATTAGCACGGAAAATGCAAATGACAGTATGACAGATCGTCGTTCTGCAGCGGAATGAAGCCGGCAAACGTGTGACGTCCACGGAGACGATCTTGCTTGACCGGAGACGCCACTTAACAATAATGGATGAATCGAATTGGTAGTCACAATTTTTATACTTCCCAGCGGAAATAAAATTCCCCAGTAACGACAACGTCCCAGTTTGTTATGGGAGTAAAGGGGCAACTTTACCGTGTCGAGAATGCTGTGTATTATTTTCACCGGCGTATTTGCAGTAAGGTAGCTAGCTATTTCAGTCGCAACTCGACCGTCATTTTAACAACGCAATTTAACAAGCCGATGGTTCGTTGGCATAAATAGATGCATTAACGTCAAACCTAAGTAAGTACATGTACTAAGAAGTAGCACAGATAACCTTGATGTAGCACATGATTAATTACAGCTAGGTAGTGCCTAGGCAGGAAATTACGTTTACTCCGCTACTTTAGTTTCCCTCGTCACTGCAATCAACAGAAAAATAACGCAAGAATATAATTTAGTCCGCAGAAAACCACATAATGTGTCATCAGTAAGGCAGTTAAATTATTTCCCGGGGGAAAGAAACTCTCTATGTCACGTGTCATGCAGGGCATTATATGAATTATGCATCTTCATTGCATATTCAAAGGATAAGCTGAAATATTTTTATAAAGCCTGTTATATTTATGATAGGCTGATGAGTGAATAAAAAATGTACAATTAATTATTAGGCACTATATTGAATAGATAGTTTCACCGATAAGTTTAACAAACTCTTGAAATGGCTGGCATTTATAGGAACGGCACGTGCCAGTAATAAATCGTATTGTTGGGATGCGCCAAAATCAGGACGTGGCTAGCTAATGCATGACGATTATACGCGACTGTAGTGCCATGTTTGCACAATATACAGAATGCACTATATACTGTATAAGGCCCAATTTGCCCGTACAGGATGACTGATGTTAAACGTCAAATTTGTATGGCATAAGATGTACTTTTAAATGTCACTGGAACATGTAAATGCTAGAGAGCAAAATCACAATAAATAACCTAATGATTTAGCACTATAATTTGCGCGTCAAACAATTTGAAACGTTTACATAATAATCGTCTTTATATATCCGTTTTATTATATCCTTCTATATCATTTTTCATTGCATGCTTCCCGGCGAAACAGTTCAACTGTTAGACCAAGGATTATTAGCGGAACGCTTCCACTAACAAGAACGTTAAATCACATAACGTAGAAATGCAATAAGAAAATTCGAAGTGCATGAATAAAGTGAGTCTTTCATGTCGCGACGTCATTAGGAAACTGTCCAGGGATGGAAACTTGTGTATATGTAGTCGAGTGATGCTTGAGCGTGAGACGGGCTCCGAGTGTGTATTCAAGGAAGCTGGCTCAGGGCCTTGCTTGCAGCTCGCGAGGTTGGCAGCTTTAAACTAGAATACTGTACATGCGAGATGCGACCTAATTAGCTTATATGAAAAGATTGTACACGCTTAGGCACACGTAAATTATGATAGGCATTCATTAAGTATAAATAGAACTGCATTCGATCTTAGAGTTGTTCTACTATTTTATAATATTAGTCCATATAAATAATTTCAAATAGCGGTGGGTGTTCAGAGCGTGCATGACTGACTGAATTTAGACAAATTATGACAATAAATAAAGGTTATAATATGAGCTCTAGATCCAACCATAATAACCAGATACCGATACATTAACGTGTAACGCAGCCATCGGTCATGTTGGTTAAGCGTGGACCGCAAAGATTCATAATTTCTAACTTGTTTACTATAACGGAATACGGCCTTGCGGCGTCGTAACTGTTATCGAAGTTATTCAATGATTGTTCATGTTCATAGCTAATATCACAATAAAAGGACCCGTATTGTGAGTATTAATAGATGAATTCACTTTTGTACGTCATGTTAGCGGCCATGATTCTTTTGTGAAGCTATCAGGCAATGATCAGGTAGGATTTTGAGTTAGCAGTCGAGCTTTCTGATTAGTTTGTTTACTTAATGTACGAAAAATGCGTGCGAACAGCGTGAACGAAAGAACATTTCACAGTATTACTTTTGTTAAACATGTGTCATCCTTCCTGTGACACAGTGACTACTTTCTCTCCTTAGCCGTATTTAAACAAGGTTTCCACGCTAAAGCACGCACGTCAAGCGAAAGGCAGCAATCAAGTGGAATTAAGTCCGATTCAAAATTCCACCAGTAAACAAATTCGTATTAGTAATGAGAAGCATTCAGGTGATTGTGTCGCAGGTTCGTGGCGGTATTCTTGGTCGGTCGGGTAAGTGCAGGATGGGGCTATTTGTTGTACACGTGGAAGCTAGGCCTTGGCGTGGGAACGCCGCACCTGTCTGTCGCGTGAATGCCTTCAAAATGACTGATACGGTGTTCCGTGTTATTCCAATGGCTATTAACTATTGTTAATGCATTATTTATTCGAATACGCAATAAATGACGTTGTCATTTGTGTTTTCATCTATTCGAAGAGTGCATCTGAGTATCCCTTACCAGCTCTTCCTGTTTTAGAATAGATATTAGGTATACAGGTACTATTTCATTACTTAAATAGGAATGAACAAATAGCTAATTGAAGCAATTTTCGGTATCATGTGACCGTAATGATATAGTTGTGTAACTGAGTAACATTAGCTACTATTTGAGCGATAAAGTCGACCTGATAAAGTCTTAATTAAGTAACAGGAAGCAAGTTACACATATAAACAGAATTAGCCTAAAATCAAAGACAGAAGTCACATACTCTTCTGATTTGCGCGAAATATTATACGGAGTGCCACAAGGGAGCGTTTTGGGTCCGTTGTTGTTCCTTATGTATATAAATGACCTCCCACGCGCCGTCGACTATCCTTTGGTGCTTTTTGCTGATGACAGCACAGTAATTGTCACAGCTGAAAACTTAGACACATATGAATATAATATAAATAGAGCACTTAGATTAGTAATCGAATGGTTGAATAGAAATAATTTAAAAATAAATTTGACTAAAACGAAGATTATGAATTTTACACAAAGAATTAACAAATTTCCGAATCTAACTGTGACATACAATGGCCAAAACATTGACAAAACTGACGTTGCGAAATTTTTAGGACTAAGCCTAGATAGTAAGTTGACATGGGTAAATCAAACTGAATTAGTATGTAATAAATTAAATAAATTTGCGTATGTTTTGCAGAATCTTAGAAAGGTAGTTAACCCATCGACAGTATTTATGGCATATCACGCGTATGTGACGTCTACATTAAAGTATGGTATAATATTTTGGGGAAACTCAACGGAAAGAGAATTAGTGTTTAGGGGGCAAAAAAAATGTCTGAGAGCAGTCTGTGGTATCCGACATGCGGAGTCATGTAAACCATTGTTTATAAAACACCGAATATTGACATTCCCGTGCCTTTTTATACATGAAGTAACTTTATATGTAAAAACAAACCCTAATCAATTTACTAGTTTTAATAGTGTGCGTCAGCGAGGTAAAATAAACAACAGACCAATGAAAACCGCCTTACTCGGGAAAAGTGTATTTGGTATGGCGCCTAGAATATTCAACCGTTTGCCTAAGTCCATACTACAGATAGATAATGTAATCGAATTTAAGAACGAAGTTTATAGGTTTTTATCAAAAAAAGCGTATTATTCGATAAAAGAGTATCTGGATGATGCAAAGCGTGATGACATATAAGCATGGAAATATTTTATACCTACCTATTAAGAATGACGTTGGATGAATATTATTTTATATTTATTATATTTTTTTTGTGAACACAATTTGACATTTTATTTTATTATTATTTTTAAATTTAATTGTATAAGTTCGATCATTTATAGATGCTAATTAAATTTTTTAATGTAATAATAATGACATCTTATATTTTAAGAACTTTGTATGTCTTATGGCAAAACACAGTTGGGCCTTATAAATTTATAACATTAACACCTTTGTACCTGTGTTTGACAAATAAATTATTTTGATTTTGATTTTGATTTTGAGCTCTTGTATTTGTTTCTTAATTAAATTGGTATAGTTCTTGTAATTCATTCTTGAAGTTATTGAAGATATCATCAAGGAAAACACGAAGGGGTAACATTTAAAGACGATGTCCTCGAGAAGTAAATAAATAATACATGAAGTTAAACTTTAGTCAATAAATAGTCTGGACTAGGATTAGTTTGGACCCGGGCATAAAGGAGTTCAGTGGAAATACTGCGATCGCCAATCCGCATGCCAAGCGTGGCGATTATGGCATTTAACCCACATGAAATTGGGGGAGGCCTATGTCCAGCAGTGGACGTCCTTTGGCTGATATGGTAAATAAACAGTTCGTATGTAAAATAGTGCGTCACTAACCTTTCTTGGGATCCATATTGAACTTCTTCCGGCCTATGCTCATCTGTTTGGCCTTGCTGTTCTGTTTGCACTCCTCCTGGCCGTCCAGGGCCTCCAGCTCAGCGACCACCTCGCCGAGTTCATCTTTGAGTTGCTGAAACAAAGAGATACTCAATAAGAGCAGTGGCGACCACTCTGGCCTAGTTGGTAGTGACTCTGTCGAGTCCCGGTCCGATCGACACAAATTAGTAATAAAACCAGACATGTACCTAGATGTAGTTAGTAAGACATCATCTTTAGGTATACCTATACATATAGGCAGACGTAAGATTATTTTCGGTTCTTATGCAGGGTGCCTCGGGAGAATTCCAAGTAATTCTACCAGCGTATTCCAGAGCATTTTTAGAAAATAAAATGTGATAAAGTTCGTTAGTTTCTTGGAATTTGGGTCGACCAAATTGTTAAAATATTATGTGTATGTAATGTGTACATACTTAACAAACAGATTACGTAAAAATATTACACGCAAAGTACCTAAACGTTTGTAGGTGCTCGACATTAGCTTAATAACATGTTATTTTCAATAATAAATTATTTAAGTATTGTGACAGTAGTGTATAACAGAGTTTCAATTACCTATTGATATTCATATTATGCATGTATCTAAAAACAAGGTTCTATCAAATACAATAAAGTCCAAGCAAATTATCATGAAAGTCCAATACGGAACATATCTCATTAGAAATGCATAATTATACTGGAATTCCTGAGGCAGGCGCCACGGCTGGACAGGCAGGACAATGAGAAGGTCAGTGCACGATGCAAGGAGTGTAGAACCTCCGATGCATGCAATCGTTTATGAAATTTAGCAAACGCATACCATGAACTGAAAATTATTGGCTAATGTCATATGTACATTATTCTTTGCACGACATATCATACAATACAATGGTTAGAAGACAATTAACTGGTACAAAATATTGCGTTTAAAACATAATTACTGTATTCGAGTACGGGTAAAACAACCAAATACTATTGCATATTTGTTCAACACAACGTATATTGCACAATTAGCAATTGCGGTGTATTGCACAACGGTATTATTATACATTTTTGGCGTATAATGACATAATTTGTACTGGGTTGACAGCTGTCACCGGACTCTTCTTACGTGAAAAACAGTATAGGTACCTAAACACCCGTTCGTGTTGCTGAAACTCCTTACGGGTTTTTGTATGAGTAATGTTCTTGATGGTTTTCGAGCAATAGGTACACATTATGAATATTGTGATATGTTACTGTAAACTTACCTATTTCCTGTGAAATAAAATTTATAATCATTTCAAGCTAACATGGTCATTGACATTAGAATTAATGTTAGAAACGGGATATTTAAATAAAATAGAATAAATAAGTATTGGGGACAGTTTTTTTTACAAAAATCGAAGTAGTCCCATATTAAGCTCAATAAGGCTTGTGTTATGGGTACTAGACATTGATGTACTATTATAGAACTAGATTCACAATCAGCCCACAAAAAATGGCCCCCGTGAAAGTACCGCCCGGACGACTCGGGCGGTACTTTCCTGTTTAGTCGTGTTTGGACCGCAGACAGTGACAGTTGTCCAACAATGACGAAATCTGCTGTGAAAAATGCTTTAATAGCTACAAAAAACAAGGAAAAAGACGGAATATACTTCTTTAGGTTAGATGCTTTGATAACTTTTCAAAATTTATGTAAAGTCCTGGTAATTTCATGGTTTTGAGTAAATAATTTTGTTAGTTCAAATGAAAGGTTATCAAGAAACAAAATGTAAGGAGTCGCTATTAGGTCAATATTTTTTTACATGAAATAAGTAAGGAATAAATTTATGTTTTAATTCAAGATTTCCACAACATCCTCAGCGACGTTCAGAATGGACCGCTATTTTAGCGCAAAATAAACTCTATAAACCAAGCCACACGAGTGTTGTGTGTTCGGCCTATTTCCCTATTTCCGACATATACAGGACCAAGAAAGGCTTAAATCGACTAACTGCAACTACTAAACCTGTCTTGAACGTAAGTCCGTTCGTTCTCGACTCAAACTACATTATTCAAAATCTGTTTGTACATATAATTTTAGCGTGAAAAATCATGCAGAGGAAATCATTTTCATATACTTATATGAATTCATGTAATAAAAATCAATTTAACGTTAATATATTTAAGTAATTTATCTTTCAAGTTCATAGTCGGTATCTTTGTTTTATAGATGTCAGAGATAGATGACGATGACTTGCAAAGCAAAAGTTGTAAAACTACAAACAAATGCTGCTCCAATGGCAGAAGTCAGTACTTTTGAAATAACAACCTATAGTCTTGCTCAAGAGTTTCATGAAGGTAAACATCTTAATATCTAACACAGAAAAAGAACAATCACAGAATGTGTGTGAAAGTTGAAATGGAATGTTTTGTTAATTTTTTTAAAAAATATTATTAATATAAAATTAATTTAAATAACCAAAGCGACTCCATTACGTAATTTCACTGTTCACTTTTGACATTTATAAAGTAAACATTGGTAACCAGTATACAACAGTGGCATTTTTGCAAATTTGACACTTGACGCTAATGTCTGTAAGTTCTTTTTTGTTTGAAGTTTTTATCTTGACTCGGACTATAAAGAAGCGTTATTATCAGCTATTGAAATGTAACTGTCAGTGTCATCTTGCGCCACATTTTTAGTTATTTATGTTCGGCATTGTGTGTCTATTTCTATATCTTATGTCAATGGTACTAGACGACGATATATTTAATAGATATATATGTATATATACTTAAATACATAGAAAACACCCAAGCCTCAGGAACAAATGTTTCTGCTCACCACTGAAACAAATGCCCTTACCCGGATTCGAACCCGGGACCTCCAGCTTCGGAGGCAGTGTCACTATCAATTGGGCTAAACAGGCCGACAAATTTACCATGTATATTATGATTTTTGAGTTTCCTATATTTACACATAATATACATGGTCAATATCCCGATTCTAACATTAATTCTAACTTTATTGGCTATGTGCACGTCTGAAACGTCAAACGTCAAAGGTCCCGAGACAATGTCAAAATTTAGAGATGTCAAATAATGACACATGAATATTTTATTTACTTTAGTAAACGAGAAAGACCCCGTATTGGAATTTTACTGAAATAAATAAGAGAATAAATAAATACATACAAACGAAACGAATCGTAGGAAACCGTTAAGAAACCAATAGAAAACGTGAAAGTAAATTTGACAGTGGTCCCCGGTAAGTACACATTTCTACCATGGTGTGCGCTACGATCGCCTAGCTTACCCCCACCACCTACTTCGCACATAGCCAATAATCGACCCAGTCCAATAGCGAGTGAACGTCATTCGCCTCAAAGTCCGACAAACAACGTGACTTACGTGACGTCAAAATCACAAAAATCTTCGTACTTTCCTCTACGCGCCCGCGTGGCCATTTCAATCGTAGTAACTATGTACTCATCAATACTCCATGTTTTGCTGTATGTAGCTCTTTAACCACCCAAGCTATTAACTCTCGAAAGGTTGCCTTTTAATGTTATTGATTGTCCTCTCATTTGGCTTACGATGGAATTAATAGTTACACGCAAAAACGTCTCTCGCAAAGCGACGACGGGTAATTAAAGCAATTCTGTAGAAGGGACTAAATTTAGGTAAATTAAGGGGACCAAGTTTAAGCAATACGGATGCTTTCACAAATAATATAAAACGGTCCCCCGCGATTTAATTTAGTTTCCTTGGTGTAAAGAACAAAAAAAACAAACGTGGAGAAATTAAATAATATGTTATTATCTTAAATTCAAAACTAGGTACGTAACTAGCATACTGTAAAGATCACTTCACTAAAATGAAGCCGGAAGTGTAAAACTTGAACTAAGAAGTGGAAGAAAAATTCAATAAAACATTATTAACATAGATACCAGGTGCCTCTACCTGTAATCCTTTATTAGTCAATGAAATAACTGGAGCCAAAGATTTGCTAAACCATTCAAGACCCTTATACATATTCCATCTACACTTATTATTTTTGTGTTGCTTTTGTACACGTATCTCTTAGTTAAGTTACAGTTGACATAATTGCTACAACCTGTACAAGGTGATTAATATGGCGGCAATCTTACATTATGATAGAAAAACATACTAAGGGCACTTTGTTGTGTAGAGTGTAAGCGAGAACGAACTAGGCACTAGAAACGAGTAAACAATGCGCGCCACGGTCTAGCTGCTAGCTTCCAGTACGCTACGCTAACATAATTTGCGGTCCGCTACCTATTCCCCCTGAGACATGATACTGACCCTTCTCGTCTAGACAATGAAGTAGGTAATAGCAAACATTCTAGCGCACTACGCCTGTAGAATTCAACATCTTATCATAATAAAAGTGTTACAATCTTTTGTGTTGGTCGTGTTAGGTATGTTCTTGGGCCCTATCAACATACCGAACAAAGTAACTAATGTGGTTACTATTGATAAACCCACTTATTTTGTACTTTAAACTCTGTCGACTCGTGTAAAAACCCCTTGATAGCTATTAGCTACGTCCTGTAAAAACACTAACATGAAATATACCTAACTCGTGTAACACAGATTATACTATCTGTATACAATTCCTAGAATTTCCTCGCAACATTTTTTATTGCTCTTACATAAATAAACTACGTATTTAACCTACGCATTTACAAATTCGTTCACCAAGGTAAAGCAAATAATAAAATGAACAACTTGAATACACAAGAGGTTTGATTGTGCACTTGCAACAAACAAATAAGGCCCAAACAATGTCATTGCAGAAAAGGCTCGGTTTCCTGGCAGGACTATCCAGTGTAACACAGCTGAATAAAACAATACCAACAAGTACCTGCTCCGCTCCTAAGCCTTGCGGGCGAGTGTGACAACGTGACCATTTTGGAGAGAGCAACAAGGTTGACAATGAAGTGGATGTCGTTTTATGGATTTATCAACACGTTTGCAGCCTAGACGCCTATGTCGTTTAATATGCCCTGTCTAGACGAGTTTTTTCAGTGAGGCAGGTGCGTGGATTCTTCATCGGAGAGAAAAGCCCTCGGGGTGCAAAGCTGCGAACTTTAGCCGAAGGTAATAAAAGAAGATATACTGAAATTACCCCAATCCCTTTGGTTAAGGCGGGATATAGTAGAGTAGATAATACGGGATTTTATCCTCATGCACGTTCAATATAGGTGTAGACGACAGATTCTACCCGCCCCTAATGTACCTAGCACGTAATTTAGAAACAAATAAAGATAAGACGATAGCTAGGTAAATTTAAGAGTAACCCTGTTATTTAAAATGGAATATTTAAGAAATATTGTCATATTTACGTAAATATTAGAACCTTGTCGCACTAAGCGGAAGGAATAACTCTTTAGGGCTGACTCGATGAGTCTTAGTACAGGCCAGTGAGATAATCACAGCCTCCGCAATCCGCGGAAAACCGCGAGATTCATAAGAAACCCTATTTATACTCGGACAGCGCCTCGTAGCGGGCACTACTTCAGGGTGCTCACGTTACGGTCAGCCATTGCGAAACGTAAGAGGTGAGTTCGCAACGTACTTCACTCAGTACCGAAGAGACACTCCAAGGAAGAAACCCAGAACAAGAAAGAAAAGCGCGTTGGGAGCTCAGCTCAGAAAAAGTTTAGGAATCTAGACATTGTGTCCTAGATTTAGATAAAATCAGTGTTAAAGTCATTATAAATAAGTAAATTAATTATAAACAGTGTTAACTTCAAAATACGTTTTAATAAGAACATAACCTGTGATAAACAATATAAACCATTTACAATCCGTCCGGACTCTTTTTTACTTTACGAATCATAAGAAAAAGCAGAACCAAGGTGGCACCAAAATTAGAGTAGAGTCAGTCACTGTTATTTTACGAGAGGAACTACCAGTCATTTGTATACAGTCCACTTCAACATTTATATTTTTGGGCCTAGTCAATCCGGATTAGTGCATCATTTACAATAGGTATAAATAATATAATACTTAACTTAGGTACATGTATTATTAATTTATTAACGTTTTCCAATCAGCTATTAGGTAATTTACGAACACGTCTCACTACTAGCTAAATATAGTAAATGATTTATCATGTACTCATTAAACCACATTTCGAACAAAAACAGCCTTGTAAGTGTGATTTAATAGATTGCCCTTTACCCGCATTCACAACACATGCACTCAGTAGAACTAGGTGCCTGCATGTGTGTAGTTAGTTAACTGCAGCGCAAACTCACGCGATTACCATTTATCACCATCATTACATCAATAATAACAGTTCCTGTGGAGTTGGTACTTTCTTTTAGTTTCCAAGTTTAAGTTTTATTTTAAATTCGTTGAAAACTAATGTACTTTTTATATCTTTCATTAGCTTACATCAGACATAGACAGATGTATCAAGTAAGACGTAACATTTCTATATTACTTTCGCTGTAAACTTGTAACAAACCTTTCACCGATATCATGTTATCAAAAGTGAATGTGCTGCAGTCATCATCAATGCTCCGTGTCATCAGACCAACACTGAACATAATGTAACAATAGTACTTTCACTACTCAGTAGCTAAGTCTAATCCAAGATACACATACAAGAAGTTATTTTTGTAGTGTCAGTCAGACACAGTGCGATTGTAGCTATATTTGACAGTCGAGGGTCGAGGTCAGCATCGTAATTCAACGTTAAAAAGATCACGAGAAGAGTCAACTGCGTCGAAGCGGAATACACACGAAGCGGTATCCCTCAAGATTAATTGCTGTAAGGCTTTCACGTCTAGACCATCGGCTAAAGATAAAATGTTCTCGTTCAAGTGCTTGCATGACTAACACACGCAGTAGATAAGAGACTCGATAGAAATAACTGAATTTATCGGTTCAGTATAACATCGTGTATGTGATTTGTCGCACCGCGTGGCTCATTTGGATGCGACGAGAGTTGAGCCGGTAATGGGCAGCGATTAAGTCGCACGTCGTATAAATAACCGGCGACACGAAATGTTGCGGCATTAGTGAAGAAGATAGCGAACATGTGATCCGCCTTTAAACGTCGCTAAACGTTCACGGATTAATTCTCTCAAAACAAACACGGCTAAACTAACTATGCATGTCAAACAGTCCTAAAATAACGACCAGAGTATCTGCTTCTACGGTGCACACACACGGACAGTGTCGCGTTCCAACAGCTGTACCAAACATAGATATTTCTGAATAACTTTTAATATCTGACAACTTAAACAACTTTATTTTCATTGTTAAAAGTGGTACTGATATTCAATTTCATGTGTTTTGCCTACCCCGTTTGGGAATACAGGCATGAGTTTATGTATGTGTTTGTGTAACTGACAACTCGGAAAAGTTTAAAAACCCCCGGTTTTTTATTTCGGGTTAAGTTTAAGTTCAAACAACGTCTGAACCGATTTTGATAATACATGTCTAACAACCATCGCTGGAAAACCTGCTTTCAGATTTAAAATACCGCATTCAAATTGGTTCACCCGTTTAAGAGCTACGCTGCCACAGACAGAGTCACAGGTACACAGATATACATATATGTTACCCTCTTTTGCGTTCAGTGTCGGGGGTTAAAAATACCTAATTATGAATTACGAAAACCCGTAACTTATTCACTACCAATTGTATGCATGTATACGAGTCAAAATTTGCTCGTGTCTATTGTGTTTAAATTATCAGAAAACTGATATTTTAATATCAGATTGCCCCGATGAAATTACATCATCTTGCACTTTCTATGGTATGCCAAATCAGTCGGGTTATGCAATAATTTTATATTAACAAAGCAAGAATCAGGATTTATAGAGCATGCTAAATTAAGAGCGATTTTCTGATTTGGGCGCAACAATAACCCGAAAGACAATAAGTTGCGTAATCAATTTGCGACGCATGTGGTCCGAGACGCTACCTATAAATTGTTCTGAAATGAGAGTATCTAGTTCAACAAACACAAGCCGAACATTGGACATCAATAATAAGGCGATAGTTCAAACGCAATAAAAGGACCCACATCAACGAATCAAATTGAAAGGTCAAAGGGAGAAATGAACAATTAATAAATACGGTAGGCAAGGCACATTACCAGCAGAGATTAATAAAACATTACAGACGAAAAACTGTTTATCTTTTTAAAAATAGTTTGTAACGTTGATCCCACATGTAACTAATTAGAATACACATGGCGCCGTGCGTTAGTTACTTGACTCCATAGTGATAATAAACAACATCGTGATGAATATAACCATACCTGACAAGCAAGAATAACTATTCTATTTTTAAATTGCGCCACTGTTGCGGCCTAGTTGGAAATGAACAGATCAATGGGCAAATTATTTAATATTGCTCTTTAACATAAACGTTAGCACTCAGAGCACGTATCAATTCAAAAGCCATAGGAACAAAAACATGCATCTATTCGAGAACAGTTAAATGCGTGAAGCGTGGACAAAATAGAACATGGGAGGGGTTGGAATGGCGCGGCACGTGACCCACATAGTTAAAAAGTTTAAAATTGCCTACAGGCACAAGGCGAAAACTAACTCGGGAATTCAATGACCTGTAAGCCTGTGTACATATAGGTACTGTACAATATGCCCACATCATCGCTTGTAACATTGCTTTTCCTAATAAACATAGGTAATTGCTTCATTCTGGCTGTGAAATAATGTAAGCAGAGGGGTGGTTTCAAATCGTCGGTATATTAAGTCTGTTAAAATTGTGCATATACTTCGATCAATAGTGCATATATGACAAGGTCTACGATTTTAATGGATAATCGGCTGCGTAAAATCTTAATCAGTCAATCTTGTCCGTAAACCTGAGGTCGATGCAACCCACCCTTAAAAAACTTCTATCATAACCTAAGGAGACCGTCATATGTTCCAATCTTGTATTCGTGCAATCATCTTCACTGGACCTATTGAGATAGACCATAAATCCATATCAAGAGCAAATGCAAGAGCAATCATGCAATTTAAACTGCAAACCTCTATTTGCAATTTCGTCACCGACTGCCTATTGATCGTTTATTGAATTAGCGCATTAGAGTAAATTATTTAATTGCAATCACTGCGTCTGGTGTATTATCTATCTCTCTGTTAAGTCTGTCCCGCATTCCTGAGGATCGTGATCACTGTTGGATTTCACCGCCCATGAGTGATGATTTGTCTCCATCGGTCTCGATCCATGGTAGGTATATGTAGGCATATACCTACTCTATATATGTATATGTAGATATTGGCGGTAATATCTAGACACGCGGCAGCGTGTCCAGCCAAGTTCACCCCAGGAACTGGTGGACAGCAGCCGTGTGTTATTTTACACGAATCGTTTGGAGCCACTTTTGACCCCCTAATAACTCCAAATCTATCTAACATAAAAAAATGAAATTTGGTACAAGTATTAAGATCCTTTAAAACAAATAGAACCCCAAATTTCATAAATACAGGTTTCATAGTTATTGAGATATTCAATTTCAAAAAACGGCTTTTGACCACTGACTTACTGACTGAATGACTAGTAATCAAAAATCTAACCCACTTCCAGGTGACCTAGAAAGCTTAAATTTGGCATGCAGTTTGGTAATTGTCTGTGTACACTATAAAATATTAGAAAACCGTGATTTTTTTATTAGTTTTATTATTATTATTATTTATGTTAGTTACCTCGGAAATCCGTAATTTATTAACCGATTTGGAAAAATCTTTTTTTGTTTGAAACGGTATACTTCAGGGGTGGTCCCATAGTTATCAGGTAAGAATCTGATCCCCTATGATCCTGGAGAAATCGAGGGAACTCTTCAAATATTTGACGTGCACCTATAGCGATTTGGGTATTTTGTATAGTAACTAGTGCATTCGCTCTTAATAAGCACCATTTGGCGAAAATTGTCAAAAAGTTTAATTTTGTGAAATTGGGAGCCAAGTACAATATTAAGAATATGCGATGTTTGGTTGTTGTCTTCACCGACAATATAATTGAGATCTACAGTACCGGTCAAAAGTTTAAATTCACCTTATGCGACTTTGATTTTCTATTAAATTATTTTCAAATAAGTATATATTTTGACTTTTCGACGTTTAGTTGTTTAAATGACTAGAAAATAGTTAAATAAATATCTCTTGGTGGAAATTTAAAGTAGTTATACGCGAATTTTATGAGATACACATGAAACTGTACTTGCATTTTTTGTTTAAACCTTGTTCCTGGGTAAAGACCCGTTTAAGTGGAAACCATTAAATATGTGTAGGAAAGCCAGCAAATTAAGCATAGAAACTCGTGCTAAACCCTTGGGTTCTGTCCAACGAAGGTTACTGGACCAATTACAGAAAGAATGGGGTTTCTCAAACTGCAGTCGAAAACGCTATAAAACGAAAAACAAGGAAAAACTTTATTCCAGTCGATTTCGTTCAGGTAGGCTAAAAGTTGCAATAAAAAGTGAGGACAAGTTTTTTGCGTTCAAATCTGACGTCAATGTACTCGAACTGCTCCAGAAATTTATGAAGAATCAACGCAAAGATCAGCGAATATCAGTTTTGAAAGTGCAACGACGTCTGTTTTTTATTTTAGATAAATGATAAAACTATGCATGATGCCCACACTGAAGGATGGAGGATCTGTTACCTATAACCTGGGAATGCTTTACAGGTGCTAAAATTGGTGAACTTGTGTTGAGTAGAGGGCGTAAATGAACAGAGTGAACTTAAACTTTTGACCGGTACTGTAAATGAGAATCTACGGAACTTGGCACCCATTTAGATCTCAATTCTTTTGTAGGTGAACACAACTGAACAACCAAGTATCCCAAATTCTTAATATTGAACATGGCTCCCAATTTCACATTTATGTTTTTGATGGGTCTTATCTACATGTTGATGTAAACGAATCACTGTAATATTTTAAAGTGCTGTACGATGCACATAAAGAGAGCGAACACGCAAATCCTTGGAGACTTTCCCCTATTAATTCGCTTTCGAAGTACTTTGTGTTTAGCTTCACGTTCGATTGTCAGATCCGTGAGGAATTGTGTCACGATTGAAGCAAACGTAAGAAAGAAACTTCCCATTAGCGCAAACCTTTGGACCACAGGCCTGCCTGGGAACGTCATAGAGAAAGTTATTTTACAAAACACGTGAATTCTGTGTTGTCTATGCCAGCGAAATAAAATTGGTTAGACTATTGTTTGCGAAACTTAACTTTCTATTATTCATTTTGACATTTTGAAACATGCAACCCTGAGAGTTCCACTTACACAGCTGCAGCTACGGTACGGATAGCAGACATAGCTTTTATGTCAAAACGAATGTTCTAGTAATAATTGTACCCACTTAATGTACTTTCAGCTAGGTCGCGGTATAAAGTTACACAAACATAAGGGCAGTTATAGAAGGTAGACGCCCCAAAAGCGGAGTGGAGGTTCACGTGAGCCAACAAACAGTCCCTCGTTCCCCAGTGTTTACAAACTTAGTCCCCCTCAGCACCCAAAAGCAACTCCTTCGTTTAAAATCTACTTGATATATATAAAATATTATGAATATTATGATATTCCTGCATGCTAGATATAGTAGATTTTTTATGAACTGTACTAAAAACAATTGCACTTTAATTGTTTGCTAAACGGCTGGTGTTTCACTGGTTATTCATATTGCTTATAAAGTATGTCTAACAATAGGCCCCAGGTGATTACTCAAGCATTAATGACGGGCCATCGGCCTAATGGGCTACTATAGCTAATGTATGCCAAGTTATAAATAATATTGGGTTACAAGGGATCGAATGGTTTCCAATGAGTTGAGTACATAAATCGATTATGTATAAGCAATTTATAACGGTATACCTAGAATTATTTGAAGTGTGATTGTAGCTCACATAATCTTATTTTTGATCACATACCTAATTGGCTTATTCCAGCATGCAAGAATTACGAACTTAAAATACTAAACTAAAATCATCATGTGTCAAAAATGTGAATAAGTCCAATTATTCTTAAAATTTTAAGACGATTTTGGAGGTCAACTTATATCACTAACAAATTGTGTGACAATATACATTAGCAACGTTCCTAACTACATACACCATGAAATAAATGGTTGTCAATGTGATCAGAACGCCAAAGTGGCCTTGGTGTAGATTGCTTCATTAAGGGTACATATTTCTATGATGACGTCAATGAATAAGACATTATTAACTGGTTTGAATCGGTAGGTCAACATTCCTCATAGAAATGAAATGAAAAAGAAGTATAACATAGGTTGCTAATTACATACATTAGCAACCTATGTATGTATGTATGTATGTATAACACTTTATTGCACGAAAAAACAATAACAATCGAAACAAAATGTAAAAAATCTACCTAATCTATCTTATGTTGCTATGTATTTCATTTTTTAAATTACTTACATATGCTGATTTTTAAATAAATGTTTGTATGTTACTTAAATACAGCAATCAAAACGTTTTTATTTAAACCACATCACTCAAAACAATCTGTCACAATAATGAATCGCTCGTGGTAATAATTTTACATAATGTAATGACACTTGTAGTTAATTATTAGCGCTCTAACCTCGTTATGGCGAACGTTGCACAAGTGAACACATCCTAATCAGATCCTAGGGGTAATTTATCTCAACTAAACACAGTTATTCTGCAAACTAGACACTCTTAATGTAGTAATTACCTATATCTTATAATCAGTGATCGTAACTTTTGTAGCATTTTAGGTGCAGCGTAGTGGTGTTAACGAGTTGGTATGGACAAATATAATTAACACCGTTAATTAAGGTTAATATTAACGTTATTAACGCTAATTAATAATAATAATTTAAATCATTTATCCCAATTTCGTTAACACCAATACGCTGCACCGAAAATGCTACAAAAGTTACGATCACTGCTTATAATTCCCAGGGTAGCTCCCAAAATAGGCTATGTATATATATATACACTTTGATGATTTTTCACTTTTGTAAGCAAAGTTTTAATTAAATTGTAACAGCAGTCGTTAATGCCAAAAACAGGGCAAATATTACTAAAAATATCGGGAGGCACTTTGGACTAAATGTTTATCAAGGCCAAGGGCTAGACGGGCGGAGTTGGGCAAACACTAGACTTCCGAACAATAAACATCGTCTCATACATGGGCCAGATATTAAGACAATAAAGATAAGAGTCCTCACAATTCACTCGGCTAAGGCCGAATATTTTTTGTGCTTTCTCGTGGCCTAGTGATATTTGCGACTGTAGCAGACCGTCTCTGCCCATGCTGTTATTATTGGACGAGCCATTTTTGGGTGAACTATGATATTTGCAAAAAATTTCACGATATACCGGCGCATGTATTGTATTTATATGTTAGTAAAATGTCGAACGATGCAACGCAAAGCAATGTAATATGTAAAATAAATTAATAATAACCAAATAATTAAATACAATCGTTCTATTGACAATGTAACACAGAACTGAATTAATCTTAGATAAGGAGGCCAAGAACAGTCGTATGCAATCAAGAAAGTGAATGTTGGAAACGCTGAAACAAGCTAATTTGAATTAAACTACTGAAAATTAAGTATTTATTATAACTTCCTCATATTATTTAGTTACAGTTGTACCGTTGTACAATATTTACTGATAAGAACGTTGAATACGTGGTAATAAAAAAATATCAACATCTAGATGCTAAAATAAAAAAAGTTAAACATATGTCGTCAAACATTTAATGTCTTCTGAAAAGTAATAAAAGTACATCTTGGGAATATTAATTAATCATAGACGCCAGTTAATAGGCAGGCATAAATGACATCTACCGTTAGTCACATCACAACAGCGGGAGGATAGTTTCCAGGGTACGCTCGCAGCGGGAATGCCCATAAAACTGATACCGTAACTTAATCAAGAAGTTAGTTCCAATGCGACTCAGCACAAGATTCTATTCCGTAATAACTTTTCCAATCTCTTCCGGGATTAGCAACAAACTTTGTACATGTTTTGATATCTAGGTAAACACTATATACTGTTAACTTGGTAATTATAATAAATTGTGAGTTTCGCAGATATGCCATACTGGTGTTTCTGTTATCATAAAATAACATGGACGGACAGCGGAGTCTTTGTAATAGGGTACCCGTTTTACCCTTTGGATACGAAACCCTAAAAAGGTCAATTTGGTTCAGTTCGGGTGCACAGTGCGGTTCCATAACACTTCGCGAGCACAAATACCGCGAGTCATCCGGCTGCCTTTTGGATACTGCAACTACGCGTCACTGCTTTAACTAACTGGCTTTATTTGCATATTCAATCACACTTACACAAGCAGATATTTTTAGTTCATTACGTACCTTTCGACACGATAAACAACCTTTGATGGCATGGACATTGGACCTCTATCGTTGATATCGATGAATAACCAGTCTAAGGAAATTATTTACTATGGCAAATTCCCACCCCCAAAAATAACTTTAATAAAATATCCAAACCAAATAGTAATAAGAATGTACAATCGTATAGTACAATCAAATAATCATAATGTATGTGTGTGTATGACTCAGTTGGGACCGACTATACAATTGAATAGCGCCGTGAGTTCTTGTTTCTGAGAAAGCTCCTCGCGTAATATTAACGAATGTATATGTCTTGTACATACTTAATGGATATTTATATGGAACACCCAT
Source organism: Notocelia uddmanniana (assembly GCA_905163555.1). Classification (NCBI taxonomy): domain Eukaryota; kingdom Metazoa; phylum Arthropoda; class Insecta; order Lepidoptera; family Tortricidae; genus Notocelia; species Notocelia uddmanniana. The sequence goes on along the minus strand of LR991061.1, from coordinate 10,922,770 downwards.
TGAATATTGTGGTGTGGTGTGACTAACGATTGTTCATTCTATATGCATTATCTACAAAACCAATGTAAGAATCGTTCCCTTCCTTTCCTTTGATTATAAACGCGAAAGATTAGGAGGATGTTAGTTATTACTATGCAAACGCTGCGATTTTGAAGAAACTTTCTAGTATTATCGCTAATGTAGAGAAATAACATGTAAGCTATAAAATAAATGTATCCCAAGTTGGGGGCCGAAGCCAGTACCTACTTAATGCATAATTGAAATGCTTAGTAACAAGGCAATTCACCCGAATTGGATTAATATTACGGAGACAAAATGACCGTCAAAACGTAAACAGGATCTGAGGATAAACGAAGATTTATTCGTTTTCTTTATACACGGTCAAGAACGGTTAGTGGGCAATGATTTCATCGGTCGGCGCAAGAGTGAGGGTGACTTGAGGTCGTAAGACGCATTGTATGCCATACTTGCTTGATTCAGAGCCGTGAGTAAATCGCCAGCGCTTCTTTCTGGTTATAAAAGAACTCTGGTTTATACCTATACAAAACGACCGGCTCCGGCTTCGCCCGGGTAGCACTCGCTTTTGCAGCTAGCCCGCTTGAATTTTTTGAGCGATTTTTTTTATTTCCGATAAGTCCTAAGATATTAATTTAAATTTTATGGCGTAAAGGGCAAATATATCTGTATGAAATGCTAAATGTAACTAACATATTTATTTAGATAATAAGTTATTTTATTAATCAAATACCACGTTATTTGTATTGTTATATAAACGGATTTGGCAGGGTTTTTGATTAAACCTCCTAGACAGCGCGATTATTTCTGACATCATTAGCAAACATCGTCACCTTTAAACCAATTTACATGAAACCTCTACAAATGATGCACTTCAACCTTCCCAAGAATATAGAGAATAATGATAGGTGTAAAACTGAATGAAAACCCGTTCTAGTTTTTGAGTTTATCGCGAACATACTGACATATACCGACAGACAGACGCGGCGGGGGCTTTGTTTTATAAAAATACGTCCATCTCTGACGTATCCTATATAGGTATGAGTATAGATATGTAGCTACTGGGCATATAAAATAACATTAATATTGTTAATTAGGCCCCCATGTTTGCACCTAAGGATTAGATATTATAATATGTGAAAAATCTTACGGCAAAATTCAGGCTCTGGTCTTACCTGTAAAAAACAAAACGAAATATATTAGTTCAACATATTCAATGGCATATGTTACATTTCCTTTCCAGTCGCTGAAAAATTATTCAGTTCTAGAGAAAGAAATAAAAGGCAGATACAATAACAGCAAAAAGTGAAGCTGAGCAGACTAGTCCCAACTCCCAACAAGACGAAACAACACACAATAGGTTCATATTTCCGGTGCGCCTCTGAACAACTTCCAGAGACTCGCTCCGCAGACTCCAACAATCGGTGTGTAAATTAAGTCCGATTTTTGAATCTGGCAATCCGCCAAAAGGGAGACATTAAAGAAATTTATACCATGCCAAGCGGCCGGTTGTCGATAGACAATAATAAGACTCATTTGTTGGCCCAGTTTCAGCAATGCGCAAATCTGGTTCAACCACTTCTTTTTTATTGAATATTAATTCTTGCGCCGCTGATTGAGTTATTACACCCATAAACGATTTCGCTCATTATCATAATGTGTCATGTAGACATGGATGCGCTGAATAAATCGCTTAGGCTTCAGCCAGGATTCGTAAATGTAGTTATTCATAAAACCAAATCATTTTTAAAGCTTAACCATTACTTTATTTGTATGCAGGTAATTCGTTAATGCGGTGGTTGCGGTAGGGACAAGACTGGAGCTAGCCTATATTCGTTTGTAATATGAGATCAGACCTGTTCCATAGAACCTAAGCTATATTACCTTTATTGCCACGCAGAATTAATAACAGATAACAAAAACGAATTTATAGCAGGACAAAAGCCCTGGTAAATAAAAGTCATTGTGAACAAAGGGTAGTAAATTGAATGCCACCCACAGTCGAATAAACTTCATGTAGCAATGTGCCAATAAAGCAATGGTAATTAATTTCAATTAAGCAACGGAGCATAACTTCCTTCAAACAAAACAAATGTCCGTCGACACCACGCTCCGATAACGGATGAGAGAACCTGGTAAGTATGAGTGCAAAAGATATCGCTGGGTACAGAGATGAGGCTTACATTAATTCGGGAGAACCAAAAACATAGCGAATTTCCCCAGTTGGTTACTTATGGCTTATGAACTATGATGGTTGAAACCCCTAACTCTCGGGCCCGGATATTCGCGACGATATATCTATTTTTTTTAAGACAACCCAAAAAACTGAAACCACCTAAAATAGGCAATTTCAGTCTTTTAAGAGTGATTCGGAAAGTATGTTGATGAGATATATTTTAGGTGGTAATTATTGGCTACAAAGAGTTCGGTGCGAAAGTGAGTCAATGTAAATAAGTACGGAAACTGAATGGTGGACACCTTATTCAACTGAGTCTAACCCTACAATAACTACAAAAGTACGTGTCTGATTCAGGCGGTTGCGTGCTCATTTTAAGGAAGCTAGAATTAACTGTTATAGACAATTAAATAATTTGGGGTCGTAATACAAAAAAAAATTTTTTTCGTTAAACAAAAACATATAATTGACACGTTTCTTGAGGATTAAACTTCTTTTTTCTCCTCTTATGTCGTTGCTCAAAGGTGTTACAGTTTTGTTATTGATTCTTGCTGAACACAGCTGACTGAATTAATGTTAATTTATTGGCAATTTCCTAAGATACAGCCGATAGATCAGACAAACTTCCATAGAAAATGGTCGGTGCAAATTTGATTCAATGCTAATGTCACCCTTGAGACAAAATGCAATATCTTGATCTAAAATTACATAACGGCAGATTATCCCTACAATGCATGCTAACGAATAATGTTTCAATGGAAACATTATTCTTAACCCTTTTTGTTTTAATTGACGATACTTATCAAAGTAGTGGACATTGGTTCAGTTGTGCTACTAACTGTAAATGCCATACGATTATTATTATTGAATACAATCAACTTAATGGAAATATGTGTCTTTTTTGCCTTTTTTGTTTTATTTTTTTTAGTTACAATAAGTATAATAACACAAACGGAACGTGTTTTATGAGAACTTAAATAACCATTACCTTAATTGAAGCAAATTCGACCAAAATTTAAATAATGCTCATTGTCATTTCGTCAAACTACATATTGCGATATGTGAATACCCAGAGATTGGCTCATTTGAATCCATTGTTTACGAATGCATGAGATTTAAAGTGGCTTTGAACTGCACCTACAACGGGGAACCACATATTACTTTCAACTTTATTTTCGAAAAGTAGTGCATTATTTGTTAAGCAGATATTTGGATACGATACGATAATATATCTGTAATGTAATAAATAGGGTTCGCTGAACTAGATGTGAATTTATTCAATCGCATTACTATTTTTATTGGCTGGCTTCTGGATTATCATAGGTAATCAGCTGTCACGGCAAAGCTTCTTAGTGAGCAGAAAAAATGCAGGAATGTAGAAAAGGTCAACCGATACGAGCCAAGTGGAACGTTAGTTTAACTTAACTTTCAAGTGGCATGATAAAGAAGCCATATGGCGGAACACGTGTTGTCAAATGTTCGTTTATGTAACGACCCTGACCGTGAATCTCAGCTCTTCATACAATAATAACCGAATACATCGACTTTACGCTTTAATACCACTATATCGTTAAACATCCGATTCGGAACAATGAGTTGAGTTCCCCCTGCAATTTTTTCTCGGGTATACATTTTCATATCAGTATTTTACCGCAAAAAATATCCGAGCGCAATAGCCAACATTATAAGCCCCAAAATGAATGTGGCTATCGTCTCGGCGGTCTCACGATAAAGGGCAATTACTGTTTTAGCCCCGCTTCTTAGGGAATTAGTACGCCCCATGGGAGCATGGCAGTAGCTCCTCCACGAAACAGACCGCTCAAGTGGCCCGCTTCGTTACGCTACATTGACAACGAAACGAGCCATATTATTGTCTTAGTCTTCATGATTGCTCTATGTCAAAATAACTGAAACAAATAATAATACCCGTACGAGTACTTAAACATATGGTTGTAATAAGAGCCTTTGATATCATCATAAAAAATACTTTACACGAGGGGAGGGTGACAGCGTCTCTTTTGACATAAAGGCAATTTGTTGATATTACTAGAACACCACCCCATCGCTTTGGAGCTCGCGCGGGGTCGGCGGCTCGTTTTAGTTTACGGTTGTGAATGTGAATAGAATTTATTGCCAATGTCACGTAACCGGGGTAAATATTACGAGAAAATTTCGACTTTTCCGTGGCATTCCAACATCAACCGGAAAGCGATTCTAATTAAATGATTTTTCTATTAAAATTACGTATGCATGTTCACGTAAACCACGGACCTTAGCTTCCGTTTGTAGAGCCACTGGCAACTAATCGGTGAATATCCGTTGAACGATTGTTATCTTGTTTATTCCCGAATCTAACAAGCGTGTTATAATATTCCGACCACGTGCGACCTTCGACGGCCAATGTAGACTGAGAAAATTATAGTGTACTTATTACAAAAATCATCGAAATGCGAAACTTTTTTAAACTTGTGAAATGTGATTTATAGCTAACTAATAGTACTGTTTACGTTTAGAGTTTATTTACAACATATTTTTCGCAACTTCACATTGCAACTACATACATTGATAATTGATAATGATAATAAATTGCCGATTGACAACCAAGTCACTAGCAAATCTGTAATTGTACTCGTATTACTCGTACAGTACTCGCAGTACTGAAGCGATACTCAGATACGAGGTTTACTTTAAGTATGTGTTACTTAGAGAGTTAACTTTTAAACGACGAGATAATAATGTTGCGTGTATCCATATTGTAAATCATTTAAACCCCGCGTTAATACCAGACTAAAGCAATGGGAAGTGCGATCGTACATGTTCGTAATTCTCGGAAAGAGAATGCCGAGCTTTATGATCAGCTCGTGTCAACTCACTGGACCAGTTCCAACGTCGAACCGGATACAAGAGAAATCACTTAGAAAAACCTTGAAGCAATTCATAAACAAAAGCGCCATTTAGCAAAGTTGTGAAGGGAAATAATTGAAAGAAGCCTGTAAGAAGCAAATTAATCTCCAAACTGTCACGAGCAAGGTACCTGTAATATATCGACAATTACAGTTGAAAGGGAATCGCCAATTCAGACAAACATAGGTTCAAATATTCCATCCATTTTTAACAACGCCATTGGGAATTAAATCGGCATTTCTTTGTTTGTTTATACAAGAGACACGAATGAGGAAAACTATCGCTTGTAATTTTTTTGTTTTCTTTTCATTTTAAAATGCAAGTGGAACCAGTCAGAGAGTCAGTGACCGTGCGTGCTCGGCAGGCGTGCAGATTCAGTCCGACATATAAAACAATCAAAGGATTATGGGCTAAACATATAATAATATAATAATATTGGGGGACAATCTTACACAAATCGACCTAGTCCCAAACTAAGCAAAGCTTGTACTATGGGTACTAGACGACGATATACATACTTATATAGATAAATACATACTTATATACATAGAAAACATCCAAGACCCAAGAACAAATATCCGTGAATGTATATGTTATATTGTTTTCATTTCGCAGGCATCATTGGCTATGGTCAACTGTGCTTCGGTGTGACATACCGATTTGTGGAATTCGATACATGACATAAGCGTTACGTCAGGTAAAGATTAGTTTGACATTTCAACTATCGCTCGCTGTTATTAAGTTAAGTGCGTGTAATATGAGCATTACAATGATTTAATGATACGGCAATTCCTTTAAAGTGTAGCTATGTAGGCATTGTGACTTTTTTGAAGACGTTCGTTACTCAATACTTAACCGTCGGTCAAGCAAGTTGCTTTGTGATAATGTAACAATAATGTATCTTCGAAATTCTGAGAGGCAACTGACACATCATCCATATTATTCTAGCCTTATCCCAGTACGTACAGTTGAATTGAGGGCTTCAGAGCGTTGCGCAAATGATGCCCGGGGTCCGATACCTAATTGACCGAGCAAGCGAAGCGTCTCCGTTACAGCTTTCCACAAAAATTCTTTCGTATGTCTGTCTGTCGGGATGTTCACCTCTACAGGTCGCATTTCTCAACCGATTCTCGTGAATTTTATGAGCAAGTTCGATAATTATATAGTTTTTTTTGTCGAGCCAATTTTTGGTAATTTTGAAATTTAAATAAAAATCGTGTGTCTGTACGGATGTTCTAATCAGAAATGTTATATAGAATTTATTTGTCGCCAGTTTTTGGAATTTGGAAAAAAATAACAAAATTTTATCGTTTGTATGTCCGGATGTTCTCCTCTACAGGTCGCATTTCTCAACCGATAATTATATACAATTATTCTGTCGAGCCAGTTTTTGGAAATTTTGAAATTAGAAAAATAAAATGTTTTTGCGAGGTCTACAGCTCAGAGCCACTAGTCCTAAGAATTGGCGTAGGCATTAGTTTTACGACAGCCCCTGCTTCTGACCCAAGGGGCAAACAAGACTTTATTAGGATTAGGCTTATCAAGTGAGTGGGCAAGTTGACGGTGAAGTTCTCAGCCGCCCGAAAGCCTCTAACTTGGCTTAACGACTGCTGTGATTTACGGCAGCCGGGATCAACGGTTAAACGTGCCATCCAAATCGAAGAGTTGACCTGGGCCGACATTGCTTCACCTTGCATACCGCACGCACTGGGCCATGAAACGAACACTCCTAAGTTACATTGCACCTTTACAAATACCTACGGAGCTGCAATTTGTACATATTTATTATAATTTTGCGAAACCGCAATAAGTATTAGAATCGCAGGGTTGACAGTGACATAAAATGATTGATCATCAAATCGGGGCACAGGAACGAAGTCAATATACATAAATATGTAGATTCGTTATTCAATCGCTACAATGAGAAAATAAAGTAACTAGTAAAGCTATCAACTCAAGCTATAACGACGTGAAGAACTTCTTGCGGAACAAGTTGGTGAGTCACACCAGCTCGCAAGACCTGTCCCCCCGGCAAGGTCATAGCACCCCCCCTTCTTAATGAGTTCTATTCCGGGATCCTAATGCCATCTGCCATTGCATGTGGATATAGTTAGAAGCGAAACAGTCCCTAGTTCCAATGCTGCGCTCTTAAATAGAAACAACAAATTAATCTCTATAACAGCTTCAGGACGTAAAGAGAGTAATATATCAATAACAAATGACTCCGATATAACATTAATAGACATTTTATGTGTCATCGAAGAGGTTATTTAGAAAAGTTTAACGATGATGGCTCTGAAAAACTCCCTCAAATGAGTTTACATTAACTAACACAAATAAACAAGGGAGTGTTTATTAACAGATGTACGTAACATTTATAGTACTGGGTTTTAAGAGTTTTCCTTACACGATGGAATTCGATTGTTAAGAGATTATTTATGGAGAACAATTGTTCGTCAAATATCAGACATCGGCAGGCAGTAGTTAGTTAAGCAGTGCTTGAAACCGCGAGCGTGCGGCATAGTTCGAATAAGGCTGCGGGTTTCTATCCCCATCCCGGTGAAGTACCCAGTCGAGAGCAGGTAAGTAGGGAAGGGTAATTTCTTAGCGAAACAAACAAACTTCACGATTTACGTAAATGACCTACTTTTAAGAATGGTAGAGATACTTACATGCTAGGTATTACCAAGATTTAAAATTAGTGTTCCAGTAAAATCTAAACCTGCTTAATTACGTTTGTTAATGCATAATATCCCCATTACGTTAATTAATTTTATAATTGAAGCAATTTAATAAAACTTCAAGGTTTTTCGCATAGTGCCAGCGTGCGATGTGAAATAATCGTAATGAATGAACTGCCGAGATTACTGGCTCTGGAAACATTACCACTCAAAGCATTTTTATGTCTCACACTAATTAAAACTGCGGATATTTTATTATCATCAAATTACGAGGTGGCCTCGTTTGGAGTTGCGTGTATAGAAGTGGATCACGAGAAATATCGCGAATATGTGACAATATGTAAAGCATGCTCACCTGTGTAGTGTCACGCAATAGCTCAGCTAATAAACTCCATTAGCACACGTTGTCTGAGACCTACACAACGGCAAGTGACGCAAGATGAGGATAGATGTCTAAGGTCACCTCGATCCGATCCATCACGCTAGTTTAAACTGTAGCATTGCTCAGAAGCGCGACAAATTCGGCTGATTGAGTTTTATGCAACCATCACGCTACCTCAATATGGTTTCTATAACTGTCGTGGTTAGTATTCTATCTTGATACATAACCTCGATATATTTCGGAGTAATTAAACTATGTATACTATAAAATAATACGACAAAAGAAGCTGTTATAACGTAGATAACATAGGCTGTCAGCTTCTTTCGCATAAAACAATATAGGGCGTTTACTAAATTTTTAAACATCGCCTATCAATATCAACAAGTTAGGTCAAACGAGCGATGCAGATTAATAATTTCAGTGCACAAAACGATTACAGCGAGGGCAGTCCACGGTCTCATTTGCCAAGCCGAGCACCAGTCGACAGTATTTATTTAGTTGGCTGGCACAATGTGGACTGAGCCAGTACAAAACGAATTTTAGAAGTCCCGTCGGTAATGAGCTAATTTTAATTATTTACTCTTGAAACAATGTGCCAGGTGACGGCTTTGTAACATAAAAATAGGTATATCGTGGCAAGCAAGGTAACATTAGACAAGAGAGGTTTCTACTTTCTTACCATCTATAATCAAAAGTTACAGTTGTTTAAATTCGATAGCATTAAAAAAAATGACGCTGTTCTATTTAATAACAATCGTAAGCACTGTTTTTATAGATTCACTGAATTGTGAAATTGATTCAACGCGCATTAAGTTACCTACTAAATATTAAAGGACATGTCAAAGCTTTCACTGTTGAGTACGAAGCCACCAGATTCTATTTTTGGACATGTGTATGTAACAAAGTGAATACGATAGATATTCCATGTATTTACCAAACAATTCTAAAGCAAACGCAGTGCACAGCACAAAAGGAAATGGCGCGGAGTCATGCATGCATGACTGGGTCTTTTATGTGAACTTTTATTTATCCGCCTTGTTGGAGGGCACGACGTGAAAAGTCCATAGCATTTGCAACAACAGTTTGTTTAAACTAGATGTGGTCGCGATAACGAGGTTTAACTTTGTAGAAACTCTGTAGCAACCACTATTCAGCCCAAAGGGGGTGAACCGATACGTGGTGTGGTGTAGTCGTCTAGACAACTCCGAGAGACGGTGGCGTGGACTTCATAGAACTCAACGTCAACCGGCTAACCTATTTCGTGACAAGTGAATAACTACAATGTTAACGACTAATAGAATTCCTTTCAACAAATTCAAGGTCCTTAGCCTTACGACCTAAGGTAAAAGGAGGTATAAACTCAGACACTAAATAGCGGTTGTTTATTATAACTATAAATAGGTACGTGATTTTGTTATTCCCCAGCCTTACTTCAACAGCCTTACAGCAAATCTTTATTAAACAAAACCTATTTAAGGTAAAAAAAATGACCCTTATACCTCTGAGTTTACTTATTAAACCCGAGGGTAGGTAAAAGCCTAAATTAAGTTAAGCCGGCACGAAAGGGAATTCGACCCTTCGGTGCTCCTTCCTTGTGCTTTATTTTAACGTTGTGCGAACATGAGTAATATAACAAAAATACTGTTAAATACAATCGATAACGTGTTAAAGGCGACAATAACTTGTAAAAATCCAACACACTGAGAGAATTTATTTGTAGAAAACAAGTTTTTTTTTTTTATCATTAGAAAAAATTTATAAATCCCAGGACAAGATGATTATATATACTAACGGTTACAAACTATTTTTACTGATAATATTTCCTAACAGCAATAAATATATGTTATTTATTATAACTCATTTGTAATATTTAGTAATCTTACGTACTGGTGCTAGTACACCATTTATAAACTCAAGGAAAGTTTTATAGAATTTGTACAACTCTGTAATTCGGAGTAAAGAATATTAATTTCACGATGAAGTAAAACCGTTTTGCATTTCCTATACTATGAAGATAATAGAATTTCCTTAAAATTATATTATTTTCTACCGCCTAGAAAAAAAAACATTAAAGTAAATAGAATTTCATATTCACGTTTTATATATCAGGTTTTTAATTCTAACAATATTTTTTTATCTCAGTTTAGGTACAACAAAAACAGAAAATGGTTGCTATGAATTGGAAGAGTTAGAAAATTTTATACTAACGCCCGAAGGAAACTTTTATTAAACAGCAAAAACAGTTCTGAATTTCCTGCCTGAATAAATAGAATGACAGTTGAAAAGGGCTATTGAATCAGAAAACCAATATCTGCTAATATCGTGATACATCTATCTAGCACACCACCCCTTTATATCCAGTGTTGATTGGATTTCAGCTTTGAGACCTCGGGAAAACCCAGAATACCTACAGAAAGCAAAGAGCCGGCAGCCTCTTTCAAACATTCCCCGCCTGTATTCATGCTAAGTTAATTGATCGTAAATGTTAATGCAAAGTCTTTGCCTGACCGTCTTAAGAATTTTACCTGATTTGGATAAAAATCTCAGAAACTCGAAGCTTGTGCGAAAATAAGTAAGTACTTATCGTCATAAAAATCGAGTGACCGGGTAATAAATTTGCAAAATTAATATTAACACAACACACACAGCACATTTCGTAATCCAAAAAAAAACAAATGACGTAAAGAATCGACAGGTATGCGAGTCGTAAATAAAATTAATAACGGTAAATATGAATGAACTCTTTGAACAATCGCACAATGTTGAATGCAGTTTTAAATTGAATCATGTCATTAACCCCTGACGCAAAGAGAGGGGTGTTATAATTTTAACGTGTGTGTCTGTGTATCTGTCTGTGGTATCGTAGCTCCCAAACGGATGAACCGATTTTCGTTTAGTTTTTGTGTCATAGATAATTTTATCCCGAGTGTTCTTAGCCATGTTTCATGAAATCTGTTCAGCCGTTTTTGAGATATTGAGCTTTAAAATGATAATGTTGGGGGTTTTTCAACTTTTCTAAGTTGTAGTTATTGCACTTGGTGTATTGGCTATGTGTTACGGTCAGAATGGTATCCCATTTGTATAATAAGAATGCTACAAACAATATCGTACAGATAATGGGACGTGAAATTATGTATATTGACGCCATATGCCGACCATTGTTTGCAGGCTCAGCATATGCAATATTGGGTCGTACAAACATTGTTAAGCCTAGTATACACAGGACACATTTGTCACACGGTAGCGCATAAACATTCGAATATGTGCGAAGATGTTTCTATGATGTATGTCGAAACACTACTGCCTGCGATGTGAACCAGGGCTATGGCTGCTGCCTGTCATGTTTATAACTGTTTTACGAGCCCCCTTTGCTTGGTATTTACGTAATAAACGGAATGGGATCCAGTTGCAAGGGTTTGCAACAACGATCGCGTTCCCATCCATTATCTAGACGACACCTATACAGTCAATTCGTCTTTACTTGGTAGTATTTAGTAAACAATTAGATAACTTTCCCCGTAAAATGCATAGCTGTGTGTTTTGCTTGGAATTACTTTATAAACAAGAAAAGTGTAACGAACAGTTAGTTACAGTTTTTTTGGGTTATAAAGTAATTCCAAGCAAAACCGTATAGTTACTATACGATGAACATGGAGAAAACATAATTACAAAACAATAACACATTTAATGCGTAGCTAGTCGTGCATGAACGTGCCAAATTTGCAAAATGTAATAAAGTTAACACGCGCGCATATAAATATGCTACTACAAATTTCCAATACATTAAATACCTAATAAAAAGTAAACAAGGCATGCGGGCATCGAAAAATCAATATTTTCTTAGCGCGACTCGAATGTCCAGGCGTTATTTAATCTCTTTACAAACAAGGAGATAAGTAAAACAGTGGTAAAGTAAAGGGCAACAAGTGGGTGCTATTATGTTACTGTGTCCACTCCGTCCCCTCGGTGCAGCATGTATGAGTGTTATGTTATACGTACTTACGTAGGTAATAACCGTCAATGAGGCAGCTTAGCCAGTTAACTAGCGGATGCGGCATCCACTTTGTACTCGGGTGCAGCCTTCCTCGAATACTTCGGATAGCATTAACACTATTAAACACATCATTTCATGTTGGTCCGGAATCGATAAAAAAGTGGACGTAGTGTGACATAGTTAAACATTACCTCATTATTTATTTATTATTTTAGTATTTATGATCTTAACAACTGTATCTATACATAACTGACTAGAATGGTTGAAATCAAAAACTACATCATAGTTTTAGAACGAAGAGTGCAACACAGTTGTTGTTTTTGTAAATGTAAATATCTGTTTTATTGGATAATAATATCTAACCAATTTGTGGTTTTTCTCATTAAAAGATCATTCTTTATTATATATATTTATATCATGTGCAAAAGCGAGATAAAATCGCATTTCTTTGATTTTGAATTCTAACGACCAAACTTCTTCTATTTAGTTAAGATTGCAAATATTCATTAATAATTTAAATAATCAAAACTGATTTTACAGATAATACTATCAACAAATATCTACATGAACGATAACAGCTATATTTTGTATTTTACTGATTTTAAACATTTCCTTTCATTCAAACAAATGACGGTTAGAGAAGCATACAATCTCAAATACTAACATGACATGACTCACAGATACTACAGATAGTGTCAATAGTGCTAAATGTTTTTACAGTTGAACTCATTAGACTCAATGAGTTCCGCATATCAGCTGCTATCGGCGGCGAGCAATCCGTCCGTGATAATGATAACTCGAAAACGACGTTTGTTATGTTTGCGCACAAAAATGTTTTACATCCCATTACGTCAATCAACTTCAATGACAAAACAATATCATGTTAGTGTAAACAAAAAAATGCTTCTTAATACTGCATCATCATGCAATACATAGATAGCCCGACTTGTTTAGTTTATATTTTAAGCCGTACAGACTGGGCTGTGTAGGAAAGAAATTACCTAGCGGGATACACAACGCAGCAGGAGCGTCATAGATGCAGCGTGCTTGGATGCGTGCCAAGTCTACGGCGGCGCCGCGTATATAATATGTCTAATGTGTCATTTGCGTAACCTAAGCTTGAAAAATATATTATAGCTATTTTACCTCTTGACAACCATTGGCTAGGTTAATAGATGGACACATAATTTGTTCTAAGTATACCAGGAGTAAAACCGATTGTAAGCTCTTAATTACATTGAAATGTCAATATTTTAACAAGTAGTCATTAAAGTAAATTAATTATGGTGGTGTGGTATTAATGTGGTAAAATTTATTAGTAAAGGATTATTCAACATGGTAAAGTAGAAAGCAAAGCTTTACAGACCAGTCTAGAAACCGACGTGAGGTCCCAGGCAGACCTGGTCTTGCCGCGGGGCTGCGAATCCTTGCGCCTGCCCAATGATCCGTAGTTGGAGGGCGAGGGCTCGTCACGCCGCCGCCGCCCGCCGCGCCGCAGTGACGAAAACCAGTTGGACACAGAACCCCGGCGCTCCTCCTCGGGCGCAGGCCCGGCTTTGATGAACATCACTTCACGCGCATCACACGCAACTATCTCTAAACGCCAACAAGCCACATACGATTAATAGCAAAATCGCTGCAAAGGAAATATAATGCGGAAGTTGATGACCGCACCGCCCAGGTTCAGAACGAAGAGTTTGTTGATGAAAGTAATAGTGGCCAATATTACAACCACACAGTCCCCAATTAATCCAGTTATCAAAAGAAGAAGTTAAAGCACAAAAAACTTATTTCAGAAACAGAAAACAATGGATTTAAGAAGCGCTTGCGAAGAATCCTAATGAATAAACATCCATTTACCCATCCATACCTAATACACTGATTGCACAACAAGCATGAAACCGAGCAAATGCCGCTTTGGAGAGCTCTAATGTGAGTTTGGGTGACACAACATGTATGCGAGGGTGAACAGAAAGCTGCTGCAGACAGACCTGGTCATAGTCGTCGTCGCAAGTCCTGGCGTTGGCAAACCGCGTCACTAGCGGCCACCACAGCGCGTCGCAGAGCAACCGAACATGTAAACACATCGCGTGCCATACACTTTCCTGTAAGGAGCGCACTCGACTGAAGATAGTTGCGGACGATGTTTGGCACTGTGACAATCGTATGCTACACTCGTATAATGTTATCTTTCCACTTTTCGTCAAGGCCCCGTCACACCTTAGAACAAACGTTTATCAGTAACGTAAAAACAAATGAATGAATCAGAATACTACGCTTACCCATACGTCTAAAAAGATTTGATACTATAAAGACAAGGCCGAAATGGAGAAACTCGTAGTCTTTTTGAACGACCAGTAGCGAAAAGCGCAAGATCGATCTCCACGAAGAGTCACTCCGGACGTACTCCCATTGGAGACACAGGATCTTAAGTAAGTCAATGAATCAGTGAGCAATAACAAAAATTCCACTCGTTATTTCATTATCATAGAAATGGTAGCGAATGCAGATGGACAGTTGTTATCAGAGTTGGCAAGCGGCTGCGGAAGCGGCAAAGGAAGTATGATAAAACCGATGAATCGCGAACATTGTCCAGTTTAGAGGGGCAGGGAATGCAACAACACCGATGACTCAGTTACCGAGCCTGATTCAAACCGGTAGGTATTGAAATGATTGAATGCAAATACATTCCGTTGTGCCAGAAAGTAGCCTTAGCGTTATTTCCATTACTGTTTCCCAGTTTCACAATAACGCTTAACCGAACCTTCAGTATCCTTGTGTGTAAATTACATTGTACATTGTACAGTCTGAAGGTAATTAAATGTAAATAATCATGAGTCCCAAGTCCCAACTGTAGGCTCCGGGCAACAAAAGGTCAATGCTATGAGCGCCATTATTGTTATGATAAAACCCCAACTATTTCAGTCGTATGCTGACAGAAAAATGCGTTTATGTGAATGCTGCCTTATAAAATGACATCACTAATGAGTACTGAGTAGTGTTTGACGTCCTTAATGACTGCACAAAGTTGATAATTATCGACTCGCCGATACAGAAGTGTTAAACATTACAACATAGTGAGCATTAACGACCGTCACAAACAGTATTAGTAATTACTTTTGCTTACGGGGAAGAATATGTGAAGCTCTAAGCGGATGTTTTTGTTTGAGCCAGGCGCGTAAAGCAAAACTCGTTCTTAGAAAGAATTCTGATAGAAATATTATTGAGCATGGAAAAACGACACTTGTAGCTGCCCTACATGAAACTTCCTACGCATAATATCTGCAAAATGAGGCTCATTACTAACATAACACAACCAGTACTTCGATCAAACTAGGTAGTTTAACAGCTGCGAGCAAGTGAAATATTCTCACTAACATTTAATCTTTAGCGATCAATCATCAATTTCTTGACAATTTTGTGCCAATATTAGCAGATTATCGCTTAATATACCTACATATACACAAAATGTACCAATCTATCATAAGACCTTAGTTCTCATGAAGGTTAACGTGTCTAGGAATGTTCTTGGGTAAACATTGCGCTGATAGGGATTGAAAACAATATTATTATTCATTAAGGAAAACATGAATGTCATATAGACAAAGACAACAATCCATGATAACTATATCCAGATAATATTAAACATCCTTACTAAAATTGCCACATTATACCAAGACTCATAAACGACGATGTTTTGGGAAACCTGGACGGCGAAGTCATACCTATATAGCAATTCCTTGTATCCTTATCAGACACTTACGAATTCTACACAACACGGAACACTTCTGAAGCTCCCTTATAAATGGCACTACACTAGGGGTTAAATCAGTCCCCTGACACTGCGGTCCCTGTAAAGCCGGTGACAGCCGAATGCGGTATTCCGTGACGTCACGCGACGCGTCCGCGTGGCGGGGCGGACCGTCTGTTACTGACTTACTACCACTACCTCTGTAGTAAGCCTGTGCATTGACGGCTTACGTCAGACCGGTTCGCGCGGTCGCACTGAATGAACCATGGGGGCTTAGCTTAGAAGGGATGTCGGGATTTTCAGGACATTCAGGAGTATTTGTTCGGTAACTTCATTAAGGTTATTAAAAAGTACGTAAACGTAGCAACACTAACAACCTGGCGTTTAAAAGTAAAAACCCGGCCAAGTGCGAGTCGGACTCGCGCACGTAGGGTTCCGTACCAGAAAAAAAACGCCAACAACTACTCTGTTGTATGGGAGCCCCCCTTAAATATTATTATTATTTTGATTTTAGTATTTCTTGTTGTAGCCACAATAAAAATACATAATCTGTGCAAATTTCAACTGTCTAGCTATTACGGTTCTTGAGATCTAACTCGGCGAGTGGTAGCCATGAAAAAGGGCTAAATTATCACGGTTTTTGTATGGGAGCTCCCCCTAATTATTATTATTATTTTGTTTTTAGTATTTGTTGTTATAGCGGCAATAGAAATACACAATCTATAACAATTTCGACTGTTTAGCCATTACGGTTCTTGAGATACAGCCTGGTGACAGGCGGACGCACGGACGGACAGCGAAGTCTTAGTAATAAGGTCCCGTTTTTACCCTTTGGGCACGGAACCCTAAAAATATGAGCTGGCTGTCTAAAACTGCTGAAAACGTGACGATAATACGCATAAAAAAAGTGAGCGTGTAAAAAAATTTAAAAAATAAATATGCATAATTACATTAGGTCATCTTTCTGTACCTAATAAAATAGCGTAAATGAGTCTGGTTGCAAAGCAGAAGTGCTACCGCGAACCGAAAACGAAATATGTATATGCCTCTCTGTCGCACTTGCACATTCAAGCGACAGCTCAGCAAGCTCTGTAATATTTTCGAAAAACTTATTGAATTTTCATAAACTGTGATGAATGAGACAGTTCATGTGATTATAATCATCATCATCATCATCATCATGTCAGCCGAAAGACGTCCACTGCTGGACATAGGCCTCCCCCAAAGACTTCCACAATGACCGGTCCTGCGCCACCCGCATCCAGCGGACACCGGCGACCTTTACCAGGTCATCGGTCCACCATATGGGGGGCCTGCCCACGCTACGCCTTCCGGTACGTGGTCGCCACTCGAGAACCTTTCCGCCCCAACGGCCATCGGTTCTACGTGCAATGTGCCCCGCCCACTTCCACTTAAGTTTAGCGATTCGGAGGGCTATATCGGTCACTTTGGTTCTGCTGCGGATGGCCTCATTCCTGATGCGATCACGCAGAGAAACTCCTAACATAGCTCTCTCTATTGCTCTTTGGGTGACTTTGAGCCTTCTTATGAGGCACATAGTAAGCGACCACGTTTCAGTGCCATATGTCATCAC
This sequence comes from Notocelia uddmanniana, assembly GCA_905163555.1. NCBI lineage: Eukaryota > Metazoa > Arthropoda > Insecta > Lepidoptera > Tortricidae > Notocelia > Notocelia uddmanniana. The sequence goes on along the minus strand of LR991061.1, from coordinate 10,905,273 downwards.
TGGCAACACACACTAGTCGAAGACTTTCGTCTTGAGACACTGCGGAATATTGGACGAAAATATGTGGCGTAGCTTCCCGAACGCTGCAGCGCTGCCCAGCCGCGTCGGATTCGACGATTAACCTCTTTCTCGAAGTTGGACTTACCTAACTGGACAGTCTGTCCTAGGTATATGTAATCGTCTACAACTTCGAGCGTAAAGTGTCCGATTGTTACGGGAGTTGGTGTGAGACGGGCATTTGACATGATATTCGTCTTGTCCATGTTCATCCTTAGACCAACTCGCTCGGAGGCTCTACTGAGGTCATTGAGCATTGTACTTAAATCCTCCATGGTCTCAGCCAAGACTACTATATCGTCAGCAAACCGAAGGTGAGTGAGGTACTCGCCGTTTATGTTGATGCCTAGCCTTCTCCAGTCCAGAGTCTTAAAAACATCCTCCAGTGCAGCGGAAAACAGTTTAGGAGAAATAACATCTCCTTGCCTAACTCCCGCTGCAACGGAATAGGCTTTGAGTTCTGGTCCTGGAGTCGAACTGACATAGTGGCGTACTCGTACAAGCACTTCAGCACTTCGATATAGCGGTAGTCCACTTGGCACCGCTGAAGAGATTGTAGTACAGCCCAGGTTTCAATCGAATCGAAGGCTTTCTGGTAGTCCACGAACGCTAAACAGAGGGGCAGGTTATACTCCTCATGCTTCTGTATAACCTGACGGAGCGTATGGATGTGGTCTACGGTGCTAAAGCCTCTTCGGAAACCGGCTTGTTCGGGAGGCTGGAAGTCATCTAGCCTGCGTGCGAGACGGTTCGTAATGACTCTTGAAAACAGCATGTCATTATCACTTAGTTCTAAATTTCAAAAAACTCAAATTTTGAGGAACTATGTAATGTAATTAATTATGGATGTAAAAGAACCGGCCAAGTGCGAGTCGGACTCGCGCACGAAGGGTTTCCCTACTATTATCTATACAACATACATTAGACACTTTATGAACCTTCGTCATTAATTGCAAGCCAATGACCGGACCTTGGACCTGACACTAGACATAAGCTTCAGCACAGACTTGTTCCCGACGACTTTGGAGGCTTTCAATCAGTTTATTTTAATAGCCTCAATGGAATCCGCGGCCTTAGTGTTTTTCCTAAGATATGCCTTGGTTAGTACCCAAAAAGTCTCAATAGGCCTGGCTTCCGGGGGGTTTGGAGGATTCATGTGCAGGGACGTATTCGACTTTGTTTTCTTTATACCAAGCTAACGTGGTCTTGGAGTAGTGCACGGATGCCAAATCCGGCCAAAATAGAACAGGGGGTCTATTCCGAAATTCGAAATACGAACTTCGTATGGTCGTTACACTCTGCTGTCATACACTATCTATATGAGTGAAAGGGACGGCACCATACGAAGTTCGGATTTCGTATTTCGGAGTAGACCACCAGGTCCATCATGTTCGCGGATTATATATGCAGTAGTCGACGATTTAAGCACTCGGTGATGTACATATCAGACTTCATCGTTTGCGTAGTGACAAATGGCTTGGATTATTTGCCGCACTCACTAAAGCATTGCTTTTTTACTGAATCTTTCAGTGAAGATGGATTTGTTGGCATCACTGATATCTTGGCCTTGCGTACGGTATAAAATTGGTCACCCGGAAGCATTTTATAATCAAATTTTATGTACGTCTCATCGTGCATAATAATGCATGCTGATTTTCGGCACAAGATAGTATGCGATTATCCGGTCCGGATTTCGGTCTACAGGTCCCAGTTTTTTCGGCCGCTTTTCGGTGCATTAGGAGTATTCTTCGCCGTAATTTCGTATTGCTGTACGTATTGTTAGGGATTGTAAACCATTTGTGCACGATTATTTTACGCTTTTCGGGAGAAATGCCTCGCATTTTGTTTATTTTACAGAAATGCACTTCAAATAATAACCGTATTTGTTGGCAACCATGGTAACAGAAAACCTACATTCAAACTTTATTTTACCATTATTACTAAAGACATGGGAGCACTCCAAATACGTGCGTATACTTTCTGGAACACCCGATATTCCCGTCCCGTTTTACCCTTTGGGTACGGAACCCTATAAAAGCAAACCATCCATTGCACGGGTATTGGGTATCTAAATAGTAGTACCTATTCATGATAAATACCCTTCCTAATAAATAGCCAATTTAATTGAATTAGGATGCTAACCATTACCACAGCAACTTTTTCACTCCATCCATCTTCCTCATGGGAAAAGAAAAGGGGAAATTGTTACTGACAAAAATTTCTAAGTGAGCAAATAGCACATTATTGCCGAGGCCTGCCCAGAGCAAAGTCAAGCAACCCCGGTGTCCATCAATGTAAATATTATGCTCTTATCGAAAACTTTAAGGAAATTCTTCAATTTTTACTTTTAGAATTTTCATTAAGAGTTTTATTGCTTAATACAAAATTAACCTTATTTTAGATCTAAAAATGCACCTGTGTCTCATAAATAAATTATCTGTCTCTCTCTCTCTTCTTGTTTAATAAATACTACCCATTTTTTTCATCCTTTACTGAAACTTAACTCTGCACAAGCCTAAAATAGGAGACAACCTGAATATAAAAAAAAATCTCTTTTATATCTCTTTAGTATTCTTGAATAACATTTGCCTTTCATATTATAATACCTAAGACAAGACTGCCTGTTGTCACCATTGTTAATATTGCAAATCTTTTCACATTGTGCTCTTGTATTTGTGGTGCAAAGAATAAAAATTAAAAATAATAATAAATTTATAATTATTATTATATGCCAGGGCATTATTTGTGCATTTAGCACGGTTATTTGTTCTTGGGTCTTGGATGTTTGTTTTCTATGTATTTAAGTATGTATTTATCCATATAAGTATGTATATCGTCATCTAGTTCGCATAGTACAAGCTTTGCTTAGTATAGGACTAGGTTGATTTGTGTAAGATTGTCTCACAATATTTATTTATTTTTATTTATTATAACTCCGTTTTAAATTCACGGGGTGAAACCCAGTCATTTGGAAGACTTACGTGGGGATGTAAATCCAACATGTAGAGGCCTTTTGGAGAAGAAGTTTAATGTGATGTAGTACACTCACAGACTTTAATTGTTGAGCCATTTAGAGCTCACTTTATACTGGGCATCATAGTTACCTATAAAGTGTCCAGTATAAAGTGAGCTCTAAATGGCTCAACAATTAAAGTCCGTGACCGTACACCTGCTAGAACCCATTCAGGGGTACATCGATAGATACCCGTGAACCGGTTCCAGCAGGCTATGGGCCTATTGTGGGTAAATTGAAAAAAAATCGGGCTATGTATGAAATTTGGATGGAAAAGTCATGAGGCTATTGCTAGAGTTCCGGACACCTGCCATAACATAGCAAGCTGCCCTGTGGGCTTTTTATAATATTCTCAATCAACCTACAATTTTCCTCGCCCTTTGGCAAAGATTTGGAGTAGGCACTAGTTTTACAAAAGTGACTGCCATCTGACCTTCAAACCCAGACAAAAAACTAGTTCTTGTTGGGAATGGGCCGGTTTCCCTGCAATGTCCCATCACCGAAAAGCCATGGCTATATCAAGTGGTATTACTTTATTTTAAATTTAATATAGACGAGTCTACAATCAATGCAGACTGAATTGTATGGTAACCATGCAAAATTGACACATAACAAAGCCTATGAATGTACTGTTATTCAAGACTTAAACAATGGCAGTGGGTCACAAGTCGTTGGGTATAACCAATGTGTCACTATTTTTACTTCATGCATGAAACAGAAACAAAGTTGATGGATACTGTGTTCAGAGCCTTCGTAAAGTATCATTCCAATTCATGGAAATATGTTATTACATTAATTCGAATGATACTTTACAACAAATATTTTTAATTACCTAATAGTCACCTAACTCTTCCTTTAGGTTCACAGAAAAGTTGATAAAACTTACTGCCCATAACATAGGCAACTGGCACTGACTAGTACTAGTAATTTAGCCATCCAAGATAGTACAATTCCAAATCAAGCAATTTTTCTGCCCTATAACAGCTATTAAATAGCTTCCTATTCTAAAATAACAATCTGCTGACGCACAGTTGGCCACTTGGCACACAACATCGCGCAACGTAAAAATTACAATTAAATAACACTTACCTGTATTTCTAGCAGCAACTCTGTTTTTCTGCGACGGATGTCTATCAAAGTCTTCTGCTGCTCAGGTGTCAGCTCTGAAAATACCACATGAAGAATCAACTAACTACTAAGCATTGAGGTCAAGTTTTTAATTGGAAAACAACTAAACTAGTTCTAAGATATACGTATACACTAGAAAATACAGGCATATTACCGGAATGAGAAAAATGATCTCCATGATTACTCGTTGTATTAGTTCCTCCAAGGGAAAGGTTTTCAAATTCACTTATCATTTCTTAACTAAACGATTTTTGAAAAAACAAATCAACAATAGTTTACATCGTTAGTAGTGGCGGGCGGCCATATTTATTATTTACTTCAAAATCTTCAAAATTCAGTGTTGCCAGGGCACTTGAGTCTTAAGTTACGTTTCGTTTCCTGAAATGTTACATTTTTGCTGCAAAAGTTACATTATGGTGTTTTTTTTTGATTTACGTGTTTTTGGGGTCGGAAGTCGGAGGCAAATTAGGGCCCTTTACTTGATTAATACTAACACAATACCGGTTTGCCAATACCATCGCGGTTTTCAAAACTGTATGGATTCCGCTTCAATATCCACGTGATACGGATCGCAATATGAGTGTATCGCATGACAATAATTTGCAAAAGGCCCCATTGATGTTAGCGAAATCGCGGAATAAAGAGGAATCTATGAAGTAATATTATGTTAAAACGGACTCTAGTTAGATTTGTACACAGCGCCAGATTTACTGTTGTTACTATTTAGTCTAACACCTAACTTTCTCGAATAAAGTATAAAAAAGTCAAACTTTTTTACTTTTTCACTTTCTCGAAAAGTGTATCATGAATCATGACATATTGGTCTTGTCGTGTAACCTTCTGGCAACACTTCAAGACTAAGGTGCGGACCACAGAGTAAGTTGAAAGATATGATTGTCATTAAATTATGGTACAATTTTATTGTTAAGTCTTAAACTATGATCAATATTTAAACTATAAATGAAAGGTTGAACGAACTGCATTGTATAACAATTCGTCACGTGGAAAATATCCATATTCTCTTTTTATGTTAGGGTAACTGTAGAAATATAATGAATGTAAAGTGTTCACAGTTCACACCAAATAATTTGGCATTAAATAGTGTGAAGGTACACTTCTTTGAATGGTGATAAATTAGAGAAAAACAATCCTTCACTTAAAAATGGATGATATTATAAAATTTGATGATATTATATTATAAACACAACAATAAACAAAACAAACTCTGTCATCTATTTCCGTTATACCAGGGGCATTTCAGCTCGAAGTACGAATTTTTCTATGGAAATGTTAGTTTAACTCGTTTGTACCAGATGTCACTGGGTGCTATCTTTATCGCACTTGCATATTGAAGTGACAGGGATGCAGCGGTCGTGCCGTTAGTTCTTACTAAATACACAACGGCGCTACGGTCTATGAGGAGTATTTCACTGGTATCTCTATCTCAGTACATATATTGTACTTTGTGCGTTATACTCAGCTAGTGCGATCAGCGGCTAACGTCTACGGAGGATTCATACCGCTGTCGCCACAAGTGTACAGGACGCAGTTATGCGTTAAATTTATGATTTTTTTATCTCGTTTCACCGCATAACTGCATCATATATATTTTGTAAACATTCATTCGTAGTATTCGTATCCACGGTTCATACCACAACCACAGATATCAGAATAACGAAAGCTGCTGCAAGGGGCTTGCAATGGGCGGAGCGCGCCGCATTAATAACCTAAAGCTCGAAAACCCCGAAAGTAGCTGTCAGTCGCGGGCCGTCGCCGTCCGAGCATGTACGTGCGCGTCGTTTTGTGATCCGCTGCCGCGCGCCGCCAACTTGATCGCGACGAACCGCGCGTTACTGTTGTTGTTGATTTGTATGTCCGACAAAACCTGTTGGTTGATGATTTGAAATGTATTTTTTATTTATTTTAGACCCAGTAGTTACGGAGATGAAGGGGGAATGGTAATTTTTTGGCTATTTTCTTAAATAATTTCTTAAATTACAAAAATAATATTTGAGATGCACACAATGAGCTCTTTCATTTTAATTGTAACACTATATTTGTAGTTTGAAGGTACTTCCCCTACACGTAAAATGGGGATGCATTTTTTCTTCTTGCAAAACCCACCGAGTAGGGTATCGTTAGATGGTTCCTTAAAAAAATATGAGATTTATTATTTTTTGTGAAGTAACATGTACTTAAATAATATCGGTTCACTGTACTTAAGCGACATTGCCCGGCTAGTGTGATAGCTTATATCGTCACGTTTTATGTGACGTTTCAGTACATTTTGGCCATATAACGTGACGGTATAAGCTATCATACTAGCCGGGCTGGTGAGGTACAACATTTTTTGCATCATTGAAGTATTTTTGGCTTTTTGCTTTAGCTTTGGTATTTTTGGCTACACGTGCCGCGCGTGAATGAATACAACTACTAGGACGTCCACTGCTGGACATAGGCCTCCCCCAACTTCATGGGGGGTAAATGCCATAATCGCCACGCTTGGCATGCGGGTTGGCGATCGCAGTATCTCCACCGCACTCTAGGAATGCTGCTGCCCATTCCCCGGTGGTCTTGGTCGTAGTTTAAGGACATACCCGGGTCCATTTATTACCGGGGACATCTGTCAAATTTACTTTCAAGTTTCCTATTGGTTTCTTAATGGTTTTCTACGATTCGTTTCGTTTGTATTAGTTATTTATTTTCTTATTTGTTTCAGTAAAATTTCCAGTAAAGGATCTTTCTCGTTTACTAAATAAAATAAAATATTCATGTGTCATTATTTGACACCTCTGAGTTTGACATTGTCCCGGGACGTTTGACGTTTCTGACGTGCACATAGCCAATTCTCTGATCTGTGATTCGTACTTTTATCGTCAAGTATATTCTAACTTTATCTGTGGCAAATAACGTCACGTCACGTCACGTCACGTCACGTCACGTCACGTCACGGGGGCCCTCAGAGTATAGGATTTCTATATAGGGATTTCTATGTCGGCCTCTTTAGCCTAGTTAGTAGTCTCATTGCCTCCGAAGCTAGAGGTCCCGGGTTCGATTCCCGGTAAGGGCATTTGTTTCTGTGGTGAGCATAGACATTTGTTCCTGAGACTTGGATGTTTTCTATGTATTTAAGTATATATATATATCGTCGTCTAGTACCCATAACACAAGCCTTATTGAGCTTACTGTGGGACTAGTTCGATTTGTGTTATAAATAAATGTCCCCTAATATTTATTTATTATTATTATTTATTATAGAGATCCTATACGAGTTTCACCAAGGCGGACAGAAAAGCTCTTATGCAGCTAGATTGAGAACTAGTCTTAAACGTCTGGCGGCTTACAATAAACAAACTCTTTAATTTGGCCGGGTAATGGTTTATTTGCCTCAAACTATTTGACTTGACGTTTAGATGACATTGAGGCAAATAAAGAAAAGCGGAACTATGACAAAGATAACAAATGATATATCCCTCTCTGTCGCTCTTATTAAATTTAGTATATGATCTTTCTCGCTCTTAGCGGTATTATTATTTGACGTCTACTCAGGGTTAAGCCGGGTCCACAGCGCAATGTTTTAGTGCAGTGGACCGGCCTTCACATTGAGGCCACGCCTATTTTATGTTCGAAAAACATGTTTGATGTTTGCAAACACGAAAAACATGGCGCTGTGGAACCGGCTTTACTCTGAGCGGGGGCCACCAGTGAAACTCAAGATAATTTATATATCCTTTATTTATTTATATTTCCTTCCTGCAAGATATTTGATTAGCTATCATTTGATCATTAAGAGATTTGATTAAGAATTTTAGGCCTCTTAGTCATTATGGTATGAATACTAGAAGTACAATTGGGCAAAACTGTTACACCATGTGAATTTAGAACATTGTTTTGCACATCGCCCGGTACGGCTTAATTTGTATAATTTGTATTTCCTTTGAAACATTTCTATTATCTATCTATCTATATAAAAGAATTCCTCTTTTGTGGGGAAAAATGTGGTCGCAATGTATGGAGCAGTCTCCACTTTTGTCTGAGGTCACACGATTGTTCTTTGGCAGGTTTCTGAATTTCAGTATAAACAAGTTAAATATTTCCATAAATGAATTAATTCATCATCCCTAAATCAAGTTTCACCTAGTAGCTACGGGTAGTCAGAAACTTGGCACTGGTACCTCGGGAGCGGACTCTTTCTCCCCCTCTTTTCGGGGGGTAGTCACAGTCAGGGGTTGATTGTAGGTTACGGGCCTAGGAATAGCCCGAGAAAGATACGGTTTTTTTGGAAATAATTCAATAACTGGCCAATTTTTGTTATACGGTCCTATTATGTGATTTTAAGAACCTGTATTTTTAAAATTTCTGTATCTGAAGACCGGAAGTTGGAAAAAAAATGATGTGCCCGAAAACTGGTGAATTTTTGCAGCAAACAGGGTATCAGTATTTTTATGATGAGGACTTCTATGTTTATGTCTATTTTCTTACGACCAGAGGGCCTACTCCGAACTTCGAAAATCGAACTTCGTGTCGTGCCGTCCCTTTCACTCTCGTGTTATACACTATATGACGGAAAGGGACGGTACGATACGAAGTTCGATTTTCGAAGTTCGCGGTAGGCCCTCTGAATCGAACAATATGTGCAACGGGAAATGAGAAAAAAAAATCTAATAAAAATATCTAATAGGTAATAGTAGTCAATTTGACCTTCATAGTCTACAGAGTGCATTTGGCTGCCACATTAATTCCAAAAGTTATTACAGCTTTAGGTATTTTGGGTTGATTCAGTATAAAAAGTGTCAAGAAATATGATAAAGGCATATAAAAACCCTAACTGTAATGATACCTTATATGCCATTAGCGTAATGCATTTTTATGTTTTACGATATTAATAATTGATTGTATTATTAAGTTACCGTAACAAAAATAAGTTGATTTTCATATATTACAAAGAACATAAATAGAAGTAGTATATACAAAGAATATAAAGAAAATAATTCTTAGTGTTTTCGCTAGATTTTTACGTATTTTTTATAGATTTGTTTTTAATATTTTCTACCTTCGCGTTAATAAATATAGGTGTATTATTAAAGAATACTTAGTATAATTACTTAACCCAATTTTTGATGCGAAAAATTTGCTGATACCGATATATTGTTGTTTTTTCATACAGTGAAACCGTATAGCTCTCGGGCTAGAAGCTTGATCTGCTTAGTTTGTTTGAGCCAACAATCGTCTCAAGCAGCGACGCACGAGACAAAAGTGAAGATTGAAAAATATAGAAGTTAAGTAATTATCTAACATTCAATGTAATTCAGTCAGTTAAGAATTATTCGTAAAACAATAATCTTTATGGCAATCAAAATGTATAAGTGATATGTACTATCTCAAATAATAAAGTATGAATCTAAACTCCATATTGTTTCATTTATACGAGAAAACGTACGACTACCGGTTGTAGAAATCACTATTACTGATTTTTCTCACCACTATTACCGGTTTTTCGCAGCACTATACGACGCGGATGATAGGGCTGTAATCTGATTATGAATGCTTAGTATGGCAACATTTATTTTTTCTTATGTTGGTACACAGTGCATATGACGATCAAACAAAACGTTTAGGAAATAATTCGTATGGAGTTCCGTCTCACAGACTAGTAACTAACCCTACCCAACTTTGTACCCAACCAAACTCATTCCGATCCGCTGAATCCGCTCCGCTCCGTTCCGTTCACTGCTGTCGCTTCACGCCGTACAGTGTTCGGTTCGCCTGCGCTAGCCTAGCCTAGTCTCTGACTAATCGAGACGACTGCTCGATTCAGCGAGCAAAGTAAAGAAAGCTTGAGGCTGCGAGCCCAACCCAATGGTCGTTGAGAGCTCGCGCTTTGCGTTTGCGTAGCCCTGCAATAACGCAAACGCACCTTATTTCTTCACATTTATTTCAATATAAGCTCGTGTTTTTTTTTCATAAACAAATATTCTTTTGTGTTGAATCGTTTGATATAAAGTGTTCTAGTCAGTGTTATTATTTCATTTTAAATGCTTGCGGCGTAGAAGATTAAAATTTGCGTCGCCGGTGTTATACAAGCAGGAATATGAATGACAATGGATGCATTCACCTGAATAATTTTAAGGCTGCTAAAGGATCTAATCCTTATAAAATAGTGCATGCATTTTTTGTATCTTGCACCTCGTTAGAAGCCAGGAAATACAAGGTAAGCTTTTAAACGTTGTAAATCTCGCAAGTGCATTGGCACCTCTAGGAACACGCATTTTGTTTTCAAGACATTGACAAGGCTCAGAAAACAATACACTGTTCTGCATTTCTGAAACAGCGGTTTTAAGTCGTAGTCAGCTGTAAAAATACTTATCAGCTGTTTGGTAATCTTTGACCCCAAAACAGCTGATTATGTTAGACATTGTGTTGTGTTACACTCATTACGGCGCGATGCAGTGACTCATATTCGTAATGATATGAATAACTGTGTTATTAATGTAGTATTTCAATAACTCATTTGATATTATTACACTCTTCTATTAGAATAGGAACAGAACATGAAAGGTATTTTTTTTCAGGCTACATCATGTCTCTGTTTCACCTGTGGCCAGCCAGGCCCCCGCATGCATTCTTGTCTTCATTGCATATTTTTTGCCTGCTATGCTGGCCACATTCAAGACCACTCGAAAACCAAAAAGCACTTCCTTTATGTTGACCTGAGTTATGGAAATATATTCTGTGCCCAATGCCAGGATTATATTTATGACAGAGAGTTGGCTGAGATTGCTATGAATCATAGGCTGAAAGAAGCAAAGTAAGTAAAAAGTCCAGTTTTATTTGTTTGCTACCTATTATGTTTTGCTACTAAAATTAAAAAGTAAATTCTACAGACTAAAGAAAGTGTATGTGTGAATTAACATTAAATATAGCTGTTTATTAGTTGAGAGTAAATATTATTTTCTTCAGGTATAAGGACCTAATCACTTTAGATCATGATCTAAGTAGATAAATATGAGTATTATTACAATCAAAGCCTTTTTAACCTACCTTTAAAATAGGTTCCCAATTTGGTTGTATTTTTTGTTATCTTTCATTTTCAGATAACCTACATTAACCTTTATTATCAACAAAGAAGTTGTTAAAATTAGCACTTACCTATCTAATAGTTTTACAGAAATGTATCTTATCTATGGTTTCTCTTGAAGATTTTAGTTGAATCTCCAAGCTTTTAGATATAGGGTAGTGTTTAAAAATAAATAATAGATGCTCAGGTTTTCCTTTAAACTAAGTAATTTATACCAAAAATCCAATTTTGTACTTGCTATGCCACAATTTGTGGTTTCCGTGAGCTAATGCTTGGTTACCTACTGAAAATACCGAAATCGGCATATGCGTGCCTATCAAATTCGAGGAGAACAAGCAAACATGCAGACGAACTGAGTACCTCCTTCCTTCTATTGAAGTCGGTAAAAAAGATGGGACATGATCATGTGTAACTAAAGATGTGGTCAAAAATGCAACTCCAAAAGACTTTGTCTTCGTTTCAAATAGGGGTAAAATAGGGGTAATAATTACACCCATATACATATATATATATATATATATATTATATAATTATTTTTATTTGGCATTGTGTGAGAGAGAGAGAGGGCCTATTATATGATGTCATTAGCATTACATTCAACAGTTATGAGACTGCTAAATCTGTCAAGATTTACATCCACTTTAAAACTCAATTTACTACTCACTGGACTGCTTTGTACATGGTGCCTGCTTAAAACTGCGTTTGTGTAACACGGACACATGTACCATGTATCCGACACAACCAGGCTTGGGCAAAATACTTGATTCATTGTATTTGAAATACAAAATACTAACTACTTTGGTGGCAGGTATTTGAAATACAAAATACAGTATTCTGAATAATAACAACAAAATACAGTATTCAAAATACATTTTATAACTTCTTTGAAACTTATCTGAGGATACATTTAACAGGTTTATTTTTTAATTGAAGAAGGGGAATTCCTTTTATAAAAACTAAATGCTTAAAAAGCACATCGAAGTATTTGCCGGTTAGAAAATCCAGCCAAGTACGAGTCGGAACACTCCAAAATAAAAGAAAAAGAAATCAAAATAAAAGAGTAAAAGAAAAAATAAAAGAAGTATGCTTCATTTTTTTTTATTTGACCTCGGATCCATACTACAGAAATTTTCAGACCCTCTACTTTGGATAAAAGCTTGAAATGGCGGCCACTTTTTTCAGATCTCGTATTCTTACTAAGGGACCTCCTGGAACCTAAGATATTATTATTGATATTAGATTTAAACCACATCAAACCGTTAATAAGAAGTTTAAAATGGCGTCTTTTTTGCAAACTTGTGGCGCTAGAACAACTACCACTGCGACGCGACGCGAGTAGAGAAAAATCTATTATCCTCTTTCTAATAAGCAACAGTTCGAGTGAGCCAGGAATCTATGAGTCACGCTGGATGCGACTTGACAGCTAGTTGTGCGAGCCCACCTGACCTAGGATTCATATTCAGAAACCTCTTGAATCGCATTATTATCGTTTTCAATTAAATAGGCTCATAAAAAGACAATAAAGGTCATTTAAAAAAAATGAAATAAACAAGATTAATAAAAGTAATAATAACTCTCCTAAAAATATATGCAGACAGCTCTGACCCTTGAGCAGTGCTTATTTTTGAGAGATGTGTGATGCATACATACTGGTTGTAGTAGTCTATACTGTATGTAGTGCAAAAACTTGAACCCTTATTTTCCCCAAACTTACACATTAAATGGGACTAACGCCATTTTGCCTTTAGGTCAGAAATTAGGCCATTAATTGCCATATATATAGGCATCTTCTGGGTGAGCTCGCTTCATCGTCGGCCTCATCTTTGCCCCGGCTAGATGCTGGCCAAGAGCAAAGCCCATTTTTAATAAAAAAACCTGAAATTTGAAAACAAAGAAAGTTGAAATTTGGATATATATATCCAAATTTCTGCTTTCTTTGTTTTCAAATTTCAGCTTTCTTTGTTTTCAAATTTCAGGTTTTTTTATTAAAAATGGGCTTTGCTCTTGGCCAGCATCTAGCCGGGGCAAAGATGAGGCCGACGATGAAGCGAGCTCACCCAGAAGATGCCTATTCACTTGTGCCTTAAAAAGGTCCAAGCTATATGAACTCGGAAATACAGACGCCGGCAGAGAATTCCAAACCTTAGAAGTGCGCATTATAAAAGAACATGCAAAGCGCTCAATTCAAATCAAAAATCCAATCAAAATATGAAACAAAAATTTTTTTTATTTAAAAAATCAAAAAATGGTCAAATGGTTTTCGAGAAAACCACACATGTATATGTGTTCCGTTGGACCATTTTGGTACAATTGGCATGGAACACAAATGAGTGGATAAGTCATTGAACTTCCACTGTAACCACCGCCATCACATCACATTGTTCTGTGAGGTGGACGTAAACTTAAATACAACATCTATACCCCGTGTATCTGGTCTAGATCAAATTATCAGCAACAGAAAAAACCGCTTAACAAACTAAACAGCCTAAATGCTGAATTGATGTGGATTCACACTTAACGTTGAAACTTATACTCAGTGTTGTCACAGTGGCTGAACTTTATTTAAAAAAACCTTCATTAAACAATTTAATAAAATGTATTTTCGTGCAAATGTATTTCAGAACTTCAAGTATTTAAAATACTAAATACATGTAAGTGCGGTATTTTAAATACAAAATACTTTTCCAAGTAGTATTTGAATATATACGTAGGTATTTGTATTTTAAATACGTATTTCAAATACATGTAATTGAAATACTGCCCAACCCTGGACACAACAAGCCAAAGTTTCATCATCATCATATCAGCCTAAGGATGTCCACTGCTGGACATATACCTCCCCCAAAGAGTGCCACAAGTTTAATCTTCATCAATCTCTAGTTTATAGTAAAGTTCAAAGTAAAAATGCATGATTTTAACATTCTGTTCCACTAGAGGGCACTAGGCGGCACAACAAAAGATATTTTAAATCTTTTTTGTTGGTCCACTGACAAAAATGAACCATCTAATAGAATTTATGTTCAATGTTTGTTATTTTGAGATAAGTAACAAAAAATACAAATACTCTGCAATAAACCTAATTGAAGTGCAAAAACAGTACAAAACATGGCAAAATAAGCTGAGGTAAATAATGCGTTCTCAACCCTTGGGAGACCAATGTCAAAAATGCAATGTGATAAATTTGCTACTTAAATCATGACCTTGAAGATTAAAACGCAAGATTCTAACGTTCTGGACGGATACGGAACAAGGCATACGAAGGGTTAACAGCTAAAACTCTAAACTAAAAACCTGCTAATATCTCGCCAATGGTTGACTTAAATGGAAAAGTTTTTTAGAAACCTCTATATCATTTTTGAAGGCCTATTCATAGATACCTCACACGCCTATGTTTATTTGAAAAAAACACATCATATTTCTATAACGGTTTATAGCATACACCTTCCTACCAAATTTCATAATTGTAGTGCTCATAGTCTCCGAGTAAATCGGCTGTGACATACGGACGGACGGACAGACATGACGAATCTATGAGGGTTCCGTTTTCGCCATTTTGGCTACGGAACCCTAAAAAGTGATCTCTTTTAGACTCAGAACATGAAGTTCTTTTCTATGATCTCAGCTTCTACATATACAAATCCGGGTAATGGTGAAAAACCAAACATTCTAAGCTGATATTTCTTTCAAGGTCATTGGGAATTGGCGCGCCGTTCATGCCCTGGCTGCCGAACGTGAACGAAGCTACCGCGCTGCGTCGCCTCAGGAAGCGCCGCCTTATCAGCTCAACCACCACCATTGGCCTTCGTGGACTTCAAAACTTGGGCTCTACTTGCTTTATGAACTGTATTGTTCAGGTATGTGATGAGGTCGCTAGGAATGGTGTGCTTTTCGTGCCTTAGCTGCCTAACGCCAATGAAGCTACGGCGTTGCGTCGCTTCAAGAAGTGCCGCCTCAGCAGTCCCTTCATCAACATAGGGCTTCGGGGACTTAAGAACCTGGATTCCACTTGCTTCATGAACTGGATTGTTCAGGTATGTGATGAGGTCACTAGGAATGGCGTGCTTTTCGTGCCTTAGCTGCCTAACGCCAACGAAGCTACGGCCTGCGTCGCTTCAAGAAGTGCCGCCTCAGCAGTCCCTTCACCAACATAGGGCTTCGGGGACTTAAGAACCTGGGATCCACTTGCTTCATGAACAATGAATGAATGATTCATTAGGAATGGCGTACTTTTCGTGCCTTAGCTGCCTAACGCCAATGAAGCTACGGCGCTGCGTCGCTTCGAAGAAGTGCCACCTCAGCAGTTCCTCCACCATTAGATATGTATTGTTCAGGTATGTGATGAGGTCAATAGGAATGGCGTGCTTTTCGTGCCTTAGCTGCCTAACATCAATGAAGCTACGGCGCTGCGTCGCTTCAAGAAGTGCCGCCTCAGCAGTCCCTTCACCAACATAGGGCTTCGGGGACTAAAGAACCTGGGTTCCACTTGCTTCATGAACTAAATTGTTCAGGTATGTGATGAGGTCACTAGAAATGGCGTGCTTTTCGTGCCTTAGCTGCTTTACGTCAATGAAGCTACGGCGCTGCGTCGCTTCGAAGAAGTGCCACCTCAACAGTCCCTCCACCACCATAGGACTTTGGGGACTACATAACCTGGGCTCTACCTCTACCTGCTTCATGAACTGCATTGTTCAAGTATGTAGTGAAGTCATTAGGAATGGCGCGCTTTTCGTACCTTTAGCTGCGTGGCACGACCGAAACTACTGCGATCTTCCTATTCTACTATTGGCATATCACATTAATCACATAGCTTATGGATAAATATTGGTAATACACGGACAGGAGGTTATTTGTGGAAATAGGCCAGGCCGAAGATCCTAACTTCGGATAGGTGAGTTGACTCTTGTTATTTACACTCATCCTATTTTAACTCTGACCAAGAGTTCTCATGACCAACATCCTCTCGGGTGATAACTTGTAAGATGCTTAAGAGAGTTATATTATGAAATATAAAAGTCCCGTGGACGTCAGCTGGGGCTCCGTTGGTGGATTTGGCAGTTTAAAATTCAAATACGCATTTACTGTAATTTCCTCTCGATTAATAATATTATCAAATGAGCGTGAAATGAGGTGGCAAATGCGTCAGCTGATCACAAATGTGTTTATTGATGCCTGCAGCTCTAGGAGGGTAATGAAGCAAACCACATATTTGTTATGAAATTTTGTTCAGTTTAAGTATTTACAGCTCATAGCGAATCAATGCAGCAGTATCTCATAGCAAATACGCTATTAGACTTCAATGACCTCCTAGAGCTGCAGGCATCACATCAATAACCACATTTGTGACCAGCATGCATCCTCCACCACCTTATTATCAGCGTATAGTCAGCTGACATTTGTTTTCCTTCGAGATATTGGGTTAGCTATCATCTGATAATAATATCAATCGAGAGGAAAAAAAACTCGATATTTTATTTACGTGTTTGAGAGGTTCATATAAGAGAACCCACCAACGAAGCGCCACAACGCATCATATCATAATACAACTCTCTTAAGCAACAGAAATCGCCCAAGAGGAAATGACTGAAGATATTTGCTCCTGGCCCGTAGATTAGATGTAATGATATTATGAGAGCTGACGATGACTACTAGACTTAAATAGAACTTGCTAAAAATTTTTTTGGGGGTTCGTCCCGAATAAACCACAAACCCATTGCAGAAAACCGTATTCAAATCGGTCAAGCCGTTTTGGAGATATTGAGGTGCACACACAAACAAACAAACAAACAAGCAACCTCTCACCCTAAACGCACATACCTTCTCCGTTCCGTCGTGGGTAATAAGATAAATTGCCATTTAGTCAGGATTTCAATAACAGCATTTTAAATAAAATATAAACTCTTTGTTAATACCCAGCGAATGAAAAAAACATAGAAGCACAACTAGCGTCGCAAAATGACACCATCAAACTTGTGTCCACTAAGGCGGGGCGTCAAAGTTGTGTCCAACGGCTGTCTAGTTTGAATATGGCGGCCCAACGTAACAGTTGTATTAAATAAAATCTCAAAAATAAAAAATATGCCTTATTGTGCAGTGAAGTGGTGGGTTAATCACTCTAGAAGACATTAAAAAAAAGATGGTATCACTGTTCATATGTAAGTAAAGCGGTAAACATATTTGTTTAATTTTTTAGTCGGAACCGATTTTGTATAGGGATGGTGTTATGCCACCTTACATCATCAAAATAATGTTAATAGCTGAATGAAAAGGTACCTAAGATACCTATTAAACATTTTAACTTGTTCAGATACATGCTTTCATGCACATAACTAATTTGTGAAATGTTTGAAAAAACTAATTCCATAATAAATAAATATTAGGGGACATTTAGTACAATTACAATTAGACTATTGATTCTAATTAGACTATATAACTATATGAGGGAAGCGAGAAATAAATATATTTTTAACAAAAACTAAAACCGAAATAAAAATAATAGAATAAGTGTGTAACTACGCTATACATACAATATATACAATTATAATCAACTTCTCAAAGAGTGGATTTAAAAACCCCAAACTCAGTATGATTGTGTTAACTTATTACAGAGTTCCTATGACCACTTTCCGGTTCTATCATCAGATCAGCTCGATAATAATATTATCATAATATTTTTTGTCACTGAATTTACATATATGCAGTAAGCTCGGTCCTCCATACAAACGTAGTTTAGCTCTCATTTTAAAATGCCATTCTAGAATAACATGAAACTTTGTATACACAATGGAATCCGGAATATCTAGGTCGGAAATTGGTTTCTGTTGCTTGAAATTATAATGGAGAAAAAATACAGTGATTATTAAGGTTTTCATAAAAGACGTAAAAAACTCAAAAACTAGCTGTATTTTTTCCAATAACAATTTCTTGCAACAGGAACTAATTTCCGACCTAGATATGGCGGCTCCCATTGTGTATACAACGTTTCATGTTATTTCAGCAAGGGGTTTAAAATGAGAACAAAACTACGTTTTTATGGAGAATCGAGTTCATCCGAGCGTACTAACGTCAAATATTAGATCAATCGGAAATCGAGAAGTGGGTCTAATTTAGCTTCTAAGATTTGACCCACACAAACAAAAAATACATAAGTTACTGACACGGCACGTTAAATAAAAGCTTGTAAAACGTACGTATGTTAAATGTTTGCGTTGTCTGAATATACTGTAAAAGTTTCGATTACGAGTGGTTGCTGTTCTCTATGTCTAACAGTGTTTAGCAAGCTATAAATTATGTACATGGTCGTCCAATATGCATAGTATAAGTCTGGTATAGCTTAATTAGCGACTTGTTAGATTTTCGTAAGGTTATCCTATGATATTTAAAAATAAAATAAAGCTTATATTCAAATTTAAATAATACGGCGGTTTTGCGTATGAAGATGACTTTTTGTTGCATGCAACCATCCACCCGCTAAGCGTTGTCGTTGTCGCCGCCCTTTTGACACATAAAACGTCAGCGCTAGGATACCAAACACAGCCAGTCATTTTGAAATTTACCAATCATGTTTATTTGTTTTGGGTAATAGAAAATCGGCTGACATTTTTGGCAATTCTTATTGGTACAACACCGCGAGTGCGTATTACGAATAAATGCCCCGTTTCAAAGTGAACTTTTGTAGGAAGCTCGCGTTCTATGCTTTTTTCGTTCACTGTTAATACCTACATATAATGACATATGGCCTATAACGTCTAAGTACATGCGTTACCTAATCGCTACAAAAAAGAATTATACCATTGTATAGAAAGTACCTGTGTGGTGCCATGTTAGAACAGCACCACCCCCTTTCTTCCCTTTATGGGAACCAGGTTGAAGTGTGTTGTGGGAGATGGGCTAGTAACATGTCTCTGCAATATCACATATTCACCATCTATAAACCTGCAATTGCTAAAAGTGACACTGAAAATTAATTTACATGTGCTCAGCCTACCCCTTTTGGGAATATAGGCGTGAGTTTATATATGTATATAAAGTACTGATCATAGTAAAATATACGGCACGCTCATTTGTTTTTTACATAGAGAACTTGTATGGCCCTGGCGACGTTGTAACAAAAGCGATCCATCGCGGGTAAAATAGCAGGCAAATTACATCTTGTTATGTAAAAGAAGCCACCTATCAATTACAGGAAACATTCATATTGTAAACAAGCTCATATTTTAGAGGAAAACTGTACCTATCTTGTTAATTGTTATTTATATTTATAACATAAGTTACACGTCTGTTAAATATTGGTTTCCAGGCTCTGATCCACACGCCGTTGCTTCGCGACTATTTTCTTGGTGAGAAACACAAGTGCAAGTCACAGGGTTCCGGAAAATGTTTGGTGTGTGAAGTGTCGAAATTGTTTCAGGTAAACATAGTTTTACTAAATCTCTCTTTCTATTTCTATCTATTTAATCTTTTTTTGTTATCTTTTAACTGGCTCCGCCCGCGTTTTACAAACAACAAAAAATAAAATGTCCATATAGTCCATCCTTAAGGTCCATTTTACACAAATACCTAATGGTAAAAGAGTTTTGTAAAACGATATGTTCGCAGATTAGATACCAAAGTCAAAAAAACCTGGAAAAAAATACATCGTAGAATTTCGATTTTTTTAAGTCGCATATAACTCAACCATGGTTGCGGGCGGCCCAATGACCGGTCATTGTGGCGGTCTCTGGGGGAGGCCTATGTCCAGCAGTGGACTTCGATCGGCTGACGATGGTGATGATGATGATATTTTTTATGATATGTGTAAATTTGTAATTTATTGCGATATTTTGATGGTTTGCTATCCATATAGTAACACCATGCAATACATTTTAATATGTGGCAAGACTGGCAAGTACCCAATTGACAAAATTTCATTTTTAAGTGTATTTTCCGATGTAATCAAATAGAGGACAAAAAATTAGGTAAAACCACATTTTTTAATTCTCGAAAATATCCTACTTTGATATAAATTAAATCAATTTCAAAAGTTCCTCATTCTAAAAGAGAGCAAGTGCCAAGTAAGTCGTTTCAGCGTAACAAATCATACAGAAGCAATGTTACTAAGATAGCCGTGACTGTCAAATTCAGCCTTATGACGTCATTACGACGATGGTAGGTTTTCTTCACATTTTCGCGAATATTAAGAAAACTATTCGTTTTAAAAATATAAAAAATATATGTTGGGATTTCTTGTTAACAAATTAGCGAAATGAGGGAAGATTCATACTTCTTGAAAATTTGGAATGTTGTCAATTGAGTGTGAACGGGTTTATTGCAGGAGTTCTACTCGGGTGCCAAGACCCCGCTGACGCTGCACCGGCTGCTGCACCTGATCTGGACGCACGCGCGCCACCTCGCCGGCTACGAGCAGCAAGATGCGCACGAGTTCTTCATCGCCACACTCGACGTGCTGCACAGGTCGGGTCACACTTACACTGCACCTTTAGCCCAGGATTTCTTAAACTGTCATACACGGCTTCGTGTAATGAACGCCAGGGGTCCATGAGAAAACTATGTGCCTATCAAATTGCATTCATATAAAAAATTGTATTTATACAGTCATATGTGTTTGTATTTGTTTTTTTTTGGAATGGGTACAGTACCTGCCAATAATATATTAAGTAAACATGTATATAGTAATATATATTGTTAGGTTTATAAAGTGTAAATATTACCCAGAGCTTTACCAAAAAATAGAATGCATATTTCAATAAAATAATGTGAATGCACAGTTATACTCATTATATACTTAAAACCTGCACAACATAACAAAGTGCAGTCAGTCTTTATGAACCTATTATAAATTTTATATATTTATTAAAGTGTAACAACATTAATACTTTGTAGCAAAACCTTTTGATTCAATAACTGCTTTAAAGCGTCTAGGCATAGAGTCCACAAGAGCGTCAATAGTTAATTGAGGGATTTTATGCCATTCCTCCTGTAGCTGAGAGAACTTTTGGCTCGCATTAGTGGCTCTTTTACCTTTCAAACGTCTTTCTAGTTCATCCCATAGCGGCTCTATTATTAAGTCAGGGGATTGACTTGGCCAGTCCATTAGAGTAACGCGTCGCCGCTTGAACCATTCTGTGACACGTTTTGCACGATGCTTTGGATCGTTGTCCTGCTGAAACACAAACCCGCGGCCCAGAAATCGTCGTGCATATGGTAACATCACATTGTACAGAATATCTAAGTACACATTCTGGTCCATAATGCCATCAATTTTATGAAGGGGGCCCATGCCTTTAGCGGAAAAGGCACCGCACACCATTACAGAGCCTCCTCCGTGTTTTACCGTGGGAAGCTGGTACTCGGGCTTATATCGGGTACCAGTAGGGCGACGTCCCCACTTTACACCGTGTGATACTTACTGGCCGGGTCATAACGCTGGATGAGCTTGTGATTACGATGAATAATTAGTACCTTTCATGTACTATTTTGTACCTGGTTGGAAATTAATTGTACCTCTATAGTTTGCCAGTTATAGGTCATTGAAGGTGGCCCGGCTGGGAAGTATACTTTCCAGCCGGATAGCTCCCGGATCCGATGATATCCGCAATTTCAAGATACGGTTTGTATATGAAAAATATGTACCTATTATGTACCCGAGAATAAACACTTTTTTTTTAAAAAAAGACCGTACAAACCCTTTTTACGGCACATCAAACATTTTAACGTTGCAGCGCCTGGTGAAATAAAATAGCAATGTTGCAAAATACGTTTAGCACACCTATATGGTCGGTAATGGAGGACTTAGATCTAAGTTAGGGAAACAATTCTTTTGTGACGTACACGCTGGACTTTTATGACCATAATGAAATTAAAACAATTGTTAAAAACAGTACATTTTTTTACTATACGACACGGTTTTTTTTACGGTGGCAGTTCCATAAACTCGCACGAAGCGTTTCGCTTCCTCCTTTATTGTGAGAACAGCCAAGCTGTGGAACTCCTTGCCGGAATCCTTGTTCCCTGAAAACTACAACCTTACGGTCTTCAAGACGAGAGTGAACCGGTTTTTACTAGGTAAGCGCGCTCCATCCTAGACCACAATATCGCTTACCATCAGGTGATTTGTGGTCAAGCGCAAACCTATCCAGAGTAAAAAAAAAAAAAAAAAAATTCTTTTAATGTGGGCTGTACCATGACACTAATCAACATTAAATTAGAGTAAAAATATATAAACATTATTCATTTGTTTTTCTGTAATTGCTGAACAAAAAAAAATCCGAATTGAATAAATAAGAAGATGGCGGGTATAAGAGTTGGTTTTGTAATTATTTGGAGCGGTGTTGAAAAAGTCCTGATGCACTAATGAAGAATATTGTGATTGAAAATAAAACCTTGGTTTATCATTATGATTTAAAGGATAAGCAAGTTATCTGTGCCTTGGTTTTTTTTTATCTCCAGCTCTGTCACCAATATTAGGGAGTATTTTTCGACTTCTTCCTGGACTATTGAGGCCTACCAATAAAAACTGTGAAATTGGCTTTCACTAATTGAGCTTAAATATTGTTGGAGAGTTGTATAACATTATTCTATCAGAGTTGTGTTAAATATTATAAATAAGCTGAAGAAAAAAAAAACACGAATTTTCGGGAGAAATTGTACTTCAGAGCCTTCTAATTGACAAAGGTGCTGCTCTTCGAGTAAAGATCAGAACTGATAACCGTTCCTATTGTTATTTAGCCCTAACTTCCGACTACTACTTCTCATTCACTTATGTTCAAAACCAACTACATGAAAATTAAGAGCTGGTGATGACTTAGTGAAGGTATAAAATTTGACCTCAAAAAGTAAAATTATATTTATTGGGGTAAAATAAAACAATTGAATGACGTTAATAAGTATTTGAAAATATAGAAAGTGTGCATATTGTGTTAAAAATATGACGATTTACATATCTCCCATATTTAATACTGATTATCAAAACTTATGGATCACCCCTCGTATTAAGTCTATTACTTTGTCAGGTTTGCCAGTTCGTATTTAACACAACATACACATAGGTTTTTTCAAGTTAAATGTTTCGATAAGTTTATAAGAGCATGTACTTTATTCACTTCATATTATAATATAAACTCCCCCAACGCGTCTGTCTGTCTAATCACACATACTCCATACTCGTAATTCTGCCCTCGCAATGAAGAATGCAGTATGGCTGGCAGTATGTAGTTCGAAAAGCACTGTTTCGAGAAAAATGCCATTAAAGGTTTTTTTGAAACGCACAGAACGTGGCGCAGCGTCGTTGCGTGGCGAAGGCGGTTTTTTGGTGAAGCGAACGCGGTCCGGGGGACGTCCTACCAAAAAATCCGCTCTGTATTCGTTAGCACGGTAGTGCGGAGGCGGCGTGTATGACATATGAAGCAGTAATGACAGTCGATAGTTTCGGAAAGATCAAAAATGCGAAACCGCCTCCGCGCCGCTCTGCGCCGCGCCCGCTCTGTTGGTTTCGAACATTAATGTACGTAGGTATTATATGAAGAAGTAGAATGGCCCACCAATAAATACAAATTAGCTATTTGAACGTGCCTAGATCTAAGTACGTATCGAAATACTGAGATTCTACCGAGACACTGTCGTAAATACGACCCGCCCGAGCTTCGCACGAATTACAGGTATTATGATGAATGTGCGAAATAAACATTAATTGTGCACAAAAACCGTCCGGAAGACTCTAGATACACGTTACTGAAAATTTAGTGGAGGTTATCTGTGCTGAAAATGCTAATTAGTGTCAAGAAAGGTATTCAAAAAACCTTTAATCACATTTTACTCGAAACAGCGCTTTTGGAACTACATACTGCATTCTTGATTGCGAGGGCAGAATTACGAGTATGAATTACGTGTAATTAGACAGACAGACATACGCGGTGGGGGAGTTTATATTATAATATGAAGTGATTAAGGTACATGCACTTAAAATATATAAACTTACCGAAACATTTTTAACTTGAAAAAACCCATGTGTATGTTGTGTTAAATACGAACTGGCAAGTCGGACAGAGTAATAGACTTAAAGTTAAAAAAAATATACCGTTTTTCACAATTGTTTTAATTTCATTATGGTCATCAAAGTCCAACGTTTACGTCACAAGAGTTTTCTCCCTAACTTAGATCTAAGTCCTCCATTACCGACCATATAGGTGTGCTAAACGTATTTTGCAACATTGCTATTTTATTTCACCAGGCGCTGCAACGTTAAAATGTTTGATGTGCCGTAAAAAGGGTTTGTACGTTCCTTTTTTTAAAAAAAAAAGTGTTTATTCTCGGGTACATAATAGGTACATATTTTTCATATACAAACCGTATCTTGAAATTGCGGATATCATCGGATCCGGGAGCTATCCGGCTGGAAAGTATACTTCCCAGCCGGGCCACCTTCAATGACCTATAACTGGCAAACTATAGAGGTACAATTAATTTCCAACCAGGTACAAAATAGTACATAAAAGGTACTAATTATTCATCGTAATCACAAGCTCATCCAGCGTTATGACCCGGCCAGTAAGTATCACACCTTTACACCATCGCTTCCAAATAAAAAAAAAAAATAAAATAAATATTGTGGGACAATCTTACACAAATCGACCTAGTCCCAAACTAAGCAAAGCTTGTACTATGGGTACTAGACGACGATATACATACTTATATAGATAAATACATACTTAAATACATAGGAAACATCCAAGACCCAAGAACAAATATCCGTGAAAAATGCACAAATAAATGCCCTGGCCGGGATTCGAACCCGGGACCTCTAGCTTCGGAGGCAGAGTCACTACCAACTAGGCTAAACAGGTCGTCAAATAAAAGAAACTTGCTCTCATCGCTCCAGAGTATATCAGACCATTGTCGCGGTGTCCAGTGTTCGCGTGCTTTACACCAAGCTACTCTTATCTTTCGGTTCTTCTTAGATATAAGCGGTTTCTTTACAGGGCGTCTTCCGTTTAATCCGGCGTTCTGCAAACGACGTCGGACAGTCCGTAAAGATGGAGTACGCTGTCCTGGGGTTGATATTTCTTGGACTAAAGACTGTGTACGATAAAATCTGGCCATTAGTAAACATATGAAACTTTTTTTATTGCGAACTATTATGATTGTGCGTTTGTTTGTCGTTGCCATAGGAACTATTCTAATTATTCCAACTAGTATTTGTAGTTATTGTTCCATAATTATCAAGATGTCCACCAAAGAAGAAGTTATACGTAACAAAATCGTTTCCGAGCACATTCTGAATCCGCATTTGTCACATCGCAAGCTCGCAAAAAAATTTAACGCGGCTAAATCGACCGTATCTAGCGTGTTAAAACGCTTTGAGGAACGTCTGACGACTGAACGGAAGCCAGGCAGCGGGAAAAATAGGTGCCTCGATAGGACAAGTAAGGATAAAAAGGTCGTGGAGGCGTTTAAGAAGAATCCAAACCTGTCTGTTCGTGGTGTCGCTAAAAAAGTAAAGATGTCGGCATCCTATGTCCAAAAAGCAAAAACTAGGGCTGGCTTAAAGACTTTCAAAGTACAAATAGCACCAAACCGTCGGGAAAAATAAAACGAGTCAGCAAAAACTAGAGCTCGCAAATTATATGAACAAATTAGGACGAAACACAGTTGCATCATAATGGACGACGAAACCTATGTTGTGGCTGACTACAAACAGTTGCCCGGCCAGGAGTTCTATACGACATCGGATAAAGCATGTGTTCCCGAGAAATATAAGAAAAAAAAGAAGTGTAAATTCCCTAAAAAATTTTTAGCTTGGCAAGCATTGTGCACGTGTGGTCGAAAAAGTCAAAGTTTCATTACTACCGGGACTGTAAACCAAGATATTTATGTCAAAGAGTGTCTTCAAAAACGGCTATTACCATTTATACGGAGCCATACTGAGCCTGTAGCATTTTGGCCAGATCTTGCCTCTTGTCACTATGCCAGAACAGCAATGGCATGGTATGAAGACAATAGGGTGGTGGTAGTGCCAAAATTGATGAACCCACCAAACTGCCCCGAACTTCGTCCAATCGAAACATATTGGGCTCTCGTGAAGCGAAAGCTAAAAAATACGAACAAGGAAGCAAAAGACATCGCTGATTTCAAGAAACAGTGGCGTTTGGCTGCCAAATCCATCTCGCAGACTACTGTACATAAACTTATGAAAGGTGTAAAAAGTAAAGTCAGAAAATTCTGTAGGAAACCAATAGAAACTTAAAATATGTAGTGTATATATCTTATATTAAAATAAAAAATATATTTAAAAAAAAACGGTTTTTTTTCATAGATATATAAATAGTTTAATGTGGCCAGATTTTATCGTACACAGTCTTTATATCCCTCGCCTTTAACCGAGGATTCTCGCGTGAGACTCGCAAAATTTTACGGTCGGTCACATGTGTAGTACAACGTGGTCTGCCATGTGTTTTATTGCCAATGGAACTTCTTGGTGCCTTTAATCGCTTCAGCAACTAAGTAATCGTGGTTCCTGATACACTAAACTGCTGCGAAAGCTGTTTGTGGGTACGCCCGTGCTTGTAGCCGGCAAAGATAGCTTGTTGTAGACAGGGATTCAAATTTTTCGACCCACGAGTCTTCGTCATCTTCACCTCGTTAACCACCTATCGTTTTTAAGCTATTTTAGGTAATAATTTCACATTTACATACAACTGTAGGAAAACTGTCCTTTAGTGTTTTTGCGGAAAATAATGATTAAATAAAAACCTTTATATGTGGCCAGGTTTTCTTATCGCTCGTCCAAAGAGTCTAAATACTACCTATTGCATGATGAGGTAAGGTAAAAACATTAAGGAATATATAAAAAAAAGTTTCGCCCTAAATACCTAAAGGTTATTGGCCGGTACTGTACGTGGGCTCTTTGAAATTTCATAAGGGGTCCATGGCTACACAATATTTAAGAAAGTTTGCGTTAGCTCTTAATTCGCAATGTAATTTACAAAATACGGTATTTTCCTGATAGCCAAATCAGCAACTTTTTACGAAACATCAAAAACGCTCGGTAAGTATGTAGTTTGTAGGGAAATATGCCTAATGACGTCACAATTTTCTATGGTCAAACTGCGTCCTTTTTTCATGTGTATGTATTTAAAATTTCTTTTAAATTGCATAAATAAGTTGAAGTTTGTTTTTTTTTTCGAGGACTTTTGTATGATTTGTTTTATTTGTAACGTATAAAATAACTTTTTAGTATTGTAAAATTTGTAAAATACTCTATTTTCAATGCTCTTTCCAATTTGTTTTGCTCAACTAGTCGCCAACATAGCTATATCTTTTTTTAGTGTGCGATATATGAAGGACTAGAGCAACACCCCGCAGTCTATGTATGTAATACTAAAATGGTGACAAATAAGCGTATGCTGCATGGTGGTAAGCGAAAACCAACAGGAACAGTAATTAAGTACACCATATAAAAAGTTGACGTGTTAGGTTAGAGTTATGTTTATCAAAGCCTAATTCAATTTAGTCTTTTTTCCCCTATTTTTGAGAAAAGCCACCACCACCACCATATGCCTCCCCCAATTTCATGGGGGGTAAATATGCTTTTGAGAAAAGCACTATATTGTTATTAGCCACGGCTGGAATATCAATTACAGGCTTCGTATTTAATTAAGCGCGCTGCCAAGGTCGTCCGTTTAAATCTAATACTCAGCAGTCAGCCTGCAATTGCCTCCTTTTATGACTCGACAATAATGTACTATTCGTTACGGTCATGCATGCTGAGGTCATGCATGCTGCGGCACGTCAATTATTGGCATATATTAGCAACAGGGCCTAAATTGATTTGTTTACATCTTTGGCTATTGTCACTATTGGTCGTTCACCTTATGAAACTACATTTTACTATTATATGATATGATATGTTCAAATATATTCCTGTTTTTTATGACTAGAAAATATTTAAATAAATATCTCTAAGTATTCCCAATTTTGATCAGATACCCATGAGACAGTACTTTTATTTTTTATGTAACCTATTCCCTGGGTATAGAGTTGTTTAAGTTGAAACCATAAAAAATATGTGGGAAAGCCAGATATTAAAGGAATCTTACTAATACCTTGTGTTCTGTTAAATGAATACCAATTTCAGGAAAAAAAGGGTTTCTTAAACTGCAGTCGTGAATGATTTGAAACGAAAAGACAAGGAGTAAGCTTTATTTCCGTCGATTTCGTTCAGGTGGGCGAAAAGTTACACTAAAAATGCACACATGTTTTTTGCGTTCGGAGCAAACGTTAGTACGTGTGCTCGAACTGCTCCAGAAATTTGCGCAGAGCTCGACGCAAAAATCAACGAGTAGCAGATTCGAAATTGCACCGGCGTCTGTATATTTTTATAGACAAATTATTTAACGAATCATGATGCCAACTCTGAATGGTGGAGGATCTGTTATCTATAGCCTGGGAGTATTTTATAAAGTTAAATCATCTTGGGCAAAGAAGATATATACAAACGTAAAAAGAAGCGACACCGAAGCATGTGTGCTGTAAACCCGTCTCGCGGCTATGTGTGCGTGACTGGTCGTGAACGGGGGTGCGCGAGGGGCGCGCGGTGTGTGGCCAGCTAGCCGCGGCAAGATGAATCGCAGGGGCGCCACTCGCTTCAACATTCGCTCGCGCGTGACGTGCGCTCACGCAACAGAGATCGATCAGCCGGTAGCGGGCGTGACACTTGTTTTACTTGAAATTCGTTAGAATTTATCATTTGTAATTCAATGTTATCAAATAACTATGGCTGGAGCTTTTTATTGCTGTGTCTACGGTTGTGGCAGTAATATCAAAAGCCACAAAGGAAAAAGTTACTTTAGGCTACCAAGCGATCCAGAAAACTAAGTTATACAATTTAATATGTTATGTCCTGCCCTACATTTAGAATTTAGACTTCACCTAAAATCCGTTTTTTAATTCGAAATACTTGATATGGGTAGTGGACCCGGGTATGTCCTAAAACTACGACCAAGACCACCGGGGAATGGGTAGCAGCATTCCTTGAGTGCCGTGGAGATACTGCGATCGCCAACCCGCATGCCAAGCGTGGCGATTATGGCATTTACCCCTCATGAAATTGGGGGAGGCCTATGTCCAGCAGTGGACGTCCTAGGGCTGATATGGTGGATATGGGTAGTATGATATGAATAGGTTGGTATGGGTATGGATGCATTTTGACTTGAAATACATTAAGATGTACCTACATCTTCGGAATATATTAAATAAATGAAATTCCGAAATAGATGAAATGTCAATCGAGTCTTTTAAATTATACTTAACGGGGGTGTCGCGGTCGCAGTGAATGACGTCATGTCATGTCACATATTTTCTATGGACTGAGATTTTTAAAAATAATATTATTTATTATTGTTATTATTTTAGCATACAATTATATTCATGTGAAGCTTAGATTTACACAAGACAATTAAGTGCCCATATTATGAGAAGTTTGTAGGTACTTATTTTACGAGCTTCTAGTATGTTTTCTCCTGACCCAGAGCATGTCTGTCTGTAATCAAAACTTACAGAGACTAGCTTCCCGGTGTTTGATTGATGAATATCATAATCATTGAATAATAGTACATTACTGCAGAGGCCGTGAAGTAATCCCTGTTCCGGCCGAGGATTGTATAGTACTTTTCTCAAACATGTAAAAAAAAAAACAGTAAAAAAACTACGATGTAAAAAAAATCTAAAAAATACAAAACGTCTAAAAATAGCTAAGCATCACGAAAAATAACGGAAATTAAATAAAAACACGTAAAATGGTACAAAAAAAATCCAAAAAATAAAAATATCAAAATAATTAAACATTAAAAGCATAAGGCAACATCGTGTCGGTGGTTCGAATCATTTCTAACGCGCCGAAAGCAATATGTCGAACTACAAACAGACCAAGGCGAGTTGTTGAAGTCGGACACGAAGGTAATCAGCCGCGGAACACCGCAGGGGTCAATTTTAAGCCCAATACTCTTCATTTTGTACACCGCAGATCTACTGTACAAACTGAAGTTCTGTAGGGCGCACTTGTATGCAGACGACACCCAGATATACCACTCCTTCGAGCCAAAACACCTTGAGATAGCAATTACTAAAATCAATGAAGATCTAAGTATTATAGCAGACTGGTCCGTCAAGAACAATCTAATTTTAAACCCTACAAAATCACAGTTTATATTAATGGGTAATAAATGGCAGCGTACGACGATCAAGGAAAAAAACCCCACAATCAAAATAGGAACCGAGCCCATTACACACGTCGAAAACGCTAAAAACCTGGGTTTAATCATGGATGGTGAGATGAGGTACGTAGAGCATGTGAGCCTTAAAATTAGAAACGCCTTCTATCGTCTTAAAGTACTGTACAGGATCCGCAAATATCTTTCAGTAAAAGTTAGGGAAATACTTGTAGAATCCCTAATACTCTCACAATTCAACTATGCGGATATAGTGTATGGACCGAGGCTCTTATCTAAAACGAAGAAGTCGATTCAAAGAGTGCAAAACGCATGTGTACGCTTTTGCTATGAAGTCCCTAAACGAGCACATATTACTCCTTACCTTAATAATAGGAAACTATTAAATATGGACAATCGTCGAAGGTTACACTTAGCGTATACAGTACGGAAGGTTTTGGAGTCTCAGACACCATTCTACTTATACGAGAAACTAAAGTGGGTTAAGGACACGCGTTTTAGGTCTCTAAGAGAAAGCACGAAACTTGCAACTCCACAACATAAAACAGCATTCTTTAGAGGGAGTTACAAATTTGCCGCCTCCAAAGTTTGGAATGACTTGCCGCCACCATTGAGAGAACCCATGCATCTGTTAAAATTCAAACGTTTAGTACATTCTCATTTATTAAACATTCAGACCAAGTTTTACACTCCTTCATAATTTACACTCACACTTACTTTATACATTATACTAACCTACACATTAGACGTCACGCACCTATCCCGCACGAAAGTATAAAAATTCCAAAACGCTACTCGAACAAGAACTCTTACACAAACACACACATCTCAACTTACAAATAGATTATACCTACTTTGTAACATTTATTTTATTTATTTATTTATTTTGTAATGTACATAATTATATTTTTATTAAGAACGGCATATAACTCCTTGCCAAACACCTGCGCAAAACCAGTCTATTTTTTATTAGTTAATATGCGACTGTCCCTAGTTAAGTAAGTACAACTGGGCCCATTCAGAAAACCAGCGCTGGGCACTACCGCACAGCACATGCTGAGAATGGGACCCATTGCCTCACTAGATATAAGTAGTTTTTAGAGATTATGTAATAGTTTTTAATACTGTATTTCTTTTGTGGCAATAAACTTTTTATTATTATTTTATTATAAGAACACGAATAATGCTACAAAAAATACAAAAAAATGCTGAAAAGTACATTAAAACACGAAAAAACTTTTAAAAATCCAGAATCATCAAAAAACGCTACAAAATAACACGACAAAACTAAAAAAAATATCAAAATTTACGACAAATTCGAAAAAAACAACAAAAAACACGAAAAATGCTACAAAAATACAAGCACGACTTTAAAAAAAATACCAAAAAACACGTAAAACTTATAAAAAAGCGAAAAAAAACGAAAAGTACAAAAAATAACAAAAAATCTTTTCAAGTCCTAAAAATAAAAAAAAAACAAAAAACGCTACAAAATAACAAGTAAAAACAAAAAAAAATACCAAAATTCACAAAAAATTCGAAAAAAACTACTAAAAACACGACAACTGCTACAAAATTCAAGCACGATTTAAAAAAAACACGAAAGAACTAAAAAATACCAAAAAACACGTAAAAACTAAAAGAAATACCAAAAAACATGAAAAAACAAAAAACTTGACGAAAAGTACAAAAAACTTATAAAAAAGCCAAAAAACAAAAAAAACTGAAGAAAAATACAAAAAAATACTAAAAAACATTTAAACAGTCCAAAAAGATCAAAAAACACGAAAAACGCTACAAAATAACAAGTAAAAGTAAAAAAAATACCAAAATTCACAAAAATTCGAAAAAAACAACTTAAAACACGAAAAATGCTACAAAATACAAGCACCATTTAAAAAAACACGAAAGAACTAAAACAATACCAAAAAACAGTAAAAACTAAAAAATACATAACAAAAACATGGAAAAAAAATATTTCAAAAAACAAAAAAACGCTACAAAATAACACGAAAAAACTAAAAAAAAAATACATAAGTACTCGAAAAATTCGAAAAAAAAAACAATAAACAAAAAATGCTATAAAAATACAAGAACGATAATAAAATCCGGAAAAACTTAAAAAAAAATACCGATTACCAGCCATAACCATAGCCATAAGCCATAGTTATGTAAATAACAAATTATAAAATATATATAAAAAAATCATGGCGGTTGGCTCTATATAATATTGCCTGTATCAGTTGATTTTAGTAAGCAAATTTAAAAAGTTCGAGCAGCGGCCAATAATGTTAGTTTCATACATTCTCCATACATTACTTCTTGGCCGCCGGCCAAGAAGTAATGTAGGGAGCCGTAAACAAGTAACTTCATGTCCTCTTTTCGTGACATTAATGCATACATTTAGGCGCATGTTTGAGAAAACAATATTTCCTCTTGCCAAGGCAGCTACATTACCAACCCTATGCAACAGACGTGCCGTTACAAGGTCACCGGCGCTCGACTCACACCGATAGGCCGTGTCGCCCCCCTGTCTTGGGCGGAGTAAAGGGCTAACTAACTTAAATAACAGGGAGACTTTTGAACGGTACTGTAAATATTAGATTAAATATGATTATATTGCGCCCGGGGGAGCAGTGAGTACAGAGAAATTGGTACTGCTACTTCAATAATATAAACACATCTTGTTCCTCACCACCACCATATCAGCCGAAGGACGTCCACTGCTGGACACAGGCTTACCCCAATTTCATTTTAGGTTGTTCCCCACATATACTTATAATCTCTGATTTAGGCTTGTTCTAGAACGCCTAACTTACCGATCCTTTTTGTATTTCCAGACATTGCATGAACGGCGTTGAAGAACACCCTGAGAAAAAAGAAAACGGTCGTTGCAACTGTATCATCGACCAAATATTCACGGGCGGCCTGCAGAGCGATGTCGTCTGCACATCATGCTCCGGAGTATCGACCACTATCGATCCCTTCTGGGACATCAGCCTTGACGTAGCTGGCCCTGGCTCGCTGCAAGCCTGTCTAGAGCGCTTCACAAGAGCTGAACACCTCGGCTCAGGAGCTAAGATCAAATGCTCCAACTGCCGAGCGTATCGTGAATCGACGAAACAGCTGACGCTTGAAACCCTACCTATCGTTGCCAGCTTCCATCTAAAACGTTTCGAGCACTCGTCGCAAATCGATAGGAAGATATCCACGTTTGTATCGTTCCCCGCTGAGTTAGACATGACTCCTTTCATGTCGTCCCATAGACGCACAGTCGAGAGTGGAGCAGCCGATAATAACAACGCGCCTGAAGGCATATTCGAAGACAATCGCTACTCGCTGTTCGCTGTGGTGAACCATTTGGGATCTCTGGACGCGGGGCATTACACGGCTTATGTTCGCCAGATGAAGGGAAGCTGGTTTAAGTGCGATGACCACATGATCACGCGGGCTTCTCTGCGCGAAGTTTTAGATAGTGAAGGGTATGTACCAAACTTTTTTTATACCACCGTTCTGGGCGGCTTATGACTACAGGTCTAGCGTCAAAATACGTCTAAAGATGACAGGATTTTCCCTGTCAAAATCTTAATCAAATAATCACATACGATTTAATTTTACCTGGTATATGTGGAAAAGGTTTTTTCACTATACAAGTACCAACACTACATGGTGGTGTTATTTGACTTCTGAAATATTGAGGTACTTGCCCAGTTCGCTCGATATTTAAATTGGCTATTCGGCAAATTAGCTGAACATTCGAATTCGCTGTAATATTGTTCACTATAATATTTAGACTTACCTACATAAAGAGAATTTCAAAGTCTTGAAACAATTTTATTTTTAATTCTGTATTTTTTTATTCTACAGATATCTCCTCTTCTACCACAAGACTGTACTGGAGTATGAATGTGACAACTTATAAGTTAATGGATATCATGTGTATATGACGGCATGTCTGCCAAGTATTAGGATATGCTTTTAAATATATTATACAAGGAGTATACTTTTAGGTGTGTTGTAATCTGTAAATTTCCTACTTGTATCAATAGGATTTGCCATTTGAGTATGCCTTTTTGCCTCGTGGTGTTGTGGTCAGGTTTTTAAGTAACTAATCACCGGCTTAACTATATATAACAAAGCGGCTATTGTATGTTGGCGAGAGCGAGAACTGAAACCGAATCCGAAATCCACTGGAGCAGTTAACGTTACATTATCCGTTCGGTTACGGTTACAGTTCGGTAATGAGTAGGTACTCAGCCTAACTTGACTTTTTTTCCGGGCAGCACCAATGTAGACTACAAAATATGTAGTCAAAACAGTTGCGTTTTGGTGATTCATTTCAAGACTAGTCAGTGGTTTTAAGAATCGAAAAATTATAATTCTATTGATATAATTCTTTATATGCCTTTAAAAGGGTAAAACAATGTTAAATAGGTTGTGTGTTTGGAATACTTTGGGAGCTTTTACAATAATTATAATATAACTATGAAGTTATGAAGGTATTAACTTGGTTATTGGCATCTTAGCTGCCCACCATACAAGAAAAAATGGCAATGAAAATTGCATCAACTGTAATAGGAAATAGAGTAGAGTTTGTTTTGTTTTGACATCGAACGAAACAATTCAAATGCAATATGGAATTCATATACACATTGACTTAAGTGTATGGCAAAACGGTCACCTCTAATTCCATTCTAATCGCGGCTAGGTAATAAATGAATTCATAGTAATGGCAGATTTTATAGATACAAGAATGGTTTTAAAAAAAAGTCATGTTTCCTCTCGTGATATTAGTGGGTAGATGTTTGAAAATAATCTTCTCGTTTGATGTTTTTCGCGGAACTGTTCACGAATTTGTTAGTGTTTAAGCTTTAATGTAATAAAGCCCACGAGATGAGATATATAATGGAATGTGAGAAAAGGAGCGAGATACTCATAATCAAGCATCAGACACGGAAGAAGTATATGTCGTGTTGTTGTCTTATCTGTATATTTCCTGACTATGTGCTATGTATAGAGAATGGGGCGGTACTGGAAAGTAGATGGATATAACTTCTTATATTATGTTCACAGCCAAAGGCAAGAAAACCATTTTAATTTCAAATAACTTTATTTTAATTAACTTGCTGTGTCGCAAATTTAAATTATGATTTTAAATCC
The DNA here is from genome assembly GCA_905163555.1 of Notocelia uddmanniana. Classification (NCBI taxonomy): domain Eukaryota; kingdom Metazoa; phylum Arthropoda; class Insecta; order Lepidoptera; family Tortricidae; genus Notocelia; species Notocelia uddmanniana. The sequence goes on along the minus strand of LR991061.1, from coordinate 10,869,617 downwards.
ATTTTATTTAGCATCATCGACATTTTATTGATGAAATGTAAAATTTTATATGTGCATAGATATTGCAGAAGCTAAAGATTTTTTTAACTATCTGATTTAGTTTTTATATTTAACAAATTTAATTTACCTATGTTGGGCATCTTGATTTTTAATATTGAACAAAATTCGAATCTACCTCGATGTTCGTCTCCGCATTCGATCATTGTAATGTTATTATTTGTGAATATCCGTAGTTCTATCTAGGTCCGTAGTACTTACCCTATTTACATACATAATGTTAAAACACATGAGCGTGACATATTAGAACGGATGTACTTAGATGTTTCCGTTGTCATAATGTTTAGAAAAACCGGCTAAGTACGAGTCGGACTCGCCCACCGAGGGTTCCGTACAAAAAATAAAAACGGCAAAGAGTTCGACTCGCATTTGGCTGGTTTTTAATATTTGTTGTTATAGCGGCAACAGAAATACATCATCTGTGAAAATTTCAACTGTCTAGCTATCACGGTTCATGAGATACCCCTTTGGGTACGGAACCCTAAAAACGGTTCCTAATATTAGGCTAAACATGTCGATTATTTGACCCCTGCTCTTATTTGACAATAGGTTACCTTGGAGGCTATCCGACAAAAACTGGGTGCCAAGGAACGTTATTTTAGGTGCCAATGACTAGATGTTTTACCCTTTATTTTCTGTCACGTTCGTGTGTTGAGTATACCTACAACTGGTTTGGTTTAAGTAGTTAGTAAACCTGTGACTGAACTGACATTAGCTTAATGTGATATTTAATATTTATGACTTGTATTAAGATATAGTTAGCCATATGGACTGTACATTTCCGAAAAAGTAGACTTTTGTGTTTTATATTTTAACGCTCGCATACTGGTAAATGGTGAAGGGTATTTTTTCTATGAGAGACATTGCCGGTTTTATTCAGAGACTTATGAAGTCTACAGCGTATTTTATAATTACCTCAAATACACATGTATCATGTTTGTTGAATGAATTTTAGCATTATGTAATTAAACATATGAGTGTTTGTTAGGAAGCAGTCGAATAACCCAAGGGCTATTTTTAGAAATTTGATAATATCACGACTATTATCGGCTACTATCTAAACAATTTTCGTCATTTCCAGTGTTCGACAACACTTTTACAGGCAAGGACTACATGGATGTAAATGAAGTTTAGACGGCCCCACTCTGCACTTGCCCCGTATTTAGATGCCTCAAAGGCCTTAGAGGAGAAAGATTAAGGGTGGGTTGCACCAAACCGTCTGTAATCGTATGTGTTCGTTAAAATCTGACTGTATGGAAAGTTTCACAAGTTTGTATGGCATGTTGGTGCAACTCGGCCTAAGATGAGGGACATGGACCGCGAGTTGACGACCGCTGGTTTAGATAATAGCGTATTTCATTGCAGAATCTATTCAAGTTTTTGAATACTTAGGTCCCTACCCCTGCTGTTCCGTTTACCCCATCGAACTTAGATTTTGTATTTGCGATTGATTTATTAATAAGTACGTAGACACTATTTATGTTGCATTTAATTATATTAGCGGTGATCCGAGCCTAATCTAGAAATATGTATCTTGGGAAGCCATATTAGAAAATAATATAAGTATGTAAAATCTCAGAATCCAAACTAAAAAAAAATAATGGCTCGGCCAAGACTTTGCGTGAGTTGCGGCGCGGCAATCCTTTTGTCTGTTCATTGCACGGCCGAGACGTGCAACGCACTGCGGTTAGTCTGACATCACACGCAAAGTAGGAAAACCGCGGCCGCTGCCGCCGTCGCTCGAAGTCGTAGCTGGGCCGTTAGCGTACCTAGTTAACACTTTAAACGCTTTCATATTTGAATGAAGTGATCACTCACACGCCAAGCACTGTTGCGTTATCAAAAATTGATGTAACGTTTAAACCAATTTTAATTCAATCGTATGGCATTTATTTGCGAACTTGCTAGTTTTTGTTGCACTTTTAGCACCACCCAGGAGTCACGTGTAGGGTAACGGTGGGCACTCCTTTTTAGATTTAGATAGATTATATTCATGAACAAAGTACACATTCACTCCGACCTTTCTAGTGGTTGTTGACGTGGTGGGCACGACGACACACGACCACTTTATAGGTTCTTTGCGTTCAAAGGGTTAAGGTCCGGTCACACCGCTGCTTCAAACGCACTTTTTTGTATTAATTCAAATGTAATTTTAACAAAAACTTTATATATTTTCGCCAAACTGCTAAGCAGTTTGTTGGCGAAGACAGCTCTTTTTTTTACATCCCACGCACCCTAAACGCAGTGACGTGCCTCATACGTGACGTTTTTAACTTAAAGTTTCTCCCTCTCGTTCTCTGCGATTCTGTACGATCATCGTATCCACCGTGGCCATCATCGTGTCCATCGTATCCATCATCGTCGTGAGCACCGGTGTGGCGGGACCCATACATGTGGGACTCGCATGGGCACTATAATGGCCTGTTCCTTTTTATCTAAGTAACAGAATCTTAGTGTAGAGTAAAAATTTGTCCCAAAATTGGTTTTGAGTTACGCAAACGTGATAGATTAACTTTATTTTGTGTAACGCAATCCACTGGAAACTAGCACTTTCTGTATCGCAAATCGCAATCCACTAGGAGGCTATAGTCTGTTCCATTTTCAATGCATGAAACATACAAAACAAAATGTCTTGGCAACGCTTACGTAATTTCATTTACAATCTTATAACCCGACATATTGTCGGAATGACATATGTGTATTATCGATATGTGGTGGCATACCTACTCGTAATACTGTATTTCACTGATAGTTAAATCAGCAACTTTTTACGAAACTTCAAAAACGCTCGGTTAGTATGAGATTTGTAGCGAGATGTGCCTAATGACGTCACAATTTATCTATGATCAAACTGCGTCCTATTAATTAAAAATCTAAGCAGAAGTTTGTTTTAGTCCGAGTATTTTCGACTTTCGTATGATTTGTTTAATGGTAACGTAAAAAAGTATTTTTAGTGTTGTGAAATACCCTATTGTTGGGGGTTAAAAAAACTGTAAAAAGTTAGATTATTTCTTATGACATAGTGACAAAGATTCAGTTTCCTCGAATGCAGAAGTACATTTAGAGCCCATTTAGGTTGAAATCTCGTGCTCTTTTCTTAAGCCGGGTCCCCAGCGCTATGTTTTTCGTGTTTGCAAACATCAAACATGTTTTTCGAACACGAAATAGGCGTGGCCTCAATGTTTAGGCCGATCCACAGCACCAAAAATCCAACAAAACATGTTTGTAAAACATGTTTGATGTTTGCAAACACGAAAAACATGGCGCTGGGGACCCGGCTTTACACAAACATCTGATATGGTTTGTTGTGCAACTTCTCGTAAAATCATTGTCGTTCGTGTACAACAAGGTCATGCACGTGATGTCCAATCAGCACCCCTCTAATATTTCGCGCGTACTTATTTGATGGCAAGTGTCTGCAATTCACTGAGAAGTGGGAGCCAATAGATGAAATTTCGGTTGCCAATTAATCCGAGTGTTTCGCTCATCGTTAGACCAAAAAATAATTAAGTGCTGTTCACCCTTTAAACGCCATATTACAATACAATTGACAACATTTCAATTTTTTAGTATGTACTACAAGTCTTAACTCATTTCGTTAATTTGTTAACAAGAAACGCCAAAAATATTTTTTTTTTCAATTTTTATAGCTATTAGTTTTCTAAATATTCACGAAAATGGAAGAAAGCCTACAAGCCTACCTAAAAGCCTGTACCATCGTAATGATGAAATAAATAATGACGTCACTACTATGAAATTGTGATAGTCACAGCGCACAAAAAGAACAGCAGTTCACTTTCTTTACTATATCTGTCTCAGTAACAATGCTTCTGTATGATTTGTTACGCTGTGACGCCTTACTTGTCACTTACTCTCTTTTAGAATGAGGAACTTTTAAAATTGATTTATTTACATATATATAATTGGGAAATTTTCTAGAATTTAAAAATGTGGTTTTACTTAACTTTTTATCCTCTATTTGATTTCATCGGAAAAAGCCTGCTTGAAAAATGAAATTTTGTCAATTGCTCGCAACAACTTGAGGCGTCGTTGCACTATAAGAAGCAGAGGGCACGTCCTTACAGCCAGATAAGCTGTGCGAGTCCCTAGCTAGTCTTTACTTCCCCAAATAAAACATTACATTACAGGTACTATAGCTGCCCTCTTATTCACAAATCGACTCGTCCTCACCTGTCACTTTACACATCACCCGTTTTTCTATGGAAATTGTCAAATGTCATTTGTCATTTTTTGACAGTTTCCGTATAAAAACTGGTGAGGTGAGGGCGAATCGGTGTGTGAATAACACTCCTGAAAATTCCTCTCGAACTAGAATATAAGCAGAATGTCTTAATGTACAATATTTTGATGTTTAAAATTACAATATATTCCGATAAGAAAATCTGAATGTGCGTTACAATCGTTGTTAAAGTTAATATTCAGACAATCCAAATCGAGCAATTTCTGCTGTCAAATGTCATATCGGACGATCATCATTATATGGAAATAAAAACAAATTGAAAAGGACTACTACTCGTTTTATATTTAATTGGTTAAGGTTGATAAAAGGTGAACCCAAAATATATTGACCTGACATGATCATCACCAGAGGGGCTAGTATGATCGCTTATATGTCGGACATATAGCATTCGTCCCGTACTGTCAAGTATGTAAGTGCGAGAGGGACGAATGCTATATGTCCGACATATAAGCGATCATACTAGCCCTACAGGGGTCGTACTTTTCGTGCCGGTGACGTAAAATTTACGTCACACTGCATATAGGTGATTCCTAGAAGTTGGTGTTATGGTAATTATTAATATTAAATCATCAATCATATAATCATGCATTTATAATGGTAATTTTTCTTATACCACCTATTGCATCCGAAGATTGTAAAGGATTTCTTTTCATATTTAGAATTTTAATTTATAAGCAGGTGAGGATCTTAGTCTTTCAAGTTTTATAACAGGTCATAGAAATGTTGAATCTAAATATGAACGTAAACTCTTTATGATGACGAGGTTCGTTTAATTATTGGTAATAACTGGTATTACACATAGACCAGTCACAAAAACTTGTAGTATTAGGTACCTAATGTTGTACTTTATAAGTTGTGATGTGTAATAGGGACATAGTTGTAAAATGTGTATGTATACATGATTATTGATTAATGAATGATGATTGATTGATTACAATAAGACTAATTAAAATCACCTATATGCAGCATGACGTCACCGGCACGAAAAGAACGACCCCTGATCATCATCATTCTCAGACGCTCACCCCGGTCCCGGTCAGAGTACGCCACTCATACCGGTCCCGTACTAGTCTCATCCAAGAGTGACCCGCGGTCTTTTTGATGTCAACTCATCGAGCCGGTGGACGACCTGGCATATATATTACAGCAAGCGGGACGCCCGCGAAGCGCGACCGCTGCGCACCGGAATGTACGGTAGGTAACAGGTTTTTTATACCACGTCGGAGGCAAACAAGCGTACGGCACGCTTGATGGTAAGCGGTCACCGCAACCTATGGACGCCTGCAACGCCAGGGCACACGCACGCGACGCGGCACAGGCTGCGCGACGTCCTTGACGGGAGCATTTGAATGTGTATGCGTTATGTGTTTAACGTTGGCTGCTCACCATACTTCACCTAGTGCTGCTCCCACGCCCCATACAAAAGTGATCCATTTGCTCAGGGTCACAGAGAAGATTACGCGATCCCACCGATGATGGTCATGGGCGTGATGGCAGCCAACGTGTTAATTAGGAATTGCGTCGGAGTAAAACACCTTTTTTTTTTTCAAACATTTCAGTTTAATAAATTTATCACAAAATAACACGAAACAGAATTTGGGCCAACTAATTTTTTTAAATAAATAAATATACTTTTACGGTCATTGTATGACGTAATTTCACAAATATAATTTAGGGATATAAAAATATTTTTTTGTCTTAAAGCTATAAGTAATAAAACAGTGCACTTAATGCGTTGAGTTAAAATGGTTATAACATTTCGCTTGCTAACACTAATCTAATATTTCGTAGAAATACCCATGTTAATAGTTACTTCTTTTTGACACCTCTGCTAATATTGGCACGTTCGATCTTTTTTCAAGGCAAGTGGCGACAACCGTATTGAAACTTGTGCCAACAACTAGTATCATGGGTTCATGGGTGCCAATCAATGGTTAGTTTACACGTTAGATTGCATTTTTTTGCTTATATTTTAACTCCAAGCATATAATAGATATCACACCGACCGAATACTAATATTACATATTAGATTTATATCAGTCATAAATTGTAATAACCTCAATAGATTATTAGTGATGCAATGATCACTGGAATACGATAGATAAAGTTTGGGTAAATATTTACCGTTAAAATTAAAAAAAAAAACAAATATATAAATAATTTCCGAGATAGTTTGTCGAAATATATAGCTTTTCACAAGATAGCATATGCACGTCGACTGGCTATATGCGTGATTAGCAATCCAATAATTAAATTTAACTATAGATATAATGTGAAAACGCCATCAAGTAAATAGCCGCTAAACCTATTGCCTATTTGACATTGACTTTTACTCTGCTAATGTGTATGTATACATTTTGCAATGCACAAAATTTTCCTCAACATCTAAATCTATACATTACTAATAAAATATAAGGTCTTTTAAGAATAAACCGTCTTGCTAGCACCTTAAGACACATCTTTAATTGACTGAGATGTGATACTGCTTTCAAGAACAGTGACTATGTATTTAGCTCAACTATATGCTAAGATGTATTCTAAAGAGATTTTGACTTCTAAAGAGAACAATCCTATACATATTCGAGTTATACGATATTATATCATGATTATTATGCTTTCCTCACACAACCTACGTTCTAAAAATACTTCAAAAACGTTTCTAAAATAAGGTTAATGAATAAACATTAGATATAAACATCTTTGCACCAAAACAAAATAGATGGATTTGATCTTCGTTGAATCTGAATTTGAATTCTGGTACATAAATTAAAAATGTTAATTACGTTATTGGTTCAGGTGCACAAAACGATAGAAAGTATTTGTTAAATAGGTTTTTTACGTTATTGTTTTTTTAATACATTCCAACAACAGCACTAAATACATTTTTCAACAGCTACTGTATTATCCGATTTTATTGTCAAAATTGTTGATTTTATTGTTGCCATTTAAGATCTAATTTCTACATAATCGAAAAGGGCGTAGAGATTATTTTTCGTCATTATTAGGACAGTTTTTTTGTTTTCAGTCGTTTTGGAGCGACTCCACCATTTACTAGAAAATGACGCCGGGATGCCCCGGTCAGTATTACCACAGTACGGTCGGCCTCACAAAGGGTGAACACCATTGTACCTTATCACTTTAACGTCATGTTTAAACTGTCATACTAAATGTCCCAAAGTGTCCAGCTACTTATGAGGCTGACTGTTTGATTTGAGTTTTTGGTCTAATTTCACCTTATAAACCTTATAAAACAAGAGTCCGCAGTAAGCTCGGTTCTCCATATACAATCGTAGTTACGCTCTCATTTTAAAACCCCATGCTAGAATAACATGAAATTTTTTTACGCAATGGGATCGCCATATCTAGGTCGGAAATTAGTTTCTGTTGCTTGGAATTATAATGGAGAAAAAATACAGCGATTATTAAGGTTTTCATACAAAACGTAAAAAACTAAAAAACTCGCTATATTTTTTTTCTATTACAATTTCTAGCAACAAAAACTAATTTCCGACCTAGATATGGCGGCTCCCATTGTGTATACAAAGTTTCATGTTATTTCAGCAAGGCGTTTTAAAATGAGAACGAAACTACATTCTGTCATTTGTATAGAGAATCGAGTTCAGCCGAGCGTACTGGCGACTCATAATCATAAGGTCCAAAATGTATGAAATAAGGTGTAAAAATGCTATCGTGCTAGCTAGGCAGAGAACATCACGTCATATAAGTATGAACTCGGCTATAAGCTGTTACAAATAAAGTGTATAATACTTTCCCATGCAAACTCGGAATACGACTAGAACCAAAGTGGCTATCAATTATCGTATTAAATGATTGACAAGTTCATATCTGTTAACGTAAAACTTTATTAGTCAATATCAGAACGAAAATTGGTAGTATTTTGCAGTGTCATAACTGATATTAGTAGGTTTTATAAATTATTTCTGCACCACCTACTGCGAATTGTAATTATTTGATTTGATTTCCGCTAACCAAAGGTTGTCTGGTAGAGATCGCTTTTTGGCGATAAGTCCTCGTTTTGTTTGCCTCTACTTATTGTTATTACGTACTGTACCACCACCACCACCACATCAGCCCTAGTACGTCCACTGCTGGACATAGGCCTTCCCCAATTTCATGGGGGGTAAATGCCATAATCGCCACGCTTGGCATGCGGGTTGGCGATCGCAGTATCTCCACCATACTCTAGGAATGCTGCTGCCCATTCCCCGGTGGTCTTGGTCGTAGTTTAAGGACATACCCGGGTCCAACGTAACGTACGTACTGTACTGTGTCATTTAATTGAGATGTGCAATAAAGAGTATTGTATTGTATATTAAATAATACGGTAATTAATTGACACTTCTTCGGGTCTATTTGTGTTCAGAGTTTTGCCGATGGCAAATTATTATTCACTGCATATATGCACATCTGTATTGTACGCGGACAGAGACAAATAGAGCTACGTCAATTTTTAGGGTTTCGTAGCCAAAGGGTAAAACGGGACCCTATTACTAAGAATCCGCTGTCCATCCGTCTGTCACCAGGCTGTATCTCATGAACCGTGATAGTTAGACAGTTGAAATTTTCACAGATGATGTAATTCTGTTGCCGCCATAACAATAAATACTAAAAAACAGAATAAAAATAAATATTTAAGGGGGCTCCCATACAACAAACGCAATTTTTTTGCCGTTTTTATAGATAATGGTACGGAACCCTTCGTGCGCGAGTCCGACTCGCACTTGACCGGTTTTTATTTGTTCCTCAACCAGACTATAGTGACGCACTTATTTTGCGGCTGTCTGAGGCTCATCCAGCAGATTCTCCAGTTGTTTGACGTCGGTAACGGGGAGAGAGCACGCGTACCGGCGACACACGTACGCCGTGGGCGCGTCGCCGACCGATCTGATGCGGGTTAGCACTGGAACAGAAAATCCTAATCACATACAAGCAAGTTCACTTAAGACACAAGCTCTAACAGATCTTCGAGTCCGCAGTAAGCTCGATTCTCCATACATACGTAGTTACGCTCTCATTTTAAAACGCCGTGCTAGAATAACATGAAACTTTGTATACACAATGGGATCCGGCATATCTAATTCGGAAATTAGTTTCTGTTGCTTGAAATTATAATGGAGAAGAAATACAGCGATTATTAAGGTTTTCATACAAGAGGTAAAAAACTCAAAAACTCGCTGTATTTTTTTTCTATTACAATTTCTAGCAACAGAAACTAATTTCCGACCTAGATATGGCGGCTCCCATTGTGTATACAATGTTTCATGTTATTCTAGCATGGGGTTTTAAAATGAGAGCGTAACTACGTTTGTACGGAGAATCGAGTTTTGTGACCCTTAATAAGGCTGGTTTTAGTGTCGCACTGACCGTCGGGTGCAGAGCGATCCGCACTGACCAATATGTATGAAGTTCAGGGAGGGTTTCAGAGTAAAGCTGACAGGTCCGCGCGGACGATCGACAAGAACTGCGACACTACAACCAGACTAAGGCTTTGTTGCACCGACTTACGATCACAGACTGATCAACGTTAAATATGGCGCCGGCAGCTGTCATCCCATAGAAACTTGTCAAACTTTCCATACATTAAATTTTTTAACGAACACACCTTACGATAACAGACGGTTTGGTGCAACCCAGGCTAAGGGTTGAGTAATAAGTAATAGTGCGTGGTGTGACTCGCGACACTCACGTATGTCGGACATACCGGCGGGCGAGTCGGCGGCCGGGTCGGCGACGGCCAGCACGCGGCCCGGCAGCAGTCGCGAGCGCACCACGCGCACCAGCTCCAGCGTGCGCGGGTCCGAGCACCCGCCCGCGATCAGCACCTGCACGTACGTACAATACAATGTACCTCAGTTCTCATACGATGAAACTGGGTCATCCTCCTTATATTATAAACGCGAAAATTTGTAAGTATGGATGGATGTTTGTTACTCTTTCACGTAAAAACTACTGAATGGATTTTAATGAAACTTTACAATAATATAGCTTATACATCAGAATAAGACATAGGCTGCTATTTATAAAGATATTCCTTGTGTGAACTGTCCAAATACTAATCCTGCGCAGACGAAGTCGCGGGCACCAGCTAGTTTTTCATAAATAAATTCCCGAGGTTTTCCCGAGGAACTACACGATGAGATTCTTCAAGAAAGAAGTGTAAAAAAAATTAAAGGGTCGGCAATGCGCATGTGACACCCCTGGAGTTGCAGGCGTCCATAGGCTGTGGTGACCGCTTACCATCAGGCGAGCCGTACTCTTGTTTGTACCGACATGGTATTAAAAAAAGTAAATATTGAAGGACACACACAATCTTACACAAATAAACCTAGTCCCAAACTAATCAAAGCTTGTTCTATGGGTACTATACGAAGAGATACATACTTTTTTAGCTGCTCTCACTCTATTCATGCGATATATTTTTTATTTACACATTATTTGGGTAATTTCAATAGTTATGAGCTGAGATAAAATCGTTAGTAAGCAGCAAGTATTTTTTTCACAACATTTCTTTTACCAAAAGGCCTTTTGTACGAGCTTTTAATAAATTGCGAAAATAGTACTATTTTTGATACCTAAAAATAGTTTTGGCAACGAAATCCCTAACAACTGTAGTTGAAAATGCCCGGGATGACTTCCTAACTTAGTTTTGCTGATTTTAATGTAAAATCACTAAGTGATATTATTTTATTTAAGTTTTTCGTGTGATGATGACCAGTCCCTAGTCTCGCGACCTAGACTAATATTCGACACACCTGCTCATTGTCGCTAATTTTCATGCAATAGAAATAGATTACGTGGGTAGAGACAGGTAAGATTCATAGTTTGCGGTGTATAAAAATTCGTTTAGTTGTGGTGGCGTATTAATTAATATTGGCCCGCAACACAAAATTGGTATTGTGACCCGTTCATCGCATATTCGATAGGGCTGTTGACACGTCGTACTTAAAACACAATAAAAAAAACCCAAGCGACTTTCATCAACAGTTTCACCCCAACACATATGTATCGAAATTACCCCCATAATGGTATCATTAAAACATATATCGCATGAATAGAGTGAGAGCAGCTAAAAACTTTCGGATCAGCCCTCGTAATGATGCCCTGATCGGGATTCGAACCTGGGACCTCCGGGCAGGGTCACTACCAACTAAGCTTTTAAGTGCCATGCTAAAACATTGTTCCTCTAAGAGGCGTGCTAAAAGTGGTACATTTCTTTCTGCTCAAAAGGAGAAAACTACTTTTTTAACCGACTTCAAGATTTCAAAAGAGGAGGTTATCAATTCGGTTGTATGTTTTTTTTGTTTTTTATATGTTTTTTTTTTTAATGTTTGTTACTCCATGACTTCGTCATTTCTTAACCGATTTGTAAAATTCTTTTTTTGATTGTAAGTATATATATCCAAGTTGGTCCCGTTTTTGTCAAAAAAAAGTTCTGATGATGGGATCCATGAGGAATTGAGAGAACTCCTCAAATCTTTAAGGCAAACATATAGTGATTTTTGTGTTTTTATCAACAAGTCAAGCATGTTCATCCAAAAATGTGACATTGGATGAAGTGGAACTGCTGATGATGATCAGAACAGAACTCTTCAACGACGACAAGTTCACGTTTGGCGATTTGTCCTCCTAGCTGTGTTTGTTAAGCAATTTCTATTTTCACGATTAATTTTTGTCATGCTCGAGTTCTGATGATGGGATCCATTAGGAATCGAGGGAACTCCTCAAACGTGAAAGGCACAAAAATAGTGATTTTAGTATTTTCATGAATTAATCAAGCATTTTCATTCATAAAAGTGACATTTGATGAAGTGGAACTGCTGATGATGATCAGAACGGAACTCTTCAACGACGCGTAGTTCACGTTTGGCGATTTGTTCTCTTCGTTTTGTTTGTCAAGCAAACAGGGTTTTTCCATGATTCCATGAGGAATTAAGGGTACTTAGTCTTCTAACATTATAAACATTCTTATAGCCATTTTTATTTTATTGTACGGAATCTAAGAGTACACCATCTAAGTATAATAATCTTTCACCGGCCTCCCCCATTGAAGTCGGGTTTTTTTTTTCTTTAAAATTATTTTAATTATTACAAATGGGATTGCTCTTGGCCAGCATCTAGCCGGGGGGCAAAGATGAGGCCGACGATGAAGCGAGCTCACCCAGAAGATGCCTATTCACTCGTGCCTTAAAAAGGTCTAGGTGAAAAAATGTGAGGTTGTGAGATAGCGGAGTAGTGAACGACCAGTCGATTTCGAGATTCTCTGCACCAAGGTCACTCCGCGAAGCTTGCGGAGATAACGCTTTTAGTCGGAGTTAAGCTGGCTGGATTTCTAGTCGACTTTTACATCATATTACAGAAAGCCAAGAAAGTGTTTTTTTTTGGAGTGGCTCGTTCACACTTTTGGACTCTATTACTTGCACATTAAGGTTCAAGAATCATAGAACACTTTCTGCGCCGACTTACGGACTAGGTGTGAAATAGTTATTTCAGAACACCCAACTTAAAAAAGTTGAAAAATCCGCCGCAATTTTCATTATAAAGTTCAATATCTCAAAAAAGTCTGCACCGATTTTGATAAAACATGTCCAAGAACCATCGCACTCAAAACGGTTCATCCTTTAGAGCTACGATGCCACAGACAGACACACATATACCAAGAACCACAAATACTCTTTTGTCTTGCGTCGGGAGTTAAAAAGGGTCCATAACCATAACTACAGACATTTTTGGGGATTACGTCAAGCAATAGACGCCTTCTGAAATAACGAAGATGAAGCGGATCCCTCCCACTGTAGCTTACCTGGGTAGGCGAGTCGTTGTAGAACATGAGCGCAGACATCATCTCCGGCAAGGCGGTGGGCGACTTGGTGAGTTTGTGAGAGAATGAGATCAGTAGTTGCTTGGCCATGTCGCGCTCATGGTCGCCGCCTTCCGACGCAGCGCTCTTGTCGGCGTAGGCGGCTAAGCGCTGGAGATTGTGACAGGAGACGCTGTTGCCAGACGGCTCGGCGCCATCATGATCTACAGACCAGAAAATCGAACATTGTTATGTACAGTCGAGGAATTTGAAGGTTTCTTACTTTTGGACTCGAGTCCAAAAGTGAGAAACATTCAAATTCCTCGACCGTACATCAAGAACGAGAGGAGACGTGTGAGTGTGATGGACAAACAAATTAATAGGACAACGCCAACACAGTCAACTATCCATTCGTGACCCTTATTATAATAAGCATAAAGTGCACGAATGGTCAGTTAACTGTGTTGGCGATGTTACGTTAGTACTGAAAACCTTCTGTGTACGCTCGGCTGAACTCGATTCTCCATACAAACGTAGTTTCGTTCTCATTTTAAAACGCCTTGCTGAAATAACATGAAACTTTTTATACACAATGGGAGCCGCCATATCTAGGTCTGAAATTAGTATTGTTACTAGAAATAGTAACAGAAAAAAAAATTACAGCGAGTTTTTAAATTATTTACGTCTTGTATGAAAACCTTAATAATCGCTGTATTTTTTCTCCATGATAATTTCAAGCAACAGAAACTAATTTCCGACCTAGATATGCCGGATTCCATTGTGTATCATGTTATTCTAGCATGGCGTTTTAAAATAGGAGCGAAACTACGTTTGTATGGAGAACCAAGCTTACTGCGGACTCTTAAAAGCTGAGACAAAGCTGAGCACAGACCGCTTGCGTGCGCAGCACGCGTGCACGCCACGCAAGCGGTGTGTCATCTGCTATGACGTTTCATACGATACAACGCGCACGCGCACGTGCTGCGCACGCATTCGGTATGGCACGGCTTTTAAGGTGCAAATTTTATCAGTAAATAAATAAATAACTAAAAAACTTCTCTAACATGGGGACTCTTAATACAGCTAAAGCCAACACGGCACAAAATATACTTATAGAGTTCACTATTAAGGTAAAGAAACGAAACACGTATATAACAAAATTAAATACAGTATGGGGACATTAATACAAACAAAGTCTTATTCTATGGAACTTTCAGGCATCTCACTTTCAAGTCTATAGAGAAGGTTTTCAGTCCAACAAATCCGATATCTAATAGCTATTCATGGAATCTGCTTGCGCGCGCAACATAGCCCGTGCTCTTTCTTTCCTAGCGCGATCGTGTATATCGACACCTCGGAGGTGTGCTAGAGCCGAGTTTAGCCGAAGCGATAAGTGGAACAGGCCTAGAGCGACACCAGCACAGCTAGCACAAGACGGCGCGCGAGATAGACTATCCGTCTCTTTCCGTGGGTACCCATTAGATTAGATAGAGACGAATAGTTTATCTCGCGCGCGATATAGCTTGCGCGGTAGCCGTGCTGGCTCTAAGGTTTGGAAAGTAAAATAGTCCGCCTTCCTTGAAACGCCTCCTGAGCACCAGTGTCATCGCAGCCGAATGTAGGACCAATACCAAACGGCTGAAGTCGGCGCGCACCTTACTAGATTCAAAGGAATTTGAACCTTCCATACAAACGTTAGGTTTCGAATTTCAACGGCAGCGGCTATCACTCGCTCGGATCGGCTGCTTGCGACCACTGCTCCTCCTTTGAATTCTTTTTCCTTTTATAGTAAGGTGCGTGCAGACTCCAGCCGTTTGGTGTGAGTTGTACAGAAGACACATTTACAAAAACTATCTGTTCACCAGCGCCAACATAATTATATTGTTACTTCTTAGGCTTAATGTTGAATGCCTTAGAAACTTCAGTAACATCATTTAAACGATAGAGAGAGCCCTCATCCCGGTCTACAGCTGGCTATTATCTTTATGACTAAAGGACAAAAGGGGAAGCGTTAATAGTGCTGACCTTCTTTCAGTCTGAGTACAACAGTCTCATCATCCTCAGAAGTGCTAAAGTATCCGCCATTCGCCTCATCCCAGAACAGCTCGTCTTGTTTCTTCTGCAGTTCACGGGCCCAATTCAACCAGCAAAGGTCTAGAGAAGCCTCGTAAAGATCCAAAAGACCCTTCACCAGAAATGCGTAGTCGTCTAAGAAACCCTCAATAGGTTTTTCCCTGAAAATAAATAGTAAAACACTTAATGGAGCACTTGAATTACTACAACAACACATTTATATCTATACATGGCGGGTAATAGAAGCCTATGAAAGAATCTGGTCCTGGAAAATCGCACTTGATACTGCAATATTCAGTATTGAGTAAACAATAGGTGATGAATAGAAGTCTAAATGCGAGATTATCTCCAATGAAAAACAACATTAAGCAAATGTATTATTCTGAAGGTAACTACAGGTTACTTCAATTTGCATACATGTTAATCAACTTGTTGTGGGGTTATGTTGTAACTACATACCTTGAGACAGCTTCTTTAGAAAATAATTAACTTACCTTTGAGAAATTCCTCCATCATCAGCCCTGTAGCAAGAATGAAGCAATTTTTTGCTTTCCGGGTCATATAAGTACTTTTTAATGAAATTAGCAGTTTTAATAGCATCTTCCACATATTCTTTCTCTCCTAAACCTTGACCAGCCTGTGCTAGGCCTGAGATCATCAAGCCATTCCATGAGCACAACATCTTGCTGTCAAGATGTGGCCTCGGTCTCTCCTGACGGGCTTCATATAAGATCTCAGTACATTCTTTAATCACTTGATTAAACTGTTCCAAAGACAAGCCAAACTTTTCAGCAGTCTCCTCTTTGCTGCCATAGACAATAAACATATTCTTACGTGTCAGTTCTCCATGAGGATCACTGTCTGGTGAAATATTTCCATCCTCTTCAACACTGAAGTAATGACAGAAAATGTCCAAGTATGGAATATCATTCATGTTTTTACCAGCAAGAAGAGACTCAATTTCCTCATAATCCCAAACGCAAAATGCTCCTTCTCTCTTGTGCGTAGCCCCATGCACTGAGTAAGAGTCAGCATCTTCAGCACTGTAAAACCCTCCTGTGACATGCCTCAGATCTCTGTTTACGTATTTAATTATATCACAAACTACATCTGCGTAAAATTCGTCTTTAGTCGCGAGATACGCGTCCGTATAAGCACAAGCTAGTTGAGCTTGATCATACAACATCTTTTCAAAATGAGGCACATGCCAGTCATTATCCACGGAATATCGTGCAAATCCACTAGAAATGTGGTCATGGATACCACCCTTGGCAATCTTAGTCAGGGTGTGCAAGCACATTTGTAAACACTGCTTGCCTTCACGATTAGACTTGTCACGAGCATAGAAATGAAAGAGGAAGTTGAAAATCGAGCAGTTCGGAAATTTTGGTGCCAAACCGAAACCACCAAAATGAGGTTCGAAATTAGCTATGTATGCCTGCACACATTTGTTCCAAGTTGCTTCTCCAGGTACCAATGGAGACAGATCACTATCAATCTTTGATAAGTTTTGGAGAGCTTCCATTATAGTCACACCTGCTAGTTTAAATTGCTCAGTATTCTCTTTCCACTTCTTGGCCAGAGACAAAAGAATAGTTTTGAACCCTGGGCGACCAAAGTTATCCTCGGGAGGGAAGTAAGTTCCTCCAGTGACAGGCAGTAAGTCAGGGGTAAGGAATACAGACATGGGCCACCCACCTCTGCCAGTGGTGGCGGTTATGAAAAGCATGTACACTCTGTCAATGTCAGGCCGCTCTTCGCGATCCACTTTAATGTTAATGTAGTTTTCATTCATAATTTTGGCAACATCTTCATTTTCGAAAGATTCTTTCTCCATCACATGGCACCAGTGACAAGTGGAGTAGCCTACAGACAGGAAGATGAGTTTATTCTCTTTTTTGGCCTTGTCAATAGCTTCCTGGCACCATGGGTACCATTCCACTGGGTTGTGCGCATGCTGGAGCAAATAAGGAGACTTCTCGGTCACCAAAGCATTGGTATGTTTTGGCACATCAATTGGATTGGCTTCAGTGGTTGGTGTGGTCATTTTTATAATATTCTCACTGAAGCTTCTTGTTAGCTGAGGAGAGACAACTGGTAGTTGGTTGTTTTGGCCAAATGTGGATATTCTGTAAACAAAATTATGTACTACATGTTTTGAAATCAAATATTTACTATGTTTACGTTTTTCAGCATATCTGTGTAACAAATTAAATTATTACATTAATATTTACCCGCTGCAGTATGTATTAGTATTACTGATACCCATGCTTACAGTAATCACAATGATGCCAATCAATAAGTAATAAAACTATGCATATACCCAAAGTTATACTTACATAATGTTTTTACGATGCTATAGACCTAATTACATAATAATAAAGCAAGTTAAAGTGCCTTTCTCTTTTCCAACCAAAACTGACTAGTATCAGTATCATAACAAGTAAACAAAAACAAGGTCAATGCAGCATGCCTATAATCGTCTGTCGAAGATTATATATTCATCATCCTACGACAGCATACCTACTACAACAATATATTTTATTCTCATTGACGCACCTTTTCGATAAATTTATGTCGCGATGCGAGCACACCGGGTTGGCAATATGCGATTCCTTGGTTGTGTTTTGATTCAAATTGATAGACTTCAATCTGTTGTCCCCAGTCGACAACCGCCGCAGCAACAGCACTGCCCGGCCAGTAGGCATAATAAACAAAACAATAACGATCACAACAGAAACAACAGAGGTATCATCGAATTCTTCTTATATAATTTTGTTTTGATTCTGCACTGCGCCACTTGCGCCAGTAAACACGCAACGCGACGAAACAAAAAATTTGACGTTTGTGGCCAGTGTTGCTTACTGACATAAATAGTTGTAAATAGTCACTAAATAGTACATTTGACGTATCATAGATCCGTGGACGTATCACATAGCAATGTTGCCATAAAAAATATTCTTTTAAATCATGTTGGTTAGAAACAAGGGTTAGAAAATAGTGGTTGGTTACAGCGAATGAAAAAAAACTTTTTTCGTTCACTGGTTGGTTAATACAAAAACATTCTTCAATCTTTTTTTTCTTCAGAGTAATAGAACTACATAGCGTAAGTAAGAAAGGGAATGCCATCCTCCCTGCTCCTTTATACTATGCATGTAAGAAACTCGGTTACAAAATCACGCAAACCTCAAATCCCATACAAAACATAAATGTAAAAAATAGTAAGTTCGTAATCGGTTTCGCTAATAGAAGAAGCGAATCTACTTGGAAACCAAATTCTTTTAAAGATCCTTAGATCATTAATGCGACTTGGCAAGTTTTTTCTTTTCCAAATTCCTCTATTTGATTGATCTGAACGTAAAGTTAATAACTTCTTTAACTTACTATGCCTTCAATTTGACGCACTCATTCGAATACTTGACTATAATGGGTGGATTCGCCTTTTTGATTATTTCATTTTTTTTAATTGTTAGGAATGCTTGCTAAGTGGCCTAAATTTAAAGATATAATAAAGAGGAAGAAAAATCTGCAGGTGGCACCATTATACACTAATTAACTTAGAAGTTCTTGGCGTCAAAAGTTACGACATGAAAACGGTAATGACGGTAGGCATATGGAATGACGTCTTTAGATATGGTAATGATATCAAGTAGATGGTAATGACGAATATATAAAAAAATACCGGGGTTGTGAATGACACTACACTTCATGTATAATATTTTGCTCTTCCAGCTTTTCAATTACTTTCAGCAGGTACTTTCTTCTCTTCAGTTATCGGTATCTTGTTTTTCTTGCTTCCAAATCTGCACAAACGGGAGACTTTGTTAATAGATCTGCTACTTCATTTTTAGGTTCATATTTATCGGTTGCATCAATAAGAATTATCTCAGGAGCTACTACAATTTTTTTTACTTTTCTTTCTTTTTTGTCTCTTGTTTTTGGTCATTTCGCGCCTTTTTCTTATTATCCCATTAGTCACGAGGGGACTTCTCGTGTACACTTTTGAACTGCATTTTTCTTTCCTCTCTTTAAATATTTGTTTCCCTTTTTCTAAGCCTTTTTTAAGTTCCGCATATTCCTTTCGTCTTGCTATGTTCGATTTTTTATTTCTTCTTCGCTTACGCTGCTTTCAAATCAGACAGCCAATGGTAGAGCCGGTAGAAACAATTACAAAAATTTATTAAAGAACTGCCCATTGCTATTCCAGTAGAGTAACGTACTTTTCGGATATCCCATTTTCTTTTAATTTCGTCTTTACATATCCAAACACTCCGCTAACGGAACATTGGTGATTAACAATTCCATATCGAAACTCACCACAATCTCGCCTGTTTCCACACGCATTTTTCGCACAATGTCAATGAAATGACGAGAGTCTTTCTCGTATGACGTAGTATTTCCCACCATTGTTTGCAACCCAACTGCCACATGTTTTGCCAGATCATATGATGGTGAGCCAATTCGACTCACAGTACTTTAGCCAATCCATATAATTTAGATGGTTGGACGGTTTTCGATCTGTATAGGCCATTGAAATCGTCCTCCATAAATAGACCCTCCTGGTCTTTGATGATGTTTCTTAGACGGCGGGTTACCCTGGCGGTAGGATTATAGTTAACAGGCTTATATATATATATATATAGTGTATATATAGTGTTTTCCGCTAAATCTTTCTTGAATCGTCTGGTTTATCACCCTACCCCTGCGTTCGAGGATAGTGAGAAAGCCGAATGCCTTGCAAGTAGCTTAAGAGTTCCAATGTTCGCCTAGTCTCCTGCACATCGAAGAAGCTAATAACATAATAGATGGGTCGATTCCGAGGTGGACACGAGATCGCATCTCCCCGTAACTTCACCCGTTTTACCGCTATTGGTTAAGGAAGTTAGTGACCTTGTCAGGTGTTTTCTTCGGCTATGGGTGCAGGTGGTATATCTAATCGTATCCTGAGAATTTTCCCCGAAACTCACCTCATTTTGCTCGTATCTTAAATGCCGCGCTGACCAATACCAATGCTCATTTTCCAGCCGCCTTGAAAGGTACATCGGTCATAGGGATAGCGAAGCTCGGTACACCCCGGACTTCGCCTTTATAAGCTGATCGGCTACAGGCAGATCAGCTTATAAAGCTCCCTTGGAAAGCTATATGAGCGGATCTTTCTCACTAGAATTCTCAGATTTTCGGCTGAGAACAACATAATCATCGACGAGCAGTTCAGTTTCGGATCCGGGCACTCGTACGTTCAACAGGTGCACCATCTCACGGAGCACGTACTGGACGGTTTCTCTCGATTCCAGGGGTTCAAGAACAGTGCAATCTTTCTCAACGTGGCGAAAGCCTTTGACATGGTCTGGCATAACGAATTGATATACAAGTTATATCTGATCGGCCTGCCAGACAGTCTCGTACTCAATATGCCAGTTTTTTTCTCAGGGACCGAAACTGTGTTTACAGATTAGAGGTAACGCACTCAGACCCAAACCACATCTGAGCCATAGCGCAAGGCTCCGTGCTTTCTCCCACTCTATATTTGTTATTCACGAACGACATCACGGAGGCGGGACTGTAAATCAACATCCGGAAAACCGAGGAAATGAGGTCCGGGGCGACAAGCTCATTGCCACAGAGCACAGATTCATTGGCACAGAGGCTGTGAAAAGGATCCACAAAGTCACTTACCTCGATAGTGTAGTGTCGGAAACTGGAGGGACCGAAGGGGAAATCGTTTTGAGGGTCACCAAAGCAAATGCAACCTTCGCACAGCTCCGTCCTGTGTGGCAATCGCGGAAACTGACTAGGAGAGTTAAGCTCAAGATATTCCGTTCCAACGTAAAAACCATGTTGCTGTACCGATGTGAGACGTGGAAGGTTACTAAGGACATCTCGCGCCGGCTTCAAGTCGTCATCAATCGTTGTCTTCGCCGTATTTTCGGAGTTTACTGGCCCAACATAGAACTGTGCGAACGTTGCGGTGAGACTCAACTAGCAGATTAAACGCCGCAAGTGGAACTGGATCGGCCACACTCTCCGAAGGGTCCTTGATCACATACTGAGGCAAGCCCTAGACTGGAATCCCCAAGGAAAGCGTAAACGTGGCCGCCCTTAGCAAACCTGGCGGCGGACGATCATCGCAGAGGCGAAGAACATAGGGAAGACTTGGAGCGAATTGAAGCGCGAAGCTCAAGACCGAACGGGATGGCGGCGCACTGTGGAAGCCCTTTGCCCCATCTAGGGGACACAGGAACATAAGTCAAGTAAGACTAACGACATTCCCAGGCACCCTAAAGTGCATCTAGGGTTGTTGGCGGACAATACCGCGCTCCTTACGACTCATTGTATGTACGCTTTAATCTGGCGATACCGAGTTTTTTATATGTATAGTATTTAATAAGATGTTTATTCAAATTGAAATTTATCATTTAACAAATTCGTAGAGGACCTTAACTTTGGTTTTGGCTTTTGGTTTCCCAGCTAGGGCATTTATTTGTGCATTTTTCACGGATATTTGTTCTTGGGTCTTGGATGTGTTCTATGTATTTAAGTATGTATTTATCTATATAAGTATGTATATCGTCGTCTAGTACCCATAGTACAAGCTTTGCTTAGTTTGGGACTAGGTCGATTTGTGTAAGATTGTCCCCCAATATTATTTATTTATTTATTTTTATCTTAAAACTTCGAAAAGAAAATACCAGTTCGTGATTACCAGTCATACAAAAACATTACCATATACACAAAAAATGGTAATGATGTCTACGGCGATGATGACGAAAACAGATAAATACCGACAAAACTCTAAATTATACGTTGAAACCAAATAACTTGCCTGCCATTTTAATAACTTGCATAATAGACCTATCACACATCGTAGTTCAATCAATGTAATATTTTTATCTCACCTAGTTTAGTGTGCTAATGTCGATGACGCTAAAATGTGACAAACAATTTTTTATATTAAACTTAAGCCAAAAAAATAGTCTTCCACATGCAGGAAATTTGCGTGCGTGCTGGTCCTCTTCGTAATGGCAATTGAGGAACAGGGAGGCGTTGGCGTCTCGGGTATCCAGCCACTTGTTATAATAAAATACTTTGACGCAGCTGCAATGGCAATGATTAAGTTCTATGACAATTTTTTTTTCTTAGAGATTATTCATGAAACGCTTTGAGATTTCTTTATAAATATTAACATGATATGCATTTACGACATACAATAAAAAACACGGATTCCGTGCGGTGGATTTTCAAGAAATATAGTACGAAGTTGTAAACCTCCAATTTTTCATCTGATGGTAATGACGTTTAGTGCGTATTAATTAGATTTTTAAATTACCTAAACCAAATGAACAAACTTGAATTGCGGCGATCTCTGGCTAAACACGTCCTGTATTGTTCTACAAATGAATAAATAACGATAAAGTCACTATTTATTTTAAAAACACCGGAACACATTTTTGGTTGATTTACGCGAATTGACCCGACAGTCTTTTGTTTCATTGTTAGGTAGATTACTTTTCAGCCGCCCCTCGTATATCATTCATTGCCAATGACACTCAAGACTACAGTGTACTAAGATTCAATACTTGGCTCTTAAATTACCGGAAGGTGCGCAAATTTCCTACTCCCGGCACGGGCTAATAAGTACCTACACAGTAAAGAAATATCTAAACAAGAAAAATAACATTGTTTTCCGTTTTTTTCTTTGTATTTAAACGCAATTACGAGTATCTACTTTGATGCCAAATTTTAACATTCTAATTTAAAGATTTTAATAAGTGAGCGAGTCACCTGAGTCAGTCATTGTAATAATAGTGATTATCTGAGGTTAAAATCTCGTGAATGGTAAAAGGTATTTTCATTGAAATTTCGGCTTCGGTAGTAAGAGGATAGTCTTACAAGATTTTAAGCTATTTCGTTTATTAATACGTATAGCTAGTCTGTCACCTTTTTTGGCTTTGCGAACTTGGCTGACACACTACCGTGTCATCATCATCATATCAGCCGAAGGACGTCCACTGCTGGACATAGGCCTCACGCACAGACTTCCACTACCATATTATCGTTATAAATAGTGTGCTCCTACCATGTAGTTATGTTTTGATGTCAAATGATAAGAACACAATGTTGCTATAATAATGGCCTAGGCGCAAATACTAACTAAACGATTCTTATTCTTACCTACGAGTATTTAAATCTTATTTCGTCCTAATATTCAATATAGTCCTTGGTAGTATATTAGAGTCAGTATGGTTTTTACTACGCTTTATTGTCTTACCTACCTTCTATGAATGAGTTACGGAACCGATGACAATAATTCCCGCGGGTCACCACATGCAGGCTATGAGTGCTTCAACAATTACGTACCTACAGCTTTCTCTTTGTATGTACTTTGCTAATGCATTTGCTTTGCTGTAAAATCGAAGAGCTCGTATTTTACGGTTAGTTTAGGAGTGTTTATCGATAGGCGGCGTGAACGTTTCTATTCTCGCCTAACGCTCTAATTTATTATTACCTTCTGTCCTATTAAGGGAATAGGACAGAAGGTAATCCGATTTTTCGTTGGTTTTCCATTTTATCTTACAGCAATTTACCAGTGCCCATTTGACAGCACGCGTCGCCGGATCCACACAACGAGGCATCAAGGCATCATGGCCCATCGTATTTTCATACGTTGGCCATCATGGCCTCTTGTTTGGATATTTTGTTTGGATATTAGTCGATTTGACCAAACACTAGAACTTAATTTGAGTCAGATCACCGGGCTTAAATCGGTAAATTACTAAGACGAAATATTGTTTTGTGACCCGTACTTGTTTAGGATAAGAATATTTTTTTTTATGAATGTCTCTTATTTTTACACCATGGATTTGTGGCGACCGCTGATCTCACTGGCTGAGTATGACGGGAATGGATGACGGAATTTGTCAAGGCTTGGTTATGTTTTTCTTGTATACGTAATATGAATTTTATAATATTAAATATCTTCAATATTCAAGCGAAAGATTGTTTACTTTAATTTATCGCCGTTCAAAGGAGTGTACCCATACCCATATGCATTAAAATTTGAGGTTTATGTTTTCTGTATAAACTATTTATTCTTCGTACTTTGCGTCCTATATATACAGGCTGTTTTTATTGATTTCCGTTCCTTCAAGAACATAGCCGTGCATAGCCATAGAAACGAGACGTAGCGTATATTATTTATTTAGTTATACAAAATTGAAGATTTTTATTTTTATTTTCATACAATATAATTAATTATATCACCAAGAGTGAATGCACAACGGCCTTGCGAGTTAACGTGGAGTTAAACAAAAGTTAATGTCAAGTATGACAATATTCGGAATTCGAATGTCACCGCACGTGACGCACATCAACATTGTTTAATTGTTAAGGTTGTTTTATACTATACTAGGGGTGTTAATTAACGAAAACGAAATTTTTGGATAACTTCGAAAAGGTACGAATTGGGATACTAGTGTCTTAGAGAAGATTGCTTCATTTTATCTCAGGAATGTGCTCTCGCAATTAACGGAATTCGATAAAAACACCCTGTATAGTCATATTTTATAGAGTACGGTACAGGAGTGAGTGCAAATAAATATTATTTGGATGGTAGCAATGATAGGTGGCTAGGATAGTATTTAGAATTGTGGGTATAGGCATTTTTTATCTCTGGGCTCTCTCTCTCCTCTCTGGCGCCGCCCTTGGAGTAAAGCGAGTGGTTGAAAAATACAATCCTGAGCGTAGCGACACGTGAGGCTTTCAAGGCACGAGACGCCGAACAACTTTGCTGCCGAGCGAGGGAAACACACAACTTTTTGCCTCATCACTGCGAGGAAAATAGTTCATGTATAATGCAAGTCTTATGTAAGTTGTACTCATTTTCAACAACCTCATTCAAATCGAAGCATTTCATACATTTTTAGGATTAAAATTAATCGCTCTATGTCTATATTAAATTAATCACATTAATTGCAAATTAAAGGTTAAGCTTCGAATCCTGCTCGGAGTAGTACATTTTTATTTTTTTTCCCTTTGAATTGAAATTTGGAATTTTCGTTAGCAGCGTTACCGCTAAATACAAAATTAATTGACATTTAATTGTTCAGCACTCAGATGAAATCTATCTCTCCCATTCATGCATAGCCGTACCGGATGTCATTTATAGGGTTCCGTATCCGAAGGGTCCACGTCCAGACGGAGTCCTATAGCCGTCTCTCTCGTGTCTATCTGTGGTCTGTCACACTATTGTTCGGAATATTTTTTTTACTTCCCATTGACTTATGCATGAACTTGAAATTTGCGGGTAGTTTTCATTACGTTTATTACCAACAAATAAATATTTGGATAAATCACATTTGTTTTTTAGTTGTACGGAACCCTCGGTGCGCGAGTCTGACTCGCACTTGACCGGTTTTTATTAAAGTTGTCGACGGTGATACGAATGGATCATTATTTGGTTTACATTATTTACCCGGACAACACGGTTTGGACCCGGGTATGTCCTAAAACTACGACCAAGACCATCGGGGGATGGGAAGCAGCATCCCTGAAGTGCGGTGGAGATACTGCGATCGCCAATCCGCATGCCAAGCGTGGCGATTATGGCATTTACCCCCCATAAAATTGGGGGAGGCCTATGTCCAGCAGTGGACGTCCTTCGGCTGATATGGTGGTGGTGGTGGTGGTGGTACAATTTAACCAGAGGTACGATATCGCCGTTTAGAAGTTTACAAGACTTTTAATAAGAATGAAATGAATGTCAAACAAGTTCATAAAACTACCTAGGTACTTATAGATAAAATTATCATTGAAAACATTTGCTGACAGCTCCGAAACATTCTGAATTACCTACTTACATTACATAATTAATAATTATGAAAGTAGGTACTTACGTACTCGCATGTAAGTACAACGTGACTGCGGACCTAGATCTAGGTTGCAAAAAGCACTTAACATTACCCATCCACTCACCCTTTACGTACTATAGGGTAAGAACGTTTTGAGGCATTAAACCAGCACGTTCAAAGCCAGCTTCCTCATTCAATGCATGCATTTTCATTAATAATTTACGAAAACTCACTTTTATCTCAACATTGTCATTGTAATATCAACCTTGCTCATTGGGGATTAAATTTGGATTGCGATGAGCGTATCTGTTGATGCATGAAGTTCTGTACGCTAGAGATAGTTTTTCCCATTCAGGATCCACGCATGCGCTGAAACCACGACGCCATTCTCACTTTCACTGCACCATAACGTGAAATGTTTTGACGTATGTGAGTCCGGCTAGTTGGATAGTAATGTGTTCTTGACACGAAACGTTATAAATTCTGGAATGAAGCCCTGTGTGAACTCAGCCTTATGATAGTGAAGTGTTATAGATTAATTGAGACAGGTAAGTGTTTTGTATTTTTGGTTATGTTGGTACTGAGGCCGTTGGCTTTTTATGTAAACAAGTGCATTTTGTGAGATCTCTGAGATGAGTATGTGTGGTTACTCTGCTCAAAAATAGTGCCTACGCGTTTTCAAGGAGCGGGACTCAAATCATACCGATAGACATAAAAATAATTTTAAAATGCCCAATTGAATAAATTCCACAACGCAGGATGCAATGAAATTCGTATTGCAAAAATTAAATACCTATAATTTTTTTGTGTTACTTATAAATTACCTCTCATTATTCTAGTAATTTAGCTGGAAAAAACACCTTTTCGCAACCGTTCCCAACTCACCTACCGCACAAATGCACGTGTACTACAAACCGTTTAAAGCAAGAACGTCTTATGTGTGTATGAGCTTCATCCAGAGTTACTACATTTCAGATTTGGTCGGTGTATGGTTTATCGTTAAGTGGGGTAGGGACCTGCCGGTTGCTATGGCGACGCAAGAGGGTTGAAGGTCCGGAGGGCTTTGCTCCCCCAGCTGATTGGCTATCTCGCTGTTCGGAAATTTTGCTTACCTATAACGATATTTTAATGCAATTATAGGTTATGACAGCGGACCGGGTGCTTAATTGATTGCTATTATATGATATGACTGTTGCCTGTGACTTTATATAGACTTAATTTCGTTACCTATATCAGGAGACCTACTATCATCAGTCATACATAATTTGACGATGTTTTCGTCAAGGGTGTTTCCTAGCTTTTATTTATTGCACTGTTCATATGTATATGTAAGTACCTATAAAGTAGGTAGGTAAGTAGTTGTCCTCAAAATTTGCAATTCTTTTTTCAACCGATAGAGCTCAACTAATACGAGTATGTAAGTTCGGTGACAATGCAATCTTATGGTACCACCGAGCTGAATAAGGGAAGAACTGATCAAGGGAACACAAGGTGGCCATAGCAACTCCTAAAATATTTATACACAAGATAAACTCGTCGTGTTTGGGCTAATTGGAGGTCTCAACGAGTAATTGATGCACGTGGAAAAAGGTACAGTCGGCGTTAAAAGCTTGTACCAAAAATTAAATTGATGTCGGACACTTATTCATTAAAAACGAAAATTTCAAATTAAAGGGAAAAAATGAAATAAATTGTGCTCCCAGCAGGATTCGATCTGCGATACGCGGCCAATCGCTCTAGCCACTGAGTTATCGGAACCACTCAAGATCAGGGGTGCTACCGCGAACTTCGAAAATCGAACTTCGTAGCGTGTCGTCCCTTTCACTCTCGTGTTATACACTATATGATGGAAAGGGACGGTACGATACGAAGTTCGATTTTCGAAGTTCGCGGTAGCAGGCCAGGCACGAAATCCTTCACTAGTTCCCTCAAACCGCCTTAGGGAGGCGTACAGTATATACCTTAGAAGAC
This sequence comes from Notocelia uddmanniana, assembly GCA_905163555.1. NCBI lineage: Eukaryota > Metazoa > Arthropoda > Insecta > Lepidoptera > Tortricidae > Notocelia > Notocelia uddmanniana. The sequence goes on along the minus strand of LR991061.1, from coordinate 10,841,590 downwards.
TTAGAAGGCTTCTTTTAACGGCACTAACGTCTCAAATTACATTGAAAAATTCCCTTTAATTTGAAACTTATTCATGCTTAAATAACTGTCATGAAATAGGAAAGCTGGAATCTGACAAGTTCTGCTGCTAACGTAATGCCACTGACTGTTACCAATAAAACAAGTAGGTACTTAAATAATTTGTATGAAAATAGTCTAGTGTTGTTCCAAGTAAAAACTAAATCGCCGTTTAATGTCATGATCCTGGGTTGCCCATATACAGGTACATACAGGTAAGTATAAAATGTGTTCGCGCATTGAATAGCATCTTATAATAAACTACTTCAGGGCAAGATGTAAGGGTAGGGAATCAAAAGGTCCTTTCAATAAAACAAACACTTGGCACCCCTCAAAGAAAAGTCGAGTAGGTACTCTATAGTGAGCACTACACAAAATCATTAAGAAGTGTGCAGTTCAAGGGGTTCGTATAAAAGTCGGTGTGTTTCGCACAATTGTAATGACTAACGTAGGTACAGATGTTAGTTAAATAGTGTTAACTTACTTTTGCTCTTGACTGTACCAAATGTTCGGTTAGTATGTAATACACCAGACAGTTAACAGTCTAACAATCTTGGGTATCTTGGGGAAATATTTAGTGACCCGTTGACTATAACAGCATGGCAGGTACAGTAGAGGAAGTTTAATTTTTGTATCTATTTCTATTTAATTAGAGTCCGGAGGTGACCAATATTCAATTTCCTCCACTTACTGTCTGTCTGTGCACGTGTGCAACACACCTAAAGTATGTGATGCACCCTAACAGCTCTCTAGAAATATAGTAACTAAAGAATGATTCACAGTAGACCGTTTCGTGTCCGGGCCGGCTCGTTTTCTATGACAGCAAACGCAACGGCCGGCGTATTTTTCTAGAAGAAATCGGGCCGGCCCGGACACGGAACGGCGTACTGTGAATCATCCTTAATGTGATGTGCAGGGCTCAAAAACTTTTCATGCCAATGACGTAAAATTGATGTCACACTGCATATAGGATGATTCCAATTTGTGTTATAGTAATTATCAATCTTTAATCATCAATTATTGAATAATGCAGCTGTTGTAAAACTAGAAAAAATTGAAGTTCCTCACCTGCTTATAAATTAAAATTGTAAGTAGAAAGAAAAATCCTTTATAATCTTCGGATGCAATAGGTCGTATTTGAAAAAGGACCATTATAAATGCATGATTAAATGATTAATGATTAAAGATTGTTACTATAACACCAATTGGAATAATCCTATATGCAATTTTACGTCATCGGGTGCATTATATTTTTGTGCGCTTCCTACGTGATATTAGTGAAGGTAAATTTCCCAGCGCTTGACATTGACCCAATACACGGCACTTTCAATCTCATGTCATAATGACAGAGGTGGTCAATAGTCATCTATTTGGCACTAAGGCGGGGGGACGACGGACTCGGGTATCTCCTAAAACTACGACCAAGACCACCGGGGGAGCAGCATCCCTGGAGTGCGGTGGAGATACCTACTGCGATCGCCAACCCGCATGTCAAGCATGGCATTATGGCATTGGGACGTTTACCTTACCGAGTACTTTCCTTGTAAGTTCTGGTCGCTGCAGTGCTGCACGTTTCTAGGTACATAAGTACGGTCGAACTCACAAGGGGCTCAACACCTTTGTACCTTGTCGTTTTAACATCATTTTCTGCATTAAGTATGTTTGTTGTCGTGACACCTTAAAACCTAAATGGTCGCGTACGGTATGGTTTCATAGGAATTTCCTCCCTCGGACGCTCCGGTTGTGGAGAGCTACCTGCCGAGGTTTTTCCGAGGAGGCGGGGTGGGAGGAGAGGTATGGGGCTCTTCAAGAAAGGAGTTAGGGTTTCCAGTCCCGGTCCCGATTTGTTAATTTCGAAAGGGTCGGTAACGCGAATGTGACACCCCTGGATTTGCAAGCGTCCATAGGCTGCGGTGAACGCTTGCCATTAGGTGGGTCGTACGCTTGTTTACTACCGACACAACGTGGTATAAAAAAGATTTGGACTGTCATACTAAATTTCCAACGGCTGAAAGTGACAAACGTGCTTAAGGCACTGGTCCCACCGCCGGCGACGAGCGATAAACGAGTAGAATTTAATACTAGAACGAGTGGGCGAGCGGGCGAGAAGCGAGTGTTTTTGTATGAGCTTACCGCTTACTCGCCGGCGGCGGTGGGACCAGTGCCAAAGTGTACAATGAGTCCGACTGTACAACATGATAGGTCATTTCATTTCTCTCAAAAATTCAAAATGTTCTGTTAACCCTTACGGGGACTTGAACGCCTAGCACCGCCTCAATACGGGCATGTTTTTGCGAGAGTCGGCGGTTAGACATATTTTCACTTACGTGTATTTTCTGAAATATAACAGCTATATGCTTGAAATTTTATACACACTGTTTAGCAACGGCTATTCTCTCTCATCTCTTATTATTCGTCTACACAACGTGGGTTCGATCCCCGCACTTAGCTACTACATTATTCCACTTAGCTACTACATTACCCCGGAATAATTGAGGCGCTCCGTGGCTTAGCTCGTTGTAATGGATGGTCTACTTACCCTTATTCATTGTTTGCAGTACCGCTATTGCGTTAAACGTATTCTACTACCTAGGAGTGAGTATAATGAATTCCGTAGGCACGTAGGTGCTGTATTAGAATGGCAGGTGACAGATTTCTGCTCACTCACCGCTTGGTGTGTTTTATTTCAGATGATTACCCACTCAACATACAATTATTACGAAAATTTGATAAATCCTTTGGTTCGAATCTTACGCATTTATAAACTCAAACGTGTTCTAAATAAATTGTACAGTTCGTAATTCTACTCTACCGATTTGCGATTTGTAAATAAAACATAGCAGATTTATTTTGCATTAGCACCGAATTTGTAAAATAAACTGAATAAACTAAAATAAAACGGTCGGCCCTTTAAACGATCGGATATTAAGGATCACATTTAATTAAGTAGGTACTTAATTTAACTTTTGTTTGTTTCAGATGTGCCACATTTCAACTGTATATGTATTTTTAGAGAAATAAATGTGCCTTATAATCTTCCTCCCATAGTAACTTACTTAAATATCAGATCTTTTATACCCTCATCATTATATACTCATTTTATTATAACGAACTTAAAAAAAAAACAGTCCAACGACAATACCATCCAAAGCATACGAATTACGTGGTCCCAAACAACTTCTGTCCATTAAATCGAAATTTATTAAAGTTTTACACCATCGCGATTCAAAATTTACAACTAAATTAGGTAGGGATCAAGTACGATTATAAAAAAAAAACCAGCATGCCTGTGAGAATATACATTTACGATAAGTTTATGAAAGAGATCATATATGTATAGTACTTTTACTCCATGAATGCCAAATACTTGTTAACTTTGCAAACTGCGCGGCCGCCGCGTCGAAACCGCGTCAGCTCCGACTTAGCAGAATAAAGGACCATGGCCTCCTCAAAGCTCATCAGCTGAGTTCGCCGCATAAGGACAGTAGTGGACACAGTGCAGTGTGAATGTGGGGATGTCAGTGTGGGTGGGAAGCGGCCGCGCGGGCGGCGGGCTCGCGCCGCCCGTCACAACGGCGCCCATGTCCACCAACACCTCCATGGAGTCCGGGATTGAGGCCGGAGTCCTGCCTACTGTCACCGGATCTCTGGCCTCGGCGCGGGACTCGCTGGGCTCGCTTTCGCGCGCCGCCGAGCCGCTCTACGATACGGACCACACCGATCTCGGCTCTGAGTTGGATGAGGCGGAGATCCGAAGGGAGTTGATGCATGATGTAAGTATCTGAACATCAGTCAACCAAAACCTACATGGAGTCCGGGATCGAAATCCCTGTCAGTCCTGGCTACTGCTACTGCACGGGTAGCATAAGGCCTGAATCACACTGGCGTGGCCTGCGGCCGCGGTCAATAGTAAATTTGTCAGCTAATGACTAGTCTAGCTACTATTGACCGCGCGGCCTAGGCCGCGCCAGTCTGTGAAAGGCTTAAAACGGCGTGCAAGCTATATCGCGGGCGAAATAGACTATCCGTCTTTATCTAATGAGTACACACGGAAAGCGACGGATAGTCTACCTCGCGCGCGATATAGCTCTCGCGCAGTCTTGTGCTATTAGCCGTGCTGGATTTCTGGCCTCGTTGAACGAAGCGCAGATCAGAAGGGAGTTCTGTTCATGCCCGATTTTTAAATACCATAATGGTGGCAAACACGGAGTAGGGCCTGTATGATGGTATGCAGACACCATAGCCGTTGAACGGAACTCGGAGGAGTAACATCCATGTTGCTGCAGCACTTGCACTTGCGGCTCACCTATTTGATTTGAGGATTAGCTGTATTTTCATATCGAGAGACTGATTCGGGTCTTTCACTTCTCTGGCTCTGGCCTAAGTAGATGTCCTGTTCTCATAAGCGGGATCTGGGTTAATTTATTAAACAAGAGCTTGAGCTCTTATTTTAATCTGTAATATTTACAAATCGAATGCGAGACGAAATTCTAAAAATGAGTTTTTGTTTTCAGAAATGGCGGTTACTCTTTGACAGGGTAAGTGGTATTAACATAAATAATTACTTAGGTATTATTTTACTACAGAGTGTCAAAATATCAAATTTAATTATAACTATTGAATAAAATATGCATAAAATCAATTAGTTAAGTAAAGAAGTTATTTCTTGGCTTGACTAGAAGATTTCACAACGGGTATAAGCTCTGAAAGTCACTTCACAGAATCTTTTCTCATTCGATGCTGTTATGATACTCGTAGTTGTTTTGTTTCCAAATAGATTATCTGGTGGAAGAAACAATTTATATTCATGTTCGCACGTGAGTCGAGACACGTTCCGCCGACAGCCCCGCACTTCATCATCGCGATATCTTATTTTATTTCGCTACCTCTTTTTTACCTCATAATTTGAAAATATTTTATTTATAAACAATGAAGAGTAGGTAATATTAAGGGTGAAAGTAACACCGATAATTCATTACATTAAACTTTAGAGCAGTGCACTGCAAGTTGTTGCAACTTAATTATTTTGTGATATTATTTTCAACCAAATTCAATCTAATGCGTTTAGTCGAATAAACCACAGTTAAGTGCATTAAACGGTTCAGTACATCAACATTCAGGATCTATACTCAAGAGCAATGAAAACGGATACAGTTTGTAAAGGAATCAAAAATCATGACAGTACAGGTACTGTAAAATATTTTTCCCCTCGCTAGCTCGGAAAGCCGTCTTTTATCCTTTGATACAAGCGGGTAAAAACGCATTTTATCCACAAGTGGGAAAAGTAATTTGACCTTGGAGCGTGTTTGAGTAGCTTTTGACAGATAACAAAACGCTCATATTAATGGTTCGTTTGATATCAATTATCATTAAATAAATGGTTTGAGAATTTAATAAAAAATATCAAAATTAGCTTTATTTAATGATTTAAGTCGTAAACTTCAAAATTCTATAAGTAATTTTTTTTTTATAATGACTGAGTATAATTGTAAACGCACAAGTTGAGTCGATGCAATTTCAAAACGCATCTCAGAAATGTCATCATTGTCAATGTCAACTAAAATATACACAACTTGTCACCGACTCCAACTCGCGTAAATATTATACACAATTTTCAGAGTTTTCTGTTATAATATCGTAAAAAAATCAATGATTCCAGTGATGAAAATCATGCCTGTGGAACTGTGTTTTTTTGCATGTTGCACTTTCCTCGCTATAGTGAGGAGAAAAGTTTTGTGTTACACACTGGTGCAAAGTTGTATTTTACATCTCGTGTGTTGAATCACTCGCTACGCTCAGGATTCTATTTTAGAACCACTCGCTTCGCTTGTGGTTCAACTATAGAATCCTTTCGCTGGCTCGTGTTTCAATTCCACACTCGCGGGTAAAATACAACTTTGCACCCTTGTATAACAAATAACTATACGTACTGTTTTTCACGTAAGAAGAGTCCAAACACAAATTATGTCATTATACGTCAAAAATGACATAATTTGTACTGGGTTGATAGCTGTCACCGGACTCTTCTTACGTGAAAAACAGTATATTTTTCCCCTCACTAGCTCGGAAAGCCGTCTTTTATCCTTTGAAACAAGCGGGTAAAAACGCATTTTATCCACAAGTGGGGAAAGTAATTTGACCTTGGAGCGTGTTTGAGTAGCTTTTGACAGATAACAAAACGTAAAACGCTCATATTAATGGTTCGTTTGATATCAATTATCATTAAATAAATGGTTTTAGAATTTAATAAAAAATACCAAATTTAGCTTTATTTAATGATTTAAGTCGTAAACCTTAAAATTCTATAAGTAGTAGTATTTTTTTATAATGACTTTGAGTATAATTGTAAACGCACAAGTCGAGTCGATGCAATTTTAAAACGCATCGTCAGAAATGTCATCTTGCCAATGTCAACTAAAATATACACAACTTGTCACCGACTCTGACTCGCGTAAATATTATACACAACTTTCAGAGTTTTCTGTTATAATATCGTAAAAAAATCAGTGATTCCAGTGATGAAAATCATGCCTGTGGAACTGTTTTTTTTGCATGTTGCACTTTCCTCGCTATAGTGAGGAGAAAAGTTTTGTGTTATAAAAAAAAAAGGATTCTATTTTAGAACCACTCGCTTCGCTCGTGGTTCAACTATAGAATCCTTTCGCTGGCTCGTGTTTCAATTCCACACTCGCGGGTAAAATACAACTTTGCACCCTTGTATAACAAATAACTATTCCTATTTAGCTTAGTAGTTTGTCTGTTTTGTAGCCTTTTTCATATCTCATCGTATCAAACCTATACATGTGAAAAACTTATGTAGACCTCCGTATGAAGATATCTAAACATGAAAACGTTAATCAATATAAACGTCTACATATACTTTATGTTGAATTTGATTAGATAGCATAACTTTTAATGTCTTAGGTTGTTCAGGTATAAAATACTTGTACGACGACTAAGGCATATCAATACCAATAAAGATAAAAATCACGTTTTTTTTAAGTATCTCCTAAGCTCCCGTTCGCCATAAAGTTTTGTCTAACACGTTATAATTCATAAAAACTGTCGTTTATGATACAGAAACAAATTTCGAGGAATGCTTTTTGGCTGATTAAAATGTACGGAAGCAAGTAACGAGTTTTATAAGGAGATAAAGGGCGGTAGCGCCGAGGATCAAACGCCACGCGGTCACGTAGGAGACATTTCAGATAATACGGGTTGCAGGGCGCTTAAGTTTTGTCTTTTTAAAAATTATGCTGTCACAACGGTGGAGTGATCGTGTGCGAAGTTATGGGAGTTAGGGGAAGGTGCGTGCTTTGTGTGGGAGATGTGTGGACGTGACGATTGCCGATGCGCAGCGCTCTCGCATCCTAACTGCCGGCCGGCGCATCACTGTTGACAATAGATATTAGGGGCACATTATATCCACGGTCAAGTTATTTTTTTAACGTTGGGGAAATGCATTTACGCTTCGCCTCCTGACGATACATAAGTTCTAAAACATAATTGGTACGAGCTGGGATTCGAACACACGACCGCCGCTTGCCCGTTCCCTTTCATCTATCCTTCTCATCAGCCTGCGCCCAGCAGTGGGACGTAAATAGGCTAATGATGATGATGGACTCTGAGCTTCTTCAGGATGCAATCGAGATATAACAAAAATAAAGACCAAAGTCTTAGAGAAACGCCCATCTATACCTAATTATATATATGTAACTTTATACTTCAATGTTAATGTTCCTTAATACCATGAGGTAATCGAAACCTATCATTCAAAATACAGTCAGCAACATATAAGTATATTGTGCTGCCTATTCGTAAACTTTTGAGAATCTCGTTGTTAGTTTCGTGAAATCGGGTTTAAGCACAGAAAATTTATTCTGTTGATTTAATTAAGGCTTATTAAGCATTCTACTACCAATCAACTTTGACGCGACCCCACATTTTGCCAACTAATCGAGTCTCGTGTTTTTTACTCTTTTATCTCTTGGCCTGATAAGCCAAACTGTTGATTCTGTATTTGTAGCTCTACTATATTAACTCTCAGGCTACATTAGTAATGTTTCATTGCAGTTTGACCCTGAAGGTTTTGGCGAGATCCCCTGGCCAGACTTCTTGCTGACCCTACAGAACCCTGACTTCAAAGCACAAGTGCCGCCACACAAACAAGAGGTACAGTCAGCAGCAACTATTTACTCGTACATATATATATAGGTCAATTACTTTCGAGATATATTTGCATCTGTAGTAGTATTTGCATGTATATTTACAGGGACACACGTACACGTTGACGTATACGGACACACGTCAACGTGTGTGTAAGGCCTGCTACAGAGGTTAGAACTACAAATGCAAAAACGTCTCGAAAGTAATTTACCTATACGAGGGCCATGCGAGTTAATTCTATGGCAGTGGCACAGTGAAAAAAAAAGTACTGAATTAATCAAAACACTTTTTTCAGATCCTTCTGGACAAAGCTCAGAGTGCAACCAGCGATTCAATCACGTTTCAGGAATTCGTTAATGTGGTAAGTATCTAACTAACGTACCTACCTAAAAATCTCCGCCATCTATTCCATTTTTATATCCGTATATTCCGTATATTGTCTTAATTCTGGTATATTATTTTTTAGTATGTACTTAAATACTAAGTTCAAGTTCAGTGGTGCTGCGGCCCTATGAGTATTTAGGTTGCCCTTTTTAACCGACTTCAAGATTTCAAAGGAGGAGGTTATCAATTCGGTTGTATGTTTTTTTTTAATGTTTGTTACTCCATAACTCCGTCATTTCTTAATCGATTTGGAAAATTCTTTTTTTGATTGTAAGTATATATACCCAAGTTGGTCCCGTTTTTATCAAAACGCAGTTCTGATGACGGGATTCATGAGGAATTGAGGGAACTTCTCAAATCTTAAATGCAAACATATAGTGATTTTTATGTTTTTATCAACAAGTCGAGCAATTAAATCCAAAAATGTGACATTTGATGAAGTGGAACTGCTGATCATGATCAGAACAGAACTCTTCAACGACGAAAAGTTCACGTATGGCGATTTGTTCTTCTAGCTGTGTTTGTTAAGCAAGTTTTATTTTCACGGTTATTTTTTGTCATGCTCGAGTTCTAATGATGGGATCCATTAGGAATCGAGGGAACTCCTCAAATGTGAAAGGCACACAAATAGTGATTTTAGTATTTTCATGAACTAATCAAGCACTTTCATTCAAAAAAGTGACATTTGATGAAGTGGAACTGCTGATGATGATCAGAACGGAACTCTTCAACGACGCGAAGTTCATGTTTGGCGATTTGTTCTCTTCGTTTTGTTTGTCAAGCAAGCTAGGTTTTCAGGACACATTTTCGTCAAGCTTGAGTTCTGATGGAGAATTCCATGAGGAATTGAGATACTTATAGCCATTTTTATTTTATTGTACGGAATCTAAGAGTGCACCATCCAAGTATAATAATCTTTCACCGGCCTCCCCCATTGAACTCGGTTTTTTTTTTCTTAAAAATTATTACCAATCTCAACAGTTTTCCCCTGACAAAGTCGCTGGTTGAATTCATATGATATAGGCGGATAGGACAATGATAATTTTTTTTTTGAATTGATGACAGTATGAGGAAAGGAAAATGCATTATCTTCTTTTTCAGTGTCGTTGTTTTGATATGTTTTAATGGCATACTAGTAAGACATATTCGTATACTATTAAGATATATTTCAATACGAGTATGTCAAGAGTATTCAGGATCACACGCTAGTTTCTCAAATCCAGTTGGAAATGAATAAGTATTTAAGTAGATACATCGCAAATAATTTAAAGTGTGACTCACACTCAAGGAACCGCTGAATATAAATACGAAGCCCATCTTTACCGGCAACTACTTTAAAGGACAAATAATAAGCGGAGATTGTGATCCTATAAATAAAGATAGGCATTTATTATGGAATCACGGCGTATTTATATGTGTGGCGCGCCGTGCGGCCGTCCTTTGCCTTCGCAGTGGGTTAGGTTATGTCCCACTGCGCCTCCCACCTTACAAGACAACTAAATTAAGATGCAACGCCGATTACGCTCGGCTCGCGCGCGTCCGAACACACCACGAGTCTCTAAAAAACATTACGACACGAATAATGTCCGTTATACCCCTACCTCAGACGTGACAAGGAAACTGTAACGTAAACGAAAAAGTTAACCGAAATGTAACACGCGTCCCGAAGACCCTGCCCTTATCTGGGTCTTATTGTCGCCTCTCGAAAGACGATAAGGCCGGCACGATTTATTAGGTGGACATTTTATTTTTGTACCGTAAAATATATATTATCTTAAATGCGTATTAACACTGAGCACCGTCGTTTATTATTAACGATGAGGTCTATTTCGTTTTGGGATTTGATAAAGACCCAAATTGGGTCTAAAGTATACATTGATGACAGATAACTTTTTTCGTTTGGTGCTTAATGGCAATTATTTAATTAAGACATGCGTAGGTAATTTTGTACTTCAGACGAAATTGCAACTGAAACCCTTCTCTCAGTTATGTATTTTGTTTTGAATGGGAATGTTTTTATTTTACCAAAGTTTCGTGACGTATAATGTATGTAACATGTACATGTTTTGTATCTAAGTAAACCACTTACCAACCTAATTGATTGCTCATTTGTTTTTGCTTTATTTTTATCATCCTATCGACCTTCGTCGTGTCCAAAATAAATAAAAAAATAAAGTAAATAAACTTAATCAAAATTTATGAGCTGTTTAAAATAATTAGACGATCATTAACCCTCATATATTAGTTTAATGCACGAACATGTCAAATGCGAGCAGACCCTTCATTAATAATTCCCCAGATGTATATTTTTATAACATTTGCATAAAAGAATCTTAAGAAGCACTTTGCTGTGCGCCCAATGTGGATCATGAGTTATGGTGCGGTCCTTTGCTTTTATTAATTAAGTTATTAAGTGCCTACTTAAAGCGTCAACTTACATTTATTAGCCTGCTGTTTTAATAATGCTTATTTCCAATTCACATACTTCGTGTTCCGCCAATCTTTATTAAAGTCCGGAGAACATTTTCCATGCTTCTTTGATCTGTGCTTAAATTGTAACGAAAAATTTAATTGTATACATTTTAGAATCTTTGCATATGGCGGAGTCTGTGCCAAATAAATATTTTTTATGAAAAATTGTTGCTATAAAAATGAAAGCAAAATGTTAAATAGGTAATACATTTATTTTGTGTTGACGTTAGGTAGCGTATACAAAGTTATTACTTAAAAGCCTGGTACAATAGGCGCATCGTCACCACCTCACAATAGGTATTTAATCCTCAACCTAAAAACGTTTTGCGTACAATTGTATGGATTGTCGTAAATCAAAATTAAATTCGATGTATAAGAGACAAGGGACAGTGGTCGTGGGCGTCCGTGATGCGGCATTCTTATGCTAATCCACTCGGGCGCACCACATTCGAACGGGGTGGGCCAAATTGTTATTTATATTGTCACCTCGCGCCTTTTTATATACGGCTAAAGTACTGGCTGACTTCATTGGGCGACTGAAACCTGGGTGACTAGACACTAAAAATACTTGTATTGTTTTGGTTTGTTATACTGTTAAAAGTTGGGTAAGTACTTAAGTACTGCCGATGTTGGTCTTTAGCGAGTTCTGGAGGGATGTTTTTTCATACTCAAGTGATTAGTTGGAAAAATATTAAATTTACCCGTACCATCAATCTACATGTAACCTATTGTCTATTGTGCATTCAAAATTTATGTACGATTTCCAGCCATCATATTAGATACCGGCCGGTTCACCTCCGTTTTGCGTTCCAAACTGTTCCATATCATCATTCATCATTCATTAGCTGCTTATTGTTCCTTTATGGTGAAAAGGTAATATTTGTTATATGAAATTGATATTTATTTGAAAACGTTATGCTATACATAAATAGCATTGTAGGTAGGCCATTACAAAACCATTGCTCACACGCTAAGTGGGGCAGCGATTGTGCAGCCCTTCAGGAAAAACATTGTCATGCATTTGTTATGAAAATACGTTTTCTAAAGAACTCTAGGCATGAAGCCATGATTGATGTTCACGAAGTGACTGGGAAAGAACAGAAGCTTTTACGTACTTCGCAACATTTGGTCGGTGAAAGCAATTTCCTCGCAGGAAATTGGCTCGCTACATTATGCTGATTTGGTCTCGAAGCATTTCGTTTAAGCTATTAGCTTAAATGCTTCATTTGGCAATTCCGATTTAATAAAACTTTGTGGTTGAACGCGTTGGATTAATAGGGTTGTGATTTTTTGAAGTTGCCTACAAGTAAAAAAAGAATCAAAGGGCACACATTTTGGTGTCCTTCTAAATTCAAAATCGTTGTCGTTTTTTCATGAAATGCCGCATAGCTCCTAGTCGTTTCAGGTCATGAAATATTGTAAAGAGAGCATGAATTCAGACATATAATTTTTACTAGTGTCCATAAATATCATTATACGAGTAAGTGTGCCTGCCTATTAAATACATAGTATTACTTACTATGTAGTATTATCATGAATACATTTCAATACGTAGTAAATAGCATTGTGTCGTCTGAGTTGTGAGCAGCGGCGGAATGCTGGGTGACCCCGGAATGGCAGCAGCCGAGTCATTACCTGTCCCGCACCACAAAAAACCTCTGACCGTCGCCGCACTCCCTTAATCAATTTATGGGGCGCTAACTGGAACACGAAAAATGTATTAAAGCGCTGTGGGAACCGACCCCGGCCCTAATACTAATATTAATGTGTTATTTTGAACACCAATCTTTAATTCGAACCTCCAACAATCGATAGAAATAGTTTTCCCATCCGTCATCAAACACCGCGACACCAAACTCGACTATTGTGTTGACTTTACAGCGCGTTTCAAATCCACACGTATTGGGAACAAAAACAATTAATTAATAAAACACACCTCAATCAAAATTAATTGCTTTACGCATTAATCTCTTTATCTCCCCTCGACTACAAAACAACGTGTCCGTCCGTTCTCCAAGGTAATGGAAGCAATCATTCCAGATAAGATCCCTCTAATGTGAGAAAAGGTAGACGTTCGGGTCGGATCGTTAATTTAATTTGAAATAATAAAAGTTATATCCATCATTTATCACTTTCGACAAATTTATTTTTAAGTGTCTTTTTCGTCGTCCTTATCTGTGACTGGCCAGTAGGGAGGGAGCAAAATAAAAACAAAAAAGTTCTAAATAGGCGTAGGCGTGCCGCTGTTGGTGAGGCGTCAAGCCAGCGAGCGCCAGCTAACCCCGGCGCCCGCGACGCGCGAAATTTCTGCCCTGTCAGACCAGTCAGGCCCAATGTTTGGCTTTAATGTCTTATCTCCAAAACTGTCACGAGTCGTACTTCAATAACCCATCCATTATTAATCGTTCTAAATTATAAACCAAAATTAAATTAAGCACCAGCGTCACAGGCCGTATTCGTTAGCAGGTCCTGTGGCCGGCGCATTCCATCGTCGAGTAGGTTTTCGTGTTCGGTCTCACTGTCCGTCCGTAACTCACGCGGTATCGGTGCCATCTAAATTGAGATTTTATTGACGATTACTGTTCTAGCGACGATATCGTTGCGATCTTGGCGCCAGAAACTGCCGCCTCTTTGATCCCGCCCTTGATGAAATCAACTAAAACAAAAACCCTAGCAGGGCACTTTCCATTTACCGGAATATTTTTAAAGGCTCGAGCAATGTTAAGTGCAGTGAAATTTCCATTAAACAAATAGCATATAAAACGAGCATGATCCTGAGGTAGTATTTAGGCACCTTAAACGAGGATTCGTTGACATTGATTAGACCATTCATTTCTATATCGCCTATTGTTTCGGACGTACAATGCGAGGCATGTTACGGAGTCAAGATGTTTTTGATTTTTATTAGCCTTTCTTTTCGGAATGGCGTTTGCCATTCTAAATACCTATATTATCATACAAAGCGAAAATGATTGTCAATAGCTACTTACTTAATGTCTTAATTAAATTTGTCCAAAGTATACCTCGTAACCTTGGTAACAACAACAAAACGGTGGATAATTTGTTGATACACTATGTTTGTGTCCAAATCATTGTTTCAATGTAGGAAGTTTTTTTTTATATGTAGTGTCCATCCGTTTTTTTAATTTATTTATCAGAATAACAAAAGAAATTCCAATTATCACAGCTTTGCCAAACTGCGGGGCTGTTAGATGGCGAATAGATTTTTACTTAATCTAAAAAATATATAAAAAAAAGGATTTTTTAAAATTTTAAAAAGCATATGTGTAATTGATTTAAAAATCCAACGGAATGGTTTTGCAGTCATCAAATATTTTAGAGCTCAAGAAGGACTAAAAAACGGCATCCCTCAATGTAATGTACAGGAGGGACAGGACAAATGATGATGGACTTCACTATCACCGCATAAAAAATGCGGCGTCTCACACGATCCCTATTCAGCTGTCTTTTTCATACTATAGTTTGTATTGAGGGATGGCATGAGTGAACTGAACAGTAGTTATGAAGCTCAAAGCAGTGAGGGTTGTAAGAGCAGGTCCTCGGCGTGGCGAATCATCGGCAGGGTAAGGCAAGTAATCGCCACTTTTTCTAGGACCACACCGGAGCAAATTTACGTCAATTTCACGGTCGGCAAGTTCACACGCACCTGCCCTTTCGACACGTTTGTTTACGTTTTGGATGAAAGGGTTAAAAGTAAAATCCTTAACAGCTCATTTATAATCAAAAGTATTAAGATGATGATGAGATGGTTTTTCAGGCCAGTATCTTGATTCGAGTTGCAAATACCTAATAACGATAGTGCTCATTGACAGTCTTTTGGATATTAGGTAATAAAAAAATAACGCTTTCATTGACAAACATTGAAATTTAATATGTAGAGTTAGATTTCATCGAATTCGTTGCAAACATTTTCATGCGCGCGGTTACGAACATCTACGTCATCTATTGCTCCGTCTCATAAATAGTTGTACGAGTAACACTTTGACAAAACTCAGATACTAGGTACATATAGATTTTACAGTGTAATGACTACTATGCATATTATATATATATTAAGGTATGCTCGTCATTGGTACTCGAACTCACCATATCGCTGTTTTAATTAATGGTTCTAACATTTCACTAATAGATAAATCAATGATAACGACATTCGTATTGTTGCCGGTGAATGAACCGCTGCGAATATGTGGAGGTGTATCGTAAACGTTCCAAAACGGGCCCCCTCGTGATGTTCCGACCGGTGACATCACCCGACTACTCCAAATAGGAGCCAAGCAACTGGCATTTAAAATAAGAAATGACCAACGAAAAAGGACAATAAAACCCAGCAGTTAACAGAACAAGGCGCAAGGAATGCAGCCTATAGAAGAGCTTGTTTGCGGTATGAATAAAATGAATATGAGAGAACAGAAGTTGCGGCGCGGCGAGTATAAATTAGCAGATAATCGGCCGACATCACCTGTCTGTCGGCCCACGCGCACGCGACGATGCCTGATTTACTGACCAATCGGCTGCCATGATATTGAAAGCACGTGTCTATCCATTGGCGCTAAGATAAATAAACTGGAAGTTTTCAAGGACTGGTCGTTAAGCTTTCTAATCAGTATTTACAAAACTGTATCCTGTACGTTGTCAGCGCATAGGCACGCGTCCGAAGCCCGTGAAATCGTTCACGCACCCGATTCAGAGATAAGACAAGGGCGATGCCAGACGCCTTTCGGACTAAATATTTACAGTGCGACTGCGAGGAAACATAAATAGCGTACGTCCGACAGTATTCGTTAGCGGTGTTAATTGGATTCGTCATGCGGCCCGGGGCGAGGAGCGATGGGCGCCAGCACCGGCGGCGGCCTCATAACGACCCTTGTAGACCATCGAAACCTCACCGAAATTATGCTCCTACATAAAATATGTGCATTAAAATATAAGAACGTTTTTTCGATCTTACCTAAAAGCGTATCGCCCGTTTTGTCTATGAATGACTTTAGATCCGCATGCACTAGCTCTTAATCAGTGCAATTTAAAAGTAAAATTTACGGAGGCTGTTAAGTAGGTACTGTCCATAGAAATACCTAAGTATGAATTGTAAAAAGCGTGGTGAAAATAAATAGGTACCCTTGAATAGAAAGTTCTAACAGTTTATACAATATGCATGGCAGGATAATAACTAGGCGAGAAATGAGAAAGTAACAATGAGAATGCTCACAAGCGAATTACCATAGGCATGCACTGGAGTGCAGGATAAATGGCTCTAATGCGGAGCTGGCGTCCAGATAATAACACATGTCGTCCACTACCTAGCAATTAAAGTTCTCAGGGAGCTGACAATTAATAGAGGCACTGGAATCGAACCTTGCGATCCATCAGGGTTATAGTGATGTGACCATTAAGGTAGTTGAGTGATGAACTCATCACCGATACTCGTAAAATTGTGGATGTTTTTTAGCCAAATACTTTTTCTATTGACCTTTTTGGTAATCTTTTTTTTGGGACACTCGCAGGAAGCATGCTGGTGGCGTAGACCACCATAACGTATGCCAATATGGGTATATTCTTCAAGTCAAGGTGTGATAGTGTTGACTGCAACCTATAACTTCAAATGTGATCGTAATTCCTTGATGGTACTTGTTCCATGCTCCTCGATTTACCTTTTTATTGCGAATCACTTTACGATAACGAACAGGTCGGAAATTATTGTAGGAAAGCATAGAGAGACTATAAATTGAGTGTAAAGTTTATGATCAAAATAATGTGCCTCGTTTAGTTTCTCAACACTAGACCCAAGGTCCTTACATCTAAAGCTCGAGATTATGAAGGAAAATAATAGACAATAAGGAAAGCGGAAGGCAGTCATTTCACGCATAGCAGCACTGGCGAATGCTCAATTATATCAATAGATTACATGCATCGGCTTAGCAGTTATTAATTAAGGAATTCATAGGAGAAAGTGGTTAATCTTTTAGAATTAATCAGCGTTTTATGTTATTGTTATAAAATAAAGTGGTATAATTTCATGGCGGATGACCAGAAGCAATTAGTCACTCTTCCTGTCGCACAGGATCGAAAGGTCGAAGAATTTGAGAAGCTTAATACATTGTAAGTGTCTTTTTCATTTGTGCGGGTAGACCTCTCTCTTCGATGATAAGGATCTGGGCGGGCGCTGGGAGCTGGGCAGTGTGGGCACACAGCGAGACCGTTTCTCACGACACCGCTACTTGCATGCGCTAGTATAAGTAACTGGTTCAAATTGTAATAAGCACTGGGTAAAACCGCATGTGGGCTATTGTTGTATCATAGGAATATTAAAAATGAACCAGCTAGATCGTGAATAGTTTTAAAACATGCTGTTTTTGCCGTTAGCAAAGATTAATGTTTAGGTCCTCGGACTTTTTTGTCAAGTTCAATTATAAACATTTGGTAATTTCATTGGGAAAATTTACTTAACTAAATGTCGACACACGTGCGCACTTACCTACC
Source organism: Notocelia uddmanniana (assembly GCA_905163555.1). NCBI lineage: Eukaryota > Metazoa > Arthropoda > Insecta > Lepidoptera > Tortricidae > Notocelia > Notocelia uddmanniana. The sequence continues at coordinate 10,824,013 of LR991061.1, read as the reverse complement.
TAAAGTGTACATACACTATCGCTCATAATTATTTAGGCACCCATACCTTTTTCCATACATCTGTATACAAAAATGACTTTCAGAAATACACTGCCAAGTCAGAGTCCCTTGACAGTTTTGCGTGCATTTTGCATTTTTTAATTAGCTGACTTATTTAAGAAATAAAAAATGCAAAATGCACTTACCTACCTAAAGTGTACATACACTATCGCTCATAATTATTTAGGCACCCATACCTTTTTTCATACATCTGTTTACAAAAATGACTTTCAGAAATACACTGCCAAGTCAGAGTCCATTGACAGTTTTGCGTGCATTTTGCGTTTTTTATTTAGCTGACTTATTGAGTCTTAAATCGGTGCCAGAGGGGGGGTCTCTGGCACCGATTTAAGGCTCAATAAGTCAGGTAAATAAAAAATGCAAAATCCCAGGGTTTTAAATGTAGATTAGGAGGTGTCGGTACGGGACCCTTCTTTGTGCGTGGTCCGACAACACTTGCCCGTTTTTTTTCTTTTTTTTATAATCGACAGAAGAACTGTCTTGTTCTTTATAAAAAAAGGAAATAAACAACTAGCAATACTATGTATAGTCCACTTAAAATTACGTCAGATATACGGATAGAACGAGTCATTCGACGTTAAAAAAAAACATTCAGCCGTTTCCTGTCAGGAACTAGGGTCAGGAAGAGCCCAAACTTAAAGTTTTTAAAAATTACTTTTTTTACGAATCCACTGGCTGAAATGTAATAGTTTGGTTACCTATATTGTTGAACTCAGCTCATGGATCCCTTTCACTTGATATCCCACTAGAAAGGTTTCTGAAGAAAAAGTAACTTATTTCCGTACAAAAAATTTATGACGTCATAGCTGGAAAATGTACTACGTACCTTTCCTGAAACAAGAAACCATATGCGAACTTTTTAACAGGACCTTTTTTTAACCGACTTCAAAATTTCAAAAGAGGAGGTTATCAATTCGGTTGTATGTTTTTTTTTTTTTTTATGTTTGTTAGTCCATAACTCCGTCATTTCTTAACCGATTTGGAAAATTCTTTTTTTGATTGTAGGTATATATATCCAAGTTGGTCCCGTTTTTGTCAAAACGCAGTTCTGATGATGGGATCCATGAGAAATTGAGGGAACTCCTCAAATCTTCAAGGCAAACATATAGTAATATTTGTGTTTTTATCAACAAGTCAAGCATTTTCATCCAAAAATGTGACATTGGATGAAGTGGAACTGCTGATGATGATCAGAACAGAACTCTTCAACGACAAAAAGTTCACGTTTGGCGATTTGTCCTCCTAGCTGTGTTTGTTAAACAAGTTCTATTTTCACGATTAATTTTTGTCATGTTTGATTTCTGATGATGGGAACCATGAGGAATTGAGGGAACTCCTCAAATCTTAAAGGCAAACATATAGTGATTTTTGTGTTTTTATCAACAAATCGAGCATTATCATACAAAAATGTGACATTTGATAAAGTGGAACTGCTGATGATGATCAGAACAGAACTCTTCAACGACGAAAAATTCACGTTTGGTGATTTGTCCTTCTAGCTGTGTTTGTTAAACAAGTTCTATTTTCACGATTGATTTTTGTCATACTCGAGTTCTGATGAATGTGAAAGGCACACAAATAGTGATTTTAGTATTTTCATGAACTAATCAAGCATTTTCATTCATAAAAGTGACATTTGATGAAGTGGAACTGCTGATGATGATCAGAACGGAACTCTTCAACGACGCGTAGTTTACGTTTGGCGATTTGTTCTCTTCGTTTTGTTTGTCAAGCAAGCAAGGTTTTTTCATGATTCCATGAGGAATTGAGGGTACTTAGTCTTCTACCATTATAAACATACATTATTGCCATTTTTATTTTATTGTATATCTATCTAAGAGTGCACCATCTAAGTATAATAATCTTTTGCCGGCCTCCCCCATTGAAGTCGGTTTTTTTTTCTTAAAAATTATTTCTTTACTTTTCAGCCGGGTCGTGTATTATTCTTTAATGTAGTTTAAGTTGTCAAACTCGAGTCTTTGCAAATAAACTATTGCTTCTTTTCTTCGTTATTTCACTGCGTTTAACAATTAGTGCCATGGTGAGTGAGTGGCATTAATATGTGGCAGTGGCAGCAAAATTTGCTAATTACGTGCACATCCTTAATAGAACTGTTAACGAGGTGCACGAAATTAGCGAATTCCTTGGTGTCATGTCAATCACACGCCATGGTTAGTACGTTTACATTTGCAGTTGATCCCGAGCTGGTAGTCTGGTAGTTTGTTTTATTTATGAGGTAGGTGTACACATGTACTTGTACAATGTGCATGTATGTAGCTACATGTCGGGGTGAGGCATGCGTGTTTGACTAGTGCGTTAGCAGCGCTGCGCCCGCGCCGCCCTCGCTTTCTCACGCCCACAGCGTTTTGCCTTTCTTCTTTATTGCTCACTATTCACTGTATTTTATATTATTGCTTTGTTCCAAATATTAAACAACGTGAATCATTCAAAGATGAGAGGTCTTAATAAGCCACACAGAAACCCAGACGGCCGTGAAGCAGAAACTTCGTTTAATTTAAAAGAGTCTTGTATTTTGTTGCATAAAGATTTATAATAATACATTTAAAGTATCCAATTGTTCCACAATGACCGGTCCTGCGCCACCCGCATCCAGCGGACACCCGCGACCTTCACCAGGTCATCGGTCCACCGTGTGGGGGGCCTGCCCACGCTACGCCTTCCGGTACGTGGTCCGGTGCGTGGTCGTGGTTGTGGAAGTCTTTGGGGGAGGCCTATGTCCAGCAGTGGACGTCTTTCGGCTGACATGATGATGATGATGATGATCCAATTGTTAGGTAGTTTAGGGATTCTGAGTTTGGTACACTATAACTTTGTTTATAAGCAGTGATCATTTCATCAAAAAAGTTCATTTTAATAGTAGGCCACTTTTTCTTAAACTGTGCGACCAGCTTCCAACTTTGGATATTCACTGTAGGTATCCAAATAACGGGCCATTCTTCAATTTAAGTACATTCATGTTTAGAGTTAAGTTTACCGGATCTAATTGTGCATTGCTAAGTACATGTGCTTTATGGTGCGTGCGTACACACTACCCCTATTTCCTTCTTAAATCGGAACTAAGCGCATTTCCTCGCCACACAAGAAGCCCCATTCTTTACCGGACTACCGAGAAATCGTCGGGAATAACACAGACGGCCGGACATAATACTTAATTGTGAGCACAAGTCCACGAATGCGTTGTTTACCTTACATTAGCCGCTTCAGAAATAGGTGTCCTTTGTCGCACTTGCGAGTGAAATACGAAATAGATTTTGTTCCCTTTGACAATGATGACGCATTTGATAGTGACATGCCATCGTCTTCACATTTGTAAAGGATTCAGCGCTAAATACCCGTCGAAAACCATAAGCCGATAACTCGAAAGCGTAAGGCGGCTCGAATTGTAGTTGAACATAATGGAGACTAAGGAATTTATCGACAACTTTATTACGGCAAGGACACCTGCATCGTCGGGAAGTCATTTTTGAAGTGAAACTGCTTTGTAACTCAAGGATATTTGGAAGGAAAGATGGTGTCTGTCGTAAGACATTAAAATGGAATATGTGTACCCGAAAAATAAACGTACGTACACACTAGTGATTCTAAGTGGAAGGGTTAAGCCACCTCCCAAATAACAGCAAAGCCCTTTGGTGTAAAAAATTAGAATCTAAAATTTATTAGAATCTATCCTTCATTGAGGGTCAACCCTAAACCAGATACGAAGTCAAGCCCTCCCCTAAACCATAATTTTGAATCCATGGCCCAGGTACAGTCAAGGACTTTAATTTGTGAACTACTTAAGGTTGACAGCCCTGTCAAACTGTATCGAAATTAAAAGCAAAAGTTTGCGAAATGGGTTACAAATTAAAGAACCAGACGTATACAGAAATTGGCGTGATTTTACTTATTTTTGTTTATCTATTTAAACTTAACGTCACAAATACAAAAAAATATGTACAAATGGCGGACTTAATGCCATAAGGCATTCTCTATCAGTCAACCATTACTGCTATTACTTACTACTTAGGTTACCACCAACATATCAACCGTAGGACGCCCACAGCTGGACATAGGGCTGCCCCAATTTGGTATGCGGTAACAGCTCGCAGTATAGATCTCCACCGCACTCCTGGGATGCTGCTGCCCATCCCCCGGTGGTCGTAGTTTGAGGGCATACCCGGGTCCCTACTTATATAGGTAGTAAGGTACGTTAGTAAGTTATTATATTGTTATTCTGCATCTTTCCAAACCGCAAGTCCAAAATAGCGCATCCAGACAGTAAGCTCCTAATTGTATCGCATAGATAACGTGACATCACGTCTCCAAGTCGTCTCTCGTTCCACAATGTGGGTAGACAATAGGTTACGGTCGCGTGGGTCGACGCCAAAACTTGAGCCTACGCGGTCACACCGCCTTGACCCCGAGACTATGTCATAGTTTGTTCAACCAGGCGTCCAAAAAGCGGTATTTTGGCAAAACAAGTAACAAACAAGGTACCATACTTGGAATTTAATTAGCTGTGCCAAGACCAAACACCGTCATTCAACTAGATTTCAAATGCATTTCTACGCTGATTCCTTTTTGGCATATCCTGATCCGTTACCAGTATACTAGTATCACTACTGTAGATATCTAAGAAAATAGATTTTTGGTCCAGAATTTTGTGTTATATAGCCTAAAGCCTTCCTCCATAAATGGACTATGCCACACAAAGAGAATTTTTCAATTCGAACCAGTAGTTCCTGAGATTAGCGCGTTCAAACAAACAAACTCTTCAGCTTTATAATATTAGTATAGATTCAACTCCCATGGCTCCGCCAATTTGAAAGAAACCCGAAGAAATATGAATCGACAAAAAATATCAAATATCGAGGATGGATTACCAGGTCTGATTGATATTTCTTTACAACATTTATGAGATGAAAATCAGCGCGCGATAATATGAAGTTTAACTAGTGATTGGCCATTTAGTATCCTATCTCCATTAACAAACTTTGATGTATTATTAAGAGGACAACCTGCCTTATACGGAGGTCGCACTTAATATGGCGACGCCTATTTTGTTAGCATTAATTGAATAGCTTGTGAATGAATATCAGATGTAATGTAACAAAATACTTTTGAGACGGTTAAGCGGATTTGTTTGATATATGAAGGGTTCCGTACTTACATACCGTATAACTTGCTATTATTAGGAAAAACCACATCCGGGGAATGGGCAGCAGCGTCCTTGAAGTGCGGTGGAGATTCTGCGATCGCCAATCCGCATGCCAAGCGTGGCGATTATGGCATTTACCCCCCATGAAATTGGGGGAGGCCTATGTCCAGCAGTGGACGTCCTTGGGCTGATATGGTGGTGGTGGTGGTGGATTAGGAAAAAAATGATATATGTTTGACTTAAACGTGGACATGCTAGCTAGGCAGGTGGCTTCTTCAACTTGATGAAAGCAGGGGGCTTTAATATAAAAATTTAAAGTGTCTGATTGAATTGGTGCTTGCTTTATGTATATGTAGTCGTGGAATGAAAATGTTCGTCGGTTTTCAACCTTAACGGCATTACAATGGAGTTGAAAAGGGACGAACCTTTTCATTCCACGACTGTACTTCAGATATTTTTATGCTTTGTCTTGAAAAGTATACCGACATAATCGATGATTGTATCAAAGTAAAATTACTCTTAACACATTCACTGCCAGCCACGCTCCCCAGGAACAAACTTGCATATAAGTGAACGCACATGTGCTTATTACTTATTCTGTGGCTTCGGTGGCAGTAAATGCGTTAAACATGATATTCGAAGCTTTAAAGGTAGAAACGGTGGAGTTATTTGAATTATTTAAGGCAATTACCTTTTTAAGGCACGAGTGAATAGGCATCTTCTGGGTGAGCTCACTTCATCGTCGGCCTCATCTTTGCCCCAAGGCTAGATGCTGGCCAAGAGCAATCCCATTTATAATAAAAAAAAAACCCATATTTTTTTAATTACTTATATTTGAAAAACCCCAAGTCCATAAAAAAAAATACTTATATTTTATATTTTTTTAAATAATTACCTTTTTTCGTGCGGGCTGCATCAGAGACCTTTACGGCTGCAGCTGAACCTCTTTGCTGTGGGAGGCAGGGCTTTTGATAGGACCTCCCAATAGGGTAGTTTCCTCATGTTACACTTTATAACATAGTGCCGTTATATGGATAGTATGCCATCAAATTAGAAGAGTAGTAGATCATCATCGAAGAAATATCTTGCTACAGTTTATTTATTTCCAGAACCGAAAAGAACATAAGAATTAATTCTAAGTCGTTTTGGTCGTTTATAAAGTCGAAAAAGGATTGTAGTGGTATCCCTGATACACTCTATTTGGATAATGCCACGGTTAATGATGGACTTAGCACGGCTAATTTATTTAATGACTTTTTCCAGTCGGTATTCGAGCCGACTGATTCTTCTACGCCTAGTATCAATAGCTCCCAAATTTGTGTTATTAATAGCGTTAAAATTGACTTTATTCTAGTGGAAAAATATCTCAAAACCTTAAATGAGTCAAAGGGTAGTGGCCCAGATGGGCTTCATCCTGTATTTTTGAAACGATGCAGTGGGTCTCTTGCGTTACCGGTATCTTTACTCTACAATATGTCGCTTAGATCTGGATCCTTACCTAAAGTTTGGAAAAAATCTATCATTGTGCCTATATTTAAATGCGGCGATAAACATAACGTTAGAAATTATCGTGGCATATCTAAATTATCAGTACTTCCAAAATTATTCGAGAAAATAATTTATGACACACTATACCCAACTATAAGACCGATGTTAATAACGCAGCAGCACGGTTTTATTAATAAGCGGTCAACAGAGTCAAATTTGTGCGAGCTGCTTGACTATGTCCTAAACGCAATGGACGGGGGTTTTCAAGTGGATGCAGTCTACACCGATTATTCAAAGGCATTTGATAAAATTTCACATTCTGTTTTATTAGACAAACTTAAAAACGTTGGTATTCATGGGGACTTGTTGCGTTGGCTTACATCTTACTTGCGGGATAGAACTCAAGCAGTTAGTATTAAAGGATACACCTCTAGTTTTGTCCCTATCAAGTCAGGTGTCCCCCAAGGCTCCCATTTAGGACCACTTCTATTTAACATATATAATAATGATGTCATTAATTGTTTTTTATATTCTAAAGTACTATTATATGCTGATGATACAAAAATCTATACTATAGTAAAGTCCGAAGCTGATTGCCTAAATTTGCAGAACGACCTTAAAAGATTAAATAACTATTGTTTGTGTAATAAGCTTTATTTAAACATCGATAAATGTTCGGTTATTACATTTACGCGCAAGCTTGATCCTATCAACTTTAGCTATACTATCGGAAACCAACCCCTCACTAGAGTTAACAGAGTTCCGGTTCCGGTGCTAAACAGTAAAGACGTGTTGTTGATCGCTCCCGTGCTTTAACTCAAAAACAAGTGCAATTACAAGTGATTCCATGCTAAAAACATCGATACGTATCCGAAAAGTGCCATAAAATCGAAAGTACTAGAAGAACATACGCATCAAGTCCTGTGAAGTGAAAATCTATCCATTTTTACGTCCCAACGTATTTTAGAGGTTATAATCAGCTGTCAAATCAAACAAGGCCATAGACAGCAATCAAGGCGGCAACATTGACGCCTAAGCAACTTCGAAGTACATTGACGGCTGGACTACAACGTACATTGAACGACAAAGGAGGGTGCGCTCCATTTCAAGATTAGTCATCCGAACCCGATACGTTCCATTCTACGAACACTATGGCTACCCAACTGTCAGGGGAAATGTCATTACTTTTCGATAAAATGAAAGAAGAAATGCAAAAACAAACAACCCAAATAACCGAAAGCATTACGGTAGCGGTATTAAGAACAGTAGACGAGAAAATTAAACCAATAATAGAAGAAAACAATAAGCTCAAAGGAGAAGTGGAGAAATTAAACAGAAAAATCCGTACCTTGGACTTAAACGCAAGGAAAAACAACATTATTATACACGGAATTACAGAAAATCACGACGAAAAAATGGAAGACTTGATAGATCTTGTATTAAAAACCATAAGAGAAATAGGAGTGCCCCTTGAAAACAGTGAAATAAGCAAGACACAGCGTCTCGGGAAAAAAACGGATAGTGGGAAGACTAGACCAATACTATTAACAACAACAACTATGCAAAAGAAAATCTTAATACTCAGAAATAAGAAGAAGATGAACCAAAATACCTACATCACCCAAGACTACCCGAAGGATATTGTGGTGAACCACAAATCTAATAAAAAGCCCTTTCGGGAGAATGAGAAAAGGAAAAGAAACTCCGAGACACCAAGCCCAAAGGACAGCAACAGCACCACTATCAAGAAACTCCCGAAAATGGATGCATTCCAACTTATGCGGGAGCGAGCATACTCCACATCTGAAAAAAACACCTACCTCAACAATTAATCTGGAACAAACTATAGCACAACAAAAACAAACAGATAAGAAACACTTAAATAAAACAACTCAAAAACCAACACACAATAGACAACAACAAAATAAACAACAACAACAAAAAGGTCCCAAGCCGGCTGGTCCCCGTGGGACATTTGACCAATACCCTCCAACACAAAGCAAAACTGAAATTCTGAACATCGCTACACTGAATGTACTCACTCTAAGATCAGACGAGAACTTGATAGAATTAGAAAGAGCGCTCAAAGATATAAAGTGGGACATCCTAGGCCTCAGCGAGGTGAGACGAAAAGGCGATAAATTGGAAGAATGGGATGATTTCCTATTCTACTTCAGAGGCGAAACTCAGGGAAGACATGGAGTTGGATATATAATAAAAAAGCATCTTAAAGACCAAATAGAAGAAATAATTGGAATATCAGAACGCATAGCAGTATTGAACTTGAAAGTACCCAATTACAAGGATAACTGGACAATTATACAGGCTTATGCTCCTACTGAAAATGCGAATATTGATGATGCTGAAAAATTTTATGCCGACTTAAATAATACTATTGAACAACATGGTCACAAAAACTTAGTGGTAATGGGTGACTTCAATGCCCAAGTCGGAAACAGCCAACATGGAGAGGATAGTATCCTGGGTAAATACTGTACTGGAAGACGTAGTAAAAACGGAGAAAGACTTATCAACCTTGCATTCACACACAATCTTACAGTACTAAACAGTATCTACAAGAAAAAAGCGAAAAAGAAATGGACATGGATATCGCCTGATGGGAGATACACTAATGAAATCGATTTCATCCTCACAAACAGACCAAAAGCCTTCCAGGATATTAATGTGATAAACAAATTTAATTTCAACACAAACCATCGAATGGTCAGAGGAGATCTAAAAACGAAACCTATGAAGAATCGTAGACCGCAAATGCAGCTTCCACTGAAGATAGAAGATGAAGAATCCTTAAGGAAAACTAGAACAGCTTTAGAACAAAACTTAGAAGCTTTCAAAGATGACACCAAAACCTTAGGCGTTCAGGAACAATACGATTATTTTGAGAGGAGGCTAAAATCGGCAGTTAGCAAGAGCTCCCAGACCAGAAACTCAAGACACAAACATATATCGGAAGAAACAGACACTTTGCTAAGAGAGCGGTTACAACTTATAAGAACAAAACCAACAAAAACCCATAGAAAGAAAATAACAGAACTTAGCAAACAAATCAAACAAAACATAAGAAATGATAAAAAACAACACAGACTTAGGACGATTGAAGAACACGTGCTACGATCAGGGGCAATTAGAAAAGCTTGGAAGATACTAACACATAATAAAGAATGGATGACAAACCTCAAAAACAAAGAAAACAAAGACCAAACAAAAAGACATGATATAATGCATGTTGCAACAGAGTTCTACACGGAATTATACACACGAAGAGACGAAGAAATAATTAACTGCCCGGAGCTGTCCGACAATTCTCCAGTACCACCTATCACAATTAGAGAGGTAGAAAGAGCCATTGAAACCCAAAAGAAGGACAGAGCACCCGGGCCAGATGGGTTCTCAAATGAAATACTTCTAGGCACAAGAGACCTAATTTCACCTATCCTAGCTAACATTTTCAACAAAATTCTTAGTACAGAAGCAATACCAGTACAATGGACGATTTCAAATATCATATTACTACACAAGAAAGGCGACAGAAGTAATATTAGTAATTATAGGCCAATAAGCCTGATGTCCAACATTTACAAAACATTTGCAAAAATTATACTCCACAGGATAACAACAGTTTTGGACGAAAACCAACCAAAGGAACAGGCGGGCTTCAGAAGTGACTATTCAGTCTTAGACCATATACAGACACTCAGACAAATATTCGAGAAATATAAGGAGTATGATATGCCTTTGTACTGCTCATTTGTGGACTATAGCAAGGCCTTTGATTCGCTAAATCATAACTCCATATGGACAGCATTGAAGGAGCAAGGAGTGGAACACAAATTAATAAGAATAATAAAAAACATTTACAGTAACAGTAAAGCCCACATACAATTGGAATCCAAAGGAAATGAAATAAAAATTATGAGAGGAGTCCGTCAAGGAGACCCATTATCTCCTAAACTTTTTTCGGCAGTACTAGAAAAAATCTTTAGGAATCTAAACTGGGAACACTGTGGTATTGTGCTGGATGGAGATCGCCTTTCACACCTACGATTTGCTGACGACCTAGTGATAATGAGCAATGAACCAGAAGAACTGCAAGGAATGTTGCAACAACTAACAGAAGAAAGAAAAAAAATAGGACTACTAATGAACACGGAAAAAACAAAAGTTATGACCAATAAACTAAGAGTTCCAATCAAGGTGGATCAAGGCATAATTGAGTATGTGGATGAATATCTCTATTTGGGGCAAATTATATCTCCAAACGATATAATGGACAAGGAGGTAGATAGAAGAATTGCGAACGCCTGGAAGCGATATTGGAGCTTAAAAGAAGTGATGAAGAACAAGAGCTTGTCCATGGCACCTAAGCGCAAACTTTTCGATACCTGCATCCTACCAGTACTTTCCTACGGTTGCCAAACATGGGCACTTACTAAAAAGCAGCTAAGCAAACTAAAGGTCTGCCAACACTCGATGGAGCGAAGCATGGTAGGGGTAAAAAGGAAGGACAAAAAACGACTGGATGATATTAGGAAAGAAACAAAAATAGAAGACATAACTGTAAAGATTAAGAAACTCAAATGGAAGTGGACGGGTCATATGATGAGAGGAAAGGACAAATGGAGTCGGGCTGCTACAATATGGTACCCCAGGGACAAAAAGAGAAAGAGAGGACGACAATATAAAAGATGGGTGGACGAAATTGTCCAAGTAGCTGGGAGAACCTGGACAAGACTCGCAACCGACCGGCACAAATGGAGAATGTTGGAGGAGGCCTTTGCCAAAAGGCAAACAGACTAAACAGCAACTGATCTACTATTACTCTTGTTTAACAAAATGTCTGAATAAAAAGGCTATTATTATTATTATTATTATTTTAAATGTTCGGTTATTACATTTACGCGCAAGCTTGATCCTATCAACTTTAGCTATACTATCGGAAACCAACCCCTCACTAGAGTTAACAGAGTTAAAGATTTAGGAGTACATTTGGACAGTGAAATTCAATTGGTATCTCACATAGACAAGATAACATCTAAAGCCTATAAAATGCTCGGTTTCATTTTTAGACAAAGTAAAGATTTCAAAAACCCAGCAACATTATTGCTTTTATATAATTCATTTGTAAGATCATATTTAGAATATGCATCTACAGTCTGGAGTCCCCACTTTTTGGTACATATTACTTCATTATAAAATATACAAAAAAAGTTTCTCAATCGTATGAAGTATAAATTTAAATCTTTTAAGCCTGAGAATATTGAGACCCTGCAGGTGAGAAGAGAAAAACACAAATTATTAAATAATTAAATAATTTTTGTACAAATTATTAAATAATTTAATCGATTCCGAATATCTCGTCAGCAACATATTATTTAGATGTCCCACTTTTCGAACACGGTCCACTGATTTGCTATCTGTTCCATTTAGTCGCAAAAAATTTGTAAAAAATAAGTTTTTGGCACGAGTCTGTAATACCTACAACAAGAAATATTCGCACATTGACTTATTTCAGTTAAATTATAATAGGTTTGTTTCTGCCATCAAAGAAATGCAATCAGTTAATGTTATTCTTTTTTGTTGTTGTTGTTTTACCTTTCATTAGGAACCCAAATTATTGTTTTAATTTCATTTTTCTTTTTATTTTATTGCACATGTTTAAGCGCCTAAATAAATTATTGGTTGTGCATGTTAATTTTATTTCGTAATCGATAAATGTATTCTATTTAAGCTGCTAAATTCTAACTCGCCTTTGATACTGTATTTCATGTTTAATATTTTCAGAGCAAAGGAATTTTGTATTAGCTATAAGTGGAAACTGTTTTGGCTTATGTTTTTACTATTTGTTTAACTTTTTGTATTATTGTGTGCTGTATGTTTCCCGAATCAATAAAAAAAAATTAACACAATAAAATGAAAATTACAAAATAAAATCAGATTAATAATAAAATACGTACCTTGAAAATTTCTAAACCCTTAAGCTTTTAACTCTGGTGTCAGGTTTTCTAACAGAGGAATTCTAAAACAACTTTAATAGCTCCGGACATTTCAGCTCATTTAAATCCTCTATTAGGTCTGACCAGACTATAGCGTGAATATCATTTGATTATTAGTTTTTCTGTAAATAGGCATTATGATGTTTATGACTATTTATTTTTATTGCTTAGTTTTACAAAGTCACATATTTCACACAATGTATAATGAACTGAGGTGCAAGTAGGTGTGTGATAACATCGTAGTCACAGAGAGTGAGGAGTCTAATATACTTCATGAGCAAATGAAAACGGTACTTTTTTGTATTAAATGTCCATACAAGTTGCACATGTTTATTGCTCTTAAGTTTATTATACACCAGCTTTTGCCCTCCACTTCGCCTTATTTCGTCATAAACTATACCAAATTTCATTTAAATTGGTTGTGCGGTTTAAGCGTGAAGAGGTATCATACAGATAGATTTCAAAACTATATCGGGAGCGTGTTGCATTGCAAATGCAATTCTTTGTTTTATGCGAAGAAAACATTATAATGTTTTAACGCGGGAGTCTGGTTTACGATGATCGATAATCGCCTTAAGGTAAAGGATAAAACGTGTGAAAACGGTAAACTTAAATATTCGGATTCTCAATGAATTTTTATTAAGCTCATGAGAGTGACCCGCTTTATTTCTTCCTCTACTTGATTTGCAAGAGTACTGTTTGCCTTACTATTAGTTAATTGCCGGGGTCGTTAACTTGCCTGCTTCTTCTATGTGTCCGATTGGGACATCTACTTGAGCCGCTTTCAGACAGTCTAGCAGTCTATTCTTGTCGGCCTCTTTAGCCTAGTTGGTAGTGTCATTGCCTCCGAAGCTAGTGGTCCCGGGTTCGATTCCCGGTAAGGGCATTTGTTTTTGTGGTGAGCAGAGACATTTGTTCCTGAGACTTGGATGTTTTCTATGTATTTAAGTATATATCTATTAAATATATTGTCGTCTAGTACCCATAACACAAGCCTTATTGAGCTTACTGTGGGACTAGTTCGATTTGTGTAAAAAATGACCCCTAATATTTATTTATTTATTTATTTATATTTATTCTTGCAAAGATATAGATTTTTATGAAATAGGAGGCAAATGAGCAGAAGAATCGCCTGATGGTAAGCGATTAGCGCCGCCCATGGACACCCGCAACACCAGAGGGGTTGTAAGTGCGTTGCTGGCCTTTAAAATGGGAGTACGCTCTTTTCTTGAAGGTCGTATCGGTCTGTAAATAGTGGAAATACTGCAAAACAAAATCCAACACAATGATCGAGAAAAGCTCGCTCTGTCTTAGTTCCATGAACAGCTTAGTTCCATGGGCTATTCTACCTTTAGCAAGCAGTAGCTATACAACCCCAGTTTGTTTACAAGTAACTTTATTTTTTAGCCAAACGTGTCGGAACTCTTTACACTTCGTTTGAAATATCGTGCGTAAATAGTAGGAAGCATAGGTGGTATTAATTTTCAGCCGAGACAGGCCGGCAGGGGGCGCCGACAAAGCCTTGGGGGGGCCCCCGAGAATGCCTCGGCTATTTGAATAATTTGACACTTCCACTATTACCCGTGTTGCCCCGCAAGCGTCATTTATTAACTTCCTATTAATATTAAAATATTTATAATAACACGAATTGTGAATAAAACGCGGGTTGTCAACCTAATTTAATGAATTCTCACATGTTCATTATCTACCTACTTATCGGGATGTAGGTAATGTATTATTGTCGACCTGTTTAGTCTAGTTGGTAGTGTCACTGCCTCCAAAGCTAGAGGTCCCGGGCCCGGGTTCGAATCCCGGTAAGGGCGTTTGTTTCTGTGGTGAGCAGAACATTTGTTACTGAGACTTGGATGTTTCCTATATATTTAAGTATATATCTATTAAATATTTATATCTTCGTCTTAGTACCCATAACACAAGCCTAATTGAGCTTACTATGGGACTACGTTGATAAAATACTACTTCATAATCTAATCTAATCTGTCAGGCATATTCCTAATTGGATGCACTTGTTCGTGTCACCCTGTATAAATTCCTTCGGAATTTACAATGAACAGTCTGACATTTACTCGTTTACATGAAAAACAAATAAAAGTCGTAAACCAAGCCAACTGTCGAGATTCACGTCTCAATAAAGGAACGACGCGGAGCTTGTATTCACAACCTGTCTTTGAGTAATTGCTAGTATACCTTGACCCTGACATTCGTAATAACTAAAGGTAATTAGAGATCAGATTACACTGTTGTCAGGCGAGTCGGTAAGCGATGTGAATTCCGGCCCTGCGGTGGCCGTGGGTGATTTATCACTGGCCCTTGGACAAATAAAGGGGCCCTAGTTTCCCAAATTACGGGCATACGATAATTTTCTACCCTTAATTGCCTCTTTAGGTCTGGATGCGCAACTAATTTGTAATAGAATACAAGAATTCAGAGGCGTATTTCGGAGTGATTGGTTTTATTTCATGTTATTGAGATTTCGTACGTTGTTTAAAAAAAATTACTACGTACCAACTGATTTATTTATTAGAAAACCGAGGGGCAAAGTAGTCAAAAAAGTATTTTAGAAGCTTGCATCACCAGTTCTGTTTTATTTATAAACAATTAAATTTCTAGTTATTAAGTCTCTTGAACAATATTCCTTTGCTATTCTGTCAAAAATATGTCTATTGGTGATAGGTAATGATAATACAATGTGCAAAAGTACGCAAGTGGATACATTGAATATTGCATTATCAGTATCACTAATAGCATATATATTAAATATACACGTACTTTAGCGGAATAACTAAGGATAGTATAAGGATTGTTATAAGGATTTATCACGGGATTCCGCAAAGTGACGCCTGATTCTAACAATTCTTCTAGGTATTATTTTACCTTCTAATAATTCGTCGTACGAATCGTGGGAAAAGCCTAAATCTACTTCTAAAAAATCTATTGAATCTTCGACAGCAAGACATGACTTTAAGCCGAACTCTAAAATAAGACGACACGTTTCTAATGAAGCCGTCGATGTGTCTGAATCAATTCGACATCGATCAACGATGTGATCTACCGTCGTGAATGACAGGTGCCGAGTCGATACTGGATAATCGATACGCTCTCGATCGGTAGCGATCCATCGATTATACACAAGACGTCAAGCGCTGACCGTGGCGTCACGTCGTCGGTAAAAAAGTAAAATCGTGCGGAAAGGGATTTGATACGAATAAGTATAAATAGATGATACCAGAGACTAGTAAATTGTATAGACTGACAATGTCTATACATTGTGCTGTACCTTTATAATGAGCTTGCTGGTGTTTAGTTTCATGGAGAGATCTCTGTACCTCTGTACTGATTTCCAATTCCAACGCTACGAAAAAGCTCTTTGGCGCCAATGAGAGAGAGGAGATGAGGAGAGAGGTCAAGTGTCATTCGAAATGTTTTTTTAAATACCACGTTGGTGGCAAACAAGCGTAAAGCCCGCCTGATGGTAAGCTGTCAACGCAGCCTATGGACGCCTGCAACTCCAGAGGGGTCACATGCGCGAAGTATACTCGTTTCTTGAAGACTCCCATACTGTAGTCCATGAATGGGGAAAGGGACCTCTTCATAATAAACTTAGCTGCAGCAGGCTCAATATTTTAAAAGTACGCCACACTGCGTAAACATCAGCAGTCTATATCATTATCTAGTCTCTGATGATACCATATAGTCTGGGAACGAGCGGCAAGCGTTGGTATTTGTACGTGTGAATAGGGAATGCGACAGACCTTGGCAAGACGTGCTAAGGGTGTGTTAGCGTCATCACGGGCCACGGCAGATGCTGCATTTCTTATCTCCTTGACTTGTAGCTCTAGTAAGACACAAAGGCGGTATTCTCGCACTGCTAATAGCTAATAATATGTAACTTATATCGTCGGGGTCGGGTGACAAGCAAAAGTCACTAAGTAACAAATACCTACTTAAGGTAAAACTCGTATCTCAATATTGATGTAGTACTTAGATACGAGGTTTTGAGGAGCAGTGACAGATATTTTAATGACTTTTGGTTGTCACCCGACGATATGTAGCCTTTGACTAACTTTTTTCAATAGGTAAGTACGAGTACTTCCTGAAAACAATAGTACATTACTACAGAGGCCGGGACGAAAGGGGTTGCCGGCTGAAGACATATAGACAGTCGAGCGAAGCGAGGCCGGATTGGTCTGACTGATTCGGGCAACCCCATATTTCCCGCCGAGGTATGTATATAGTGCTTTTCTCAAACATGCAATGAAATAAACGACAAAAAAATCAAAGTATTATTTTTAATACGCATAGTGGCAGAATGTCATGATGCTTGTGCCACAAATTCATGTGGAATGGAAATTAAAGAAGAGGACTTTGCCGGCCTAAGCCTGCAAGATTTGTATGAAATTCCATTAACGACCGCACCTGAAACGTCATACTTAGCAGCCTATTATAAGGAACATAATATCAATATTTCATTGCATGTTTGAGAAAAAAAATCATATTACAACATCAGTTAGCGCTCTAACTAGCTAAAATAATGTAATGTAAGAATGTATTTTCCCTTTAAGACTGACAAGAAAATTTGGTCAAATGGTACGATTATTTTAGAAAATTCTCAGACCTAATGTGGATATATTATTGGCCGTAGGTAATAAGATTGTTAAACAAGGAACATTTCAGACAAGATATTATGATAAATACCATACGTAGTAAGATCTAATTGAATATCCATTAATTTGGTAACTATAAGTCCTCTTTCCCATTATATTTGTCATTAAATCACTCCTTAATTTTTTTACGTTTCACCTACCATTATGTAG
This sequence comes from Notocelia uddmanniana, assembly GCA_905163555.1. NCBI lineage: Eukaryota > Metazoa > Arthropoda > Insecta > Lepidoptera > Tortricidae > Notocelia > Notocelia uddmanniana. Next base: position 10,806,461 of record LR991061.1, on the reverse strand, counting down.
CAACAAAATGCATCGCCTGAAAAAAACAGCTACCGCCAGTTATTTTAACAATTTGCTTAAATCACATGATGAGTATATTAACAGTCAACTCCACGAGTTTGAAAATTATGGGCTAACTCCAATATTCCCGCCATTTTCGTAAGAATTTTGATCGCCTAGATGTGTGTTCTCGCAAAGATAACTTTGTTTAGTGTTTTTGGTGTAAACAAAGAAGTATAACACCTCAAAGGTATGTACTATTATTGTTTTTTTTTAAATATATTTCGTGGCTTTTGAGCTGTAAATCCAATACAATCACTGTTTTGGGGTTAGGTTAAGGAGTTTTTATACTTACTATCGCGATATACGTAAGTACTTAGCTGGTATTTCTCATATTCTCAAAAGAATTTTGTTACATTGTCTCAAAACGATAGTCTTTTACCACTGTGTGTTGCCAGTGATGACATATGGGCACTGAAACGTGGTCGCTTGCTCTGGGACTCATTAAAGTCACCAAAAGAGCAATGGAGAGGGCTATGCTGGGAGTACCTCAGCGTGATCGCGTCAGAAATGAGGCCATCTGCAGTAGAACCCAATTATTTGATATAGCCCTCCGAATCGCTAAACTTAAGTGGTAGTGGGCGGGGCACATTCAACGTAGAACCGATGGCCGTTAGGGCTGAAAGGTTCTCGAGTAACTACCGGAAGGCGCAGAATGTGTAGGCCCTACACAAGATGGACTGATGACCGGGTGAAAGTAGCTGTAGTCCGCTCGATGCGGGTGGCACTCTTTGGGGGAGTCCTACGTCCAGCAGTGGATGTCCTTCGGCTGATATGATGATGATGATTATTTTTGCACATATATTTTTATTTCAGAAAATTTAATTTGGTATTTTTCAAGAAGTTTCTTTGTATATTAAGTTCCTTTTGATTAAAAGATCTATTTACTTCATTTTTCTCGACAAACTGCTAAATCCATACGTTATTTGATTGCAAAATACAGTTAAGTTACAAAAGTCATCGTAACAACTAATAATATATAAGTAATGTCTCTCCTGTAAACTTCCATAATATGACGTTAGCAGGTTTACACTATTAGCCGACGATATAACGAGTTGAACGCGGACGGAGTCGCGTGCAAAAGCTAGTCTTTTATATTTCAATTCAACCCCAGTATGATTTGATAAATAATGCTATTTTCCTACTCCGTTAAATATGTTATCAATAACAACAATAAAGTCAATAAACCACATGCAGCTGTTTACTCGTTTCTGGCCTTTATTAAAAAGTTACGACTAAGGCTGGGTTGCACCAAACCGTCCGATCAACGTTAAATATGGCGCCGACCGCTGTCATCCCATAGAAATTTGTCAAACTTTCCATACATTCAGATTTTAACGAACACCGCTTACGATTACACACGGTTTAGTGCAACCCAGCCTAAAAGTACCTATTAGTATGGATCTACCCGTATTTTTCGAACCATACTTATATGACAGCATCGTCTGCGTCAACAATAATGCCAATCGACACGCCACAGGACCCGCAGACGTGTTATAAGCCCCATTTATAATTTAATAAGTTAATTTTAGACAGGCCTTAAAACCGATTACTAACAAGGTGGTCCAGCGGCGTGGCATCTTGATCTCACGTTTTAATGATACGTTGTAAGGTCACCGAGATCGCCACCTTTTCTTTACTTAACAATGGACCTCCTTTTAGCTGTTGTTTTGCTCGTTTTGTTTGATCCGCCGCATACATATTGCATGTTATTAGGGCTATATATGTATATAGCCCTAATAACATGACGTATATTGTCTTGATCACTGTCAAAAAAGATATATATACTGTCACTGTAGTGTTGAGAGCATATTCACAACGATCACAACGAGTCTTGAACTCAATTGAATTTCTCTTAAGCTCCTAACTTCAGTGGCGAGTCGTCAAAATTGCCATATCATGGCTTAATTTTTCGGGACGAGTTGTAAGCTAAGATGCTTAATTGTACGCTTCTAATCTAAACTGACCACCGTTCTTACCAAGGTTGTGTGTCAATCAATCAGTAAGTACAACAACTTACAACCCCCTCTGGTGTTGCGGGTGTCCATGGGCGGAGATAATCGCTCATGATCAGGCGATTCGTCTGCTCGTTTACCTATATACATTTTATTAAAATAAGTATTAAATTTAACTATAAATTGCCATTTAGTTGAGATTCTTGCATTGCTTTGTTCCGCGCATGAAGCAGACAGCGACTAAACAGTCGAGTATGACTTTAAGTGCGTTGGGTTATACATGTGTAGTTAATTTCCATTTAGATGTTAGCAGAGTATCACCAATGCAGCTATTCCCGTCCTGTCCCGGGAGCGCTTCTGGGAATGCAGCGGAAGTCCCGGCAGCCCCGCGAGCCGCCTCCTTATTAATGGCCTGTTTAGACCGACTCCTTTGTTACTTGCTCCTCACGTCCTGCAACTTCAATGTTCAATCTTTTAATGAGCATGTTGAAACACGTGAAGCATCCAATGACACATTTCGTTTCGCTGCCAAGCGGGAGCATCCAACGAACGCAGCAATGAAAAGCGAGCTATTTAATATTGTCTCTTTGAAAACAATAGATTTAAGGTGTGCTTCGCCATCCTCATTCTCAGTTTCGTCTAGTTTAAATTGACGTATCCTGTTGTCCGATTTCCTGGCGTTAATCTGGTGTATCGTGTGTTTAAATTAGTCACATGCGTCTCGACTCATTCTTTGATGTTTTTAGTGATTCAATGTGTTTTGAACGGGGTATTTTCGAGATTTATATCGATACACTGTTCCGATTGTTTGTTTGTTTCTTTTGCGTCTCCGTTTGGGTATTAAAATACTTCGGTGTCGGAATCATTGGACGCGGAATAAATACTTTAGAAATAATACACATTGGTTTAACGGCTCGGCATGTTTTGCGGTAAGTATTTGCTGTCGAAACGCTAGGACCCTGGAGCCCAGGCGCTCACCAATTGTTTGGCCAACTGGCCAAAACGTTGTCTAAAGTGTCGGGGGACCATAGGGCTGGCTCGTTTCTTACCCAGCTGATCGGCATAGCCATCCAAAGGGGAAACGCAGCCAGTCTTATGGGAACGCGATTTAGGGGACTTTTTAAATTTTATTTCTATATTGTTTTTTCATTACCTATAGGTTAGTTTTATCTTATTTAAGTATTTTTTTCTTATTGTAGGTATAATTACAATAATAAAACACTGTTGTACAGGAAAATTAAAAAAAATACTTTTGTAATCTTTATTCCAATATTTCGTTATTATTATTATTCGTTTCAAAGATCAAACGCTTCATTAAGAGTAAATGAGAAATAAAAAGCGATTGTAGAGCAGTTAAGTATAATTATTGGAAACAAGAGCCATTATTGGAAAATCTCTAGTTTCCTGAAAACCATTTAACAAGAAATATAACAAGCTGATTGGTGCGTAATTTGTTTGTCGGTACATTCCACTCCCAATCACCGCAATCAATTATGTGAGAGCGGCATGCAGTTATAAAAAACAATTGAATATACGTACGTACTACATATTGAAACGTTTTACCGCAAAATGCAGGCACGGTACAGCTACCCCGGGGTAGGAGTTAGTATAGTAGTCATTGAGCTTACTGTGGGACTAGTTCATTTGTGTAAAATAATATATTTAGAGAGGTAAATCTCTTTCTCCTCGCTCATTTCAAACAACGGAGTGATTGTGATCGAATAAAACGATTAAAATTTGATTATTACCCACAAATTTAGCGTACCTACACAAAAACCTGCTTACTGAATTTGAGCCCAAAGGTTGGCATAATTGCATATCGATTATTAGGCTAATTCGTCACACAGTTGACAAATAAATGAAGTTTGTGAAAGGTTTTTAGCATTATTGCACATCATTAGAAAGAAAATAGACCAAAGCACTTTTTAAAAGAATTTTAAGAAAATGATCTTTTTTAGTTTTTTTTTCGCCTTACAAAGTATACCTGCGACTGGAATTTACCTCTTGAAAAATTTTCGCGGGTCAATAAAAAAAAATTGACGTTACTTGCAACTAGTTTTGATTTTGATAGAACCGTACATCGTTGCACATTTGTATAAAGATAAAAAATGCAGACTCGATCACTTACTTTTTTAAATTTCAGGTTTAACGAGTCTACCTGTAAGATTCTCAAAATAACTTTAAAAAAATGACTTAAAAAATTGCGTGGGATTTTTTTTGGGGCCGTAGAAGATAGCAAATGATCCCACCTATTCGCCATTTCAATTTGGCACACGATGAACCCACAACCCTGTATACATTTAAATACATAGAAAACATCCAAGACTCAGACCTAAATAGGTATTCTTGCTAATGATACATAAATAATGCCCTGACCGGGATTCGAACCCGGGTCCTCCGATTTCGTAAGCAGGGTCACTACCAACTAAGCCAAAGTGGTCACCAAATATATTCATCACCTTATATTTTCAGTATGCGGCTTGGTTGATGTTTGTGCATGTTTATCAATTATGTGCCACATAGTTGTGCGTAACATAATTTTATTAATGATCATAAGACTTTGAATGAACTTATTAACCTAAGTGTAACTTAGCGTAGGTATATTCAGGACCGCCGAAGTTTTCCAGAATTTTAAATAGTAATAAAAGCAAATGCTAAAAGTTAGTGCTTTTGCCCGCAACTTCGTCTGCGTAAACTCTCAAAAGTCTCATACCAATTACATCTTCTTGAGAATGATGTTTTAAAAGTGAGTAAGTAATACTTTAGCTGGTATGACAAGAAAAAATGAAAATAAATAAAGTTAAAAATTGAACGTTTTTAACCAACTTCAAGATTTCAAAAGAGGAGGTTATCAATTCGGTTGTACGTTTTTTTTTTAATGTTTGTTACTTCATAACTCCGTCATTTCTTAACCGATTTGGAAAATTCTTTTTTTGATTGTAAGTATATATATCCAAGTTGGTCCCGTTTTTGTCAAAACGCAGTTCTGATGATGGGATCCATGAGGAATTGAGGGAACTCCTCAAATCTTTAAGGCAAACATGTAGTGATTTTTGTGTTTTTATCAAAAAGTCAAGCATTTTCATCCAAAAATGTGACATTAGATGAAGTGGAACTGCTGATGATGATCAGAACAGAACTCTTCAACGACGAAAAGTTCACGTTTGGCGATTTGTCCTCCTAGCTGTGTTTGTCAAGCAATTTCTATTTTCACGATTAATTTTTGTCATGCTTGATTTCTGATGATGGGATCCATGAGGAATTGAGGGAACTCCTCAAATCTTAAAGGCAAACATATAGTGATTTTTGTGTTTTTATCAACAAATCTAGCGTTATCATACAAAAATGTGACATTTGATGAAGTGGAACTGCTGATGATGATCAGAACAGAACTCTTCAACGACCAAAAGTTCACGTTTGGCGATTTGTCCTCCTAGCTGTGTTTGTTAAGCAAGTTCTATTTTCACGATTAATTTTTATCATCCTCGATTTTTGATGATGGGATCCATGAGGAATTGAGGGAACTCCTCAAATCTTAAAGGCAAACATATAGTGATTATTGTGCTTTTATCAACAAATCGAGCATTATCATACTAAAATGTGACATTTGATGAAGTGGAACTGCTGATGATGATCAGAACGGAACTCTTCAACGACGCGTAGTTCACGTTTGGCGATTGGTTCTCTTCGTTTTGTTTGTCAAGCAAACAAGGTTTTTCCATGATTCCATGAGGAATTGAGGGTACTTAGTCTTCTACCATTATAAACATATACTTATAGCCATTTTTATTTTATTGTATGGAATCTAAGAGTACACCATCTAAGTATAATAATCTTTCACCGGCCTCCGCCATTGAAGTCGGTTTTTTTTTCTTAAAAATTATTTAACTAATGTTCGAGTATAAAGTGAAACCCTGTGCAAGTCCGACTCGCACTTGGCGGTTTTTACAATATGTTAAATATGGCACGGGAACCGTTTAAAGACAGGATTGACAGGCGTCAACGCGCATTGCGCGACGCGTGCGGCGCCGGCACGGCACTTGCGCAGCGGCGCCCGCGCGCAATCACGATCATCGCCCATTCACTACCCACGTGCTTCCGATATCGGGTCGGGGTTGCGTTATTGCCACTAAATTGAGCGATGTCTGTGATATACTCGTAACGTGTCTAATTTAGAATGAGTATGATTTTACAAATACAGACAGGTATAGTCGTCATATAGTATATCTACTAAAATTCAAATTTGAAAAGAGATGTCGGGATGATTTTGATGCATTATATACAGATTAGCGGAAACTAACACAAAGAGGGGATTTTGCCCGGCAGTGCCACATTATAAAAAAAATCATATTAAAGGAAAATAATAAATTGCTGCTTGCAAATGACTGTTGTATTTTCAGAATTTTAATGAATGTTTCGAATATAAAAACTTGAAGGTTCTATAGTAATTTGCCACAATACTGCGAGTGATTCTCATGATCTCATCGTTAGGCGACAACGTAATGTGTCGGCGTGGAAGCGGTACGATATGGGAAAACTGTCAGCTGTCAGTGTCAAATGTCTGTAGAGTCAGTACCGCATTTTATTGCGCCTCTACATTTAAATGAGTGCTTCCTATCCTAACTGGTACGGAATGCGTGGAAGCGAGGCGAAACGAATGCAGTACTGCCCCGCTTTTGCGCATGATATTACTACTGCGCAAACGTAATACTGTCAGTATCTCGTCAAGTGAGGAAGTCGCCTTAGAGTGAATCGATGTCCTTCCCCACCCAAACTAAAGTTTCAGTGAAAGTTAAGTAAGTCTTAGTGCATTTTTTTAACTTTTTGTTGACACCAGTTTTCTCTATACGTGGGTCCCAAATATTAAAATAGTTAAAACAAAAAAAATACGGGACCAGTAAGGACATTTTAAGAAAAAGTTTAACTTAGGATGAGAATATAACTTCCAATTCCCACTGATTTCGGTACAGTGATCACCAGTGATCGTAACTGTTGTAGCATTTTCGGTGCAGCGTAAGTGGTGTTTTACGAAATTGGGATAAATTATTTAAATTTTTACGATTCATTAGCGTTAATAACGTTATTTACCTTAATTAACCGTTTAAATTGTATTTGTCCAACCAACTCCGTGCACCGAAAATGCTATAAAAGTTACGATTACTCCTGATCACTGATACATTAATTAAGGTGACTTTTCAGCAGGAAAACGTCTCCTGTTGATGAAAAGCTAATATTATAACAAGACTAATATTAATGAAAATCCAGAAATAATTTCCTTAAAATACAAAGGACATTAAAGGTACTAATACGTAATCCTTCGATAATTCACGGCCCAGTGTGGAGTGCGACGTCGTTGGGGGCCCGTTTGGCAATTATCTGAATCAATGTGTACGCGTGTTAAGCGTACACTTTCATGGATACACCTTCACTGTTTACCTTTTATTGGGACTTCCATTGTTATGATCGTGAGATTGGTGGTAATAGAGTCATAATTATGAAGTATTGGTTTAAGGCAAGATTTAATAATAATAGCCTGAGGGCTTACTTGTTTAAAGTGCAATTTATTTTACACGAGCATATTGATCAAATGTTGGTTGGTTTTGGAAATAATTATATTATATCCCGGATAATTATTAGTCTGCTTAGAACAAATGAAAACATACCCGAGACATTATCATTGGCATTCATCATAGTCGTGCCTATATTAATGGAAACAACACCAAAATAAAGCATAAAGCATCTTAACTCATTTAACTATTATGCTCAAACAACACGTGGGTCCTAAAAAAGAAATAAAACAAATAGTAAATTTCATTTATTTTCAATGCGTTGCTTACCGCAACCGACTAGAGTAGATGATTGCTCAATTACCAGGACCTCCTTAGTAGAAACATTAACAGCAATCTCGAATTTGAGCATATTTTCAACTTTACGACAGTGAAAATAAATGCTTTTATTATATTGTTGCTTCGATAATCTCAGTCGGCAACACAAAAGGTGGCTTCGAGTCCGCGCCTTGTCATTAGGGCACAATCAAACATTATGTTTAGGGATCGCCGACAGCTTAACCGGAGTTTTTCATCCATTTCATAATTTGTTATTTCGGATTATAGGGAGCGTGCCGCGGCCGAGACAAAGTAAACATTACCACCGCTGCCGGCTGGCGGGCGATCGACAAATGACGACGCGTCGCACCTCACCATGTCCAGATTGTCGAGCGCTTTCATAATTAACCACCTTAGTTTTTGCCGAACGCAAATGCAGACAACGCTGGTGTGCAATTTACACGTCGAGCGGCGCGCTACAAATCCTAATTAGTAGCTAAGGATTTATGATTCCCAGCAATACGATCACATACAATCAGGTTTCTTTAGGAGCCAAAACATACTATCAAAATAGCAATACGGCAAATATATTTTAAAAATCACTCCAGTTTTAAATTAGATCCAGCCAAGAAGTCACCTAACTTTCCAGAACTTTTTTTTTCATTTATCGTGTTTCAGCATTTTATAGTGCATTTATTTTTTGCCCGAGTGGAACGAAGGTCTCCGTTTCAGCTTCTTACCTATGTCTTAAATACGTTCTTATGTCCAGTTTCCCGATTTCCGGCTGTTCTCCTCTTCTTCTTTCTTGAAATTCTGAAATTATCTTGAAATTTTGTGAGCAAAAATTAAGAAACCTGTAAAGGGCAGTAATTCCCTTTACAGGTTTCTTAACTTTAACACTTATCCAATTAATCACTCTTTGAGCTATAGGCATCGTGAATTTCTTTTTTAAATGTTAAAATTTCCAAAATATTACTTAACAAAAAACATCTATATATTTAATTATCAAACCTGCTTATAAAATTTCAAGAGAATCGGTTAAGAAACGCGACCTGTAGAGGAATCCAGCCAAAAATCCAGACATATGAAAGAATATTTGCCAATGCTGTAACAGAGACTTTCGTTGAACATATTAAATTTATAATCTGACTTTATATACTTTAATTGGTAAGTTATTCCGGGGTGCGACACCGATTGCGTAGTGCGTACGAGTGTACAGTTGCACGGCAATACGGTAAATGATAATGCAACTTGTTAGTTCCGCCACATGCCGAACTCGCCGCTCCGTTTCATGTAACAGTCACGGTTGGCGACACGACTACCACTACATCTGTTTGTTGCCCTTTTTGTCGTTATTTTAATGTCACGTTTAATGCAGTTATGCGAATTTAGTAGCGTGATAACGTTGGCAAGTTTTTTTTATGTCACAAGCTCATAAGTCGGATGGCACGCGTGACGTGGGAGTCGAGTCGCGTGAGTTGTTATCCACTTCACTTGCAACGTCAGCATCAAAAGTAGCTACGCATTTGGAAAGTTCAAAAATCTTTATTACAAGGGAATAAGAGCTTTTGACCTCTTCATATGCGTACTCGTAGCTTCTTTTGATGCTGACTGTACCTAGCAGAACATTGTTTATCATTGACTGTCATATCATAACTCGACGACGATGACTTGCGACGTCATATAAACGATGGTAGGCTTTCTTCACATTTTCATGAACATCTTGACCACTAATAGTCTTAAAAAGTTTTTTTTAATTCGTTTCTTGTTAACAACTTAACGTAATGAGTTAAGATTTCATACTAATTGGAAATTTGAAATGTTCCCAATTAAACTGGGTAAGGTATAGTTTCATCTCGAAGACTACTGTCTTCGAGATGAAACTATACTTACATTGTACGGATAAATCAAAAGAAGAGCGTCCTTAACAATGACTTTATTATTGTCCTTAGCTAGATCATATTTAAATTAAATAGGTTAACGGTAGCTTTGCAACTCAATGTCTAAATAAAAAATATTTACTTCGCCTTTAGTATTAACAATAAGCTTATGACATCTCTTCGTTCGAATTAACTATTCATTGAAATGTACTTACTTAACTGCAGCATTGTGAAACCTTTTCAATCCTATCATAATAGATAAAGATATCGCAATAAATGCAATTTCACGGGCAGAATGCAAAGTTTATTCTTCATTTGTTACGGAGCGATTACCAATTATTCAGTGACGTGTTGGAAACGAGATAAAGGAGTGAGGCTGCGCGTACCGAATAAAAACATAAATTGCACTACCTGAGCCTCTTGGCAAGCGCTGAAATCACGGCGGATAACCGGTTTTTAAATATAGGTAAGATCTACTTAGATAAGACCATTACCAAGACCTAAGTATTCTTCGCCTTTTAGGGTATGTATTTTGCAAGTGGCTAGGCAATTGTAAAGCCGGGATGATGCGATATACAGGCTTACAAAGTAATTTTAAAAAATACACGAAATATGTCGACAAATGTTGGGAACTTTAACAATATCAATTTTGAAATAGCAAACAAAATGGTCGCTTTGTTATCTAGTGCACAAAACGTATTTTTATGATTGTTCTCAAGTCCCTTTTCGACCTATTTAAATAAGTTGTTAACATTTAGGTACTTAACAATAGAGGCACGTCTAGCGTGTAACCCAATTGGCCGCAAGCAGCTGATGCGTCCTGACAGTTATTGCTTTAAAATTAGGAATTTGTAAACATTAGTAAATCACAAGAATAGCGCAACACAAAGAGACCCGGATCTATCTACCTGCGGCTTCCGAATCCGCGCAAAAAACGCAAAATTGATTCAATGGGACGGCACAAAAAGCTTTATATTGTGTCTCCTATATTTAAAGATGCCGATACGAATCGACAAATAAGGTTATATCGTTTGGAAAAAAACGAGGATTATCGGTTAGACGCTGCCACTGTTGCGAGCAATTGGGGATGAAAAAGCGCGCATTCATAGTTTACATTTTTCATTATGTTTGCTTAACAATCTCATCTGGTCCTTTGACCTATTGATTGACTATCGACCTGATTATCGATGTTCTAGGAATGTGGGTCAGTGTTAGCCTACAATCTACATAGTCCCTTAGTTCACGGAGGCAGGATGGAAGTAATGAGTGGTGTCCTGCCCGCGATGAACTAACTAGTCTAACTACTGGCTGCCGCAGTGACGCATGAAGTTAAATTACTTTTGCTTCTGAAATAAGTTATAGGCACAGTTACCATTCCACAGAAGCTGGATGTTATGGGCTAACGTAAATTGCTGGAAACAAAAATATATCTTATTAGTTTCACGGAATCATAGAATTTGCTTCTATCCTTTCTGATCCTGCAATAAAAAAATACTTATTCATGAGTCTGACATGGGCTATGCTTATTCCGGCAGCGCTTATAAAAGTGAAAATGTAGTTATTTTTATTTACGATAAAAAAGGGACAACAACTGCGGGCTAATCACGCAACATTTTCGAGCGTACGCAAGGCAGGTCTAAATGTATTTTTCCATGTTGAAAATAATGGCAAGTATAGATCACCTATCGTACGTTAAAAAAGTTATGTGAAATCACTTGTTGCTGTTATACTGTGAAAATGTTTATAAATACGAGTAGATTCGCAAGTAACCCCTCAGTCGTAATAAAGTTAACGAGACAAATACCAGAGCACTAATGTGTGCAATGACGGCGTATCAACCATAAGTGTTAATAAAAAGTGACGCTTGCGCCGGCAAAAAGAAGACGGACGCGTGCGGCGATGAGGAAATGCCGAGGATGTCCGCGCGGACACGATTGGCATTGTTTCCATTGGCATGGCATTGTTTCCACATCACTCGTTATGACGGATCTTTTTGTAAGGGACACTTCATAATACGGGTCTATACGAGTTATACACGGTCTATTTTACCAATAGACCTCGGCTTTCTATCGCTATCACACTCACTGTTACAGCCGACAGTATATTTGTCGTCAAAACCGAAGATTTCCGAAGTCTATTGGTAAAATAGACAGCCTTTACATATAGTCAGTGATACAATATAGTCAACTACATAAATAGGAATATTAGTTACAATTTTTTCTCCTTACAAGATCTTTTTTTATGGATTCCTCTTCCCTTCGTTATGAGTAGACAGGCCTTTTCAGCTTTAATCTGTACCTACGTGGTTTCTCAGTGCTAAGTCACTTCTCGCGCTTAGACCACTTTAGACATCGGCTACGCTTGAGGACGTTATTCTTGGATTAGAACGTCGTTAGCAATACAATCACCGCATTATAGGAGCGTGTCGAACATGCACAAATGAAATTAGGAAATGTGCAATTCCCGTCACGTTGTATCTCTGACTCTATTACACTATTAAGGTCGGTGTAAGCTGGTAAATTGTAATTGGATAATGTTCATTCATTGCGTGAGCTGGGTGAGTCAGGTGTGAAGTACCAATTACTAATGTGACAGTGACAGGATCCAGTCGTGGGTCGTTGAATTAGGGTCTTCCTCCGATGACGGCGCCTCGGCGCCACGACGGTGCCAACTCAATATTCAGAACTGGCGTGTGAGGACTTAGGATTACCGAATTAAGCTTGATTCACAGGAGTTCCTTTTACCCGACTGCACCAGAGAACTGCAAAAGAGAGAGGAGGGTTATGTTTTTCGAGAGTATGTATGTTATGTATAATTGTTTGGCACGCTCTGCGGCCTGAACGGCTTGATGGATTTTAGCTTGAGAGGTGTTCGTATTTACTGTGAGAGTGACACTGGGTATATAAAAAAAATGGCGGATTTTTGGCGCCATATTCAAATGTTTGGCACGCTCTGCAGCCTGGACGGCTCTTTGAACAGCAGAAACGCAGCTGGGTTTTTTAGTTTTTTCAATTATTGACTTGTGTTAGTTGAGTATATCCATAGACGAATTTTAGCATAATGAACATAATCAGATGAGACACTTTCCACTTTCTTGGACAGTAGTAGTAGTAGTAGATAAACGCAAGAACATACTAATCGATTGCTTGCTACGTAGGTTTAGAGCATCCGTGCCCACGAACGTTCAGCTACAAACTCGAATAATGTTTATTCCCAGATAAATCTATGAGACATAATCCTGTTCTGGATTAGTTTTATTGTTATTGACGCTTAGAGACCTGATACATCTCTAACAATATTAAGTTTACTTATTTTAATTTTAGCGCTTAGAGATCATTTACATCTCTAAGGACTTTGAAATAAATGTTATTAATCGTATTTGGACGCTTAGAGACCATATACATCTCTGAGATATTAAATTAATTGTATATACTTTTTGTTTATTCGGACAGATCGTATTCAATACGTCCTTAATATTTGTAAATTTATTTTCATTTAATTGTTAATCAGTATATTTTTTAATCATTATTATTAAGTAAGATTGTCAGTTTTTTTTAATTGTATAATTTCACGCTTTGACATGTAAAAATGCCCTTGTGGCCTATTTGCAGAATAAATATTTGATTTTGATTTTATACTATTTTGGCGTTCTTATTTCTGTGAGGACAAATCAGCCTTAGTCGGTCAAGAAAGTGGTCTATCACTTTTACGACTATATTATTTGCATATTAAGGTTCAATATCCACTTTCTTGGCTGACTGTACTAACATGCCGATTTTTAATTGCTGGCCGTAATCAATAAAGTTTTTACACCGACTGTACGAGGGCTGCCTTTTAAGTTCTGTCGTTTGCAAACCTCCCATGATTGCATAAAAAAGAACTAGTGTATCTTAAAATATTTGAATTTAGAATTCGAAAACAAAAGAATGACTCGAAATCGGCCCAACCGTTTTAGTACAGCGTTCGTTCAAAGTTGACAAGTTCGTTCAAAGTTGTGAAAATGGAAATTTCAAAGGAAAATTTACGTGCGATAATTTTTTACAACTTCAAAAGGGGCTTAACGCGACTTCAGTGCTTCGAAGAGTTGACTACGGTTTTCAATGATAAAGCACCATGCCTCCGGACTGTGGAACGCTGGTATTTAGAATTTCAACGTGGTTGCTCTAGTCTTGGTGATAGAATCGTGAAGGTCGACTAAAAATAGCCGTAACCCAGGAGAACATTGATGCTGTACGGCAACTGATCGTCGAAGATCGCCATGCGACATACCGTAAGATAGAAGCTTCCTTAAGTATTTCAGGGACCAGTGTTCACAGTATTTTGCATGATCACTTAGGCGTAAAAAAGTTGATCTCACGCTGGATTTACTCAGTGAAGACCAAAAAACGGCTCGCGTTCGATGGTGTCGCAAAACTCTGCGGCAATTCAACCGAGGAAACTCGAAACATGTTTACGACATTATCAGTGGTGACGAATCTTGGATATATGCCTACGATCCCGATTCTAAACAGCTACAGACTGTTTGGGTGTTCCAAGATGAGCCAAAACCGACCAAAGTAATACGCTCACGGAGCACTTCGAAAAAAATGGTCGCCACGTTTGTGGCGAAAAGTGGCCACGTTGCCACCATCGTGCTCGAGGATCGTAAAACGGTTAATGCTGACTGGTATACCACTGTCTGTTTACCAGAAGTCATCGGCGAGTTTCGAAAATATAACCCAAGACGTCGTATAAGACTGCACCACGATAATGCGAGCTCGCACACCGCCCGGCAAACAATTGTGTTTTTAAAAGAGCAAAACGTCGAAATTCTGGAACACCCGCCGTACAGTCCAGACTTAAGCCCTAACGATTTTTTTACTTTTCCAAAATACAAGCAACGACTTCGTGGTCAACGGTAACAGACGCCTGAAGAAGCGGTTGGGGCATACAAAACGGCCATTTTGGAGACCCCGACTTCGGACTGGAATAAGTGTTTCGAAAATTGGTTCGATATAATGAAAAAGTGTACATATCACGGTGATTACTTTGAAAAACAATAAATACCATTTAACACTTAAATTGTCTTTAGTTTTTCCAAACGACACAACTTAAAAGGCAGCCCTCGTATGTGAAGGTAATTAAGTAATCAATCGCTACATTAACGAAGGCAACTAAATAGGGTTCACACGAGGTTCACACAAATACACAAGCCTACATGCCCAATTGAGCGTGCCCAGTTGTAAGAAACCTGATAAAAAACATAAGGACTACGAAATTATCCATTTGTTGGCGCCTGGCCTTGTCTAGCTCATTTGACGTCAAAGGTTAGGCCGTCCTTACCTTGTTATTTAGCCAGACATAACTATGGGGGCTGATTAGCAGAATAGGTACCTACACAATTATACCTACTTTGGAGTTAGAACTATACGAAAGTAATTTTCGATGCATAAACTTATTTTGGTACGGTAATTAGACTGGCTTAAAAGTGGGAAACCAATAATCGTTATCAGTAAATCTATTTATTTTACATAAAAAATGTGCTTAGTGTTTGAAGAACCGTTCCAATGCTGAACACTGATTTAATAATAATTTAACACCATTAACTTTAACTAAGGCAAACAATTACTGGAGTTAGGTAGCATAGCGACGTTTACCTTATTTTCAGGGTTCCGTACCCGAAGGGTCCAAACGGAGCCCTATTGCTGTCACTCGCGTGTCCGTCTGTCGTCTGTCACACATTTTGTTCCGAAGATTTTTTTAATTGATGAAATTCTACTTTTATTGTAAGTACACAATTACTACTCGCCATTCTATGTTCGCAGTATGAATAATTTATGCAGTGGCGCGGGCGCCGTGTGATTAGATAATGAGCCACTCTCGATCAATTGGATGATTGAATGATTGCTCAGTCGTCATACCTACGCTACGCGCTTACCTTGTACCTACACCATTATTACTTGTATTTAATCAGTTGTTCAATCTGTTCTAAACATATAATATTGTTAACTTTTATGAATGCACGTACATACTTACGTATTGGCGAATATGATGACATTTTGTTAAGTTTCTACAATAGTTATTCAAAATTCCTTAACTAAGTGCCCAGCCACATAGAAAATGGAAATAAAGACTTGTTTCAGGTGCCTATTTCGAGCGACCCACATTAATCAAGGGCAACCTTATAAAACTAAGTATAATATTGCTAATATATTACGTGCTATTTGGTATTTGAGTTAGACTTAGAGGGGTTCGTGTGTTAGTGTCGTGTCCGTGCCCCGTGCCGTTTAATTAAGGCAATCTCAAAAACCCTCATACCATGCGATTTACGATAGCTCCTCATGCAACCTGTCGGTCAAACAAAACCAAGCCAACAAATTAATACATTAATAAAGGCGAAACGTAACAATATTTCTCGCGTACAATCACACTTAATACCAGCCATTAGCAACTTTCCGGTATTAAAATAAAAACTAGCGCTAGCGAAGACAATGCTCGAACCATACCGCGGAATTTAAATAGCACAAAAGATAATCACAAAAGTCAACCGTGGAGAGACGCGCAAATGCAATTCCCATCAAATTAGAGATAACGAAGTTGAGACCGTTTTTCCGCATTTTTTTGATATAAAAAACAGCTACGTTCCGGCGTCTACCGCCACGGTAGTTGGATCCACGTGAACTCGGCCAATTAATTGGTCTGTGTTGTTAATTAATGGATTAGCGAACCGACTAACGTGCTCCTACATGTACTTAAGCGCTTGGGAAACGCCACAGATGACATTTATTGTTTAACTTGACCGCGTAATTGAGGTAACTGTAAGCCGTCGCTTTTTTGGAGTGCTTAAACCTCCTCAAACCTAACCTAACCACTTTTAGTCGGTAGGAGACATCCACAATGAGATAGTACCTATTACGAAATCGATTCCGATCGACGCGACGACCGTGCATCTAAACTTTTCATCGTTCGAAACAAAGTGTGCTATTTACAAAAAGATAATGAAATATTTTCGCTTTGTTACCAAGTGACTAAGCGGCCCGCTATTGCAAGAGTATGCAAATCTTCTAGTGGTCTTATTTCTCTGTAGAATGTAGGGATTCGTCACGGTAGACGTGTTCGTTGCACTACGCTTTCACGCCCCCGTTCTTCGTTATGCATATGTGGCCACTGAATTGTGTAATTACTAATTACACTTAATTAATATTCCTAGCTGCTCTGTTTATTACTATTTAGCAATAAATCATAAGTTTAAAAATCTTTCTACAACGAGGAAAAACATGATTTTAATGTATGTACTCCGTTAATTAACATTTCCCTTATCTATCGCTAAGTCTACATGAGATCTCAAGTTGTTGGCCGAGCCGAGTTCAGTTGTCCCCACAGTTTTCCCATAAACTTTGAAAAACAGCCGTCCATATTTGTAGTGTGCGGCAAACTGTCAGGGTAAACAGTTGTGGTCAAATCTTTTAAGTAGGCAGCCGGTCAATATTTTTGTTAATAATTTGGAGTGTGTGGGTTCCCACGGGAGTGTAATGGAGACGGCTCGGTTACAGATCGCGCCTGGGGGTGAACGTAGTCGAGTGGGGAAAGTGACTGATCTACTACAAACAAAATAATAGAGATTTAAGTAAATAACCAGTTAAAAAGATTCCTACAATTAACTTTTAACTACCGTCTTAATTAAGCCAAATGCTTTTATATTCCGTTAATAAATCCACTAAAATGTAAGAAACATTCGCGGTTTTGCTTAAACAATTCATGATTTTAACAGTTAGGTCTTGAATATGGCCATTGACCCACACATAATTCTCACGAGTTGCGCGATAAGAAAACGTTTTGTTTCATTGTTTTTGGAGTTAATACAATAAAGAAGTTCCTTATATGTAGCAAAAAGTCGGTCAATGGATAAATTAACAATACGAAGCGCAAACAAAAGATAATCATGACCTGACGTAAGACAAAGTGTTTGCCAAACTAACGGAAAACAAAGGTGGGATACAGGAGATATCTGCTGACTGTTGCTCGACGATAATGGGGTCCAGTCCAGGAGAGAAATATTAATGACACGATGTTGTTAAGCTGGATAAATTCATGAAAATTGTAGAATTAAATAGATTAATTTGTCACCTAACGCAAGCCCACCTACTACATATCGGGGTGGTTTTTCAATGATGCTTTTCAAATATACTTAATATTGAAGTTAATGATTAAGACCGTTAAGAATACATATATATCGATACTAACAAATTATGGAAGTGGGTAACGCTTTCGAAAAGTGTATCAAACATTAGTGGCTCTGTGACCTGTAGTCAACGCGTTTTTTTTTCAAATTTCAAACTTTTTTAAACTAACTTGACAAAAAATCTATATAATTATCAAACCTGCTCATAAAAACAGCCTGAAATACGGACATTCAAAAGCATTTTTGCCGAAACTAAAACGGAGACCTTTGTTTCACTCGGTCAATAAGTACCTCATAAAACCAATAATCCCATAACGCCAACAATCTTAAAATTGATATTTATATCACATTTATAATCCGCACCCAAAGGGTAAAAACGGGACCCTATTTTACTAAGACTTCGCTGTGCGTCCGTCCGTCTGTCACCAGGCTGTATCTCAAGAACCGTAATAGCTAGATAAAACAATCATCAAATTCATGAGAAAGCTTTACAGCACTACTTACTCGTATGTACAATTTATTATTTTCACACGGTCGCATAAATGTTGAAAATAGAATCGGCCAACAGCAACAGGGCGGTTCGCCGAAGCGCGGGGTGTGAACTCCGGCGCCGCGTCAAGACAAACATTGGCTACGATGCCTACGATTCACTGTTCACGCGGATCCTTGGGAAACGATTTGTTTTGTTACAATACAAACGAAGATACCATATTAGGGTATTTCTCCGAGCCTTTTAAACCGCTGTGATTTCGGTGGTTACCACCATATCAGCCCTAGGACGTCCACTGCTGGACATAGGCCTCCCCCAATTTCATGGGGGGTAAATGCCATAATCGCCACGCTTGGCATGCGGGTTGGCGATCGCAGTATCTCCACCGCATTTAAGGAATGCTGCTGCCCATTCCCCGGTGGTCTTGGTCGTAGTTTTAGGACATACCCGGGTCCCGGGTCGGTGGTTACATTATTGAATAATTTCTAAATAGTAGGAGACAAGTTCATTATTTTGAAAATGGACCACAGAAGCCTAAAAGCATCGTCAATAATTGGACCACCAAAATCACAGCGGTAGAACATCTTGGAGAAATGCCCATTACTCATATAATGGACGATTCAGATCAAGCTGCCGAAGTCAGCGCGCACTCCACTAGAGTCAAAGGAATTCGAACCCTCTATACAGAAGTTAGATTTCATATTTGAATGGGCTGCGAGCAGCCGGTCGGCTGCCGCCGGCTCTGCCGCTGCCGTTTGGATACGTTACATTCTAACTTCTGTATGGAGGGTTCAAGTCCCTTTGACTCTAGTAGGGTGCGCGCCGACTCCGGCCATTTGGTGTGAATCGTCCATTAGTGTAGACTGTAGAGTCACTCACGTAAGTGTATTTCTGTTTCTACGTGCGTTATATGTGACCATGTGTTTGAAAAAGAAAATTATGAAATTTTACTGAAAAATTAAACTATCTACAGGAAGTCTGCATGAATAATAGCTATTTACGATACAAGGGTTGTAAAACAAAGAAAGGCCGATATCGCAGATGTTTGAGGCCCGAGCCGCAGGCGAGGGACATAAATATGCGAGAGAGGGCTTTCTGTTTTACGACCCGTGTTTTGTACACTATTTTTCGTCACCACTTAGCCAAAAAGTGGGATTTTCCGGACGCGCAGCGCGTTTTTGGCAAGGTGTGATGTAAACTAAGTTTAAATTTTCAGTAAAAATTCACAATACGAAGTTTTGTTTTCAAACAGATGAAAATACGTTACACATACCAGTTTTTGATTTGATTTTATTGAGTTGTTCTTTTGTCGACACGTTTAGTTAGCTCTGTTTGCGTAGAAGCGAACGCACAACACACTTTAAAATTGGAATGCGTAAAGTATGTTTTCAATCGATCCCCAGATCGCTTCGCCAATGGTTCCACCCGCGTACAACTTACTACGTGCTCACTTCCATACAAGCTAAAACACCCCCGTTTCACCCCGTATTGGAATTTTTTTGCACTTGTCATGCTTGAAAAATTTAGTCATGTTAGGCTATCAAGCGGGGCTAAAGTAGTACATTAAGCTCCTCGAGGAAATATGTATCTGGGTTCAGGTACAGAATTCACCCATCACACAATACACACCGACATCCAATCGGAACGTTGGGTTATTTATTTATTTAAACTTTATTGCACATAATAATATGAATACAAAAGGCGGACTTTTATTTGGGTTCTTTTTTGGAACGTATGTATACTGTTTAACTAATTTGCATCCTTGAAAAAAAGGTGTTTTTATCCGATTCCGGGTTCGGTATCCGAAGTTCCAAACGGAACCTATTGCTGTTGCTGTCACTCGCGTGTCTGACTGTCGTCTGTCATTGTCGTCAAACGGTTGGAGCTATAGTTCTCAAATTTCACAGTAAAAGCATTTTGTTGACCCAAAGCCATACAAAATGACAAAAAAATGTGAAGATGGCGCCACTGCCACGGTTAACTTCGTCTCCGCGTAAAAAAATCCATAAAATAGATTAAAGTGATGTAAAAGTGAAATTAACCCAACGTATCAGTGTATTAAAGTGAAGTAACACGCGGAAAGTGTTATCTACGAAAAATAATAACAGACACGTAAACTAACTGCACTTTGTTTTCGCACAGTAGTACCAGTGACCCTTGGACGTTAAATGTGTCTAATTAAAGTTCATTAGTGCGATATAGTGAAGTATATTTCCGCCACTGAGCCTATGAATAAAGGACCCTAACACAGAACAGTATAAATAACATATTAATATAAGATAAACATTTATCGAATTCGAATCGAAAAAACTATTAGTCAACAATTATAAAAACTGTAAACTGATTAACCTGTATAGAAATTTCTATGTAAGTTCAAAAAAATATTCTGCATCCTTTTTAAGCTGGATGACGGTAAAATTAATCAGAGAGATTGACGTTTTAATATTTAAAAAGAATTGTGCTGACAATTTAGACAAAGAAATTGGGAAAAATTCGGTTAGGGTAAATACGATGAGGGTAAATGACTCTGACAATTTTTTTCGTTCCTAAAGATAATGTAACACATAGTAATAATAGAATACAATGCCCAATATCATCTAGGAGCCAGTCTGACAATGCTTCAATTTTAAATCAAAACATAGCGGGTTTGCTCAATAAACTTGACCTGTTGGACCTAATGTTGAAGGAACTAAGCGATGATGGAAAAGAATTTGACATCATATGCCTAAGTCAAACGTTCGTCCGGCAGAATGCCCAGAAAAATATCAAATTAACAAACTATAAGCTGGCAACGGCATATTGCCGCGAAAAAAATAGGGGTGGAACCTGCATCTTAATTAAGAAACACTTAGAATTTAAAGTAGTAGATTACATCAACAGCTTGGCTATAAGTTTTTATTTTGAATGCTGTGGTTTAGAAATCATTGGATTAGGGCTTATTATCATTAATATTTATAGGATCCCAGAGCAGACAAAGTCAAATATTGGAGTTTTCCTTTGTAAATTAGACCTAATGTTAAACCATCTGACGTCTAAATATAAAAATAAAAAAATTGTTATATGTGGCGACTGGAATATTGATATTTTAAAACAGAGCGCAGCGTCCAGAGACCTCTTAAGTATCTTGCAAAACTATGACTTTGATGTACACGTTCTGGAACCGACAAGACTTGGGTCCTGCATTGATCAAATTGCGAGCAATATTAAAAAAGTCAGGGTCGAAATCCATCATCTTGGGCTCTCGGACCATGAAACAGCGCAATCAATTACTCTATTAGCGGTTAAAAGGCAAAAAGCTTTCACTACATGGTTCGAGTACAAGCGCGATTACAACCCCGACAACGTTCGTAAATTCTACAACTGCATATCTGCGCTCTCATTTTCAGATGTTACAAACTCAAATAGTATGAGTGAAGCGTTTGATCACTTTTATGATTTGATAAGTTTATTTTACCAACTGTGTTTTCCTGAACTTAAGGTTAAAATTAATAATAGGCCAAAAAAAAATAGTTGGTTAACCAAAGGGTTAAAAAAATCCTGTAAAAAGAAACGGATTCTATATTTTAACTATAAAAAGGACAAATCAAATAAGCAGCTCAGTAAAATGAAGTACAAAAAATATAATTTTGTTCTTAAGAAATGTGTGCTAAATGCGCAAAAAATAAAAAAATTAATATATTTGCGCAATAGTAAAAATAAATGCAAAGCTACGTGGAATATGATAACTTCGTCGGTCACAAATAGTTGGTTAGGACATAATATTTTAGATATTAATTTCAATAATGACATATACCATGATCCTCTTAACATTTGTAATATTTTTAATAATTATTTTATAGATTTGGCAGGTTCTCAGTCACACACTGCAAGCGCTTCTTACTCGTCCTATTTGTCCGATGTTAATCCGCATACTATGTTTTTGAGGCCCGTTGACGAACAAGAAATTTTTAAAATAATTATGTCACTAAACAATAGCAAATCCTGTGGTCATGATAATATTACAACAAAAATGTTAAAATTATGCGCCCCGTGTTTATGCACTCCGCTCTCGCACATTATTAACCTATCATTTGTTGAGGGTATCTTCCCTCAGAACTTAAAAACATGTATAGTAAAGCCGTTGTTTAAAAAGGGAGATAAGCGAAACCTAAATAATTATAGGCCAATAGCACTAATCCCTATAATATCAAAAATATTTGAAAGGACAGTTCATACAAGACTAAACGACTTTTTATCCAAATTTAATCTTCTTCGTTCCGAACAGTATGGTTTTAGAAAAGGCAAATCAACTGCGCTGGCTTGCTTCGACTTCATTAAATATGTCACTGAGAGCTTAAATGATAAAACCCCAATAATGTCTATCTTCCTAGATATGACAAAAGCGTTTGATTTCGTTAATCACTCTAAACTTCTCCACAAGCTCGAAATATACGGAGTGAGAGGAAGAGTGTTGGACTGGATCAGGAGCTATCTTGAAAATAGAAGTCAGTGCACTGATAACAGTAAAATTTCGGAGGTAAATGGGGTTCTTGTCAAAAAAACATACAGATCTCAGTTTAGATTAACAAACACAGGGGTTCCTCAAGGGAGTATTCTCGGACCATTACTTTTCATCATATATATAAATGATTTGCCTAATGCTGTCTCTTGTAAAACCATTATGTTTGCCGATGACACAACGCTTTTACTAAGATGTAACAATAGTTTGACTTACGAACGGGACTTGAATAATTTATTAATGAATTTTATCAATTGGATGAATAATAATGATCTACAGATTAATATAAATAAAACTAAATGTATGCAATTCCTTTCATATAATTCGGCTGACATACCATTGGATATAAATTATGATAATGAAAACGTCGACAAAGTTGACACGTTTAAGTTTTTAGGCATTATGATTGACAAGCACCTGAATTGGAAGTGTCACATTGATGAGGTCTGTTCGAGCCTTAATCGCTTTGTTTTTGCTTTGAAACGACTGCGGGATACAGTCTCGCCGGAAGCTGCGCTCACAGCCTAACACGGGTATGTTTCTTCGGTGTTACTGTATGGTTTGATTTTGTGGGGTAATTCGGTGGACGTAGATAGAGTTTTTAAGAATCAGAAAAAGTGTGTAAGGGTTATTAGCAATGCGTGGTTAGATGATAGCTGTGTCCCAATATTTAAGAAACTGCGCATTCTGCCTTTGCCTTGTTTATACCTCAGAGAAGTATGCGTATTTGTAAAAAAACACCAATACTACTTTAATAAACGGGGGGAAAATTCGCAAAGGCAGACTAGACTTAAAGGAAAAAACCTCTTACTGAAGCCGCAATGTTACAAAGATATTTACAAGCGGAATGCATTCAATATGTGTATTGCCATCCACAACCGTCTGCCCGAGGAATTAAGGACGTTGGATGGTAATTTGTTCAGATCAAAGTTTAATAGCTGGCTGTTGGATAAATGTTTTTATAGTGTTAGATGTTTTCTGGAGCAATATAAAATTGTTTAGTTATATACCTAGAACCTAGTATAGAGTTAATAATGATTGTATTATTATTATTTTCAATTGACATTAAGCAATGTGTGTAATGTAAATAATTATTTGAATTGAATGTTAGATTTTAATGAATATTTGCACGCCTAGACCGGCTGAATACATGACACTATATTATGTAATACTGTGACATCCCTTTGTACTGTATTCTATGCAAATAAATATTTGATTGATTGATTGATTGAAAATATTTTTAAATGTTTTTACGGGGGGCGCAAAAAAAAAAATTCCTATCGGTATCGTTGTTTAGAACTCGTTATGAAGATATATATTATATTTAATATTGGAAAACATAGGAATGAGACGCCATGAAAGTAAGCTATATTTTTTATTTTGTTACGAAGATTTTTAATTTCCTTTTTTTACGTGAATTTGAAATTTGGTGATAACGTTTATTATTAAGTACATTTTACTAACAAATACCAATATATTGATCAATAACATTTTTGTATTTATACGGAACCCTCGGTACGCGAGTTCGAGTCGCACTTGGCCGGTTTTTTTAAATGCCATCCCCGTATAAATCTGGTCTAAAAGCTATATATTACCCCTCGAACAATTTTCCCTAGCTTCGTTCGGGAAAATAGTCATCATCACGTGGTAATATTTCTTAATATTAGACCCTGTGAAAAGGTAACAGACACACAGTCCAGCACTGTAGCAATTTATAATATTATAATAATAGTTCATTGTGTTGAGCATATTAGCTTTGGACAACTGGACTTCGTTTCTTTCGCAGTGCAAGTTGAAACTTCGTCAATTATGCTCTTTGGGGCGCCTGAAATAGATATACCGTTAATGATAGGCTAGTATTCATACAAAGTCCGTGTTTCTCGCTCTGTTATTACATAAATGATTTAATAGCTAAGCTACTTACTTACTGACAAGTCCTATACTAAAATATCAACTTAACAACTTTCCGGCTGTCCCATTAATATAACATTTCCGAAAGTTGCAAGTAACAACGCGGAAAATTACTAGGCACATAATATTAGTAATTTTACAAGGGGTGTCAAAATACATTATATACACGTTACACGGCTTCCGTAGTTGGATGTTAATGTCGCCCGTCCATCAATAGGCGCAGTGTAGACGTTGAATGCAATCGGAAGACTAAGTGCAGACGTGCGATTAATTTAATGAGGCTTGGTTGCACCAAACCGCCTGTAATCGTAAGTGTTGTTCGTTAAAATCTAAATATATGGAAAGTTTGATAAGTTTCTATGGGATGACAGCTGTATTTAACATTGATCGGTCTGTGATCGTATGTTGGTGCAACTCAGTCTGAATGAAATACGTGGACTAATTGACGGAGCGAGCGAAGCGTCTCCGTTTCAGCTTTCGACAAAAAATCTTTCGTATGACTCTCTGTCTGTCTGTCTGTCTGGATGTTCTCCTCTACAGGTCGCATTTCTCAACCGATTCTCGTGAAATTTTGTGAGCAGGTTCGATAATTATATAGATTTTTTTGTCGTGTCAGGTTTTGGAAGATTCGAAATTTGAAAAAAAAAGTTATTTGCGAGGTATTTGCTCACAGAGCCATTAGTTTATTTGGTTAGCTACAGGAATAGCTATGATGTAAATTAGCATTGTTAGATTTATAATTAAGGCTGATTTAATAGTCAAATGAACTTGGTTAAAATTTATTTGCTGACGTCGGACCTTTTCTTCATTGTTTTTACATGTTTTTTATAGGCAATTGTTTTCGAACAGTGAGCTTATTTTTTATTATTTCAATACTTGTAGAATAATATGATAAACTGAATAGAGAGAACGCGACATTTCCGACACGCTACAGCATTACAGGAGAGCAGGTTGAGGTGGTACGGACACGTGAAGAGGAGGCATGCTGATAACATACCTATGAATTCAACCAGGAAGGTAGACTCCACAATTAGATGGGAATATTTGCGAAGGGGAGAGAAAGAGAGAGTATGATGTGATGTAATGTGTTGGTACGATGTATATAAAAAATGTCCCCTAATATTTATTTATTTGCGATATTCGGTGTGACAATGACCCTGACAACTTAGACATACATATACGAGAGGTTACCTAGATAGTCTAGAATCTAGATACAGTGGGATAAGCCTCGTATAACGCCCAAATACATAAGTACAAGAATAAAAATGTATTAATAGCGTATAATTTTGTGGTAAAATTACTTACATATATAACAACAATAAATTAAACATTCATTTATAATTGCAGCTTCGTTTGTTTTTATTCAATACGTTTTTGTAGTTTACGAAGTAGGGCGTAACAGCCAAAAATTATCACATAATTACTAACCTACTTATTGTTTGTATTACGTTCTTACTTACAGTAGGTTAAAAAAATCCTAGAAACTAGACACTATTCTAACAACTTCACAATCCGTCGCACGTTCATAATGGGCTTTAAAAAATCTATGAATGGAGCGACAAAGCGCATCAAAACAATGACAGCGCCGCCGCGCGTGCGTCGCCTGCGCAAGTGTAACGAGACAGAAACGGATAAATTGTAAACCTTATTACAGTGTGTTAAAGTTCACAATGGTCAATTGAGAGTCGGTTGTACCAAATTGCTACACGCGCGTAATGATGGGCAGGTACGGACAGGTATGATAGGAGCGGAAGTTGAAAAATGCGCTCTTTAGTTTATATATGAGGACACCATTATTTATACAATATATTAATGCGTCCACATGTGCACTGAATCTTCGGTATGACATGCGTTTCTGTATAGGTATATACCGGGTGGAACAGAACGATGGAATTTCCTGTGAACAGGGAAAAGGTTAGCCTTGGTACTATACTTTTGCCAAATAAACTATGTTAATATTCGTAACCGTTTTCGAGTTACAGCATTTTAAACATCAATTTAAAAAAAAACGGCATATTTCAACCATATCTTATAAGGAAGCTAGTGACATAAGTCACTTCAAAATATAAATACTTAAATGGTAATGTTTTATTTATTAATTTATTTAAATATGAAACAAACGGTCACACAATAGACATTGTTACAGTTCCTTCACTTAATTCTAGACCTATAGTTTCCATTATTAATTAGAAACACATATTATTATCTAAACACAACAAACAATAAACTAACACAACAATAGGGTACCAATATTAAAAGGCATTATTTTAATGATTTTTTTTCCAAAAAAAGTTTCTAATGATTAC
The DNA here is from genome assembly GCA_905163555.1 of Notocelia uddmanniana. Taxonomy (NCBI): domain Eukaryota; kingdom Metazoa; phylum Arthropoda; class Insecta; order Lepidoptera; family Tortricidae; genus Notocelia; species Notocelia uddmanniana. The sequence goes on along the minus strand of LR991061.1, from coordinate 10,779,396 downwards.
AAGTCGATTGTATTTAAATGACAACATACCTTCAGGAAAGTCCGTGGTATTGTTCCTCCCTATATACCCATTATACAACATTAATCCCACACAGAATATCGTAACGGAAACAAACTAGATAGGTACTTATTCAATTATTAATAATTTACTTTAGACGCCAAATTACAATCATGTAATTTTCAATCAGAGCTATTCAATCAATGGCATCAGTAATGCGGTGTATTCATACCCTCATGTACATACCGACAGCATAGGCAATGGTCCCGATAGCAGAGTGTTCCTGGGATGGGAATATTTAGTTGTATTTTATTTATTAGGAAGGTAAACTTTACAAACATCATGCAATACGTGATACAGTTCATTCGCACGTACTACGTAGTTTATAGACTAGCTATGATATGATATCCTAAGCTAAGCGCACACAGCTTGATGAGTTGGTTAGCGCATAATTACCCATGTGCACAAACACTAGTGTCAAGTCGAACAACACCATATCAGCCCAAGGATGTCCACTGCTGGACAAAGGCCTCCCCCAATTTAATGGGGGGTAAATGCCATAATCGCCTTGACTCGCTTGACATGCGGGTTGGCAATCGCAGTATCTCCACCGCACTCAAGGGACGCTGCTGCCCAACCCAACCAACGCGCGACTAACAAACACATATCAGGGTTCAACTACAGGATTAAATCCATGCTTTTTCGACATTCTATAACAAATTTGCCCTGCTCTATTTCGATCTCCTTCTTATTTTACTCTGCTTCTTATTTTATTTTAATATTAGCTTTTCATAAGTTAATTACAATAGTGAGTTAGCAAAATAAGAAACACCGTTTGATACATGTATATACATGCACTATGTGCCAGTAGAAACAAAATTAGTTTTCGACACTCACTTGACAAGCCTAATCCCAATATGGCCTAGTTTCCCCCTCGGGTTGGAAGGTCAGATGGCAGTCGCTTCTGTAAAAAACTAGTGCCTACGCCAATTCTTGGGATTAGGTAGCGGACCCCAGGCATCGTTCAGGATGCAACTGTACTGGGAATAACGCTAGGAGGATGAGGATGACGATCTTATGTAGAATAAAACTAAACTTAAACTGAACGCTCCTCTAGTATGTTCCCGCTAACATCTGACGTAATCATAATTCGACTACTGTAGGCTCAAAGGGCGTAAGGGATGGAACGCGATTTTTCAGGACAGCCAAAAAACCGTTTTGGTTTTACAAAAAATATTAGAACTTTTTGGTTTCTTATTACAATTTAATTAATGTATGTGATAATTTTTTACCTCTTTAGTAGTTATTGCCCAAAAATACTTACTATTTTAGTACCAAAGGCGTAAGTCTCATATTATCTCCAAAACATTTGCGTCCCTCGTGTTGTTCGAACACTACTTTAAAATAAATAATAGAATAGTTTTCATATGTTCTACTGAGAAACTACAATATAAGACAGAGATTTTCATAAAAAATGTATAAATACAAAAGGGCATAACGTAAGTCCACGAAGTTGAGAATTACGCCACAGCGTTTAGAATTCCATTAATGCAAATAGACGTATTGGACGTAACGTACACGAAGTTGGGAGTTACGTTACGCCAAATCATGTTACATTTTTTATTATTTAGATAGATACGGTAAAACACATTGGAAAATTGTGTTCATGCAATTAGTTCTTTCGTGGGTTGTAAGGAACATTCTTTTCAAGCTATTCACACGTTGAATATACCATTCGATAGAGGGAAAAAAACTCAGTATAACTGCATTCATAACCCATTTTCGCCATTTTGTCCCTTACGCCATTTGAGCCTACGGTAGTCTGAACAGATTTTGATGAAAACTTTACTAATCTGTCGAGTAAATACCCGGTCAGGTTTTAGGCTATAAAAATTGTGGAGATTTGGGTTAAAAGGGGGTAAAAAGAGGGGTTGAATTTTGTATGGGAACTCCTATAATACATGAGTTACAGGTATGAAAATTGGTAAGAATATACTTGACGACAAAGGAAAAACATCCTCATTCAAAATTTGTGAAATCTTAAGATAGAAACTGAAAAAAAGCAAACGCAAGCGCTGCGCCGCGGCGCTGCCCAGAGTGCGCGCCAGCCACCACGGTCTCTTCAAATTTTGAACACTATTATGATCTATTCCTTTAAGTAACTGTGACTTAATCCAAATTTCAGTCCCGTTTCTAGATTCAAAAACTACATATATAACTTTGTAATCCTATATAAAAACATGCAATTATAATGTTACTTTTGCCGTTAACTTCATGTGCACTCACTTTATACCATAATCCCACTATTTAATATTATAAATGCGAAAGTTTAGATGTTTGCCACTGAATCACGCAAAAACGGATAAACAACAAATTAAGATGATTTGTATGCTAATAGTATATAATCTGGATTCACTTATATATATTATAAGTGTACTTTTTGTCCCGATGATCTTCCATCAAAGGGATATTAAATCGGGGATGCAAGTAAGGTCTATGAAACGGGGTGGTTTAATCCTCATACGCCATTCTACGTTTTAAGTTTTAGCCAATTGGGAGTATAACAGCGTGTCAAGAAATATAACTTAAAGCATAGCAGAATTGTAAACAAGTTGACGATTCATTATGTCAAAACCGAAGTATCATAATTCCTACTGATTGTTGACGCTATTTTTGAGCACAACCTTTTCCCAATAAGTTCTACTTTGCGTGTACATCAAAATGCATTTGCGATAGTTTGGCATTGTTTTTATTCATATGCTTAAATACAAGTAAGGTCTATGAAACGGGGTGGTTTAATCCTCATACGCCATTCTACGATTTAAGTTTCAGCCAATTGGGAGTATAACAGCGTGTCAAGAAATATAACTTAAAGCATAGCAGAATTGTAAACAAGTTGACGATTCATTATGTCAAAACCGAAGTATCATAATTCCTACTGATTGTTGACGCTATTTTTGAGCACAACCTTTTCCCAATAAGTTCTACTTTGCGTGTACATCAAAATGCATTTGCGATAGTTTGGCATTGTTTTTATTCATATGCTTAAATACAAAAACAGCTGTTTCAATGCACACTTTGTATCATCGGTGTACCATTTAGTTTTGTCGTGCGTTATTTTTTACGTAATTGTTGACCCTTCACACCATAAAAACTGTTTGATAAAAGAGATCACTTGAGCTGGGCAGCCCAATCGTCAGCATAGACAGTTGGAGCATCTTAGATGTACACTTAGAAGAGGGTCGAAAGTCTGTACATGGAAGATATTCGAAAAAAAGTTGGCTAGGGATACTTAGAATCGATAACAGAAATCGTTACAACAGTTTTAAGAATTTGTGTCTGTTTTTCTGTCTGTTTATATGTCTAGGCATCACGTGAAAACGAACGAAAGGAGTATAATTTACCCTCATTAATATGGCAACTAGATCTTCGGCGACGACATAGCTCGGCCTTCGGCCTCGCATGCCTTGCCACTCTCCTTCGGCTTTTCAGTCATCAACCTACACTATCCCCGAGTGACATAGGCTATAATATATTTCCAAAAAATAGGGATCCTTACTAAAATTCAAATAATGTAACCTAAGGTGTACAAGAAATTGTTTGCATTGAATAGGCTCCGAAACTACTGAACCGATTTGAAAAATTATTTCACTGTTTTAAAGCTAACACTATCCCCGGGTGACAAAGGTTATATTATAGTTCCAAAAAGTTAGGCAACCTTACTAAAATTCCAATAAAGTAACCCAAGGTGTAAAAAAAATAGTTTGCATTGAATAGGTTCTGAAAGGGGTTGGCATTTGAATCACGCATTATGGGGAGAGGTGAGGGGGGGGAAGGGTTTTTAAGGGATTTACAGGGGTTGGTCACCCCTTTCAAATGACACCCGATTTGTGTCTGGAGACGCGTTGTTTTTTTATACTTTAATAAATACCGAGATATTGGACTCCGAATACAGATCATTACACACCCGTATAGATATTTATGACGTTTTGGCTTTTCTTTTAGACCGGCATCTGCCTGTTCTACTCTAAGGCAGGTCCATGTAGGTACGACGACGAGCGAAGCGAGGAGTTTTAGGTGTACTGCGACCCTACAGTGCGCGAGCCGAGCGAGCGAAGCGAGCGTGCTGCGGCAGCGGCCGGCGAAGCGCCAGAACCGACTTTTTTAACGGTCACTCTCTTTGTTTTTGTAAACGGAGCCCAGGTGACCGTTTTTTGACAGACACGCAAGGGCAGCAGGTTTGTTTCATTGAACATAACCTCAAAAAAAATGTTTCGTGGTAACTATTGATTTTCTAACTTTGGTGAGGAGCGGAGGGTTCCTACCCCCTCCGGTTTTAATTTGCAACTCAAATGCAACCCCATATTAAGTATATCTCAAAAAAAAATAGGGATTCTTACTAAAATTCCAATAATGTAACCCAAGGTGTAAAAATAAATTGTTAGCATTGAATAGGCTCCGAAACTACTGAACCGATTTGAAAAATTATTTTACTGTTGGGAAGCTATACTATCCCCGGGTGACATAGGCTATATTTCCAATAAATCTACACTATAATAAAAAGGAAATAATTAATTGTTTGTTTGCATTGAATAGGCTCCGAAACTACTGAACCGATTTCAAAAATTCTTTCACTTTTGGGAAGCTACACTATCCCCGTGTGACATTAGAGATATTATATATAAAAAAAAATTAGAGATCCTGACTAAAATTCCAATAATATAACCCAAGGTGTTAAAATAATTGCATTGAATAGGCTCCGAAACTACTGGACCGATTTGAAAAATTCTTTCACTATTGGAAAGCAACACTAGCCCCGGGTGACATCGGCTATATCCAAAAATATTAGGGATGCTTACTAAAATGTGTGTGTATTATAATTTAAAATTTTGAATATTTTTGTTTAATACCCGTGCGAAGCCGGTGCGGGCCGCTAGTATTAGATAAAGAGAGGGGCTATCGTTTTAAAATTGCTTTTTATCTATACGTACATCATACCCTCACTACTGTATTAATTACATCTTGAAAGGCAAAGGTGTTCTATAACGCGGATGTACTTTTACATTTTGACCGCCGGAAGCCGTAAATCTGTGAAATTACATGCTCACTCTATGTGGAGTTTGGACAAGGTCGGTGTCACATTTTGTCGGAACTCCGGTGCGTGAAAAGGAAATGAATCATCCGATTGAATGAGCACGCGCAGGTCTGTGCGGGACGGGACGGGGTTCGCCGGAGGCTCTGTGGCGGCAATTGATCAATGGCTAGTCCGAGAGCTGACAATTATCCAATATTACCAGACAATGATAACTTAGGTCATTTTTAAAGTAAATCTTAGTAGTTCGTAGTTCAAACTTAGTAGTCTGAATAACCCATAATTCGCCGGCACGGGGCTGTGGCGGCCATTGATCAATGGCTAGTCAAAGAGCTGGCCCCTATTTGGCCATTGTCACCGCAATATTAATTTATTAAAATGACATGTCGGAGTCACATTTTGTCTGAACTCCGGTGCGTGAATAGGAAATGCTTCACCTAATTGAATCACGCGTGGTTCTGTTCCAGGATAGAACTCGCCGGAGGCTCTGCTGTGTAAAATAATCAGCTCTCGGATTATGAGATAGGTCCTATTTCACCACCACCACCACCACCATATCAGCCAAAGGACGTCCACTGCTGGACATAGGCCTCCCCCAAATTAACGGGGGGTATATGCCATAATCACCAGGCTTGGCATGCGGGTTGGCGATCGCAGTATCTCCACCGCACTCCAGGGATGCTACTGCCCATCCCCCGGTGGTCTTTCACCAACATCATAATTATTCATTATAACCGGAAATAAGGGTCGGGTCATAAAAAAACTTATTAGTTCGTAGTGCAGACTTAAGCTACTTCCTGACATGTCAGTGCGGAGGCGGTAGGTGCGATATCAGAAAACTGTCAACTGTCAGTCAATTCAGTACGGCTTCTATACTGCGCACCTAAATTTAAATTAGTGTTTCCTGACTGGCGCGGGATGCGCGAAAGTGGGGCGATACGAACGCAGTAGTTACTGCCCCGCTTCCGCACCACCACCACCACCACCATATCAGCCAAAGAACGTCCACTGCTGGACATAGGCCTCCCCCATATTCACGGGGGGTATATGCCATAACTGCACATGCGCTGCGCTGCGCTTCCGCACATGGTATTACTATTGCGCAAATATTATTATATTATTAATACTAAGTAAATCAATGCGAAAATGCATGTAAGCTCACGTGAAAGAACAAAAGACCACATACCGATTCCGCCTCGACATGTTAGGAGGTCACCTGAATAGCCCATAATTCGCCGCACATTCCTAGCTCGATATGTGACAATACTACTTGTAGTTAGCGATTACGTGTTCATCCTGAAAATATCATCGAATTGTATATGTCAGATGCCAATGAGAAAGATCTGCCAGTAGAAGATGAGAGAAATTTGAAATTACACTGTGATAAATCGTCATTTAGCCTTGCTTAATTCGGAACTATGTATTACACGCACCTGTGTAGTACGCACCATCAATAATGATTAACGACTTATATAATTTCTCAACCGACTCTCGGACTACTCGTTAGTCACGGTGGAAACTCACCCGGACGGATATCCGCGAGGGCGCGACGTGACGTATGCGGTGGACTCTACCTGTGCGCACCAATATACGTACACTTATACTTATATATATGTCGATTTCAAAGTAATTTCGGCTGTTTTTGGTTCATTAATCGGGTGGAACTTTATGAAGTCCTAATATTGAAACGAAACCGTAGTTCATACTCTTACTAATTGCGGCGAAAACTGTAGTGTAATAATGTAATAACCTATGATTTGAGCACTATCGTACTAATTACACAAGTGTTCCCGTAATTAGTACGAATTTGAACTATACTGTATCGATAGTAATATTTACTAATATAAGTAATACATTTCGCATATTATTTAGATAGAGTCGATAAGGTTTGGATTCTCAGTAGCAGTAGCAGCAATATTTACCAACCTTAATATTCTCTTAACAGTTGTGTGCATATAATTTTGAACACGTCATTCACTCCGCTGCGGATCTGTAGCTTATTAACAAAAAAATGTTAATTCGGGGTAAAATGCTTACGAGTAGGCTGCATTTCCGGGACAAGTGAGTCACGATGGAAACACCTATGACATGACATCCAGAGCCGGAAAGTTGTAAGGTACTACGAAGCTCTTGTACAGATACGACCTTTTGGTTTAGCTGTAGCTGTACACAACCAAAGTCCGCAGGGCGAAACAGTGACGTATGCACTGCACTGTACCTACGCTCATGCTAGTGTGAGTAATGTGCATGCTAGTGTGAGTAATGTGCATGCTAGTGTGAGTAATGTGCATGCTAGTGTGAGTAATGTGCATGCATGTGTGTAGAGATACCGCAATGCACCTACGTCATATTCGTGTGGTATGGACTGGCGGTTACTTTGATGCGGACTTAATATCACATTTATACGCTAACTTATATTCAAACTATACTTATATAGCCAGTTTAAAGAGATTCTGGAGTCATATAAGCTTCTTTGGGCTACGGTATAACTACCCTCAGACAAGCCTGTGATTGCCGGACACGAATTATAATTTTAAACCGGAGTGAAAAATGTATCACCCCGGGTGGGATTTGAACTCAGGACCTCTGGAATCCGTCCATCGCTCTTAACCAACTGAGGTACCATGAATGACCCTTGTGGTGAGGAATCTTTCAATCGCTTCACTCTTCTAATGAATGAATGAATTAGAAACAATTTTTCAGTTTTTTTCACTTCGGTTAAAAAGTATAAGGCCGTGTGATTGTTAACCACACCACAGTATATACATATGTATATCGCGCCAGCACAGCCTTATTGATCATCAAACTAATAATAAAGAACGCCATTGAACCGCAAAGGCGCGTTTGCCTCGTTACTACGTGACAGCAATGCGGATGCCGGAATCAACTCATTCATTCATTCATTTTACAACTCAAAAGGATAAAAATCGTAAACATAAAAAATGTTTCATTCACCTACCCGTCTAAGTTTTCACGGGCCTGTTTACGTTTCACAAGCTCATAGAATAGAACAATGAGAGCAGTAAACGAAACGTAACGGGCATCCCGGCGTTTAGTGTTTACAATGGATAGGGAACGTGAGAATGTTGTTTTAAACCAACCTGAAGGTCCCTACGTGTCCGTACAACGGCCCAAATGCTATTGTGGAGGCGGTCTAATGCAAAGGTGTCATAAAGAATATTAGACTATAAGCTGCCCAACTTGCATACAATCACGTAATGACTTTTGGGTGAGAAAATGCAATTATTGTCAGCCGTGGGAACGTGTTTTTTTATCCTGTTTCCTATGATATAAATGTTTGTATTGTTTAGGAATGGTAAACGGTTAAGGCGACTGATTCCTTCAACATTATATCTTGCTCGCTCTCTTGCGGTAACCAGTATTTTTTTCAAAGTCTACAACTTAGTTTTAGCTTAATGTATTTTCATTATTTTCCCCAAGCAATAGTCAAAATATCACTTACGGTTTAGAAACTGTAGTGAATTCAAATTTAAAAACAGCCTAATATTCTGTGAAATAATTCAAACAGTGGCATTGAATTAAAACTATGAATGCTTAACATAATGCATATATTTATTCAAATAACAACACTAAAAATTTATAAAAAAAATCCCAAAAAGATTCTTTTAAACCAAAAATGCGACAATAATTATGAGTCATAACTTGAAGCAACCTCATAATCAGCATTGACTGCCGCGCTATAATCTCTGGGTGCCAAGATCCATTACTTGGAGGTCTTAATTATTAGATCAAAAAAGATGTTACTGCAGATGCTCTAAGGAAGCGTCCTTTAAATTTATTGCTCCTATTACAGGCCACACCCTGTATATAAAACAAAGTCGTCTTAGTTACACCATTCGTTACATAACTCGAGAACGGGCGGGCCGATTATTATGATTCGTCTTAGCTCCGAATAGGAGACTAGCTCCTAAAATATGGGTAAAGGATACGAATTCTTTTTTTCCATACATTTTGTACGGAACGGGTCGCATGCGGAACAAAGTTCGCCGGGACAGGTAGTTTTAGATAATTAAGCCATCATAATCGGATATTTTGCCCGACCCCAGCGCGACATACGCCTTAAATGCAATGTTTCTATTCTAAGTAGGCAATGATTTGTACGTGACCACACAGCGTCGCCGGTATGAATTATGATCGATGGTGGGTGGCATCCGGCGGACACACACGGGCTTCCTCCCCTACATTGTCTCCCCCTCTTCATTAACTACTTATTAACATCCGAAATCAATGGGCCCTCGACAAGTTCATTCGCATCCCGTGTAGGTAACGAAGGAACATTACAGCCTGCACAATTGATGATGGGTTGTCGTTTTGTAATAATTTTGGAGATTCAAAACCACTGTCGCATTTTAATAGTTTCTTCGAGTGTTGTTGTGTTCCGAGTTTATAGGCGCCGTCCTGATTTCTCGATGCAGAGGCGGTATGATTCAGCTGTCAGTGTCAACCGATACGAAACCAGTACTGCCCCGCTTCTGCGCATGGTATTACTACTACGCAAACGTAATACCTACTGGCACTATTTCGTCAAGTTAGGAAATCTCACATCAGTAAACTCACGTCAAAGAACAAAATATCTATCACACATCGCTCCCGCCCCGCCAAGTCAGGAAGTCGCCTTTGCCTATGGGGAATCATTATTTACTACATCTTGTAATGTGTCCAATCCATGTCACTGTTAAATCTCGCAGTATATGTGTCTAGAGAGCGGGATAGTTAAATTACGCAACGATTTTGAGCATGCGTAATGTAGATCTAAATATTTTCTGTAACAAGTAAATTTTTAACAAAAAAACAGCGACTCCAAATTTTGCGAGACCCCATCCTTTTGATATATAATTTGAGGAGTTCCCTTGATTTTGCCGTACCCCATCCTCTTGCTATATAATTTGAGGAGTGCCCTCGATTTTTCCAAGATCCCGTCATCAGATTTAGACTTGGTGACCATGGGGCCAACTAGAAAACATACCCTTTCAAACAAAAACGATTTTTTGAAATCGATCCACTAGTCTCCGAGTTGTCGGTGAACATACATAAAAAAATATTCCGACGAATTGAGAACCTCCTCCTTTTTTGAAGTCGGTTAAAAATGACATATAAGATCACCTATCGTACGATTGAAAAGTAACGTGGTTACCATTCAGGGTAATATCTTACGCAAGCTCGAAAACTGATTATAATAAATGAGAAAAAGTAGAAGTAATTTATTTACCTCGGAAAGAAATTATATTACAAAGAAATAGATAAACAACTTGAACATCTTATCTTTTACGTCTTGGGTACCTACTCAGCATGTTGTCACGGAAGCCGTAACGGTGAATTTCAGTGAAGGCCCTAAAGCTAAAACTACCAATTTTAATTTACGCAAGTTTTTTACCTAAAAACTACAAAAGTAACTTTTCTCAAACATGCAATGAAATATTGATGTTATGTTCCTTGTAATAGGCTGCGAAGTATGACGTTTCAGGTGCGGCTAGGACAAGAGGTCGTTAATGGAATTTCATACAAAGCTTGCAGGCCTAGGCCGGCAAAGTCCTTTTTTTTAATTTCCATTCCACATAAATTTGTGGCACAGGCATCATGACATTCTGCCACTATGCTTATTAAAAATAAAACAGATTTTGTTGTTGTTTATTTCATTGCATGTTTGAGAAAAGCACTATACATATCTCGTCGGGAAATATGGGGTTGCCCGCCTCAGACTTATCCGGCCTCGCTAATTAAACTAGCGGGTAACATCACATCACTTAATGTATTATCGAATCACTTTTCATCTGGCAACAGTAATAGAGAACAGCAAAATTAATAAGTAATTAAGGACCATACGAGTCCAATGTAGCGAGTTATAGAAATTAAAATTTATTAATTTACATCTTATATTTATTTATTTATTTAAAAATTTCGGGGATCTCGATAATGGCTATTAAGATTTTCGATTAAATTTACAATTCAGAGTTTTACGGGGGCGAGAATTCTAGCTAGGTCTCATCTTCGGTAAAACTCGTATTCTCCTGAAAAATATAATATTTTTGAACGAGCGATTCTTGTATATTTATTTATTTCGGGGATCTTGGAAACTGCTCAAACGAAATTGATGAAATGTAAAATTAAGGAGCTTTCGGGGACGAAAAATTTATCTAATTAGGTCTCATCTACGGGAAAACTCGTATTCTCCGGGAAAACGCGAGGAAAGTTCGGTCGCCCAGGTATCTTCCTATTTATTGATTTCCCACTGAGAAACAGTGACACAATACTCCAAACAAATCTAAAACCCCAAATAATCTTCTTGGAGACAGACAGTCTTTCCCAGTAAAAAAGTTAACAATAATAAATAATTTCTCACCAAAATGTAGTTTTACAATAATCTTACAGTTTTCGTGAAACTAATTGAAAATGCAAATCCCTTAAGTAGGTAAGGTATAATTGAATGCCGAAAAGGGGACTCCGATAAATGCTAATGGGTCCTTAACAGCTGCTTTAAACGATCGTTAAAACAACTTAATAGCCTCCCAGTCGATTTACAAATTGTAAACTGTCCAAACTTTGTATTTCTCCGATTCACAAGGTTTTTCGTACAGACAGAAGAAATCAATTGATAAGTAACTAAAGTTATTAGTCTCATAAAAAAGATTGCACTCGTAATTGATAATGATAACGAACTTCCTCAATAAACGAAGGACTTGAGGAAATACAGCTTTTTAAAGTACATATGTATTTTTCCTTTCATGAATAAAATCAAAATAAATGATAACAGTTATTTCTTAGATTCACCCACTTTAATTTGGACCCTTGACTGTTCATATCTCTTTTTTTAGATGTTGGTGCATACGGTATGTACCTATTAGATCTAAAAAAAAAGGAGATATGAAGTTTATTTATAGTTGCTGGCATGTAACATACCGCAATGTTTGTTGTTATGAAACCAGCAACTATAAATAAACTAGCCTAATCACTAAAAGTCTTTATCTAATTACTACGAGTACGATAGCAATAGCTGGAAGATATTCTATTCTTTGCTAGATAGCAAAACTCTAGATAACTAGTATCTACCACAAAAAGATAATGTAAGAGAACGTCATTGCACTAATTAAAACCAAGACACTCTTAGACACCTTTAGACGATAAGCAGAAGCACAGACGGCAAGATATCGCTAGATATCACGAAATACATATTATCTCTGTTATCTTTTAATCTTAGGTTTTATTTTTTAATTGCTTTGTATGTAAATGTGCTTTTGTACCTACAAATAATATTGTAAGAGTATGCAGCACAAATTGCTAAAAGCCACGGTTGTCCTAGACGAGACAAAGTCGACAGCCACTTAAACACAAATGAGCCTCAAACAAACTCAGACAAGCGAAACTATTGTCGCGTTATCATTTCACAGGTTCCTTCCGATCTGTTATCGCGTATTTACACACATTGTCTGCTATAACAGCCGCTAATCACTGAGAAAATATTTCCTTTCATAAACCAAACAACATAACAAGTCACTACAGGCTTCAAAATCACATATAACATTGTTCTTCCGAGTACGTCGGCAGTATCAGCGGGTAGCGCCGCGTGCGCCGCCCTAAGTATTGTATCACCACTTCAATAACACAGTGATTCAAGCAAAAGTAGACTTTATGTCGGTGATATAGATACTTCGTTAAATGCATTGCCAAGAGCTTCTTAGGGCTCGAGGGCGGCAGGTGCGCGGACGCACGTGCGGTGCAGCTTTCCGCACCCAAATACAAGAGTGCGTACAAAAAATAATTAATAGCTGATCCAATTTAATTAAGACTGAATCAGCAGGAATTCCTCTTAGACTGCTCAAGGCGGAGTGATCGACTATTTTATTTCTATTAAATGTATTTATCGATATCGATTTGTTGGATGAGTGCAAAGACTTTCAAAGATGAATTCGATTTTTAGTAATATTATGTATCAGTTTTATAAGTACCAATACCAATTACTAAGTAAGTGCCCTTCCTTCCTACTAAGTATGTGAGAATCAAATTCTTTACCTACACGTGAATTAAGTAATTTTATTATTTTTAACTCAAAAGATAAGGAATTTAGAAAGTGCGTAATCCGTAACATTTCCGTCAGTCAATCAAGAATAGAATCATTACCGCAGCAATCAACTCTGCACCTGCTTAGCGATACGCTCCGCCGCCGAAACATAACTAAAATGATATAAAATTCATTTGTAACCGGTGCGGCGACTGCGACGAGGCGGGCTTTGAATATGTAGAGCCGATTGTTATGGAGAAATTAGTTTACATTGAAAACATTGTCGCATCAAGCGAACGAGTAAGGTTCTACAGTATGTACTTACAACTAAGTGACAGAAGCACATCTGATTTGTAGAATGTCTTTATTTTTCCGATAAAACAGGCGTAGCAGAACTTTTGTGAAGGTTAAGGATAAGATTAGAATTTATGAGTAGCGCACAACAAGTAAGTAATTGCGTAACTTTTCCAACTAGCGTGAATATAACAGTCGATATGGCCTATGTACGTCAAAAGACGGCAACTCATATGTCCTAACTCGCGCTCAAAAAATTTCAAGCGGAGACTCGGGGAGTCCTGTAAGGACTACAAATTCAGAATCCTTGCATTCAGTGAGCATTAGCATTGTGGTTTTCTGCTTTCTATTTAAATTAACATGATTTGATTAAATTATCTCGAACTAGCAATTCTGAGTCTTAATATGCTTCTTGAAGAACATATCAACATTTCGTTAACAATAACATATTAAAATATCATAACAAAACTGCAACGCCAGCCCTCCACAACAGGCTGAACGAGTCCGCTACTGAACAATACCTGTCCTCACAATGACTCCTCCGAGTAGCTGGCTTGTTGTCACTCTGTCACTCGACACCCGGACCAGACCTGTTACTTGTGCCGGCTTCATTATAAAGAATCATTCACAGTACACCTTTCCGTGGTCCACGCCCGTTCAGTGCCCGCGCCGTACTCGAGCTTACGCCGTCAAAAAATATAACAATACGATACAAATACTCTTTATTACATAACTCGAAAAATAAAAAGTAATTTAGAAACATATCATAGTCAGGTATAAGCAGGGGTAATCAACAGGCGGTCTTGTCGCCTAGTGTTTGTGCGCTGGCGGCGCACAATAGTGAATGCTCTGTCTCGAGGAATCACAGGCGAGTGCGGGGCGCCGCGCGCCTGCTCTCGTCCTTCCCTTGCTTCACCCCCTTGTTAAGTAGATTTCGAGAAATGGCCTTGCCTTAAGAGTGATAACATAAGCGTGCGATATAACCCCATTCCGATTCCTTAGCGATTTTCGTGATAGTCACCGTTCTCCGGCGGAAAGTATAAAAAATTCAGTGACCGAGTGCCGGCACCGGCAACCGGGTTCGGGCCGGAACCGGAAGGAATACGGAATGTGTACTGTGTGTGAATTATTCTTTACTAGTACCAGCTTCATTATAATTCCTTAAATAAATGTGCTACTATAATGCAACGCCTGAGCTACACGCTTTCTACTGGTAAATGAATGACCACTTATATTTTAACGGCGCTCAAATTCTGTGAGAAACTACAGGTATAGGTATAGTCAATTACCTACGTTTACATTTAAAGTAAGTATGAATAAAGAGTTGGAATTACATTTAGCTTCATTGCGTGAACTGGTGCACAATTTCGGAAATTTATTTTGACGTATCGAAGTTATATACTTTTACATAAGCGTGTGTGTGCGCGCGTTGATATGAGATTGTAATTTTTTATTGCAGGTTATAGGCCCTGGATTTTAGAATTCAATTGTTACGTTCTACTGATCGCTTTGTTTGACCCAAATACGAAATTGTGAATGTAAATACAACGTGCAAACAAGAAGGTCCGATTGTCGTAATAAAGAACGTTATGTAAAAACGTTGGATCGTTGGATTAAGTGACATCCGACGTCAATCCACATCGAAATGTCCACCCTCTGGCGGAATGAAGGCAGAACAATCGGGCGGAAACGGAAGGCGCGTTTCGCGATCTCGCCGAAATTCGGCAGCAGCTGCGCGTGCGCCGGTCCGCACTGTACATAGCTACAGTAGGTCCGCGTTGCGCGTTGGAGAGATTCGATTTTTTTTTTATATCTCTGGCGGTTGTCACACTGACACGGTTTCCGCATCCGACTTTATTATCACAACATCCAGCTGCTCCAAACCCTGCACGGGTCGACCTAAGATACCGAAATGTTATCGCAGGCCAATTTGCTTGGACGTAAATTCTGTTACAACGTGTACACAATTATAGTTAGGTCCGCCGGTCGTGAGGAGCGTAGTATAGGTAGTTTAAAACACCTCTAAAGAAAGGGAAAAGCGAATATATTCAGCTATTTCATCATCATTTTGAACAATTTACTTCATTTCGAATAGGTTTTGTACAGTCATATTACAAGAGTGGAGTATTGTGTTCCAGCAAGCTAATCACGTAACTTTTTGAACGTACGACTGCTAAAATCTAAGTGTCATTCTTACTATAGAAAATGACTTTTAGATCTACCTTAAGCACGCTCGAAAACGTTGCATAATATACTCCGCTGGTATCATTAGGTAAGAGGCCTAATATTCCAAGTCTTAGCAAATTTATTGAATTTGAATTGAATAATTTATTTCCGACTTATGTCCATATGGGTATAGGTGGGGTATGGGTGGGGTTAAGCTACTCGTATTGTTAGTACTTTCAAATAAAATGACATAATTTAATAAAATATAAAATTAGTACATCACTCCTCCGATAGCTATTTAGGGTTAGGATATGCAGGCTGATGCATAGTCTAGCAAGTGGACAGTCTGACCGGTTTGACAATGCGTTAAGGATGCCATTCGAACTGCCTTGCGCCCTGCGTACCAGCAAGGCGACGCGCTTACGAACGATGGCGTGAAAGCCATCCGTACGCGCCTCCGCAAACATGGCCGATGCGCTACAGTCGCTACAGTAACGTGGCAAACCCAATAGCATCCTGAACGCATTGTTATACTAGACTTGCAGGACGTTGCGGGTCCGCTGCGACTAGCTGACCCACAGGCTGCACGTGTAAAAAGATTGACTATTACTCAATAAATTTTCTTTGTACTTAATATTTTTTGTTACCTTTTTCTTAGCTAGTCCGGTCAGATAATTGCGCGCATATAATCCCGTGTGACATTAAGCGGACCTTCTGTAAGTATAAATCCGTTTCACGCTGCGGCCAACAGCTGCCCTCTAATAGCTCATTTCCGTTTTGCATGTCGTAGAGCTCGGTCGGTAAAACCACTACAAATCTAAAGACATTACCCTCCCGAGTGGTAGCGGGAGTGATTGTTTGAATGGCTTTAACGCGCAGCCAATGTTGTAAGAACGTCAAAGAAGGGTCAACATGACAAAGGAGTAATGCTGTGATTATTAAATAATTGAATAATGAAAACAATACAATGGTTGACTGGTAGAGAATGCCTTTATGGCATTAATGCCGCCATTTGTACATATTTTTTGTATTGTGCAATAACATAAGACAAATAGTATAAATAAATAAATAAATAGTTTTTGCCGGAAGGATATTATTATATGTATTATTTGTATTGGTTCTTCAATATAGTACTTATACTTACGGCTTTTTAGGGTTCCGTAGTCAACTAGGTAGGTAGGTAGTTTCGCCATGTCCGTCTGTCTGTCTGTCTGTCTGTCCGTCTGTCTGTCCGAGGCTTTGCTCTGTGATTGTTAGTGCTAGAAAGCTGCAATTATAAATCAAAAACCTGAGAAAGTCGAAAAAAAAATATGGTACCTCCCCTACACGTAAAGTGAGTGTTGTTGGATAGGTCTTTCAAAATGAATAAAGGTCTTGATCAAACACTTTTTGATAAAATGATTATTTTCAGAAATATTCACTCCAACAGAAAAAAAATTGTGTCCCCCCCCCTCAAACTTTTTAACTATGGGTCCAAAAATATAAAAAAATATAAAAGTAAAGCTTGACTTTCAATGAAAACTATAGTAGTATAACTATACTTTTTACGATAACTTAAAAACAGCTCAACTGATCATGTCTGCAGTTGAGCTGTTTTTAAGTTATCATAAAAAGTCTTTCCTTCCTCGTAAAAGACGTATGAAACGCTGCGAAGGTATTCCCTTTTGCTTGTTATTGTGTTTTGTAAAGTAAGTTCATTGGGAAACTACGGAACCCTACACTGAGCATGGCCCGACATGCTCTTGGCCGATTTTTTTATATCTACCTTATCCAAGTAAATAGTCAGGTGACTTGTTTATTTATAATAGAAGTAAAAATGCCATTAACGAGGTGGTTCGCCGGGCTTTAGTTTCGGCCAAAGTGCCGTGTGTCCTGGAGCCTCCGGGGCTATGCCGCACTGATGGAAAAAGGCCACACGGTCTGACATCGGTTCCTTGGCGGAAGGGTCGGTCTCTCTTATGGGACGCAATGTGCGTGAGCACATTTGCCCCATCCCATTTGAGTCACACCATCAGATCCGCGGGGTCAGCGGCAGAGTCGGCGGCTCGAGCGAAACATTTAAAATACTCTGCCTTGGAACCAGTGTACGACTTTGTGCCAGTGGCGGTGGAGACTGCGGGACCCTGGGGTACGGAGGCCAGGGACTTTTTAATAGTGTGGGTCGGCGGCTGAGAGAGAGGGGTTGCGATCCTCGTTCCGGATCGTTTTTTGCTCAACAGATTTCGATTTCGTCCTTTAGATTAGGTTAGGTTAGGTTGACGGTGTTGACGAAGCCTGTTGCGGATCTTGTAATAATTAGTAAATAAACTAAGAAAACCTAGTGCTAAGAAAACCGCCGCCGCGATAGGTGTTCATAATTAAGGACCGCGAACCGGTCTGAAACATGTCGAGCGATATTCGACCTTTAAGACGTGAGTGACCCGTTTCATTATATTTAGTAAATAAACTTATTGTAATGTATTTACTAGTAGTTCTTGGAAATACATAACAATATCCCGTAGGTTAATATAAGCAATTTAACTTACTTATTTATCTAGTTAAAGAGTACCTACCAACAGTTCAAAAATATGATAGAGACTTAGTAGGTAATACTACAAATCAAACTAAATGAACTCATAGATAGAGATTAATGTGAAAATAATTCCCAGGCTATGTGGACCTCCTCAGTTACGAGTAAAGTAAGTAAAGTGACTGAAATTCCGTTGGAATACATTCCGTTTCGTACACATAGGTACGAAAGAAATCTCAAATTTACCATTTTGCCCCCAAGAATTTGCGTCACGTGTGACTCTTACCGTAAATAGACCACATACCATAACAGTTATGGCACAAAAAATATAAAAACATAACATTTATTTTAAGATAACCCTAGGGGAATGCTTCCGCCGATTTATCACCTGGATTAGAAAAAATGATCTCTTGAGACAGTCGCGAGGGGGTCTATTGCTAAATAAAAATGGTCATATTCTAAAATAACATACCGACAATATGAAAATATCTTTAGGGTGTAGGGTGTAGGGTGTATTATTAAGATGAACTAAGACGGCGAAGTTGCTTTTACATATATGTAAGAATGTAATTTGAAGAATCAAACGCTAACAATCATACAAATATAGGTATTTGTTTGAGTAAGTACCCACTTATTTCCTATAAACTTGTATGATAAACAATGATGTGCATATTTACGTATGTTTAAAACAAATAAAATAATAATGTCACAAAATGTATTTTTAGTCAAATTTCAGATACAGTCTATCTCTAGGAACCCGTACTTAATATCAAATCATTCGACTCGTACATCGGAGACGTGATCAGAAATTATTTGACTCGATGAAGTATTGAAAGACATATTGAAGACGATAGCACAGTTTCTACTTGCAATATTGACTATTATTTTTGAAATGGCTAGGTAACAGAGAAAAATAAATAAAAATTTAATACAACTTGGTCACCCTACACCACACGTTTTGTCATCCCTCATACAAGGTGCGTCAAATGTGATAGGGTGACCATCATTCAAGTATTCAGTTATTAGTCTTCTAGTATAATTTTGAAAAAAAAAACTTATCTTATTTGATGTAACAATTTTTGCATTGAAAACGCGATCTATATGTAGTCTGAAAAATTTACTTCTGATTAGGTACGCCTCCGATTTCACCATGTATATAGAAACCCTTCTTGCTACCACTAATAAACATATTCATTTACAATACAAGGTAGATAACGCACTATTAGAATCCACCAGAATCTGAAATAGCTAAACTTATATTTTTAATTTTTTTTAAACGCTTGCGGGCACCAAACCAAATTGTAAAATTAGTAACTCTAATCTCAATTATAATTTATACAAAAATAACTTGCAATGACACAATTTGTGGTTTCCGTGAGCCAGTGCTTGGTTACCTACAGAAAATACCGAAATCGGCATATGCGTGCCTATCAAATTCGAGGAGTTCCCTCGATTCCTCCTAGATCCCATCATCAGACCTTCACCAAATTTATATGGGGCCAATGTCGGGGTGCCTGCTTTGAAACAGAAAAGAATTATCGCAAGAGTTATCGGGGAACATACATACATAAAAAAAAACAAGCAAGCATGTAGACGAACTGAGTACCTCCTTCCCTTCTATTGAAGTCGGTAAAAACTAATCACATCTGAAGCGTGCTCCTTTAATTTCAGCGTGATTGTTCCCAACCGAACGGAAGCCATTCGTACAGATGTTTCTTTTTTCATACTTCCAAAATAGATCTACAGGAGAGATCAAGAGCATGAGAACTTTTTATCTGCCAGTGTTGACAAATACTTCACATAATCATGCTTACCTTCACAGCTTCATATCTCTTTTTCGTTACATTTAAAAGTGTACTTTATTTAGTTTTGCACAAGGTTGCTTTTAGTAGCGTACTGCCAGAAAAATAAGAGTTTTTGGAAGTTTGTTGGTTCACGGTTATTAATTTTCATGTCTTCTGTAACGAAAATCTAATAACGAAAGGATTTATGAAGTCGCGTCCGCAGGAAACTTCACCAAAGATGACTTTTAATGCACTTCATGTTAAAATCGTATTTTCAGCTTTCAGATTGTTCATAGCTAACCTACCGTAAAATTATGAAAACACATAAATCTATTTATCTTTAAATAATGGAAATGGAGTGTGTCCTGAGCTAAATAAATTATATTATAATTAGTCCGTCAATTACATTAACAGAAAATATTAGACATGTATTTTTTCTTTTGTCAATCAAACAAAAAATTACGAAGACAAAGTGCGTCTAAGACGCTGGTGACGTCACGCCGTGCTAAAAAACGGAGCACGGCGTGTCGTCCCGCACCAATATCTCACGCATGGATGTAGCTTGGAATCGCTCCAGTCATTAAGCATAGTTATTAATTTTTATCTAACTAGCTTTGTGTACATAGTATAAGTAGGTACCTATGTCATTTCATTAATGTTTCTCCTGCCAACACTAGTCTGTAAGTATTAGCCTGGGGAATAAATAAATAATTTTCACGGAGTCTTGAGAGAAATCACGTACAACATTAAAGTAGTATCTACTTATTTGGAAAAAAGACTTAGCTAGCCTAACTCTTCGCCCCCACAAACCTCCACCTTAAAAAGTGTCATAGAAGTCGTTAACACCATTTTTTGCGAGAACCCATACTATAAGATGTCGTCTAGCCATTAATGTGGACAACATTATTTCTAGGTAAATCATACACCTGTGGGTATGTGTTTTTTTTCTTTTACCATGATACTGTTAACTTTGTACAGTATTAATAATTTTATGAAACTACTTTGGTCATATTAGAATTAATCAAAATCACACTCGCTTTCCCCATAGAAAGAAAACTTGAACGTACGAGTATAAGTCTATCCACGAATTATTTACCACTGCAATCAGAGAAGTATAGTAGTTTTTAATTTTTCCCTACATATGTAAACAAATGCCTATCAACAGTAGCTGACAGGTCTAGTGACTTTATTAAATATTCACTTATTCCACCTTTCATTTTAACAATTTAACAGCCTCAGCTTTCAGTAATGTCACATGGTTAACCACTTATGTATACTTGTTGGGTTTTGGTTGTGTCCAATCCATTGTCCTATTGTGCGGTTTTGCTACCTCATTGTAGTCCGTCATAAAAAATAAGCATATTTCATAGATAAAGACTGCATGCAATAATCGTTTACCGGATTATCAACTCTAAGATCTATGCCAAAAGTTTAAATTGCTTTAATAGAAATGTGACGTTACACGCATTTTGCATTTTATGGCCACCATTTAGCTGGACACCTGAGAATGGTACAAGCAGAAAGACATACGAGTATGAATGAACTGCCATTTTTTCTATTAGTGCACTTGTAATCTAGTATATAGCTTACGGAGATAGTCGATAATCATTGAACTTTCTAGGTGGCTGTAACGAATTTTTACAATACGGTCATTTTGGTGTTTTCCGTTTTAGTAAGCAGAAGTTTTTGTTCCATTAAGAAATTTAAGTAGGTTGGACAAAATTAAAAAGCATTTTACATTACTTAAGTTCAGCTGCTGCTGTCTAGTACCCAGGTACCTTCGTTTTATTGATTACTTACCTCATTACCCAGGTACTCAACTGGTGCACATGTACTAGTAATTCGATTACGGGGCCCCATCTGCCCGAAACCCCCCAACGGTAAGCAGCCACAAAAAGCGCGTGCTCGCACCTCTTTCCGCCAACCTGCTTCCGCTGTGCACGCACAAATGGGACCATTATATCGACTACATTAATCCTTTTTTATAGTACTTACTTAATCAATCGAGCCTGATGTGCTTCATGTTATATTAGGTTTTATGTTGAAGGTGTGATACGCGTGATACACAACAAAGCCGTTATAATTTAGTAAGCCTACAACTACCTAACAACTTGTTATTTTACTTAACGCAGAATGGAAATCACATAGGTAGATATGTACCTACTGTACTATTTTTTTTGGAATTGTACGGTACAATTTCAACAGATCGTGATTTGTCTCTTTGTATTTTAATATCTAACTAATTTAACACTGACACCTTTCCTAATTCGCTGTATTTATTGTTACAGGTAAGCATCTCTGATTACCGGACTGCAGATAACGATCAACATAATAGATAAACAGTAGTGTCACAGGCGCCTTGTAATCTTGTTACATCGTTTGTTCGAACCTTTAACACAATATTAAGCTCTTTAGCTTACTCACCGTGATCCTTCGAGCCCCAAAACCAAATGGACGCAAATCCATCACATTTAACTAACACATAAGACTAAATGTTTCTAAGACATAACATTGTATCTGGCCTGTAATCCCATTGTCCAAGTACGATCTAACGCCCTGGCGAAACGGTGTTATCTTCGGACTTATCTTACGAAGCAAATCTCGGAACAGATTAGGTAATTCGATACGAGATCTCGGCTATTTGCGATACTATCTCTATTATGCCGCTAATCTTGATCGTTTTGTTTAATTTAATTTGATTTAGTTAATTGTTAAATAATTGTTTTGTTGTTAATATTTCATACATTCTGTTTTATTTTATTTTCTTTTAGCATTGTATATAGTGATATAATTTTTTTATTGCAATATTTACTAGACGGTTTTATGCCCTGTCCTTACAGTTTAAATATATCTAGGTTATTTGTAATAAAAATAGATATAATTTTGTACTTTTAGTAGTGATTATTTTGTTTTTTAGCTTGGACCTTGTATGGTTTTTTATTAGAGGCAGATAATGGAACTCACTAGTTCAAGTTTTTCTTTGATTCTGTTATACGAGTCACCAACTTAATGAATTGTATATATTTAAGTAATAATGTATACTCATACCTATTCACTGCCACAGATTGCAACTTACTACATCATCCTAATGCAATGTGTGAACACGGTTTATAATCAAGTTATTCCCCACCGTAATCCACAGATTTGTATGGCCCAAATCCCTTCGCTACATTATCCCAGTTCGATAACATCTGGTCGGCAAGGTGTCTACGAAACTATTACAGTTTTTGCAACACGTGTGCCGAGTAGGGAGGCTGCGAGAATAGAACACGATTGCAATATGTTACTTGCTCGTAAACAAAGACTTGCATTACTTGCCAATATCCTAGGAGTAGAGTCCATTATAAAGTATCTACTTACTTATACATATGTGTGCATGTGTAGCAGATTTAACTTTAATATTAAGCAATAAAATACCTGCTTAAGTATGAATATGGTTCGGTATAGAAAAAAGGAGGGATCAATTTGGGAACGGGTCAATGGCGTAGGTATTCAATTCACATGCGATTGGCTTGATTCAAATGCTAACATGCAATTGAAATGGAATTTTAGTTACAAAATATAGGACGGAAAATGTAAACAACGCACTTAAATATAGTTTTGTATGGGCGACGCAGGAATAAAAAAATAATTGAAACTCGTTCCTACGTTATTACTTAGGAATATGACAAATCGTCGTAGAACCGTGCAGTGCACAAAAATATCTACGCTACCGAGGAAAACTGCTTTGTGGCAACAATGTATATCTACTTAATAATGTTACTTCTGCCCCAAAGTTCGGTGCATTAAGGGGCCCAATCTGGGCCACCGGGCGGGTGCTAATGCGTTTTTTCATAGACATGTGCTACTGCCAATTTGACAGAAAGGTGTTCACCGACACGTGAGGTTGATCTATTAGTAGTGCCGAGTCAATATGGCCAACATGTTACTAATAATGTAGAAAATAGAATGATCTACTCCAGATAATGAGTTTGCTACGTTATTTACTAATTAATATATGTATGTAGTTGAGGATGGATGTGTAGGAGCGATTGAAGTAAACGTGTTCTGTGGGGCTAGTATGATCGCTTATATGTCGGACATATAGCATTCGTCCCTCTCGCACTTACATACTTGACAGTACGGGACGAATGCTATATGTCCGACATATAAGCGATCATACTAGCCCTGCTGGAGTGGAGACCACGAATTGGCGCGAAATATAATGTAGCCATCATATTAGGCGTAGAGACGTTTACGTAAGGTGGTAGCCAACAGCTTGATAGGTCTTGACTGCGAATGGTGCTGTTGTTGATGAAGAGGATGCATTTGATATTTATCTTTCCTTCTTGAAACAATTTTTATATAGTTTGGTACTTGCGTTTCACGCAAAACCACTCAACTTAACATTCGTAGGACAGGCAAATTGAAAGGATAAATTAATAAATACATACGTAATATTAAGATATTACACGCGCCAAAAATTGCGCATTACAGGTAACTCAAACTTAATAGGATACCTATTCAATTATTCTAATGGTAGCTTTAACGGAACAAAACATGGTCTATGCATGATAGAGGGTAAACGTGGGGTAAACTAATTTAACTTTCCACATTTTGCTACGGGGTCAAACGGGGAAAACCCGAAACTGGGATGGGTTCTTATGCAGTAAGTAAATAGTTTGAATAACAGAAAAGGGGAACAACTGTAGCTTGTTTGTTGCTCTTCTCTGTTATTAACTACATACTATGCACTCTTATCTGTGTATTGCCTGTTGTGCGGGAGAAAACATTATAAAGATTCCTTTGGGCTACCTGTACCGTTTACTGCACCTAACCTAGGTGCAATAAATTCCAGTAAATGTAAGAAGAAATTTGATTGCCTATTATATTTAGTAGGTATAGGTATATGAGGAATAAACATTCCTCATATAGCTCGCTGGCTACTTTTTCCTGATAGGTAATACTCGACAATCTTATTCCTTACTTGTACTCGTATTTATATACTAGCTGTCCACAAACCTCGTTTCACGTATTTCGTTGTACTTAGTTCTAGTTCTGAACCATACAACATAGAATAACCAAATTTACACTGTGATAGACACTAACGCCGCGTAGGTTTTTTTTAAATAAAACAATAAAATAAATAACCTAAACATAAAATTAATAAAAAAAATGTTTTTAAACAGTTCTTGCGATGCACACTGTGGCGGTCGAGACTGAAGGTATAGACAATAGCTTAGCTCTATTAGGGCAGGCGCACCCTGCTTATCTATATCTATATATATAATAAATCTCTAAAATTCCAGCCAGTATCTGTGGAGACGATTTTGTGTCCCGAAGGATCTCAGGATCCGCTGAATCAATTTCAACAATTTTTGTTGTATAGGTAGATTATTATACTGGCCTTGTCATAGGATACTTTAAATTTGATTCCGAAATTTAATTAATTTTCCGAAACATGTGAACTTTTTGGATTTTACTTTTATTTTTCTTGAAGTCTGCCGCCGTCATTGCTGTCACTGATGTCCTGTCAGTGGGAACTAACGTCAAAAAATAACTCCTTCTATGTCGTCAAAATGACGCAATTTTGTAGTCATTTTGTATATTTAAATGCAAACATGTTGTTATTTTTAATAAATAAACAATTACTTAAGAAAAACCAATGAAATGATATAAAACAATATTATTTCTAACCAAATCATTGTTTCTAACCTAAAGAGAATACACGAAGTATCGGAATGTAACTGACTGCTGGTGCTGTGACGTTTTGTCATAATGTCATTGACAATGAGAATTGGAAAAGAATGACAGAAATTCCGTTCAGAATAACAAAAACATCATAACATCAATAACAATTCGCCTGACTTGATAAGCGACTCACTTTCATTTGAATTGCGGCTATTAAACTATAAATAACCGGAGTTCAAAGTGACAAGAAATCCTGCTATGAAGGCAAAATGATTAAGTGATTTCCTCCGCCGTCGACGAGTAGGCCAGGCTCAGGGCGAGTTTTACAGAACCGGAGTTCCGCGTCTAGATCTTCAAGGCGGGCGTGTTCGGTCGTTGGATCTGTGTTAATATCGTTCCCGTACTGACAGCAGTTCGCGAGTGGCAAGATCCTCCCACAACTCACCTCACACGATGTGCCGATGGCAGACAAGTAGCGTTTTTGAAGGACATCCTTCCAGGCCACAGCTGTTTACCCAGGGCCCCGTGAATATATGTGATTCGTGTGCAATACAAACATGATGACGCTATGCCACCCCCTTAGGACCATAGTGAAATTAAACGGCTTGTCTGTTGTTTTGCAATCTTCTAATTATAGATGAATTATAGTAAGTAGTTAATGGTTTATGATCACAAATGTATTAACATTTCTTATAAAAAACCGGCCAAGAGCGTGTCGGGCCACGCTCAGTGTAGGGTTCCGTAGTTTTTGTAATTTTTTCAAAAACTATTCAACCTATCAAGTTCAAAATAATTTTCCTACAAAGTTTTTATAGTTATACTTTTGAGATTTTTTTCATATTTTTAAAACTTATGGTTCAAAAGTTAGAGGGGGGGGGGACACATTTTTTTTTACTTCTGGAGCGATTATTTCCGAAAATATTAACATTATCAAAAAATGATTTTAGTAAACCCCTATTTATTTTTAAATACCTATCTAACAATATATCACACGTTAGGGTTAAAATGAAAAAAAAAATCACTCCCCACTTTACGTATAGGGGAGGTACCCTAATAAAATATTTTTTTCCACTTTTTATTTTACCACTTTATCGGCGTAATTGATATACATATTAGTACCAAATTTCAGCTTTCTAGTGCTAACGGTCACTGAGATTATCCGCGGACGGACGGACGGACAGACGGACGGACAGACATGGCGAAACTATAAGGGTTCCTAGTTGACTACGGAACCCTAAAAAGTAGTTAATGGTTTATGATTACAAATTTTAATGGTTTATTGATTTTTATTTACATCTACGACTCAGCTAATGTAGTTTTTTTTACAAGACTGTTTACATGTCTGCCCAAACTAAGTAGTTTGTTTACATATTTAGAAAGGTAAAATTTAAGGACAGATTAGTCATTATACTTTATGCAACTGTTACATGAAAGATGAAAGTCATCAATCTTAGGCAACTTCCTGACTTGGCGGTGCTGGATCGATATTTGATATATATTAAATTCTTTGACATTAGCTTACTGAGTGACTATATATTTAGTAATACCACGCATACGCAGAAATGGGCCAGTACTGCATTTGTATCGTTTGACACTGACAGCTGACAGTTTTCTCACATTGTACCGCCTCCGCATCATCAAATCAGGAAGGCGCCTTAATTGGCAGTTTATATAATAAGGTAAGGTACATAATTTTTAGTCACCTATTTGCATATAAAACATGATTTACTTCATAGTGATACCCATGCTAACACAAACTTTACCAACACTTGAAATTTGCAACTGCAAAGAGACATGGAATCTGTTTTGATTTAAACTTAATTTTTAATTGCTGAAAATGAACTAGGGTGGCCTGCTACAGATTAAATAATTACTAAATAGAAGCGGAGAAACAATGTTTAATCCTTATATATATAAATGGTATTTTAATTACAGCAATGCACAGTTTTAACCAACAAGATACCCTCAAAGCAGTGTTCATTGCATATACCTGCATTTCAGTATACAACCAGCACCAAATCAAACCAGCTATTGTATTCCGGGGGTACCAGATGAGAGAGTATGCACTTTAGTTAGAAACTAGGTTCTGTATTTTTTAAACAATGGACTTTACATATACATATATACACACAATAGGTGACAGAACCCTGACAGTGACTAAATTTTTTACAGTTTAATAGTAAGTGGTGGATCAAGTGTGTATGAATAGTAGTAAGATTAAGTAAATATATATAAATATCTACATTTTGTCACGTTATTCCATTCAAATAAGCTCCAAATTTATGCCCTCAACTACATTTTGAGCTTAGTGACTGTCAGCATTGGTAGTCAGGGTTAAATAGTCTAACACACTGGTTTGGATTGAATCTCAGAGTAATCAGAGTAAACATCAAATAATAATAGCACTACTAAGCTAAAAAAACTGTTTACCATAAACAACCTCCATACTCGGGCGGGTAATCGTTTGTTTGCCTCTAAGTCAATTCGCATAGTTTGATGAAAAACAAGTGGAGCTATGACAAGGACACCAAATGAAAAAAGTGTCTGTCCCTGTCGCTCTTTATTATTCAAACTTGTATGCAACCATCTTGCAGATGGTAGTATAGGTACAGTCAACAGCAAAAGTACATGATCATTTTAGTACCTTGTCATTTTCACTACTTTGACGCATATCCCAAATGTCGCAGTATCGTTATGTTAGTGCGACAAAGTACAAAAAACCGACCAAGTGCGAGTCGGACTCGCGCACCGAGGGTTCCGTGTTTTTTTTTTTATTATATGATGTAACTAAAAATTTACGGTTTTTGCAATTTTTCCTTTATCTGTTCTATAAGACGTTGCTTCGTACCAAATTTCAAGATTCTGAGTTCACGAGAAGTACCCTGTAGGTTTTGATTCTCCTGCGAGTGTCGAAAATTTGCGGCATAAACGGCTGTATCTTTTGATTGCGTTAGCCTAGAAGTTTGATTTTTTCACAGCTCCAAGGGACAGTAGACCTGAGTGTTTGATATAAATTCCAGCGTGATACCTCCACGCGTTCCTGAGAAAAAGGGTCTTGCCAGACAGACAGACTGACGGCCGGACAACAAAGTGATCCTAGAAGGGTTCCGTTTTTTCCTTTCGATGTACAGAACCCTAAAAATATCATCTACATTTGCTGTTGAGTGTAGTTAATAAATAGATACGTGTAAATTATGCGACTTATGTCCCACAGTAATAAATGATCGAAATTGCAACTATGTACGTGTGTGTCATCCAAGACCCATTTGCTTTTAATGCCTACTACTGCTGGGAGTTTCTCTGCGTGATCTCCGCAGCAGAACCAAAGTAACCTATATAGCCCTCCGAATCGCTAAACATAAGTGGCAGTGGGCGGGGTACATAGCACTTAGAACTGATGGCCGTTAGGGCGGAATGATTCTCAAGTGGTGACCACGTACCGGAAGGTGTAGCGTTGGCACGCAAGGTGGATTGATGACCTGGTACGGGGCGCGGGTGGCGCAGGACCGGTCCTTGTGGAAGTCTGGGGGGCGGCCTACATCCAGCAGTGGACGACCTTCGGCTGACATGATGATGATGACCAGTAGGTAGGCATGGTAGGTTCGTAGACACGACAGTGGCCAATAAGTGTGCCTACGGTATACCTGATGGCAAGCGGAAGCCGTAGCCTATAGGTGCTTGAGACTCCACGAGAATCACCAGGGCGTTGCCGAGCCTTTATTGAATTGAGCATTAGTTGTATTGATAGCTACTCATAAAGACAAATGCTGGCCCCTCACTTTCAAGCTCAACACATCGCATTCTCCAACTCTCTGGAGCTCATCAGGTGCCTTAGGTTAGGACTAGTTGCCATGTAATGTTCAAGAGAAGAAATGTATAAATTTATATTCACGCGAACAAATTAAGTCGCGGGTACAGCTAGTGATTATATAAAATCGAAATTTACGCCAAGGGCTTAAATTACATGAGAAGTTTTGAAATATGGTCAGATTAACATAAGTATGTCCCCGTGTGTATTACCTACCTTATTTCAAGGTAGGTAATCCAATCCCGCGGAAGAAGTGATTAGATGAAAACTAATATAATAATTATAAGTACGCGTGAAATTATGTAAAGATATAAATGTTTTTAAAGTTCAATAACTCAAAAACGGCTGAACCGATTTTGTTAAAACGTATCTAAGAAGTCGCATCCAAGTCGGTTCACCCGTCTAAGAGCTACGATGCCATAGACAGACACACATACACAGAAACCCAGAAACGCAGATACACAGATACACATGTTAAACTTACAACACCCCTCTTTTGCGTCGGGGGTTGATAAAATAGAGAATACATTACATCCTACGTCGTACGTCGGTATAAACTGCCGGTCGGTCGATGAATCCATGCCACCATTTCACAATCCACAATATTCAAATAATAAAAGTCCAGCGGCGGAAATGTAACTCCGATTCGAATAATCGCTTTCATTGCTCGCGATGATTACACGGTATTTAACTACTTCTAAATCAGACTGAACCTTCGAAATACAATAGAAATACTAACAATCGTAATTATATTTAATTGGTGACACTACAGGCCTGGATATTTTCCTTTTCAACAACCAAGTACTGCACAATAACCGGACAAAAGGGCCACATAATAATGACCTGACAACCGTATGGAGTTTCATTTCTATAGGCTCCCCGTAAACAAAGTGGGTGATCTGGCTCGTGCAGACATTATAAAGGCTAGATATTTTTGTCGAAGAATATTGACGTATTAGGTACTCGGCACTCGAGTGGGCGCCGGCGAGCCTGGTGACTTCGAGGACGTCTAGATAGCACCATAATGGAGAATAAAAATAGATTTATGCGAGAGTTATGTTTGTCGTTACTCTGCCATATTAGATTTCAACCAATGAACGCACACAGACGACCATTTCGAATCGTTCTTTGACATCAACTCGGCGCGTAGTCATAAACGCGTAAAACAGTTTGAAATCAAATTGTTATGTCACAAAAAGGCCTAGGATTTGTGCTATTCACCCCCCAAAGCGTGTTATGTAAGATATTTCAGTAAAAAAAATAATCCGACCTTTACATCCGCTAATTCCGCCCTTTCAATAACTCAATCACTTTCACCGAATGTTTAATGCATGAGACGAGATAAACGGCAAAAATATTCCAACAACGGACTTGGCTGACTTTATTAACGAAGAAAAAATTATAACATTGCCGTCTACGATAACGTGCATTGCTCAGACGCGGTGGCGCCGCGTCTAGGAATATTATAGTGATCCAGTGATTCTAAGTTGGTTATGCGTTATTCTTGGCGGCTGTCCCGGTTGTCGCGACGGACACTCAGATAATTATAACTACAATGCCAGCTTTATTGCAAAAATAACAGAAGTATCGTTTATTGTTAGAATGTTATTTTTAGATTGCGTTACTTGCCGAGCGAGCGTTCGGACATATCAACTGTCATTTGCACTTTAAAAAGTTTAGCTATTATTAGAACTACTTAATGTATAAGTATATTAAAACAAATAGTCTCCCCAATCCCGGCCAGAGCATTATTTGTGCATTTAGCACGGATATTTGTTCTTGGGTCTTGGGTGTTTTCTATGTATTTAAGTATGTATTTACCTGTATAAGTCTGTATATTGTCGTCTAGTACCCATTGTACAAGCTTTGCTTACTTTGGGACTAAGTCGATTTGTGTAAGATTGTCCCCAAATATTTATTTATTTAATCTTCAGAACAACTTATCCCCCGACCCAACATATACATATTATAAACGCTAACAGCTACAACTATTATTGAAGTTAAATCATGCGAAGCGAAAAAAGGCATTAATATCGAATACCCACACCAAGTTCTTATTTTTCAAAACAGTTTGGAATCATGTAACCTAAAAATAAAGTCCAGTTCAACTAAGGCGAAAGCATAGAAAGTTCAAGGCGGCTAATAAAATAAGAAGCTCCGATCCACCCCACGCTCCCTTCGGCGAATTTATCGCAATCCGATACAGGATCTGCCAGCAAGGGAAAACGACCCTACATTTTCCTGCCAGTGTATTGATAAGGGTTGATTTCATAACCCATTAGAGAAACGTCGATACATTACAGACATTTTGTTGATGACGTCTGGAAAAAATGGAATAATACAAATGATGCGACCGTCGGTCGGGGAGTACTTTTCTGCACAATGAGGTCGTCAAGGATAGAAAGAACTACGCTAAATCTACTCTGAAACTACGTTGCAACATCATCATTGCATTTGTGTAGAAAATGTTATAATTGTATTATGAGTAAAGAGAATTGAGAAAGGTATGTTAAGGTGGTTTGGACATGTTGAGAGG
This sequence comes from Notocelia uddmanniana, assembly GCA_905163555.1. Classification (NCBI taxonomy): domain Eukaryota; kingdom Metazoa; phylum Arthropoda; class Insecta; order Lepidoptera; family Tortricidae; genus Notocelia; species Notocelia uddmanniana. The sequence goes on along the minus strand of LR991061.1, from coordinate 10,747,523 downwards.
ATGGATGTAAGAAGGTTGACATAACGAGTGTAGGTATATGAAGGAAGAGTGAAGGGATTAGTGGGAAGCGTAGGACCTCGGCGAACGTACTCCGACCAAATCGGAAACATTCTGCAGAAAGGCCAGGTCAAGAGTACCTTAAATCGGCGCGCATGCATGAAGACTGTTATGAGAGTCCATGAAGCGAAAGTTGCATGTCAGGATCGTAGCAAATGGAAATGATCTCTGCCTACCCCTCTAGGAAACTGGCGTGATTATATGCATGTACATATGTATTATGAGTTTATATTTTCCTAGCTGTGAGTATTTTAGAAAGAAGGAAGAGTAATCATTCATATTTTAAACGTAGTAATAATAATTTGAGAGCTTGGCTCTTGTCGGTGGACCCGATACAAGTTCTCTCCGTTGCTCAGACTAAGAATAACATATAGACGTAGCATTACGAACAACCAAGTGAAGCCCGTATTTAAAACCATGCCCAATAAGTAAACACACGGTCACACACACATATACAACAAATCATGCCCAGAACTCTTCAGTATGTGTCACAATTATGTCAATATCACACGTTTTAAGTTTAGTGTCTAGTGTCTAATGTCTAGTGAAGGTATTATAATAAAGTGCCTTATAAAATCAAAGATATTAACGAGTCTCGAATTTTCCCTACAACTCAAAGCGATCCTAATGCAAAAGGCCTATTATTTCGTAGCTGATTTTCTGGGAGATTAAATTGTAAATTTTGTAATTCATGACATGTGTTTCTCTGACATTTTACTATTGTTATTATCATTATTTTACTAATGCAGACTTTAACTTTATTAACCGACTTCAAGATTTCAAAAGAGGAGGTTATCAATTCGGTTGTATGTTTTTTTTTTTTTTAATGTTCGTTACTCCATAACTCCGTCATTTCTTAACCGATTTGAAAAATTATTTTTTTGATTGTATGTATATATATCCAAGTTGGTCCTGTTTTTGTCAAAAGGCAGTTCTGATGATGGGATCCATGAGGAATTGAAGGAACTCCTCAAATCTTTAAGGCAAACATATAGTGATTTTTGTGTTTTTATCAACAAGTCAAGCATTTGCATCCAAAAATGTGACATTGGATGAAGTGGAACTGCTGATGATGATCAGAACAGAACTCTTCAACGACGAAAAGTTCACGTTTGGCGATTTGTCCTCCTAGCTGTGTTTGTTAAGCAAGTTCTATTTTCACGATTAATTTTTGTCATGCTCGAGTTCTGATGATGGGATCCATGAGGAATTGAGGGAACTCCTCAAATCTTAAAGGCAAACATATAGTGATTTTTGTGTTTTTATCAACAAATCGAGCATTATCATACAAAAATGTGACATTTGATGAAGTGGAACTGCTGATGATGATCAGAACAGAACTCTTCAACGACGAAAAGTTCACGTTTGGCGATTTGTCTTTCTAGCTGTGTTTGTTAAGCAAGTTCTATTTTCACGATTGATTTTTGTCATGCTCGAGTTCTGATGATGGGATCCATTAGGAATCGAGAAAGCTCCTCAAATGTGAAAGGCACACAAATAGTGATTTTAGTATTTTCATGAACTAATCAAGCATTTTCATTCATAAAAGTGACATTTGATGAAGTGGAACTGCTGATGATGATCAGAACGGAACTCTTCAACGACGCGTAGTTCACGTTTGGCGATTTGTTCTCTTCGTTTTGTTTGTCAAGCAAGCAAGGTTTTTCCATGATTTCATGAGGAATTGAGGGTACTTAGTCTTCTACCATTATAAACATACTTATAGCCATTTTTGTATTTTATTGTATGGAATCTAAGAGTGCACCATCTAAGATTAATAATCTTTCACCGGACTCCCCCATTGAAGTCGGTTTTTTTTTCTTAAAAATTATTGTTATAAATTGACATTTTATTTAATCGTATGGCATTTATTTACGAACCGTGAGATCTTCGAGAAGACAAGTACGGTTGCCAGTTTTGGTTGCACATAAATTGTAATCTCTAATTTCCAAGACTCAGTACAATTACAGTGTATGATTAATACCAATAAATTAATATGAATAATCTGAATATGAATAAGTGTGCGTGAGCGTGAGCGTGCGATTGGGCATGGTTATGAAAACCAGTTTCGCTAGGTTGGTCGTAATGCTTCGTCTATTTTTTTTCTTGATCTGAGTTCAGCTAAGTTGTTTAGGTGACGGTAAGATGCAATATTTACTTTTTCTTTTAATCAATACCTAAAAAGCTTGATGGACTCCTACCCCTTGATGCTTCTTGTCTTCTAATCAGTCTTCCTTTCCAAAATGCTTTATATTACAATACTTATTTTATAAACGTTCACCGGGCTCGAATTCCAACATATCGCGGGAAAATGCGACGTAAGTAACCAAGTGAAAAGCGGGCCTCATTTGCTCACAAATAAATCGTTTAAAAACTCGGTTTGTTTACGAAACATTTTTCTAAATAGCTGTATAGTGAATTAATGGCTTGCATGTCCCGATACGATTGCTTTATTACAGTTCACATTTTCAGAGTTAGCACGGAAAAGTTACACGATCGCGGTCAATGCCTCGGCTCCCGTATTGAGCTTGGTATTCGACGACGAAAAATTGTACTAGCTGTCACTGCGGTTCCGTCCGCGATTGACAAATCGCATACGGATAAGAAAGAACAAGGAAGGAAGATAGTTTTTACAAAGACACTCCTTCCATGAAAACTATAATTCGCTAGCGCAAAATCGTGCTCTTTTTCAGCATTAACTCACCTGTTCCAAGGCTGTCAAAGTAGTAAATAGCTGTAGCCAGGAAATGGATATACAGTTTGAGATAGCACATCAATTTAAAAAATCTGTCCACTCCTGCTTAGCTAAAAATGTATAACTAAAGTTAGTGATACCTACCCATAGTAATATTTTAATATCTGCGATTATATTGTTAACGGCATACGTAAATGTATTTTCTCCTCACTAGCTCGGAAAGCGGTCTTTTATCCTTTGAAACAAGCGGGTAAAAACGCATTTTATCCACAAGTGGGGAAAGTAATTTGACCTTGGAGCGTGTTTGAATAGCTTTTGACAGATAACAAAACGTTAAACGCTCATAATAATGGTTCGTTTGATATCAATTATCACTAAATAAAAGGTTTGAGACTTTAATAAAAAATACCAAATTTAACTTTATTTATTGATTTTAAGCTTACCTTAAACCTTAAACCTTAAAATTCCAAAACTATCATTTTTTATAATGATATTGAGTATAATTGTAAACGCACAAGTTGAATCGATGCAATTTCAAAACGCATCGTCAGAAATGTCATCAATCATCATAGTCAATGTCAACTAAAATAAAAATTTAGTTGACATACTTTATTTTCTCACCGATTCCGACTCACATAAATATACACAACTTCCAGAGTTTTCTGTTATAATATCGTAAAAAAATCAGTGATTCCAGTGATGAAAATCATGCCTGTGGAACTGTTTTTTTGCATGTTGCACTTTCCTCGCTATAGTGAGGAGAAAAGTTTTGTGTTACACACGGGCGCAAAGTTGTATTTTACTTTTCGTGTGTTGAAACACTCGCTACGCTCGGGATTCTATTTTAGAACTACTCGCTTTGCTCGTGGTTCAACTATAGAATCCTTTCGCTGGCTCGTGTTTCAATTCCACACTCGCGGGTAAAATACAACTTTGCACCCTTGTATAACAAATAACTATTTTTATTTGATGCATGTGGTGTTTACCTCTAAGTAACGGTTACGCTTAGCAATAGTACCTAATCATAGCGTTTTGTGTTGATACTAATGATAGTGTAAACAGTTGTTGGTGAACCAATATTCTAAATAAATAAATAAATAAATTAACAAGAATTGTGTCGCGCAGATGCGTTAGCATGTATACATACTCCTCCTCATCGGTTTCGATGACGGTGACCCCAACAAATCATGGATTTGCCCTACCATGAGCTCTTATGTGGCTGGCTAGGCCAAACTTAGCATGTAGAAAACCACTACAATTTATTCAAAAATGCATGACGTATATTCCCATTTATGATTGAATTGAAACTTTTAGCCCATTCGATGAAAATTAACCATGCGCCCTAAAAATAATAAAGTCAATTCCCAACGCATAACTCTTTATTATTTAATTAACTCAAACCTGAAACATATTAGCTGTCGATATAAATAAGTACTTATGAAAATATGAATAAGTATGGTTGGTGCAGTACATGAACTCCATTTATTCTAGTCAATCTGAAGCAAAGTATTTACGAAGATTATTGAACGTAGCGGAGCTCTATCTTAGGCCAGAAATGTAAATCGCTTGTGCGTCTAGTCCTTTGAAACGGCTTAACCGATATGCATCAAATTTGGCAAGATGACAAAATGGATAAATAGCCTTGTGTGTAAATCTGAAATCATAAAAATCGAACTGACCACGGAAAAATAACTAATCTAATCACCGAACAAAAAACAAATTTCGCTCTTAGTTTATTTACAATATGTAGTATATTAGTAAGTACGTATGGCTGCAGTTAAGTGTCTTAAAAAAAGTTTTCCGATTATTTGGAATGATTGAGAACAAGAAAAGAAAGCGAGTGAAGTTATCCAAGTCTACTGGAACGTCTGGAACAATCAAGCGTTGGTATATATGTGTAAATGTGTGTCCGACCGTAACTCGAGTGTGATATTTAGTAATTTAATCGAAATATTGTGAAAATGGCGGGATCGATATGTGGTATTAAGTTCTTTGATGTGAGCTTACCACAGATAAGATTTTTATATCTATGGGACTTACTGACGAGACACTATCAGTATTACGTTACACTGACACTTGACGATATACTGTCAGTATTACGTTTGCGCAGTAGTAATATCATGCGCTGAAGCGGGACAGTACTGAATTCGTATCGCCCCGCTTCCGCGCATCCGGCGCCAGTCATTGCAGGAAGCACTCGTTTAAATGTAGGAGCCTAGTAAAAAGCGGTACTGACTCGACTGACAGTTGACACTGACAGCTGACAGTTTTCTCATGTCGTACCGCCTCGCACCGAGAAATCAGGAGTCAAAAATATTTTTAACATTTCGAACATGAGCTAAATCAGCTAAGGGTTTACCGATATGTACTGGGTTGTAATAATATATTGAAGACATGGTTTTGCTAAACACCATTAGGCATATTAGTCGAGCGCGAAGTACCAGTCTAGTTCAATGGGGAATGTCTGAAAATTTTAAAAGTCCTTGATTATTATTCTAATGGGAGGAATAACCGTCGCCATTAACAGAAAAAAGTTTCAGATTTTTCTGTTGCGCCATATATTTTATAAAAATACAAACATTTTATATCACCTCGCGTCTGCCCCGTATCAGACTACTAAGACATTTCTAAGTCCATCGAATATTAAAAAAAAAACACCTGCTTGGATCTGTGGTACGCAATGACATTGACAGTTCATCATAGGTTGGTCGTATGACTTGAACTGTCAATGTCATTGCGTACCACAGATCCAAGCAGACGTTTTTTTTTTTAAATATTCGACGGACTTAGAAATGTCGTAGTAGTCTGATACGGGGCAGACGCGAGGTGATCTAAAATGTTTATATTATTAAAAAATATATGCCGCAACCGAAAAATCTGAAACTTTTTTCTGTTCATGGGGAGGGTTATTCCTACCATTAGAAAAATAATCAAGGACTTTTAAAATTTTCAGACATTCCCCATTCTCTTGCTTTATGAAGTCAATGTACTGCTTAGATTGTTTGTTGTAAATTTTGTAGGCACGTAAGTAGCGTGTCAACTTTAAATTACGGCTTGACGGGTTCACATATCACACGGCAATCGCAGCAGGCAAACCGTCGATCACCATACTTGCTTATGTGCTATAGAAAACTACGCATTTTTGACATTAAATTAAGTAGCTGAATTCGAATATTGCAAACCCAATAAAACATGATAGAGGCATCTGGCAAGCATAAGTGATCGCCGCCGGTCTGTGTGTTCACTACCACATCGACACCCACATTTTACGATAACTACTCGATAAATAAATAAATATTAGGGGACAATTTTTACACAAATCGAACTAGTCCCATAGTAAGCTCAATAAGGCTCGTGTTATGGGTACTAGACGACGATATATTTAATAGTTAGAAACTTAAATATATAGAAAACATCCAAGTGTCAGGAACAAATGTGTCCGCTCACCACAGAGACAAATGCCCTAACCGGGATTCGAACCCGGAACCTCTATAGCTTCGGATGCAGTGACACTACCAACTAGGCTAAACGGGCCGACTCGATAGCTAGAGTTCCCTTATTAAGTTAGTTGTACTGCAATATACCTAACTGTCAACTTAGAAAAGTTATAAACCCCGACATTTTAATTTTGATAAAACATGTCTAAGAAAAATAGCTGGGAAAGCTTTCAAATAAAGCAACCGCTTTCATATCCGCATTCAATTCCGCAGACACACACACATACACAGACACACAGATACTCCACCACCATATCAGCCGAAGGGCATGCTGCTGGACATAGGTCTCCCCCAATTTTATGGGAGGTAAATGCCGTAATCACCACGCTTGGCATGCGGGTTGGCGATCGCAGTATCTCCACCGCACTCGAGGGATGCTGCCGCCCATCCTACGGTGGTCTTGGTTGTAGTTTTAGGACATACCCAGGTCCCGGGCCCCGGGTCGGGCACTCGGTATGATCACGAGAAAAAAATTCAAAAGAGGAAACCAGAAGAAGGAAACCAAAACATCTATTCGTTTTGATAAAACTATATTATGCAATCCAAACTCAGTTTTAATTTCTTTACATAAAAAAAACTTCTATTTCGTACAGTTCCTGATATCCCGACTACTACCCTAATCCTTCTTCTTGGTCGATACACTCTGAAAAGAGTGGAGTGCAAAGTGGTGGTGAACTACCCCTCTCGTACTCGTACTGATCCATTTAATGGCTTAGGGAATGTCTCTCTGTATTATGCTATTGTAAAGCAGTCCTAAAGAAAGCCAAAAGCAGGTGTATAATTACCATGGCAAGCACATAAATCCCGGATAAGCCCAAGGCCCATAGGAAGTAGCCTGATTAAGGCATGCGGGCTTCTCGATATATCACCCTCGCGAACAAATATTTCAACCCGACAGACATGCCATTTAATACCACGATTAGATAAAATTGAACGCTAAAAGTAGCCAAAGTCTCAGCGGACGTACAAGAGGGCGCAGTACGCTCGGTCTGGCTCGGTTCTCCATACAAACGTATTTACCCTCTCATTTTAAAACGCCATTCTAGAATAACATGAAAATTTGTATACTCAATGGGATCCGGCATATCTAGGTCGGACCATAGTTTCTGTTGCTAGAAATTGTAAAAGAAAAAAAAAATAGCGGCTTTTTGAGTTTTTTACGGCTGTATTTTTTCTCCATTATAATTTCAAGCAACAGAAACTATGGTCCGACCTAGATATGTCGGATCCCATTGTATATACAAAGTTTCATGTTATTCCAGCCTGGCGTTTTAAAATGAGAGCATAAATACGTTTGTATGGAGAACCGAGCGTACTGCGCACTCTTAAAGGTACGAGCTAAGTTAAGTATTTCTACGATGCGAGTGCAATAACAACACAGTCCTTTTATGCAGTAGGTTCCGCAGACTGCTGAAAGTTAAGCTAAACTTAGCTTGACATTCAAATTTTTAAAATTAGACATACTTTATTTACAAGTTAGAACGACGGCCGATTTGATTCACAGGAATGACAGAGTCGTACGGTAGTTACCTATCTGATTCCGAAGATCTAATCGATACTAAAGTTTTATTAAAGCGATTGTCTGCGGAATTATCACGGCTATAAGAGCGTTAATGCCTGGTGTATTAAAATACTGAGACGCTAAACTTTCTTCGATTATACGCCATTGTTGTCACTTCATTCTTATCTCAGAGAAAGCCTTCGATAAAGGAAAACGTGGGAATATTTGTATACATCAAAGAAAGTAATAGTACAAAACGTCAAACAATACTGCGATCCCACTTGATCACGTTTCTCGGATCTCGGTGGCATACCGATTTGACGTCATTCTATTCCATTGGAATTGACGCGAAACGATGCTATAAGAGAAGCGTTTTTGCTGATCCCCTCGCACAATAGAAAAGCTAAGCTATTTGTTATAAATGTAGGGTGCATAAATAATCTAACAACAAGGATAAATGTAGGTCAACAGATCAGAAAAATAATCTAGAGTTTCAACGATGAGACTTACTTGTTTATTCCCTAGTGTTGTTTTCAAAATAGGCATCGAACTTAAATTATTATTTCGGCACGTGCCCAGCGAAGTCCCGCTTGTTTCATGATGGCCATTATCAAAAAAGTATATACACTTACGTGTAGGTATTTCACTGGATTCTGAAAGTAATTATAATGGCAGGAGAAAAAAGTAGAGGACGTATTGAATGTTAATGGCCACGTCCACCTGCCGCTGCCGGCACGGAGCGCGTGCGCGGAAACGGCATGAATGAAATGTGCAAGTACCCTGGCTTGATCCATTATTTATACATATTTAAACAGCTTATGCGTCAAAAAGATTGATAAAAAGTGATCGCTGAACTTGATTTTGTAAAGGTTGAGCCGGTGACGAGCGATCTGCTAAACGCGTACAAATCAATTATTTATTTGCAGAAACATTTCAGGATCCTCTATACAATCCTGTCAAGGATTACTTATCTTCGAGCGTAACTCTGTCTCTTTATGTTTCTCGCTGTCTTCTAGCGCTTCGGAAAATATGTTATTTATTGAGACGAAGGAGAGCTACACAGCTCGATGATCACAATCTTATGTAGATGACCGTAGGCAAGCGTTCTAGTTACATACCTATAAAATTTTCAACACAACCGCCTTGAAAGTGAATTATTTATATGATTGTGCCTCTTTGCATCTTCTGGCTGCGTCTCTAGGTTGTTAGTGATAAATTGATAGATGCAAAAAATGCTTTAGCGAAATCATACTTAAAAACTGTAAGAACATTAACACAAAACATAATTCAAACAAACACATAACCTTTTGTCTTCTGCGATATCCGCTAAATGCAATGTCTTTTTGTCCTCTAACGCCTGCGTCTGAGTTACCGCTTGTTGTGAAGCCCCAGCCTTAAGCAGAGCATACCGGATTCCTGCTTTAACCAATACGATAATTTTAAGGTTCCATGAACGGAAACCTTTATAAGGTAACGCGTTCGGTATCTGCGCGTCAATGAAATTTCTTCGTGGCTCTGATGAAGATGCTCTTACAGAAGGGAAAACAGACTCATAATCATATCACATACTTTAAATATGTGTTTATATAATGACGAATCAGTGGTACATAATCGAGTCGTTAATGTAATTTATTCATAATAGCACGTTAGATACTTACCCACGTTTTTTGTATCAACTTAATTTAACATAATTATGCTAGATAACCATTAATACTAATGTTAAAATTGTGAAAGTAACTATGTCTGTTAGTTTTTGATTCATTAACTACTGCACAGTTTGAGAAAAATTTTGCCGTCTAGTAAATACACAGACTATTTTTTTTCGTCTACAATTCTGGGAGGAGTAAGTGTAATTGACATAGACCGATTCCATAGCGGGCGGAGGCGCAGAAAGCCTACCGCGAACATCGAACGAAGTTTGGGCGTGTGTCCCTCTCTGTACCGCTTGGAGATTTGAGCGACAGAAAGGAAGATGCGCGGACAAACTAAGTTTTCGGTTCTCGGTAGGCTCTCAGGCATAACATATTATAAACACTGAAATATAAGAGTTTCTTATAAACCTTCGCTGAAACGTAGGTATTAAGATAACAGAAACTTGTTTTTTTATACAACGACTATAGCATGTCTGTATCTTTAATAATAAAACTCGCTACGCTCGTTTTGTTACAGGGACTCACGAATTTTAAGACCCCTTATTATGTAACTGTTGATAAAATACTATAAAATATCTATAGGTACAACTGTCGTACATGCAATTCTATAGTATTTATTTATCATCATCATTATCATCCTAGCGTTCGCCCTTACAGTTGCATCCTGAAGGATGCCCGGGTCTGCTACCTAATCCCAAGAATTGGCGTAGACATTCTATAGTTGGTATGTAGTACGAGCCATAACTCTAGAATCTATTCTTTATTGGCACGGCCTGTGTTTTAGCGGAACCCTCCGCAGATTTCGTCCTGGCATCCTGTAATCATGTTACGTTTTTTCGAAGCAACAGATAGTATGTAATAATGGCCTGCATCCCGTTATTCAGCTGTAGCAAACTTTTTGTCTAAACCTTCTTTCATTGCTCATAACCGGAATTTTTACGTTTTTCGTACCGTCTTGTTAATATATTGCTCTGCTTTTCAAAATCAATAAGAAACTTAGGCCATCAATGTTTGAAACAGTTTTGCATTGATTATGCAAGCCAAACATGATTTTATACTGTAAGTATGTTTGCTTGCAAAAATTCTACTGATAACTGGAAAACGCAAAGAAAACTTGTTTGGATAATTGTATTATAATGTCAGGACGTTTACCTTAGTCGTTATTATTGTGTTTGTTAAAACACAGATCAGTAAATGCTGCCATTTATTAAATACTTTTCATAATAAGGTAAACTATAACAAGGACTCGTGACATAACAATCTTTGTGCAACAACCAGACACTCACACTTATTATCTTTGTCCTTTTTCGGCAACCCCAACGGATACAAGATCATTTAGATATAATTGCATATCATTACGGCAGCTCCAATTTATTAGTGACCTAGCACTAGGCCGGGACACACTTTCCCATGCAACCCACGCCACACGTAATTATCGTATTGCGCCACTCGAATGCAGCATTGTTCGACGTAATGCGTCTTCTAAATCAGAGCTCAGTGCATCATGTGTGCTGTGGCTATTGTCGCTGGTTCTCACACACTCACTAAAATGCTCCCACGGGTCGTTTCCAAAAGGAATGATTGGACGACACTAAGTACTAACTATAGAATAAATGAACCACATTATAATTGGGGACATTAGCTATTGTATTTTCATAATTGTGCTCTTTTAATATGTTCTCTGAACCGTGTTTTACACGCTTATTTGTCTTCCTATTCTTAAAGCGAATACGCCGACGTGCTGTCACATCGCAAAATCGATAAAAAATTCTAGTAGTGATCTTAATTACATCGTCAGGCAAGGTTATATCGTACTTGTCTTAACCTCAGTAGCCCCACAGATCCGAAATGCTTTATTCAAAACTAATATTACCTAGTCTAGTAACTAGTTAGCACTTTCAATGATTTCACACTAAGACCATTATTCTGATTTAATTAACCATGTCTAGTTATTTGGATTAAACTTATATTAGATTAAAACATATGATTTGTGGCCTCAAGGCACGCCACTTTACAAATAGTCGCAGTAAAAAATGACCTGCCCACTAACTGCTGCGGCACGAGCCAAAAATATTTTTCAATTATTATAGTCCGTATTCAAATTTCTTCCTAGACTTTGTACCGAATTTCACATAGCAACCTAACTTTCTTTTAGGCTTTATTGGTACTAAACATGCAAATGTAATTACAAGTTAAAAAGTATAATGCAACTAGGTACGAGTTGAAGGTTTTGTTGCAGAAAAGTATAATAGAAATTTTCTAATATCAGCAGTGCGATAGTATTATCAAAATTACCCTACTGCGGCGAAGCCCAAAAGGAGGGTTATGTTATGCGTTTGACCTGTATCTATGTCCGTTCGAATTGTCGCGAGTGTCACTTCTGGAGTCTTTAATAACGCTCGTTTTGTTACAGTGAATCTACTGACTCTCGAATTTTAAGACTTAATCTGTAACGTTGTATACAATAATTCTTCTACGACAGCAAAATAATTAGATTTAAATTAAAAATCGATATGGTTGCAGAATACGGACATTGACGAGTGCCTTTTTTAGGGTTCCGTAGGCAAAATGGCTAAAACGGAACCCTTATACGAGGGCTGCCTTTTAAGTTGTGTCGTTTGGAAAAACTAAAGACAATTTAAGTGTTTAAATGGTATTTATTGTTTTTCAAAGTAATCACCGTGATATGTAATACTCTTTTTTCGATCGAACCAATTTTCGAAACACTTAAATATTCCAGTCCGAAGTTGGGGTCTCCAAAATGGCCGTTTTGTATGCCTCAACCGCTTCTTCAGGCGTCTGGTACCGTTGACCACGAAGTCGTTGCTTGATTTTTGGAAAAGTAAAAAAACCGTTAGGGCTTAAGTCTGGACTGTACGGCGGGTGTTCCAGAATTTCGACGTTTTGCTCTTTTAAAAACGCAATTGTTTGCCGGGCGGTGTGCGAGCTCGCATTATCGTGGTGCAGTCTTATACGACGTCTTGGGTTATTTTTTCGAAACTCGCCGATGACTTCTGGTAAACAGACAGTGGTATACCAGTCAGCATTAACCGTTTTACGATCCTCGAGCATGATGGTGGCAACGTGGCAACTTTTCGCCACAAACGTGGCGACCATTTTTTTGAAGTGCTCCGTGAGCGTATTACTTTGGTCGGTTTTGGCTCATCTTGGAACACCCAAACAGTCGACTGCTGTTTAGAATCGGGATCGTAGGCATATATCCAAGATTCGTCACCACTGATAATGTCGTAAACATGTTTCAAGTTTCCTCGGTTGAATTGCCGCAGAGTTTTGCGACACCATCGAACGCGAGCCGTTTTTTGGTCTTCACTGAGTAAATGTGGTATCCAGCGTGAGATCAATTTTTTTACGCCTAAGTGATCATTCAAAATACTGTGAACACTGGTCCCTGAAATACTTAAGGAAGCTTCTATCTCACGGTATGTCGCATGGCGATCTTCGACGATCAGTTGCCGTACAGCATCAATGTTCTCCTGGGTTACGGCTGTATTTGGTCGACCTTCACGATTCTATCACCAAGACTAGAGCAACCACGTTGAAATTCTAAATACCAGCGTTCCACAGTCCGGAGTTATCATTGAAAACCGTAGTCAACTCTTCGAAGCACTGAAGTCGCGTTAAGCCCCTTTTGAAGTTGTAAAAAATGATCGCACGTAAATTTTCCTTCGAAATTTCCATTTTCACAACTGACTTGTCAACTTTGAACGAACGCTGTACTAAAACGGTTGGGCCGATTTCGAGTCATTCTTTTGTTTTCGAATTCTAAATTCAAATATTTTAAGATGACACTAGTTATTTTTTATGGAACCACGGGAGGTTTGCAAACGACATAACTTAAAAGGCAGCCCTCGTAGATTCCTCGTGTCTGTCCTTCCGTCCGTCCGTATGTCACAGCCGATTTACTCGAAGACTATGAGCACTACAATTATGAAATCTAGTAGGAAGGTGTATGCTATGAACCGCTACAGAAATATGATGTGAAATTACGAAAAAAATATTAAACTGGGGGGGCACCCCATACATGTAACAGTGGGGCAAAAATATTTTTTCAATACACATAGGCGTGTGGGGTACCAATAGATAGGCCTTCTAAAAAGACATAGAGGTTTGTCAAAAACTTTTCCATTTATTTATTTATTTATTAGGAGAACAAACAAACATAGATGTACGAAGGAAAAAAACTTACAGATTAATTACTACTAAACATGCATCTAAGTCCTAAACAGTTTCCACCAAGAGATACATTGCTTATAAATGTATTATAGGTACATCACACAACACAATTGAGAACAAAAGATACTAAATATAAACAATTTAGAAAAAAAAAGAGATTCAGGACAAAACAAAACATATTGCAGACATTATGAAGAGAGTTCCAACATACCAACAATCAATATTAATATAACTAAAAATTAAAACACTTTTTGCAAGAGCGAAACATATACAAAAGATAATAATACACTTATGCCTGTACTTATAATTATTTTTTTGAGTTTTTTTTTTATCACCAATCATCATCTCGGATCAACTTGAGAACTTGGCTTTTGTACTGGACTAAAGAAGTGTTGAATATGTCGACTGAGACCAGGCACTTGTTAAAGCCATTGCACATGCGGCGCAGAGGTGCGCGCACCCCTGCGTTGCTGGAGCATACTGGGACGGCGAATAAGGCGTTGGAGCGTGTTCTACATCGTGGTGGTACGCGTAACCAAATCTTATGTAGAAGTTCCGCGCTATTATACTGCCCGTTACAAATCTTGTACAGGGCTATCGCATCGGATACCTTACGCCTTGCTAACAACGACGAAATTCTATAGTGTTTTAGCAACTTATTATATGTCATCCTTTTACCCGTCAAACGTCTATGTAATATTCTAAGGAACTTTTTTTGCACCATTTCTATAGATTGTGCATATTTAGCATAAAAAGGGCATATTACTGCAGCGTATTCCAGCTGCGGTCGAACTAAAGTTTTATATAATAGTAGATATGACGCGGTTTTTTTGAAAACTTTAGCAGATCTCATAACAAAACCTAACATTTGATAGGCTTTAGCGACGATACGTTCAACATGTTCGCTAAAGTGAAGCTTATCATCAAATAAAATTCCTAAGTCGCGGACCAAAGAGACCTTCCCTAATTGAGTACCACCTATGTTATAATTAAATGTCACGAGCCTCTTGCGATTTTTTGTGAATGAAATTTGTACACATTTTTCGGCTGCTAGCTGCAGTTTGTTAAAACGACAATACTCATTGAAGCAATCTAAATCTGTTTGGAGTAATTTGCAATCATCTTCATTGTTAATAGTTTTGTAGATTTTCAAGTCGTCGGCAAACATTAAAAAAATACTATACCTAAAACATGACTTGATATCGTTTATAAATATGATATATAATAATGGACCCAGAATAGAACCTTGAATTACCCCCGAGGTTACGTTAGCAACGTTAGACTTGAACCCGTTAATGACTACAACCTGTGTTCTATTCGATAGATAAGATGCAAACCAGCGAAGAAGATTGCCCCGGATTCCGTTAAAAACTAGTTTTTTAAGAAGATAAAGGTGGTCGACCTTATCAAAGGCTTTGCGAAAATCAGTAAAAATAACATCTGTTTGCTCCCTTTTATCCATCGACTCAAAAAGAAAATTGGTATAAATTAACAGATTGGTTACTGTAGATTTATTTTTAACGAATCCATGCTGTTTGGGCAAAATAAAACTCTCAATAAGAGGATATATTGAGTCATGAACCAGACTTTCAAGAATCTTGGGAATGCAAGACTGCACGGAGACCGGCCTATAGTTATTTACGTGTGATTTAGATCCTGATTTGTGGATTGGAGTCACGTGGGATATTTTCCAGCATTTCGGAAATATACATAATCTGAGACATTTATTAAATATTATATACAGTGGAGCGGTTAATGCAGAGGAATGATTTTTAATGAAAAGAGGACTGATTTTATCAGGACCGGCCCCCTTTTTGATATCTAAAGCGTTTAGTTTTTTTAGTACATCAATTTCAGTGAAAACAATATCCGACAAATGAACAACTATTTCCGAGCACGGCAAGATATCCAGATCAGTACTTTTACTATTTTCACCCTGCTCAAAAACTGACTGAAAAAAAACAGAAAATAGTTCAACTATGCCCTCTGGTGTGTTTGCTGACTTATCTCCGTGAGACATTGTAGCCGGGAACCCTGAAGTTTTGCTTTTGAGAGAAGCAACATACGACCAAAATGCTTTAATATTCTGCTGCAATGCCACTTCTATATTATTTGTATAGGAATTGAAACACTCCACTATCAGCAATTTACAGCGTTTTCGCAGCAGGGAGTATTCTGAATAGTCCCTCAGCGAGCCGTATATTTTCCACCGACGCCATATTTTAATTTTGCGTTTTAAAGTACTTTTAAGGGCCGCCGAGAACCATTTCGGGTATCTTGAACTTTTATCGCGTTTTAGTGGTACAAATCTATCAATTATATCGTATATAAGCTCATAAAAACGGGCGACCGCGGCCTCCGCCGGCAAATGACATAGTTCATGATTCCAATCCACCTCTTTTATTTTCTTAGAAATTGATAGATCATCAGCTTTCCTATAATTGTACTTGGGTGTTGATTTTATCGGGATCAAGCATGGAGTTTTATAATCAAAAGTGAATTGTACAATTGGATGATGTCTGTCTATATTTGATAGTTCAATATCGGGTTTCATGACTTCACAGTTTCTGTTGTAGAATAATAAATCCAATATCCTATCATTTTCATTCCTGAACAAGTTATACTGCTTTAACCCTAACAAACTCATTCCGTCGACCAGAGCCGAACCACTGTGGCTATTAACGTCTACCGAAGCTATGAGTTCGATCCCGTTGATGGGCTGTGACCAGGTTAAATCAGGTAAATTAAAATCACCTACAATACAAAGATCGTCATAATTATTTTTAAAGACTAACTCTTGTAAATTATTAATATAATTCTGGTATATTTGCAAGTTTGACCTTGGAGGAATGTAAACACTATTCAATATTAGTTTAAGACCTGATATATTAAGTTCCACAAAGATTTCCTCAATGGTCTTGGACTCCCAGTCCGTTCTACGGGTCGAAGGTAGATTGGTTTTTATGGCTATAAGAACCCCTCCGCCGTCCTTCTTCGCCGTACCAATCAGATCCCTATCTCGTCGATACACATGATACCTAGAGTCAAACAATTCGGCATCGTTAATATCAGGTCTAAGCCAAGTCTCAGTTAAAATGATTACGTCATAATTGCATAACAGTACGTTCAAACGCACTTCCATAATTTTAGATCTCAAACCACCACAATTTTGATAGTAAAATGTTAAATATTTCTTACTAGAAGCCATAGGAGTAACGTAGGAAAGAAATAAGTATGAATTATTGTATGTATGGATTAGATTTGATGAAACTTAGTATAATATTTATGGGTGGTGGTATGAGAGTATTTAAATACTTTAAATTGATGATGATTCTTGATATTTATTTTGTCAGTGATATTATTAAACATTGGTGACCAATTTATTTTATATACAGTATTCATAGGTAACTTTATTTTTACATTAACATAACACAACATATCAGTGTTGGAATCTTTACGGTAGCATAAATGCAGACGGCCAGAAATAACCAAATTAACACACATTAAAGGCAAGGAACACAATGCGTACATTGAAAGGAGGTAATTTATTATATATATAACAATATAACGTAATTGTAACCCTCATAGCTTCGCTAGCCCTCATAGCCTCATAGTTTAAGTCAACAGTTAGTGAGATATTAATTAGCTGTCTAATTCGTAAAAAGTGTGTCCCCCCCCCCCCCCCCCCCTCTTATTTCTAAACTATGAAGTTGAAAATTCTGAAAAAAATCAAGATGATGTACAATTATAAATACTTTCAACGATTTTTGGTTTGAACAAGATAGGTTTAACGGTTTTTGAGTTATTGCTGAAAAACTGTCTTGTCCAAACAAAAGGGCGTAAATGCCGTGACTTCCCTATGAAGATACGACCTATTTTGATTTACTGTATTGTATAGTGGTTTTAAATGTAGATTAGGATGTGTCGGTACGGAACCTGTACGTGACCTGACACGCGCTTGGCGGTTTTTTTAAATAAAAAGTAACAGTTGTATAATAATGTATGGAAATCTATTTTGATTCTCCCACCAGGCATACGAATGGTGATCAATAAGTTTTGATAAACGGTATGAACCACCCTGTTAATGATATTCTTTTCATGTGGGATGCCATGACACTAATCAACATTAAATTAGAGTAAAAATGCATAAATATTATTCATTTGTTTTTCTGTAATTGCTGAACATCTGAAAAAACATCTGTATGGAAAAAATAACAAGATGCCAAAAATAAGAGTTGGTTTTGTAATTATTTTAGGAAAAAGTCCTGACCTGATGCACTAATAAAGAATATTGTAATTGAAAAGAAAACTTTGTTTTATCATTATGATTTAAAGAATAAGCAAGTTATCTGTGCAGTGGTTTTTTTACTCGTATCTCCAGCTCTGTTGCCAAAATTAGGGTGTATTTTTCGACTTCTTCTTGGACTATTGAGGCCTACCAATAAAAACTGCGAAATTAGCTTTCACCAATTGAGCTCAAATGTTATTGGAGAGTTGTATAACATTATTTTATCACAGTTGAAAAAAAAACATAAATAAGCTGAAGAAAAAACACCACGTATTTTCGGCAGAAATTGTATCTCAGAGCCTTCTAATTGACAAGGGTGCTGCTCTTCGAGTAAAGATCAGAACCGATAACTGTTGCCATATGTTGTTATTTAGCCCTAATTTCCAACTACTACTTCTCATTCACATATGTTCATAAAACTTGACCTCAAAGAGTAAAATTGTTTTTATTTGGGTAAACTAAAACATCGCTAAACTTAAGTGGCAGTGGGCGGGGCACATAGCACGTAGAACTGATGGCCGTTTGGGCGGAAAGGTTCTCGAGTGGCGACCACGTACCGGAAGGCGTAGCGTGGGCAGGCCCCCCACACGGTGGACCGATGACCTGGTGAAGGTCGCGGGTGTCCGCTGGATGCGGGTGGCGCAGGACCGGTCATTGTGGAAGTCTTTGGGGGAGGCCTATGTCCAGCAGTGGACGTCTTTCGGCTGACATGATGATGATGATGAGACTAAAACAATTGAATGACGTTAATAAGTATTTGAAAATATAGAAAGTGTGCATATTCTAATTAATAGCGATTTGAATATGTCCCATATTTATTACTGATTATCGAAACTTATTGATCACCCCTCGTAGAATGACTTTTCTAGATGGTATAGACTTTTGTATAAAAAGTATTTTGTTTTGATACTGCTGTTAGTCATTTCAACCCGCCAACCCGCATGCCAAGCGTGGCGATTATGGCATATACCCCCCATGAATTTGGGGGAGGCCTATGTCCAGCAGTGGACGTCCTTTGGCTGATATGGTGGTGGTGGTGGTGGTGGTTAGTCATTTAATTGACTGAGAGATTATAATGCTGGAGTAGAAAAAAATATAAATGATCTTTTTTGTCTGTTAATATTTTATTATTATTTTGCAGTACCGCACCAAAATTAAGGTATAATATAGGTATATATTAACTGTTACGCTTAGCACCTATGTCTTCTTCCTCGTTTTCTTTTGGTCATGACTGAGGGTCACGACAGCAATCGCCGGTAACTTTCTTAAGCAAAGCTCTCCGTGTCATTCTATCTTCA
Source organism: Notocelia uddmanniana (assembly GCA_905163555.1). Taxonomy (NCBI): domain Eukaryota; kingdom Metazoa; phylum Arthropoda; class Insecta; order Lepidoptera; family Tortricidae; genus Notocelia; species Notocelia uddmanniana. Next base: position 10,728,341 of record LR991061.1, on the reverse strand, counting down.
GCTTTTCGGATAGTTGCCTGCAGGTTAGTTTGGCACTATTAGCGCATCTATGTAGGTAAGTCGTTATTTTTAGTTCCCAAAGACATCAATAACCATTTACTTTTTGCTCGCGTGTCGCTGCTTCCTGTAATCGCAGGAACCGATAAAACCGTAAAATTTGATTTACCGATATCCGCGAGTCGATGTCCACTTTTCGATGTTCTCGCCCTAATTTGACAATGTCTGCCGCATCGTGGCGTGCCACACGCCACTGCCATGCTACTCACAACCTGTGTCAACTAAACATAACACGTAACCTTATAATAACCGGACTCTTTGGATCGTAAGAACTATATGTTATCAGAGGTCGGACTAATACTGGTTTGCATGAGGTGTAGTCGGTAATCGTTGTGAATGCCGACCCTGCTATCGTTACTTTAATGCAAACGATATGTTTCTATGGCGGTGCCGTGCTTTACAGGTCTAATAAAACGCAGTAAAAGTACATGATTGCTGAGATTAGAACTGAATTCTTATATGATCGGTCACGATATTTATCGTTCTTAAATACTATGTAAACCGTAATTTTTTTGGGGTTTTAATTATTTTCTTTTTGCATTACAAAGATTACGCAACGAATAGCGCGTTTAGAATATGTTAGTGGTATTGTACTGTTAATATTGCTAACCTTTGACGACCAGCCTAGTGGTTAGTGACCCTGCCTGCTGACAGTCCTGAGTTCGTATCCCGGTCAGAGCAATCATAATTCGTGTAGCAACCGCTCTACGATTTTGTTTACTTTTTAACCGACTTCAAAATTTCAAAAGAGGAGGTTATCAATTCGGTTGTATGTTTTTTTTTTGTTTTTTTTTTTTAATGTTTGTTAGTCCATAACTCCGTCATTTCTTAACCGATTTGGAAAATTCTTTTTTGATAGTAAGTATATATATCCAAATTGGTCCCGTTTTTGTCAAAACGCAGTTCTGATGATGGAATCCATGAGAAATTGAGGGAACTCCTCAAATCTTCAAGGCAAACATATAGTAATTTTTGTGTTTTTATCAACAAGTCAAGCATTTTCATCCAAAAATGTGACATTGGATGAAGTGGAACTGCTGATGATGATCAGAACAGAACTCTTCAACGACAAAAAGTTCACGTTTGGCGATTTGTCCTCCTAGCTGTGTTTGTTAAGCAAGTTCTATTTTCACGATTAATTTTTGTCATGCTTGATTTCTGATGATGGGATCCATGAGGAATTGAGGGAAATCCTCAAATCTTAAAGGCAAACATATAGTGATTTTTGTGTTTTAATCAACAAATCGAGCATTATCATACAAAAATGTGACATTTGATGAAGTGGAACTGCTGATGTTGATCAGAACAGAACTCTTCAACGACGAAAAGTTCACGTTTGGCGATTTGTCCTTCTAGCTGTGTTTGTTAAGCAAGTTCTATTTTCACGATTGATTTTTGTCATGCTCGAGTTCTGATGATGGGATCCATTAGGAATCGAGGGAACTCCTCAAATGTGAAAGGCACACAAATAGTGATTTTAGTATTTTCATGAACTAATCAAGCATTTTCATTCATAAAAGTTACATTTGATGAAGTGGAGCTGCTGATGATGATCAGAACGGAACTCTTCAACGACGCGTAATTCACGTTTGGCGATTTGTTCTCTTCGTTTTGTTTGTCAAGCAAGCAAGGTTTTTTCATGATTCCATGAGGAATTGAGGGTACTTAGTCTTCTACCATGATAAACATACATTATAGCCATTTTTATTTTATTGTATATCTATCTAAGAGTGCACCATCTAAGTATAATAATCTTTTACCGGCCTCCCCCATTGAAGTCGGTTTTTTTTTCTTAAAAATTATATAAAAGTTAGTTGATCAATAACGGTGCCTATGTACACAATATTTAATAAATCCCCTTATACGTTATCCCGGTTTATCTGTGCTAATCTTCTGCCTAATATTTTACCCATTGGTTTGTTCCATTTTTTCCATTAATTATTAATATCTATGAAATTTATCGTCGTCTAGTACCCATAACTTTCGGCTATATTGAGCTTACTATGGGCTAGTTCGTATTTGTGTAAGATTTTCCCCCTAACATTTATTTACTTATCTTTTTGTACGTTTAAAATAGAATGCAATTAATAATGTGTAATTAACACGTTAGTTAAATAAACCTATAAATTCCGTTTGGATGATTACTTCTCTTAAAAAATATTTGCTATAAAAATCGTTTTCCACTAGCTCGGTAAATCAATATCCTGTAATAAAACCTGTGGTATTAGATAAAAAACAATAGTATGTCTACAATATGAATCCAATAACGATTTAAAGCTCAATTATTTCCAGTCTTCACTGATTACTTGATTAGGCTTTTAATCGCAGTAAGAAGTTGAAGTGTTTACTTGCCGATAGATTTGTTCATAACACAACCGTGACAAACAAGCCTAGGTCCTGCCTGATGCTAAGGACACATGAGAATCCAGAGGTAGCTCAAATACGTTTCTGAATGGATCAGAATATTTTTCGTCTTTTTTTATTATTAATATTATAATCATTGTAATAAGCATTTTGGAAGATAGCTGACAACTTAAAAAAAATTAAAAGCCCCGACATTTTCATTTCAGAGCTAAATATCTCAACAACGGCCGAACCGATTTTGATAAAATATGCCTAAGAATCATCACTGCAAAAGCTTTTTTCAAATAAAAAAAACCGCAAACAAATCGGTTCACCCGTTTAAGACCGATGATGCCACAGACAGACAAACATATACATAGAAACACATGTTAAACTTATAACACCCTTCTTTTGTGTTGCGTGTCGGGGGTAAAATGACTGTCTGTAGAGTTTGTTTCGACGTTTCTTCCTGGCACGTCTTCTTTTTCAGGAACGCTAATACATTTTGACTTGTTTAGCCTAGTTGGTAGTGACACTGCCTCCGAAGCTGGAGGTCCCGGTCCCATTCATTTATGAGGGTGGCATAACCATTTGTTCCTGAGACTTGGATGTTTTATATGTATTTAAGTATATATCTATTAAATATAATTATCGTCGTCTGGTATCCATAACACAAGTCTTATTGAGCTTAAAACCCTATAATATATTTATTTATTTATTTTTAAAAGTGCCATTGTGGCCTACTTTCAGAATAAAGTTTATTTTTGACGACCGGTTTAGCCAAGTGGTGCGTAACTTTGCCTAAGAAGCTGAGTTTGAATCGCGATCAATGTAAATATTTGTATGATAAACATAAATATATGTTTCCGAGTGTTAATGGATGTTTCCTATGTATTTAAGTATTTATATATATTAAATATATTGTTATCTTGTCTTCTAGTACCCATAACACTTGTGTAAGATTGCCCTATAAATATTTATATATATGTGTTTATTTATTTACTTATTAGGAGTTATTAGGGACCCGGGTATGTCCTTAAACTACGACCAAGACCACCGGGGAATGGGCAGCAGCATTCCTAGAGTACGGTGGAGATACTGCGATCGCTAACCCGCATGCCAAGCGTGGCGATGGCATTTACCCCCCATGAAATTGGGGGAGGCCTATGTCCAGCAGTGGATATGGAGGTGGTATGGTGGTGTATTTATTTATTATTGGTTGGAAATTGAGGATTGGCTGTGTTGACAGTTAGAGAGCTAGAGACAAAGCCCTCACTGCACTCTTAACACGGCGCACCCTCGGGAGCTCGGGCGTCTTACTCATCACCAGGAACATAACATAACACCTACCCAGCAAGTTGTATGTAATTCAGTCGGACGGATACAGCTACAAATACACAAATACAGGTTATTTTTAATAGCGGCGGTCGTTTATAACTCGCCCGTGGCCTACAGCTGCTGTAAAATCCGGAACAAAGTCAATGGCAAGCCGCCCGCCCAGTCAAAGCATTAAGCGTGCACTTCAGTTTGTGGTGCACGTGCCGCGGCCGTTGCAGTGGACCACCGCGTGTTTTTTTTTATACTACGACGGTGACAAACAAGCTTATGGCCTGCCTGATGGTAAGCAGACACCGAAGCCTGTAGACACTTGCGACTCCAGAGGAATCACAAGTGCTTTCCCGTCACTTTATAGACTTTGGATGGCGCTGTGTTGAGAAGTGAGGGACCCGCGTGTGCTGATTTCTGGCCGAAGCTGTTTCGGCGGTTTCGGGGCAACCTACCGAGTCCTATACCGGAGATGACGACACAATAATATAATATTTGTTTTTGGGGGACAATCTTACACAAATCGACCCAGTCCCAAACTAAGCAAAGCTTGTACTATGGGTACTAGACGACGATATACATACTTATATAGATAAATACATACTTAAATACATAGAAAACATCCAAGACCCAAGAACAAATATCCGTGAAAAATGCACAAATAAATGCCCTGGCCGGGATTCGAATCCGGGACCTCTAGCTCCGGAGGCAAAGTCACTACCAACTAGGCTAAACAGGTCGTCAAATGGAGTCACACTACGCCTAAATAATGTGGTTTAGTTTTTAAGAATGTTTTGTATTGATATGTATGTTAGTCTGTAAGGTATATGTTATTATGGGCCTTTTGTCGCCTAAAGCAAATCTATACTAATATTATAAAGCTGAAGAGTTTGTTTGTTCGTTTGAACTCGCTAATCTCAGAAACTGCTGGTTCGAATTGAAAAAATATTTTTGTGTTACATAGTCCATTTATCGAGGTAGGCTTTTAGGTTTATAAAACATCACGCTGCGACCAATAGGAGCGAAGACGCGGACGAAATCGCGGGCAACAGCTAGTAAATAAATAAAATTAGTTACGGCACGGCCATAGCGGCGGCGGCAGGTTTTCTCAATACATTGCGTGTGATCCCAACTAACCGCAGTCCGTTGCGCGTCTAAACCGGGCAATGAACAGAAAACGCTTGCCGCGCCGCAATTCGAGCAAAGTCGTGAGCGGGCTGTTAAGGCTACCGTTGCTAAAATTTTGTCTTGCTCGCTCATTGCTTTTGCTCGATATGTTGTCGATATGATAATCAGCATAAAGCAAGTTTTTTTTATGACAACGGTTCTTTATCTCATAACAGTAAGAAAGCCAAGTTAGTGTAGTATAATTTTGAAATGATGATAACATAATTTTTAAGAAAAAAAAAACCGACTTCAATGGGGGAGTCCGGTGAAAGATTATTACTCTTAGATGGTGCACTCTTAGATTCCATACAATAAAATACAAAAATGGCTATATGTATGTTTATAATGGTAGAAGACTAAGTACCCTCAATTCCTCGTGAAATCATGGAAAAACCTTGCTTGCTTGACAAACAAAACGAAGAGAACAAATCACCAAACGTGAACTACGCGTCGTTGAAGAGTTCCGTTCTGATCATCATCAGCAGTTCCACTTCATCAAATGTCACTTTTATGAATGAAAATGCTTGATTAGTTCATGAAAATACTAAAATCACTATTTGTGTGCCTTTCACATTTGAGGAGTTTCCTCGATTCCTAATGGATCCCATCATCAGAACTCGAGCATGACAAAAATCAATCGTGAAAATAGAACTTGCTTAACAAACACAGCTAGAAGGACAAATCGCCAAACGTGAACTTTTCGTCGTTGAAGAGTTCTGTTCTGATCATCATCAGCAGTTCCACTTCATCAAATGTCACATTTTTGTATGATAATGCTCGATTTGTTGATAAAAACACAAAAATCACTATATGTTTGCCTTTAAGATTTGAGGAGTTCCCTCAATTCCTCATGGATCCCATCATCAGAACTCGAGCATGACAAAAATTAATCGTGAAAATAGAACTTGCTTAACAAACACAGCTAGGAGGACAAATCGCCAAACGTGAACTTTTTGTCGTTGAAGAGTTCTGTTCTGATCATCATCAGCAGTTCCACTTCATCCAATGTCACATTTTTGGATGCAAATGCTTGACTTGTTGATAAAAACACAAAAATCACTATATGTTTGCCTTAAAGATTTGAGGAGTTCCTTCAATTCCTCATGGATCCCATCATCAGAACTGCCTTTTGACAAAAACGAGACCAACTTGGATATATATACATACAATCAAAAAAAGAATTTTTCAAATCGGTTAAGAAATGACGGAGTTATGGAGTAACAAACATTAAAAAAAAAAAAAAAAAAACATACAACCGAATTGATAACCTCCTCTTTTGAAATCTTGAAGTCGGTTAAAAATTAATATTGTTCCGGTAAAAATATTACTAGTAGAAAAATAGTGGTGAGGTAATTTCCCTTATTTATTTTTATTAATATGGCTTTTAAGGAAACCATCTTACTCTTTATGTCCTGCAGATTATGATATACTGTTTTCTGGTATTAAAATTGTAATAGTTGAAACTTGCTAAGCCGCACTATTAAGTAGCAAATAAAATAATTTCAAGCAATTAAACAACGATTTGCATGACAGAAGCTGAGATCTGATTAGCTTTGAAAGAACTCGGTTTCCAGGTAATCTCAGTTCTATTACTTCGTCGCTAAACCGTTTATGAACTTGTAATTTTTTCCTATTTATATTTTTGATGAGATATATTATCGCTACTACTATACCCTCCTGAGTCCTGGGTATCAAAATTTGCCAGAATAAATTATACTCTGTCAAATTGTCAAAAAGTCAAAACTTAATTGGGACCTATGTCCTATGTGTAGGACGCTGGGTGTCAGGAGGATACACTGCACTATGTAACTGCAATCAATAATAAACCTGTATTCAATATAGCCAATATATATAGTTTAAACCCTTATTCAATTTTGGTACCCCTTAATTTCGTGAAGAGTTTAGTTAGATCCCGTTATTATCCTGCTGACAAGTTTTACTACCGCTTTAAACTTTAAACATAATGCAGTAATGCTTATTTTAAATTAAATTGAAATATAGCGAGTTTAAACTATCCTAAGATGAGAAGCAACACGGTGCATCGCATCAAAACTGAGGCGGATATGCGATGCGTCGCAACGTCGCAACGCAAAAGGAATACGTTGAAACAAATGAATGCGCGTTAATCTAGCAATTCCTCATTTCATCATCATCATTAGCTGTAGTCCATCCACTTTAAAACGGCCTATTAGGTACCATATTGCGCCATAATTCGACTCTAGGCTTTCCTGATTTGGCCCTCATGCCAGCTATCCTAGACTATGTCGTACACTACGCTTGCCCACACGCGGTCTCCATTTCAGAAATCGTCTGGTCCAGCCTTAATTAAGTAAATGTTTTCATTCATGCTGTACATTTCATACAGACCACATTATACTTATTCGAATGTGATTTACGGTTATACATATAGTATAATTTTAAATTGGATTAATATAATTACATAATTGTAGCAAAGTTTTAATTGTTTCAAATCAAGAACCACATACATTGGATTTTTTCGCTAACTGATGTACTTGCTTTCCGTACAAGTACAAGCAAATACATTCATATTAATACATGTATTGATTATATATTCTTATATTAATTATGTTATTGTTGTCCTTCATCATTATTCATTCGCTCATCAAGTGCATTGGCAAATAATTTTTTAATTATGTAGAATAATCTATTAATGAAATATTGTTTTACTTTTCTGTCAAAAGTTCTAAAGCCACATATTTTACATCTGGGTTTAATTTATTAAAGATTTTAATGGAAATAATATTAAAGCTATTATTGAAATGCATGAAGTTAGATTTTATCCGTGTCAATTTAGTTTTATTTCTAAGATTAAAATAATGCATCTCTCCATTTCAGGATACGAGTTTCGTATTTAAATAGTAATATAAACACATATGCGATATAGAAGTTTAAAGAGTACTCTGAGTTACAGCTTAGTTTTAAATTCTAATACGGATGAATCAAGTTTTACTGGTGTAAATCATGGTTAACTACAACAGTTTACAACAATAAATACCCAGTTCTGCGTAATTTCTCTAACATACATGACAGTTTTGTCTTCTGCTTAGTTGATTGACTCATTCAGGACCTGCTGGATAAACTGACTCGTCGGATGTCCCGATTTAGCACGAACTCTGCAAAGGATTCGCGGCGGACTGGAGATGTTTGAACTAATGCTGTCGTCGGTGCTTTAGCGCTTAGTGATGAAAATAAAGCTAAGTATAGCAGTTCAGAGTTTAAATCGTTAGTGAACAAGTCATACTGAGGAGTCATGATGCATTTCGGTCTGTGTGTGATGGAGATAAAACGTACCCAGCTCCAAACACAGCCGGTATAGGGTAACTAGTTATAACAATAACACAACGCGGGTTTTAAGTCAATGAGAGCATTTTGTTTTCAACTTATTCTTGATACTAACTATAATGTACCGTAAGCAAAGAGAAAATGGTGAAAGAGGTTTTTTAGATTTTATTTTGTAATACTTATTATGGATTCTCATGTTTAGAAGATGTCCCATATTAACCTAAGATTTCAAGCTATCATTATAATTTATTAGAATTACTGCTATTTGCCATGTATGTACGAGTATATTAGTTATTGTGAGTTCCTGATATTTCGGCACTGTTGCAAGCGTCCTTGAAAATGGTGCTTGTAACAAGTGCCGAAATATTGTTAGCTCACAAAAACTCATAAACATATATATATGGTAAATACCCCGATTTTAACAGTAATTGACAACACTTCATTTTTTTAAGCAGGCTTTTTCCGATGAAATCAAATAGAGGATAAAAAGTTAAGTAAAACCACATTTTAAAATTCTCGATAATATCCCCATTTCATATAAATAAATCAATTTCAAAAGTTCCTCATTCTAAAAGAGACTAAGTGACAAGTAAGGCATCACAGCGTAAGAAATCATACAGAAGCACTGTTACTAAGACAAATTTACTAAAGAAAGTGAGCTGCTGTTCTTTTTGTGCGCTGTGACTGTCACAATTTCATAGTAATGACGTCATTACTACGATATGGGCTTTCTTCACATTCTCGTGAATATTTAGAAAACTAATGGCTATAAAAAAATAAAATAAAAATATTTTGTTGTTTCCTGTTCCCAAATTAACGAAATGAGTTAAGATTTCATACTACTTAAAAATTTGAAATGTTGTAAATTCTAAGAGGTAAGACATAACTATCAAAGAATGGTTTGTGGTATTGGTAAGAGAAAAGCTAGTAAAAATAGACTTAAACAAGCACACAGCTGGAGCTTTGGTCCTTGAAGCGGCGGGTGCAGTAGCGGGCCGGCCTTGTGACCTATTCTGACTCGTTGGACTAGAAAGACAGTTGAAATTCTTTCTACCGTCCAACATTTTATTAAAATGTTATTGCATTTTGTATCTTCCAGTGTTTACTGTAAGATCGTTTTATGAATGGATTATTTTGATGCAACTCGACCAACTTAAAGCATTTTAAGTTCTTTCAGTACTCTAGTAAATGCTGCGGCCTTGCAGATGCATCGCGCAGGTGCAATCATTTACGCGTTGGTAATGTACTGGTGCACTAAGCGTCTGCTAATGTTTTTGCTGTTGTTACACGTGTAAGGGCCGAAAAGAAAATAATTAACGTTTATAAAGAGTTTATATTTTACTGCCTTTTGTACTTCGAGTAATCGTAATAAGCTCGCATTAAGTTTTAAGTGGCGTCTGTGGACATACTTAATGCTTTATATGCGACGTTAATGGATTTAATAAAAAACACTATTCAATTAGGTAATTGAATCTTCCATAAACGTAATGTAATTTTGGTGAATAATCCTTTGAAAGCTAACACTTGTGTTGCTTGTCGATAAGCAAATACAAATAGTGTGACGCGCGACTTCACTTGAAAATATCGATAGATAAGTCGTCGCGTGTCTGTAAAACAAGGACTAGCGCGCGGCGCCGACAAAAACGCAAACACTACTGGCCCTTATATCTTTGGAATAAGGTTGACTGTCGCATTTTATGTTATTGTAATTGTTGTATAGATGGCGGTGGTTCAAACAATCAGGTGTTTGCGGGAGATAGCAGCTATCGCCTGGGAACGTTAAACAGTGACGCGGCCACCGCCCGCTTGCGTAAGTAATCGCTTGACGAGCTGCGATTCACTTGTCTCCACTCAGATTACTGGTTTCTAATATAACATGACTCTGAGATTAATAACAACTGAGTTTAATCGGGGGTCTAATTTGAACTGGCATATTAAAGCGAGTTGTGTTATATTATGAATCTTAGCTAAGGGAAATTCCGAGCCTCTGAATAAAGACGTGAGATTACGGTGTTTACGGACACAGGCGATATTTTTCTTTCAATACTATTCGGATTTAGAATACGGTATTGTACAACACAATTTTTTTTACGTTGCCTATAAATAAATCACACAAAATTTCTCGGAAAAAGCTAACTTCAGCTTATTTTTTAATACATAAACAAGGAAAAAAGGTACGCAATTTGACCATAAGAAATTGTGACGTCATTAGGTATATTTTCCTACAAACTTCATACTACTCAAGCGTTTTTAAAGTTTCGTAAAAAGTTGCTGATATCAGTAAAATACCGTAATGGAACAAGCAGTGGATTACTACGCGTTTTATTAGAATCGATTGGCTTATCTGAAAGAGGAGCTACAATTGCCATGCATGGTTTTTCAAAATTCAAAAAAATTCAAAATATTCTTTATTCAAATAGGCCTAGCAACAAGCACTTTCGAATCGTCAGTTATAACATGTATTAACATATATATTAATTAATTATTTAGAGCAATTTATTGATGCTATTATTATTCTTTACAATAAATATTGTATTGTTGTAGACATGCGGAGAGGGAAATATTTCATTTTCAGGTCGCGGTAGGCCCTATGTTCTGACGGCTCCTATTCCTGGATGGTGCGCGTATCGGAATGCAAAATACCTTTGGCAAAACGGAACAAGTAGCTTCCATTAATTGGAGAAAATAGTACCAACTGTTATTATTATCACGCGAAACACTGAATATTGAAGCAACATCCATAGGGGCCTGTTACATGGTTATTATTATCACGCAATATACTCATATCACGATCCGTATTACGTGCTGTTTAATGAATATTGAATAAAAATCCATACGATTTTGAAAACCATGATAATATTGACACACCAGTATTGTGATAATATTAAGCGAGTAACAGACCCCATACAATTTTGAAAATCGCGATAATATTCAAATTCAAATTCAAAATATTCTTTATTCAAATAGGCCTAGCAACAAGCACTTTCGAATCGTCAGTTATAACATGTATTAACATATATATTAATTAATTATTTAGAGCAATTTATTGATGCTATTATTATTCTTTACAATAAATATTGTATTGTTGTAGACATGTCAAAATAAGAAATAATTATGTAGTAAAATTCACAATAGGATCGTCAAAACATAAATAATAATAATGTATAAAAAATAGAAATCTAGACAGTTTCTAGAATAAAATCAATATGTCAAAAGAAAATATTAATATCTAATGCCATAATGATTAATTCATTAATATTTCAGTCACAATTAATTAATCCCACGGTGTTTTATCATTCATGTAGTCGTGTGTGCTATAATATGCTTTAGATATAAGTTAACGCTTTACATAATTTTTGAATTTATTTATAGATAATCCAGTTAGGTTTCTTGGAAGCTTATTATAAAACTTCACACCATTACCCATGAATGATTTTCAAATTTTTTGGAGGCGAGTGGTGGGCACCGCGATCTTGTGTTTATTTCGAGTATTAATATTATGTATGTCACAGTTCTTCCTGAAATTTACAATGTTTTTATGTACATATACAATATTATCATAGATGTATTGACAATGCAATGTCATTACATTAATGTTCTTGAACTTATCTCTAAGTGAGTCTCTATGGTTCATTTTATATATTGCTCGAATAGCCCTCTTCTGCAGAACAAAAATGGTATTAATCTCTGAAGCACTGCCCCATAGTAAAATACCATACGACATAATACTGTGGAAGTAACTAAAATATACTAATTGAGCTGTCTTCACGTCTGTCAGTTGGCGGATCTTGCTCACTGCAAAAGCTGCAGAACTCAGTCTATTCGAGAGATTAGCAATATGGGGACCCCACTGGAGTTTGGAATCTAATGTTAAACCAAGAAAAACTGTACTATCCACTAGTTCCAATTCCTCATCTTTCACAATAACACTTGTTTGATTGTGCTTAACGTTAGTCGTGACAAACTTAATACATTTGGTCTTTTTCTCATTTAACAATAAATTGTTGACATTGAACCAATTAACTACTTTAGAAATGGCATTGTTTGTATCATTGCTAGCTTGTTGCTGTCGTTTGACTTTGAATATAAGAGAGGTATCGTCTGCAAACAATACTATATCATGGTGGGTCTTTACGAGTTATGGCAAGTCATTTATGTATATAAGGAATAGGAAAGGTCCCAATATTGATCCCTGCGGTACACCCATCGAGACCACTGATCCCGGTGATCGCTGTCCATTCACGTCGACCCTTTGTATTCTACCATATAGATAAGACTTTAGCAAATTCAGTGCCGATCCTCTAACTCCATAGTAGTGCAGTTTCCTGATTAATGTTTCATGACACACGCAGTCGAAGGCCTTGGACAAATCACAAAAAATACCTAATGCATCCTGTGAATCTTCCCAGGCATCGAATATATGTTTAGTTAGCTCAACAGCCGCGTCGGTTGTCGAGCGACCCCGCGTAAAACCAAATTGCTTATTATGCATTAAATTGTTTGTATTAAAATGTCTTATTAATTAGGACAAAACTAATTTTTCAAAAATTTTACGAAATGTTGGTAGCACAGATATTGGTCTAAAGTTAGTGGAGTCAGAATTGCTACCTGATTTAAATAAAGGAGTTATTTTACTATGTTTCATTAGATCAGGAAACTCACCGCAGTCAATACTGTTATTAAATATAACTGCCAAGTCAGGCGCTATGACTTCTATTAGGGATTTGACAGCATGGACAGAGACTCCCCAGAGGTCACCAGTTTTTTTTGACATTAATTGATTTAAACGCCTTTATTACATCTGGGGTACTAACATATTCAAAATGAAGATTTCCACTACATTCTGAGGCGTTATCTTTTAACAATGTAACGGCAGATGAAGGTGACGAATTTAATGCCTTTGTTGTGGATACTGGTACCTCAGTGAAAAATTTTTCAAATTCTGTTGCTACTTCTAAACTTGAATCTATAATTATGCCATCAATTTTTAGTTTAAGATCATTCATTTTGTGCTTTGATTTACCAGTTTCTACATTAATTAATTTCCATGTTGTTTTATAATGTCCGAACAATTTGTAATTTTCTTTGTTATAAAATTACGTTTAGCTGTATGACAATCTATTTTAAATTTCTTAGAATATTGTTTGACATGTTCTTTAAATTCATCACTCATATTAAACCGGCGCTCCTCATATAAAGCATACAGTGCTTGTCTACGTTTATGTAATTCCTCAGTAGCCCACTCACTAAAAACTGATGCCCCACCAACCACGACCGATTTGGATGTAAAAATCGCATTATAATGTTCCATAAAAGTGTGAAAAAATGAATTGTACATTTCGTTGGGACTCATATCGGAAGACAGAAAGGGTAGCGCCTGGACTAGACTTTGCTTCATTCGTTCCATACGGCCCGTGGTTACTGGTACAATAGTTATTTGTTTCCTCTGGGTATTTCTTCTTAATGTCTCAAATACCATTAATTGGCCTAAGTGATCTGATTCCAATTTACTGATTACACTTTTGGTAATTGGAATAATATTAGTAAAAATGTTATCTATACAGGTGGCGCTTGTAGCAGTGACTCTAGTAGGCTCCGTAAATATATGGCTGAGATTACAAGATTTGAAAAGATTCAACAATCTGATACTTGTTGTTGAATTTTCTAAAATATTTACATTAAAGTCTCCGCATATAAGTAATTTCTTACTAGAGAGCGATATTTTAAGTAGCACGGATTCCATTATGCTTTCAAAAAGGTCAAAATTACTTAATGGCGGCCTATACACACAGACAACAATAAATTGCTCTAATTCTACTGCACTTATTTCATAAATCATAAATCATTTATTCATTGCAAACAGTTACAGCACAGTACCTTATATTAACATATGTCTATTATACGAGTAGTACCTTATAATTTACTTTTTTTTTTTTTTTGTGCCTTTGCCATTGTTGGCCTGACTCCTACACTAGGCGAAGCCTGTCCTGTAGGAAATCAGTACGAAGCCGAGTTACAAAATAAAATGACGCGAAACATTTAGTAACTAAACAAACGATTGTGCATTTAACAAACAAGCTACTATTATAAAATAACCTAGAACTAAGTACTACATACGAGTAAGTTAACATGGATAGAGTATATATCTAGTGGGTAAGTTGTGTGAGTGAAAGATTGATGTGAGTGAATGTGTGTGTGTGTGTGTGTGTGTATTTTTCGGTATCAGTGTTTTAGATTCCTTTCAAAAGGCCTTCAGATTCCGAATAACTTAAGGTGCTCAACCACTCGTGCAGCTTGCGTTTTAATTGAAAAATAGTAAGTTCTTTTATTGTTAATTTGTTGCTTACTCTATTGTAGATTGATGGGTGTAGGGATGCAGCAAATCTTTTAGCAAAAGCTGTGTCCGATAGTGATACAGGCACTTTAAATATACGCTTCTGCAGCATCGCGCTGTAACAGGGAGACTTCAAGACTTCCGAGTGCACCTTCACAGTCACACGCAAAATAAATAGACCTCTCACACTGAGAACATTCATGTCCTTGTAGACGGACGCCGAAGGATACCTAATCCTTTTTTTTAAAATGATCTTTAAAACCGCTCTTTGTGCCCTTTCTAAAATGAGCATGTGAGTTTTTGCTGCACCACCCCACGTAGTTATGCAATAGGTCAACACAGACTGACAGATGCTAATATATATAGTTCTTAGTAGATCTCTTCCTGCTGAATTGCGTAAATTCCTGAACACATACATAAGTTTACGAGTTCGGTTTGCTACAGCGGTCACATGCTGCCGGAAATCTAGTTTCTCGTCAACGATAACACCGAGATATTTAATGTGCGGAGTTCTGTTGATGTGTTCACAGGAACAGGGAGACGATTTGTAACTATCACACTGGCAGCTATGGACTTTCAATAGGGGAAGGTGGTCAGGAGCCGAAGCCTTGGTCTTGTGAAAGCAAATATACTTCGTCTTTGACAAGTTGAGAGTAAGGAGGTTATTTTGAAGCCAGACTGCTATTCTGCTTAAACCTTTTTCTGCGGAGGTGGCTACCTGTTCCCAACTTTTTCCATGGAAAATAATGACAGTGTCATCGGCATAGCAAAAAATGTCCGCTCTATCTAGTTTAGAACTAGCCAAGTCATTCACATATATAATAAATAATATAGGTCCCAAAATACTCCCCTGTGGCACACCAAAATTTACCGGAGATGGATTACTTTTGTGGCCGTCGATGGAAACAGACTGTAACCTACCTGTCAAATAGCTTTGAAACCAATCCAGTGCGATTCCTCTGATCCCACACAGTTCCATTTTTCGCAGGAGAATCGGGATGGAGACGGTGTCAAACGCCTTAGCGAGATCCAAAAATACTCCCAAACAAGGGTCACCTTTGTCCAAGTGCTGGGAGATTACCCTTGTCATGTGTGCCACGGCATTTTCAGACGATTTATTTCTTCGAAACCCAAATTGTGACTCCGAGAGAAGTTTATTATTTTCCAAAAAGCTCACTAGACGTTTACTTACCAGTTTCTCCAGGATTTTGGAGAACACGCCGAGTAGCGATATGGGTCGGTAATTGCTGGGGTCTGATTTATCTCCCGTTTTGTGTATAGGTGAGACACAAGCCGCTTTCCAATCTTTGGGAAAAGTTCCTTTCGACAGACTTAAGTTGCAAATAAAAGTAAGTGGCTCGACTATGTGACTTTTAGCTGCCTTTACAAACCTATTGGAAATACCGTCAAGCCCCGGAGCTGATTCCGGTTTAAGATTGTCTATTATACTCCCGAGCTCTGCTTCATCAGCAGGTGAGAAGAACATGGACTGCGAAGGGCTATCAAGTAAGACTTTACTTGCCAAGTGATCCTCAGTGCTATTAACATTAGAAAGTATGTCACCAGCAAGACACCTACCCACTCCTGAAAAATAGTTATTGCACTTGTCAAGAGCAGCCGTTACGTCGTCATCATTTTGTGTAAGCGCTTGTGACCCTGCATTGACCTTTTTTGTGTATGCTATGCTTTTTATAGTGTTCCAAAGTTTTTTGGGATTGTTTTTATTTTTCTGTATTTCCTCAGATTCGTATTCATATTTAAGCTTTTTCAGTAAGTTGCAATAGAAATTTTTGTATCGTGTGTAAGTTTGTTTTAAAGTTTTGTCGTTAGGGAATAACCGACTTCTAGTGTGTAAACGATCCTTATGCTTGGAGCATCTGATAAGGCCAGGTGTCATCCAAGGCTTCATTGTGAACTTTGAGCGGCTAACCGAAACCTGTGTTGTGTTGTTTCTTAGTACTTCGAGAATAACTTGTTCGAAAGCGGTAACCGCGTCATCCACTGTACTGGAACTGGTGACACATTTCCAGTTAACCTTGCTCAACAATTTCTATGATCCGTTCAACAGACAAGGATACAATGTCCTTACGTTCCTTAATTTTTAATTTATTATGTAATATTATTAATGACCCACCATGTATGGAACTAAGCCTGGTGAACGAACTTCCCACCTGGTGGTTATTAAATTGAGGCATTAATTCATTATTTTTTAACCAATGTTCAGTTACACAGAATATATCAATATTATAATCATTCAAAAAGAGTTCAATCTGTAAGTCTTTTCCTCTAATACACTGAATATTTTGGTGAACCAGGTGCATATAATTTCCATGATTGCAGTATCTTTCATTAAATTTATTAATAACTAAATTGCCAGAGTTTGAGTACTCCTTTGTCTTAAAATCTAATTTAAATGATTGGTTAAAACTGGAACCAATTCCAACTGCACATTGAACTGCTCAATAGGAGCAGAGTTATGTGCCAAATTCTTGGCAGAAATATCAAATAAATAGGATAGCGACAAAGCTATTTGTCTTTTATAATAATTAGAAAGGTAAAACTTACCTTTAGTCAATAAATTGTGTTTACCAACATATTTGTTACTGTCAATTATGCTAAACTTACTACTATATGTACAAAGATTATGAAGCTGACAACATGTTTATTGGCATTTTACATTTCCCACACGATTAAACCGTTAACTTTTCAGGATCTTTGCCTCCAGGATCCTGCCCTGAAACAATCACCGTAACTATACGTATTTAGCAATCGTCAAAGACGGTCTAAGAAAAAAATTAGATATGGGATATGAAACTGAGGCAAAATGAATTTGCGTGTCAATGATATGTCAAACATTAGTGCGTCACATAATATCTGGTGCACCCAGAAAAACTAGATAGTAACCGATAGGTAAGCTACTAAATAGGCAGATAAGTTAATAAAAAAATAAAAAAGCATTTATTGACCTATAAAGGTTACGCCAATAATATAAATGTTGGAACTTCCTAGTAAGTTTGCAATACCTGTGTCAGGAAGTCCCGTCCCGCTCTTTCATGGTAATTAATCACTATGATTTAGCGAAATGTAAAAACAATAAGTCCACAGATAGTAGTCTAAATACAGAGTTACTAATAACAGATTTATGACAGTTACTTAAATTATAAATTTCAAGTAAGCTATTATTCAAACAAGTTATTTACGTGCTGGCGAGAACATTGCATTCACTATTTTAATAACTCTATATTCTGGCGTGTATATACCTACATTCCTATCTAAATGAGGATCGCTCATCATGCAAAACCACTGCTTTTTAATTACCAAAGTGCTTAAACTTGAACCAACTTTGTTGCCATTTATTATACTGAATAGCTGGGAATTAACGAAGGGAGACGTTGCAAGTTCCGTCCACTATACTTCGCTGTTGAGTTTACGTAAGTTTATGTGTAATTTGCATTGCATTAATTACTTGGGGTTGCGGTAATGATAGTTCTTCGTGGTATATCTCGATTGTTTTAAATGTATTGTACATACAAGCTCATTCTCGTTGCAAACATTGGTTAGTTACGTTAGCTACGGGATTTTAATAATCGGCCTAGTGCGTTTCACACTCACAAAAGAAGGGTTTTGTAGCATCGTACAAGTAGTACAATACACCGAAAAAAAATATATAATAAATCGTCACTTGGTATATAATTCGCACATCTGTGTTCTAAGAATTCCTGATTTGAATAAAAACATTCTTCTGATAACCACTTGCTCAGTTCCTTGATAAAAACAATAGTTGGCAACTTCTCAATAGAGTTAGGAATGTGGTTATAGATTTTGCTAAGCATAGAAAACGCCTTATTTCTAAAAATAGTCAGTTATGTTATCGGTAAACATAAAGGCTTATGCTTATAGTACGGTTGTTGTGATTATATTTTACTATAAAGAGTTCCATGTTATTTCTCACAAACCTGCATGCCTCCAGTATAGTATATACATGGAAACCTTTAGATTTTATTGGCTTGTATAATACAAGAGTTTTTTTTTATAATACAAGAGGCAAAACCTTCGCACTCTCTGTAAAAATACATTTTTATTTGCATTTGCGCCAGATTTGGTAAAGTAAGTATCCAAAGCTCAGCTGCACTAAACATCTTTGTCATCATGACACTGACGAATTTGGGAAATATTTAACCGCCGTAAATAAAATTACAAAATCAAACTAAATCGATTAAAATATCGAATTACCTATTGATTTGTCGTTTCAGTTCTATGGGAATGCTTCCGGGGAATTCCGTTTTTAGTTTGAATTCCGAACAAGCATTGGCTACGCTTTATTCTAAATTCGAATAAAAAAGTGTACAATACCAGCATTCTAAATTCAACTTTAAAACAATTGAATTGTGGGTTGTGGCTCACAAAATGCGGCTTCTAGTCTTGGACCTTGCTTTAACTTAACTTTTTTTCCACATCGGGTCCAATCACAATACGTACTTTCGTTTGCCGTTTTGATTTCAATCTGTTTCGCGCATGCGGTCCCACACTTTGACTTGGAGTGTGTAGAAGCAAACCCACGAAACACATTTTTATCAAATTGAAATGTGAAATGTATTATATTTTCGATTAGCCGTGTTGTTTGGTCACAGTTAACCACAGTTGAATGGGCCAAGCGCCGGCGACGCGACGACTGCGATTACCGAAACAGAAGCGTGAATAATTAATTACACTGCACCGTGTCAAGATTAAGATGAGCGTTATCCTGTCAATCATTTTTCATACAAAATGTACAAACAGGATGACATCATATAAGGTAAGTACGACACTGACCCAATACATCATTCTTTCAATCTTATATCATAATTATAATTACAGAGGTGATCAATAGGTGTAATAGAATCTATTGGGCATTAAGGTAAAACACCCTCACTTACTCTACCTACGGTAATAAAGACGTGCTGCGATATATTTAGCTACTTTATCACGTCACAATTTGTCGCAACAAACGACAGAATGCAGCTATAGTTGGAATATGTCATTTAAAAGTCTCCTATTTGACCTTTTAGCAAGAAACATCGACAAAATTACTTATAATCATGCGTGCAAGCCATTTACATAAGCTCATTACACTTAATTAGAGCCCTAGTTGCACAGAAAACATTCTTAACGCTCAATTGAGTCCAAGTACACAAATATGCAGAGCTATCGATGTTGATCCGGCGCCGATGCATCGATGCAGCTCGGCGATGTATCGATCCATCGCGAATAAATTTATAACCTAAAAAGTTCCGTGAGTGATATTCAAACCGTTCTAATTTGAATCTTAAGTTTGTTTACACTGTGTCTATATTTGATGTAAATGCTTATTGGACTTAGGTTGTTTTGGTTTTGTATGTATGGATTGTCGCCGCGGCAGGTGCGCGTGCACCTGTGCCGTCGATTGTTGCATTCCGCCTCCGAACCCTGTCCGAACCGAGCGTCTGCGCTGGTCTGACCGCGGTCAAAATATTTGCCTTCGATCAGTTTTTTTTTGTTTTAGGATATTTGCGCATACTTACAGGGACGGTAGGTTGCAAGAATAGTGGCTTTATTACGGCTGTATGACGTTATTGTAATAGACTCATAAGAAAATACAGTTTTCATGAATCAATGTCAAAGTAAGTCATTATTATAAGGTTTATATTACACCGCTATATAATACTCCGAGATTTATTTACACTTTTCGTAACATGGATTATTTGAAGTGGATACTTCTTCGTGGGCAGTTTGTAAGAGTTAGCTGGACTCGCTAATGTTTGGGTTTAATTTACATCTCTATGTTTGGGTTAATTTATCCTATTTAGTGACGAAAATAAATAGGTATACATCCACGATACAACTCACTGCTTTTTTTAAACATCCTTTCAATTACTATCTCTCGATAATATTTTAATGCCTTGTATATGATTCGTTATATAGTTTATATTGTAATTAATTAATTGTTCATCATCACCATCATCTAGTCTATAACTATACCTCCTCTCATGGATAATGGGAAGAGGCCACCACTCTGGCCTCTGTAGGTTGGACATTTCACACACACCTTTTGATCTCTTCTCTTACCAGTTAATGTACTGATGATAATATATTAACCGCGGCTTGTACGGGATACGGATTATCACCTAGAGTTCTTACGATAAGTACCGCCTAATTAGGGGTGATTGAATTCCACTTAATGCTGTGAATTGGTTTCGGCAGTCTTTGTGGTTTCTTCGAACACATTAGTAGTTAACATTTTTAACAGAATTTGTAAAAAAACTAATGGAATTAAATCTGCAAGTTATTAACCGCGCTTGTCTTTAAAGTAACTTAAAGATAACAAAATCCGGTAGCATACTATCTAAATTAATACATATTAACAGTACAAATTGATATTCGAAAATACATGTAAGTAAATAAATAAAAATACTAATTTAATTAATACTGTTCAAATCCATTTGCTGCAGTGCTGCAACGTTATAATATTTTGATACGGTATTTTGATGTAGTTTTTTCTTATTTGTGTCTAATTACGGTATTCTCTTAAAATTCTTGTCCAAATATTTATGCAATTTATGAATATCATTTAGGTTTCTGTATATAAGGTTTTTTGTATACAAACTCCAATGAATGATAGGGTTGGGGTACTAATAATTAACCATTTTCTTAATTGTGATTTTGTTTAGAAATTGGAAGGTGTAGATTTGTTGTAGCAGTTATTTTTTGAGTGGGTGGCAGCCTGACAGCTCGAAACGGAGACGCGGCAGACTTCGTCGGCGATTGCAAGACGAGCTAGAACACTTTTTAAAAGAGACTGCTCAAATTCGGATGTATTCGAAAAACTGGGAGAGGCCTTTGCCCAGCTGTGGGATACTAATAGGCTAGTAATCAATAATAACAAGTATTTGTTTGAGACAGGTACTTTGATTTAAAGGTTATAATAAAAATAAGATTGTGTTTTTTGTCGCAAAATTGCATAAAATAAGCTAAAGGTGAAGTCTAAGTAAATTATCGGAAATAAAGCAATACACGGTGTAGACATAATAAATGAGAGAGGCAAGATAGTGACCAAAAAAGTGTAGATTATATTGACCCACATCATAATAGCTTAGCCTAAACTAGAGATAAACCAGTAGTGACCGTTGCAGAGGGCGTCTCAAGATCATCGCTTGATTAAGGTCGCTAAGTAGTCGTAGGTAAACCTGATGTTCTGTCTCAAGGACACTAAACGGTTCCTTTAAGCGTTGTTTTATTTTGAGGTCTTACAAATTTTAAAATGTTTAGAACTCAATGTGGTGTTGATGGTGTCGTGGTGGTGGTGTAATTAGATTATGTTATGTGATCCATAATTCGTAAGATTGACATGTAAAATTTTATTACTACTCGTACCAATGAACGATTGTATTGTACGAGGGGCACACCGAAATGATCGGGAATACGAGTAAAGAAAACTATGTACAAGTTAAACCTAAATTATATTTTATTGCTTTTCGAAGTACTCTCCGTTGTGATTAATACATTTTTGCATTCTATCGAACCAGTCATTATAACAGTAATTCCAGTCAGAAGTTGGTGTTACTGACATGGCTGATTTTTAGGCTTCTACGGCCGCTTCTGGGTCCCCAAACCGCTGACCACGCAATAAATCTTTTATTCTAGGGAACGTAAAAAAATCATTGGGGCTCAGATCAGGACCGTATGGTGGATGAGCCAGTAACTCAACGTTTTCGTGGTCCAAAAAATCTTTTGTCCTTCGAGCAGTGTGGGAGCTCGCATTATCATGATGTAAGATGATGTGACGTGAGGAGTTACTCTTCCGAAGTTCGGTCATCATTTCTGGCAAACAAACAGATGTGTACCATTCAGCCGTAACTGTTCTACGTTCCTGTAATGGAATTGTGGCAACATGTCCTTTTTTTGAAACAAACGTAGCTGCCATTTTTTTAGATACGCTACGAGAACGTACAACTTTTGTAGGCTTCACCTCATCTTCGAAGACCCAAACTGCAGATTGGTGTTTCCTTTCCGGTTCGTATGAATAAAAGGCTTATGATTTTCCTCCGTTGAATCGTTCAAAAGTGGACCGGCACCAACTAAAACGAGCCGCCTTTTGCTCCTCTGACAATTTATGGGGTACCCAGCGGGAAACTAGTTTCCTGACACCCAATTCGTCATGCAAAATGGTTTGGATTGCAGTCATTCCAATGCCTATAGTTGCCCGAATCTGCTCGTACGTGACATGCCGGTCATCCTTTATTATTTTTTCCACAGCCGTGACGTTTTCGGGTATAACCGCTGTTTTTGGTCGACCCGTAGAAGGTACGGTGCTAAGAGAACCACGACCTCGCCGAAACTCCGCATAGCACCGGTATATCGTCTTTTGACTAGGTGCTTCACTATCATAAATAGAAACAAGCTCACAGAAACATTCATCTTGAGATAAACCTCGGCGAAAGTTGTGATAAATAATGACACGGAAATTTTCACGCGTGAGCTCCATTTCGTTCACCGACCGACTTATCAAATTCAAACAGGCATATAAAAAAAAACTAAAACTATTTTTTTTAATATGTAAATGCCATTGTGATTGTAAATGGCCAGTACTAATGTTATAAAAAAAGGTAACAAACATGTGTCCTGTCCTGTGACATTTGCGAAATGAAAACAAATGATGCTTTTAAACCGATATCAGTGCCTAATAAAGTCTTTCATATTATAGCAAATGCAAGTATTTGTACTTACTTAACTGATAAAAGCTCCGAAGCTTACGCTTACAACAGCGGTGTTTGTCATTTGACCTCAAGATAAACGTAACCCATTCCCAAATCCATTCTTAAACAGATAACAATTACCCTTCACCGAGTGAGCTAACAAAATCAAAATTCCTTAACCCTCAGAGCGGTGGTCCATTTATCTGCCCGCCGCATTGCCCCCTTTACGCAAAAAGGCTTATGTGACCAGCATGCTAAAGCACTTACGTCCTTCTTTGCATGGTGCCACATTCCTGGCGTCAATTATTTATTTTGTACGGGGCGTGAGTTACCGTGCCACGCCCCTTCGTTACTATGGTAATTCAGCTACCTAAGAGCCTGTGGGATGCGTAGGAATATTTGGGATTAGGAATTAAGTAGCTAATTGACAGGATTTTTTTACTTTCGATTGTTTGTTACCATTTCATTAATTAGTTGGGTTGGTGTCTTGTTCTCACGCTGCTAGATAGAACACTTTGCCCATAAAACCCTATACATGTGCAAGTTTAACTAAGATTTCGGGTATTATATATTACTGCAGAGGTCGGGGAGGATCGTCTGCCGAGTGAGTAAGCAAGGCCGTCTAGTAGTACGAGGCAGGCAATCCCTCTTCAGGCCAAGGTATGTATAATTTTTTTTGGAAAATATAAGGGGATTCCCCCGCCTGCAATGTCCGGATTCGCCGTAAATTTCGTATACGAATAGTAGCAAGTAGCAATGGGTTTCGCAATCTATACAGGGTGTGACCTGTAATAGCAGCAAATTAAACGGTACACTATTAAGCTCTCCAGCAATTATTTAAAAGTGATTTGATAAAATAAATAAATATGCAAATATAGCTTACGTGTACTTTGTTACTATACTGGAGTGATATTAATAACAGTTTAATTTAAAAACACTCAAAAATAAAAATAAATCCCAAAAATATCCTTGAAAACCAAAAATGCAACAACTATTCTGAGTCATAACCAGTGATCGTAACTTTTGTAGCATTTTCGGTGCAGCGTAGTGGTGTTAACGGAATTGGGATAAATTATAATGATTCATTAGCATTAATAACGTTAATATTAACCTTAATTAACCGTTTAAATTGTATTTGTCCGTACCAACTCCGTTAACACCACTATGGCGCACCGAAAATGCTACAAAAGTTACGATCACTGCTCATAACTAGATGCTACCTCAAAATCAGCATTGACTGCCACGCTATCATCTCGTGGTGCCAAGATCCATTACTTGCAGGTCATACAAGTTGAAAAGAGATGTACCTAATTTTTTTGGACATAAGAGGTTACTGTACATGATCTAATGAAGCGTCCTTTAAATTTTTTGCTCCTATTACCTTGTATATTATCACGAACGTAAGTTCTAGTCTTTCAAGCATGTTTAAGAAAAATAAGTTAAATCGGCCAATCAATCCGTAATGTAAACATTACTTGACTTGCACGTGATTCTTGCACTTGTGTAGGCTTGAAGGAGTTGAGGGTGTCTCGAGGTGGCCTGACAAATTTACTTTGAACGAATTCCATTCCATGATACCTCTCATTTTTGTCGCATAATTACGGAGTTATGCATTAAAACCATGCCAACAGCAATACAATGCGAACTCTTCATAGGAACTTTAGGACATAATCAGCTGTCATTTTAATTCACCCGCTCGATAAGTTACACCACTCTCTTTAACTGTCATAGTACTGATAATTAATTATTATGAATGAAAATGAAAATATTTTTTTTTGTTATTTTGAAAAACTAAATATGCTACGTCGTTTCTATAGCTATACACGGCTATCTGCTTGAAGAAACGGAAATCAATACAAACATCCTGTATATGTATGCATATCGTCTTTTAGACGTCTTCTAACCCGGAGTTTTCCTAGTTTGGGACTAGATCCCATTATTTGTTATGTAATTTATTTATGTACGCATGACCCAGTGCGTTACATGTCAAACATCTTACCCCGAAACTACAATAGACCCGTGATAGGTTATTAAAGGGCGCATATATCACGGCGCGGGCGCATGATTTGTGAGGGAGTCGCCACGCCTCTTCATTAACATGCTAATACCGCGATATGGGCGACGGCGAGCTTGCTCATCAAATGTATGTTTGTTGTGCACCTAAATAATGTTACGTTTGTGGATGATATTGACGTTTGCTTGAGTGTATTTCCTAGGCAATTGTGGCACTCTTTGGGGGAGGCCTATGTCCAGCAGTGGACCCCCCTTGATATGATATTATACTTACATTTACATATATGAAGATGACAGGACGCTTCTAAATTAACTATGCGTAGGGTAGCTTCGCCGGTTCTCCGTCCAGCGCCGGTTCTCGTCCTTTCGAGTGACTTCTTCCTTACAAATGCTTAGAATAGGAGTATATAAACAATTACCCGCGCAAGTTTTGGCTCTTTGCGTTCCTTAATACCGAACCTACAATGCTAACTATAAACAAACATTATTTAACAACGTGTGGCTAAGATATAATTAACGAAAGTTTACACCACATTTTAGAGCCTCGAAAACCACGCCAAACTACAGAAAAAATAGTGTGTAAGGAAAACTTTGAAGTAAGTTTTGTTATTGTTATTAACTAATTGCAGTGATATTTTTGGCACATATTACTAGTAATATACATAACGAAGACAATAGTGAGTGTTAATTTACCTAAAACCTGCATAAATTTAGTGGACGGGAACCGGACCATCAATTTTGCGTATTTGCCAGTTTTCGTCTACGTGGACGGGTAACCGGCTTGGGGTCATTTTTCTGGATTTTAGCGTAGGTCCGGTTCTCGTCTATTGAAATCAGATCAAGCTGCAGCAAGATAATCAAGGTACAGAATAATTATTGAAATGAATACAGATGATAGGTATTAGGTACATAAGGTCCACTGCTTTACTGATAACGTTAGCTGTCAAATTTTAGCCATAAACAAGACTAGAGTACGATGACGTAAGCGGGGGTTATCGATAGGAAATCAACATTGAATTAAATTATTTTCTTTCTTACTTTATCTTAACAAATCTAGAACCTATTTAATGCCGGATCCACACAATGGACCATGATGGCCAACGTACAGGATGCAGTCATATGGTGGATCGAGATGAAAATATGTCTATCTCCCTTTAACGCACAACTGCTTCCTTTACATCGGATCATCATGGCCCATTGTGTAGTCGGGCATAAAAGTTATTCTAAAATTATTTTACGTAAATATTATATATGGCGGTGTTTTCTTTCTTTCAATATTCGTTGTGGCAATGACTGACAAATTACACGGGGAGTTTACAAAAGGGAAGTATTGTTTCACGATAACTTTTGATGGAATATGCCTGGTTCTAGGCGTTATAGCAACACATGCAACAGGAGGTATCTCTAAAGCTTAAGACAGGGGCGCCACCGCGAACCGAAAACGAGGTATCGGACTCTCTGTCGCACTTGCATATTCGACTGACAGAGAGCGAGATACTTTGTTTTCAGTTCACGGTAGGCCTTAAGGTTCAGGTATGCTAGCCTAGTGAACAAGCTTCACAAGCAGGAAGCTTGTTCACCAGGTTATCAGTCTATTATTTATTATGAATATATATCAGGATATAATTTAGCCTAAGCAACTGAATAGCTGATTTCCTGAACGGGCAATTGACCCGTGTGGTCTTACAAGTAGAAGGCTACACATCGAGTCAAATGGCTTTAGATGTCAGTGCCCCTCAGGGAACTATTCTGCCTGCTACCTTATTTTTATCGCATATAAACGACTTATGACTGGTACCTGTGGGTATGCCGATGATAGCACTGTTGTAGACAGATATCTTTCTAAAGCACAGGCCAATAAAGATGTAGTCCAATCTCGTTGACAGGATATTATGAATCGGAATTGACTTTTAGAGCAGTTTCAGATTGGGGCGATGCTAATAAAGTCAAATTCAATACATCCAAGGCACAGACGTGTCTGATCACTATTAAACAGAGTGAACGAACTCTCGACTCCCAACTTTCCGGAGTGTATTCATACCAATTTGCCAACTTCTGACCATCTACAGCTCCTTGGCATGAGCAGCATGTCCAATATGAACTTTGGGTCCTACATTGAATCCTTGGTGTAGACTGCAGGATCCCAGCAAAATCATGACAACCTCTCTAAGGTGAAGCGGCAAATTATAAAACTATTAAGTACAGGTAGGGTATATGCAGTACTGCTGCCAGCTCGGAGATGGATTTGCTTAATATCAGCTGGCTTGGCTTTGATTGATAAGCGTGCCAGGAAGCTCATTAGTACCTAACTTGGACTTGGTTGAAGCTAAGACGCAATGTCTAAATCATCGTAGGAAATTCGCCTGCATATCGGTGTGCTAGGATTACACGAATTAATCCCTCCCTGACCATTTTGGCATCTTAGGACAAAGCGTGGATGACATGGTTTGACCCTTATGTTGTTAACAACAATGTTGACATGCCTCTGATGTGCACGAAGCGTTTTGATTCTAGTTATCTTACGAAGACAGCTAAAGAGTGGAATAATTTTCGGGAAAATCTATTCCCATTTCATTATTTACAACTTAGATCTTTTCAAGATGAGTGAATGGGCAGTATTATCTAGGTACGCGTTTTACACCCTTGACCTCATCACCATCAGCTGAGATAGGGGTCAAATGCTTATGCATGATCATCCTCATAATGTTTTTCCTGGTTATGCTCTAAGGACCCCGGGTTCCACTTTCACAACTAATCGTAAGATTTGGCGTAGGTACTAGTTTTACGAAAGCAACTGCCATCTGACCTTCCAACTCAGAGGGAAAACTAGCCCTAGTTAGGATGAGACCGCTTTCCTCACGATGGTTTCCTTCACCGAAAAACTGCTATTAAATTTAAAAATATATTTCGTACACAAGTTTTTTTAAATAAGCCAGTGGTGCGAGCCGCGGTTTACACCCGCGACCTCTAGATTGAAAGTTGCATGCTACAGTTGCTCACTCAATAATTACCTTTTATATCTATAAAAAATAAGTTGATCATTTCTTTATTTCTTAATAACAAAAGCCAACTATTAAAACATTGTAAGATAAATAGCTAAGTACCTACGCATCAAAGGTTTTATACTCAGAAATTGGTTTTTGAGTGTATGAATCACTCCTCTTTTCCTATAGACGAGAACTGGCACCGCGTGGACGAGAACCGGGGCAATCGGACGAGAACCGGCAAAAACCATACTTTTTCATTTAACATCTTTTACAAGAATAACGGTGTATGTTATTAGTTAAAACTTAAACTTGGCGTAAAATAGAGTATATTGCCATTAAAAAGAAATATTACTCGTATAAATTGCTATAGTTCAACATATTATTTTCCCGTCACAAAGTTGGCAACTCCACTAATCGGACGAGAACCGGCGAGGCTACCCTATGTTTTTTAGGTACCAAAGCGGACTCCAGCCTCAGGCTGAAAGTGCTGAAGGAATTTGTATTATTCGATTCTGTTATTATGTTAATTTTATTTATTTTAAAAGTGGCCAGGAGAGTGTCGGGCCACGCGCAATGTAGGGTTCCGTAGCTGTCCACCCGTGACAATATGCGGATTTAAAATGTGAAAAACTTATACCCATGCACCCTATAATTGACATTGCAAACAACATATCTAAGTAATCAATGGAAATTATACGAAAGTTTGCTTTTCCAAGTACATAACTTAGGCTATTACTCGTTAACTAGTAATGTCTAACTAGCTCTGATAGTATTCCTTTTAAATTCTTTTTTTTTGTCGCAGCCGTTTAGCTGGTAGAAGGGGGGGAGGGGGGGAACTTGACTCTAACAAAAATGTATATCACATAAACGAATAACTTATCCAAGAAATGGTTAAAGTAAGCTCATTTTCTTTTTTGATGTGCTATATCTAACAACATCCAACACGATGGGTTATTCAAGAAAATAATCACCCCACTTTACACTTTACGTGTAGGAGAGGTACCAAATTACAACTTTCTAGTAGTAACGGTTACTGAGTTAAGCCGCGGACAGACGGACTAATGAGGGTTCCTTGTTTACTACGGAACCCTAAAAAGGAGTTTTAGTTTACTTACAATCCTTTTGATATAACATTTGTTATACAGTGTGCGCTGTAAACTCGGCGCGTGTGGGCATACTGGGCGATGCTCTAATGTATGCGCGCCCGGGAGGTCCGCCCCGTGGGAAGGCGCTATTGTCGCGCTTACTCATTATTCAATTAATTTTATTTCACAAAGAGAAAGAACGCTGCATCTTCACTAGTTAGATGGGACCTAAAGTTGTCACGAAAATTAAGTCCGCTTGGGCCCATCGATTGAGCGCTAACTACATACCTCAGCATATCTACGAGTGTGTCATTGATAAATTATATGGCACAAATTCCCTGGCTTCGGTGGCTGTTCAGTCGAAGAAAACGCGAGAGCGAAAATTAAATGAGATACAATAGACTTTCATTTACAATCGTATAGTACCGGTGAAGGTGTTAAAGACATTAAATCAACCATGTGTCTTTTTTTACTTATTTTTCTCAAACATGCAATGAAATATTAATGTTATGTTCCTTATAATAGGCTGCGAAGTATGACGTTTCAGGTGCGGCGTGTGGCTAGGACAAGAGGTCCTTAATGGAATTTCATACAAATCTTGCAGGCCTAGGCCGGCAAAGTCCTCTTTTTTAATTTCCATTCCACATAAATTTGTGGCACAGGCATCATGACATTCTGCCACAATGCGTATTAAAAATAAAATTTTGATTTTTTTGTTGTTTATTTCATTGCATGTTTGAGAAAAGCACTATACATACCTCGTCGGGAAATATGGGGTTGCCCGCCTCAGACCTATCCTATTATATGTCTATATATCTTCGGCCGGCAACCCCTTTCGTCCCGGCCTCTGTAGTAATGTACTATTATTTTATATCCTACTAATATTATAAACGCGAAAGTTTGTAAGTTGGATGTTTGTTACTCTTTCGCGTAAAAACTACTGAATGGATTTTAATGAAACTTTACAATAATATAGCTTATACATCAGAATAACACATAGGCTACAATTTATAAAGATATTGTGTGAATTAAGCTACTCGAAATACTAATCCTGCGCAGACGAAGTCGCGGGCACCAGCTAGTACCATATAAAAGAAAAACACAAAAATAAATAATTGTAACAGCGGCCAAAGCCGTACAAGTTTAACTGCAACTGTATTCGCTCGTAAACTGAATACGATACAATTTATTATTAGACTAACTAAACTTAACTATCGTTAAGTAGCAGGATTAACTACTAAAGTATTAAATTTATATCCCCATGTACCCACACATTTATGCAAATAAATTATCAAATAATTCTCTAACACTTCTTCCTGCTTTCTTTAATATATATTTCTTTATTGAAAATATAAATAGTTAACAAAGAGCGTTAGTGTGTAAGTAGCGAATTCGACACTAGGTATTGACAATCGCAGAAACAACGCGTCAGACAATATACAGTGTACAATACAATACAAATTCTCTTTATTGCAGACCTCAAAAGAAATACAAATAGTTAAGAACATAACGCGATGTAAGTAAACAACGCAACAATCAGAGATTGCGGAGTATGAACTACAAACTACAATCCAAATGTCTATCGTACTTACGTAGTTGTTCTCCTAATGACCGAACTCGTTCCCCGCAGCGTAGAACGCTACGCGCTACGTCCGTAGCAGCGCCGTAGCGCGGCGCGATCCTGAACAATTTACATAACCTCGTAATTTCGCGGTGCGTATTTTAATTGCGCACGATTAGATCTTAATAAATCCGTTCCCACACGCGCCGAACGCTGGTAATTGCGCGGGTCCACTGTAATTTCTGCATCTTGAAACCAAAACAACCAAATACCATACAAACATCTCACGCGATTTCGCTTCTAATTTCGTAGGACTTACATCCTAGTTTAGCATGAATATAAACGAGAATTTAAAGTGTTATGACTTTAAAGAGCAGTTTTGGCGATGGCCGCGGGCGGGAAGAAATTGGGAGTATACTTCAAAACGCTCACATCGCGTGCGTCCACGTCAACTCGGCTGGCACTCAAAACGTTTACCCACTCTTCTCAGACTAACCAGTATAAGTCTTACTTCTAATAGCAATGAAGTAACGGATCTCGAGGTCAGGATATACTAGGCATAGTGGTGAGGTAAGTCGAGACAATAGTGAAAGGCATGGCTGCCGACCGCAACCGCGCCCTTTGATGTACTCTTTAATTTCATCAATCGTAAATTTCTACATACGTGTTTATACGTCATGAAGTACTCTTACATTGATGCAGTAATGTCTTTCGAAAATTCTGGTTATAACGGCAAGCACGGCTACCAAACCAGCGTTTTAATACGTTGAAGTTGAAAGTTAAGTTTTTCATAACGTTGATGTGCTTACAGCGATATCGTTTGCGGCTCTTTTTAACGAGAATAACGGGTAAATCAGACAATTCATTTTCATCCTTTATTTTGCATCTTTCACAGAATGTGACACGTCTGAACACATTAAAAGTGAATCAAAAGTATCCAATTAATTAGTGTAACGATCGAAGAGTGAACCGCCTTATATCACTTATAGACATTTACATAAGCACCACTATCTGCAATCTAATCATATAATTGCTTGAACATGATGGACTTGACATTTATAAGACGTATATGTAATTATATCACCAATTTAAAAAGTATTAAAGCGTTTCCGAGTCTGAAACTTTCATATATGTGTAAATAAATAAACTTTCATTTCTTTCACTCGGCCTCATCTTTGCCCCCCGGCTAGATGCTGGCCAAAAGCAATCCCATTTAAAAAAAAAATGTATTTCTAGCTTCATCCTTAGATTCAAAAGTAGTAATCATATGTAAGGTTCACGTATACTATCGTTGGTAATTTTTTTTGTTAATTAACAATCAGGTTATTATATTCTGACACCCAGTTGCTCGCCTTTATTGCTGTGAACTGAGACGTTTAAGTGTCTTATATATAATATAGCTATCAACCAAATTTCACCGTAAATCTGGCTGGACTTACGTATTTAGAATAAAACTTGTATGTGCTTGGCATACCTGCTACATAACCATAAACTGTTGTTCTAAACGCGGTCTAATTACGTGGGCTATCTCGGGCTTATTTCGGCATAAACTGGTCCAAAACTAATTTATATCGGAATGTGATATACGCCGCCGCCCGCGGGCACGCGCTCGGGCGGTTTTAATCACCTCACTACCCTCCTGAATCCAGAAAGGCGTAAGAATATTCGTCACTTGAATGCTCATAAGGTTTTTGGTTGACCGTACTAGTTTACCCCACTTGACTGAGTTAACTGCCGTCCAACACTGCCAGCGCAGGCGCCACTCGGCCTTTACCGCGCGCCGACGTTAATTTTGTTGTTTCCATTTGCATTCCGCGAAGAAAGGAAGGATAAAAGAGAAAAACTTAAGAAAACAAGCTGCGTTTGTAGATTTGCCTCTTAATAATGGGTTTAAAAAATAAACAATGGGTAAGTACTCACTAGTTGATTGGAATATGTTCGCGTAGCTTACCCATTAAACAGGCGGAAGGCTGTGAGCCTTTGAAAAATACACAGAGGTCGCGAGTAGTATGCTCTGAGAAGGCAAGGTAAAGATTCCTGTGGTGACGTTGGTGTCTAAATGTTTGATTAATGGAAAAAATATCTACATACAATAACAACTTTTAACATATAAGTGTTTCATAACATTGTAAGTAAGACCAATATAAATATGAATGTAAGTAACGACCGGCATCCCTTTAAAATCCGTCCTCAAAATGAAGTTATTATCAAAAGTAAGACGTTCCAGTCGGAGCGGAGATTACTTGTGAATAAAAACATGGTGGTATAAATAAATAGGAGGTATTTATTTGATCGTCCCGAGGTCGTGCGTGCGGTGGGTGGCATCGGCATTTGTCACCGGCGGAACCACGCCGCGGGTGCGCTGAGTGCGCTCGGCGACACCGCTGAGCAAACTTCGACCTTACATGCAGAGGTGCGAAGATTGTACTATGTATGCAATGCAGTTTGCTGGTTGCAAATGTTGAGCTGACAGTTACTCGCTTAGCATTGAAATATACGGAAATTCAGTTTTTCGATGATTATTCCTTCGTGGTATGACTGTTTTTATTGAAAACTAAACCAACGTCATGATGTCACCTATCATACGCAGATACACAGACACAGATCCACATGTTAAACTTATAATACCCTTCTTTTGCATTCTGCGCCGGGGTTAAAAATACAAAAAAAAATAACACAAAATTGATAATAGTTAATACGAGTTTTAAAATGAACGCCCCTCACCTATTTAGTACCTACCTTGTTTCAATGTGTGAGTTTCTGTGTATTCACCCATCCAATCTATATATCCATCCATCCATCCCATACGTCCATCACTGGAGGAAAATTTTGCTTAAGATTGGTACTTCATACCCTACCTACCCTGTATAGGTACATAATAATAAAAATACGGTTTTGGAGGCAGAGCACTGCAGGTCTCTACCAAATAATGTAAACGTATGGACTATCGTATCCTGATCAGTTGCCTAAGCACGATAACTTATACAGTCACGTTTTATGGTCGAAATGTACTAAAATATCTATCGCGCTAGCTAGGCTGGATTGATCACTTGTGTCGGACATACAGTGCGACACAAAAGAGTAGAAATTAAAAAGTGACAACACTGTAGTGTCGTCCCTTTTTTCCTAGATTGATTTTAAAAGTTCCATCACTAGTAAATATTTCTTTAATTGTTAATTGAAATTTGCCTCACATTTTGAAACGTAGCTTCTTAGAACATTGTACTACAAGACGGGATGGATTATTCTCGCAAGACAACTCATCCAACCATTCGTAGTTGGCAGTAGAACCGACATGGCGGTGGCCGCTATCGGCGCATCGCCTATGCAAATGCAGTTTTTGCAGCTACCAATTGAGTAGAACCGAATGTATTAGTGGGTGGCCGTGTATGAGAATCTGAACGAATAACCTCAAACGCTCAAATCGGTGTTACGAGTTTGTTTTGTCGTTGGAACAGTAAATTGTGGAGTTTATCTCTTGAAGTACCTTCGGTGGTTCGCGTTTGCAGTGCATAAAAATAACAATGTTTGATACACTTTATTCTACATTCTTGAATTCAAATATTATGGTAAACATTGTCTGACCTAAAGGTAGTCGCTATGTAGAGGTTTATTCTGACATTTAGTGTAGAAGTATGGATATAATATTCTTTTCTACTCCAGCATTATAATCTGTCAATTAATTGACTGACAGCAGTATTAAAACAATACACTTTTTTTATACAAATGCAAGTCATTATATAACTGGTGGGGGAATCAAAATGGATTTCCATATATTATAATAATGTGCCAAATTCCCACCGTTGCTGTTGCGAAAAATCAATAATTTAGAAAACGTAGCTATTCCTTAATTATCCTCTAACTTTCTTTTAAACATTTTCATTGACGTTACTCTTTAATGATTTAAAAAATTAATGAAAGTTTAAATTCGTAGGCATTACAAAGAAACCGATAGGAAAATTCCAAGATCGTTATTAATGCCAAAATCCACTCCGCGAGTATGGTAACAAAAGCCGAACACTGAATTGTCCGTTTGTTCAATTGTTTCTCTTAAATTGGTACCAAACTTTAAGAGAAATAAAAAACATTAACCACATTAAAGAAGCAGTTACCACCCATGCGTTAGACGAACACGTTCCCAAATAATATGCATATGAGTCTGTCATTCATACAATCGTTGTTCTAATAAATGTCACTAATTGTGTACAGGCACAAAAACATGGCGGCAAACAAACCAACTAGTTTACATATATTCAAAATTGCTCTCAACGACTGACTCATCCTTCGTCAGGCGGGACTTATATTCAATTTTATTTAAGGTGTTCCGCTGTCTGGTCGGAAACTCATAAGTTTAGTCATAAACACGATATATGGAACTGTTGGCGCCAATTTGAAGAGAAACGTGCTCAGTACCATACTAGCCAGGAATACAAAGAGGAATTTGTTTGAATATATTTTAAGGATAAGATATATAAAGACGCGCGCTATCATTAGTGAATATCAGCTCAATTTGACATACGCAATAGTCATAAAGCGTTTACAAAATTAAATACAAAATTGGCAGATTTCAACATTTCTTCACACATTGGATCAGGAAGGAAGAGACATCCGTCTTATTATTTAAGCACCTATTAGCAAAGAGCTCTTGCGGTAAAATTATTTCATACGTCAGCAGAACTTGTCTACACGCACGGGAGCAAACATGACTCGAGTATCACTTTAGTCGCATATTTACCTATGTAAATACCTACACATAGATACTAATGCTTATTCTCTGACATAGATGAATGTATCGCAGTCTTAATCCAACGACGCGCATCATTATTTTAATGGAAAACAACTACCCCTTAACAGTATATTTTTTGCGCGCCGCATCTCGCGGTGCTACACGACAATAAATTAGATGCGTTGAAATGTTTGTGTTGTGGCGTCGCTGTCTCCGACGCGCGCGCATACATTAGCGCACAATACCGCGGGGGGCGCCATTGTGTCCTCACACTATACCTCGGCCCCTCCCCCTACCCCCCACCCCCGCCCCAAATGAAGGATTCAACGCGAGACCCGCAATTATGAGATAAAAATCGGTCCACGTTCGGCCATAAGTCGGAGGCTTATTATTCTTTGGGATTGGATTAAGTAAATAATTTGACCCCCCGCATTGCCAGTGTGAGAAAACATACCTACAACACTTGCACTTTTCTCTCCGGGAAACACTTCCACTGCGATATAGATAAATAAATGAATAAAAACATTGGGGGACAATCGTACACAAATCGACGTAGTCCCAAACTAAGCAAAGCTTGTTAGCTTGTACTATGGGTACTAGACAGCGATATACATTGATATACTTATATAGATAAATACATACTTAAATACATAGAAAACATCCAAGACCCAAGAACAAAATATCCGTGATAAATGCACAAATAATGCCCTGGCCGGGATTCGAACCCAGGACCTCTAGCTTCGGAGGCAATGTCACTACCAACTAGGCTAAACAGGCCGTCAAAACCTAAAACTACTTATAGAAACTAAGTACTTACCTATGTACATATGTACGTTGACTTTAAATCATATGCCCCATTTGAAAAAGGTGCACTTGGGCGACATTTCATCTTGATCTTCGATAGCTTGCGATATTGCTAATCTTTTCTCATATAAATAAGTCGAATTGTGCCCTTGTGGAAGTGTGAACAAAATGTGTACATGTAAATCCTTTCAATGTAAGTACAATGCGTGTTTGTTCAATTTTTTTCGAACGAGTGCAACGAAGGTTTCTGTTTCAGCTTCGACAAAAACGATTTCGTATGTCTGGATGTCCAGATGTCCGGATTTCTGGTTGTTCTCATCTACAGGTCGCATTTCTCCAGATTCTTATAAAGTTTCGTGAGCTTGTTCGATAATTTTATAGAATGTTTTTGTCAAAGTGAGTTTTTGGAAATTTTAAAAATTAAAAAAAAAAAACTCGTGAGACAGCTCACAGAACAGCTCAGCGCTCAGTTTAGTTTTAAACAACAAAATGAAGTTTTCTTTATTTCGTGTTTGAAAAGATCAAAACCCTCATGATGACCTTGATACAGTAACATATCTACTTATTAGCCTTTTCTTATACACTACTACGACTATATTACAGATGTTTATATTTGAGTCAATATTTTGTATGCAAGCTTACCAAATTTGTTATCTGGTATTTTATAGTTGCACCACCTACATACAGTCTTTCTGTTTTGCCTGAAGGTTGACTGGTAGAGAATGCCTCATGGCATTAATTCCGCCTTTTGTACGTGAAGATTTATTTTAGTTCAATAAAAGTTAAATAAATAAATAAATAGGTACGTATTTTAAGTAGTTACGGTATACGATGTCTCCACGAAATCCAAACACTGGAAGCAGTTAGATTTATTATTTATTATCTATTATGTAGGTAAGATTGAATTCAACACCAAATCGATATTAAGTATGACAAATTCCTGATTTGGTGCGTGTAGTACATACTTTATTTTCATTACCAATTTATCAGTTATCAGTGCCACATGGGATATCTCTGTAGTTTTTATTACTTTCAAATAACTGGTCGGAGTACGAAATGAACCGGTGAAACTGTTTTCCGATATCGATTCGAACATTTTGACGTATTCAGCGTGTAATGATACATTACAGGCCACCCAGAATTTTAGTGATCAAGTTGGACTTGTTTTAAATGACCGTCGTAATAGAGACTGGGTACTGTCAAATACCAATTCGAGTTAAGCAGTTAAATAGGCCTCTATATTTCTATTAAACCTAAAATTAGATATTCTGAGAGGCCCTATTAAAGGTGTCCACAGATTATCCTAGGTTTATGAAACATCGTGTACCTTTTCAGATCTCCTTCCGAAACAAAGACTGGCAGTTGGACAAAGTTGAATTTAGAATAGTAACCGTCTCAGTTGAATTAGGTAGAAAAATAGCTGACGGCTTCATACTACGTGTGACCGTCATAAGGAAAGTCGTCGGTATTGTGACGTGCATGATAATATAATAGTACATTACGATACAAGGGTTGTAAAACAAAGAAAGGTCGATATCGCAGATGTTTGAGGCCCGAGCGGCAGGCGAGGGTCATAAATATGCGAGAGAGGGCTTTGTGTTTTACGACCCGTTTTTCGTACACAATTTTACGTCACTACCTGGCCAAAACGTGGGTTTTTCCGGACGCACAGCGTGCGGAAAAACTCGCTTTTTGGCAAGGTGTGGTGTAAAAGATATATCGCATTTAACAAGTTATGATTTAACCCCGTAACTCAGTGCCTGTGCAGTGCGTATGTAAGTATGTCCGTGATCCGTGGTATAACGACATTGTCATGCAAGGGTCTGAAAAACGCCCCTCATTTCCGACCATTGGCTTGGACTCATAAATAAGCTTGGCAATTCTTCGATAAGGAAGAAACTAAGTCAAATATATCCTTGTGTTTGGAGATTACGTTTTTAATGCTTTGTTTAAAGATTCTGAAGGGGTGTAACGAATATAGTAACGCCTAATTTTATTTTGTCTATTTTCAGATATTTATTTCCACGCTCAGAAATAACTACGCGAACTACGGAAATCTATCACCGACATCGGTTTATTCGTTTAACATAGGAAAGACTGAAAAATGGAAAGGAAATGTTAAAAGGCTTTACGCTTTGCCATAGGTACAATTTACTAGCAAGCACGTAGTGTCACGCAACGATACAGTACGTGCAAACCTCTTTGATTTGATATCACAACAAACATGTTGAGTAATGATAATGAACCTATAATTACCTTTTGTGAATCATATATTGGAGGCTAATTACATAAACATGGTGACTTCTAATTGGTGATACAGAATATAAAAATCTGACTATGATTTTGGACATCTTTTTATTATGAAACCGACGTTGTTCGTGTGGAAAAAAAACTATTTCATACAGTTTGATCGGTCGATTGGAGACCTATCCCATTCCCATGAAGCAGGTTTGAATTTTATAATTACGAGTACATTTACAAAGTTGGTCCTATAGTAAAAATTGTTCAAGATCATGGTCAGATTATCATTTTTCTATTTTGTATTACCAATTACAGGCCTAACGCATAACTGCCTGTTACTGAGGTACTTATGGCAGCGGTGCGAGAGGGGTGTGTTTACGGAACGTCAAAAAACGCGTAACTTCAGTCGGGCGTCAGTTTTGTCACCCCTCCCGTACCGCTCCCATACCTCAGGAGACCTGTAGAGGTCACCCATGTAGCAATACCTAAAGCGAATTTAAGCATTAAGGCAAATGTCGAATATTTATATACTCGACTCAAATCCCAGCGCTCAACACTGCCCCAATACATAGCAATTTAAATTTTATGTCATAATGACAGTGACGATCAATAGGAATCTATCCTAATAAATATCTATTAGGCATCAACCATTAAGGTGCCGAGTTGAGTTTACTCTTTTCCATATTCGATAACCGTTATTCCTAGGACATACAACACGTGTTAGGTATATGTACATATTACTTGACGTATGCCATATACTCCCTTTAAATACCGTGTAAATTACCGAAAATTCTTGTTTACCCGTCCAAATGCTACTACGAATTCGCGCACCGTGATTAGGGTTGCGCACACGCTAATTTCGGCGGGTTCCGTGCCGCCTAATGACCATATAATCGCCCGGCAGGTGCGCGCGCACGCAGCACACGCCGATAACTAAAGCCTTAAACCATTTAATCATATTGGTCGGTAGTAAAATTGTAGAGCCCGTGCAACGTTCAGAAAAAAGCGTTTTCAATACGAAGGACGCTGTGTAGACGCTTGGTCATTTAGCTTTTTTTTGTCCAATAATGTTGAGTTTTAATGTTTTTTTCATGACATTGACAGTGTGAACTAATTTAATAATTATATCTGGACTCAACTGACTCCCGACTGAATGGCTAATGGCTATTGTTGTCTGTCAAACATCAATCTAGAGGTTTATTGGATAACAAATATTATAACATCCATATAACATCGTATGAAACTCTAATGATATAAATATTGGGAATATTGGGATATTATATTATTATAAAATGTACAAAAATATGTACCTATAGTCAATCTCACCGTACCGTGGAAAACACTTGACCTCTCTATGTAAAAAATACGGATGTTTAAATGCTAATAGAGTTATTTGCAAAGTTCGCGCTCTTTTTCGCTGCAAGCGTGTAGAATATATATTATACAGGCCATAATCGTAAGATTAATATTTTGACATACCGGCTCGCACATTGACTAAGGTCTAAAACATAATTTCTCGCATTAATAGCAATTGCGACGTAACCTTTTACATTTTTTGACAGTACCTCTGGCTTCTTCAATCTCAATTAAGGTAAATAATCAGTTATTTAAACCAATGAAATCATACGATTTTCATTGTTTGACATAAGCTTGTACCCAGCAATACACACGTCAACGAAGTAGCGAGAAAAAGGTAGTCAACTCATAAAAAAGGCGATTAAAAAAGATTTTAATATGCAAATAAAGTGATAATGAAGGCATCAGCGCGTGACAAGAGCCCTGATGCAGCGGAGCACTTTCTAAAGGGTAGCAGAGTCAGCTGCAAGACGCCTCACGGTGGCTGTCAGCTTTTTACTGAACTTTTTAAATGTTAATCATGTTCAGTCATACATTTTTTAAGGATTGGTTAAAAATTGTTCGTTCACTTACGCTTTATGTTAAATACTTGAAAACATAGGTGTTCCTTGGTACGTACCTATCGTATGGTGATTTTATTTTCATAAGGGTACTGTAAAAATGGACTAATGAAGTTGTATGGTTTCCGAAAATGCTTACTTAAATTTCTCGTGAATTCCGGATTGTTTTTGCGATTTTGAATTTAAAACTTTACGTAATTCCTTTAGAATTCGAAACTAGATTTAGCTGTTTACTCGTACTTGTATAGGTAAGTACACAAGTAAACAGCAAAATCTATTGCGACAACATTAATAAAAATAAGTAGGTAATAATAATAATAATAATAATAATAATAATAATATTGGGGGACAATCTTACACAAATCGAACTAGTCCCAAACTAAGCAAAGCTTGTACTATGGGTACTAGACGACGATATACATACTTATATAGAAAAATACATACTTAAATACATAGAAAACATCCAAGACCCAAGAACAAATATCCGTGAAAAATGCACAAATAAATGCCCTGGCCGGGATTCGAACCCGGGACCTCTAGCTAATAATAATAATAAGTATGTTAATGTTTGGTTTAAATATG
Organism: Notocelia uddmanniana; assembly: GCA_905163555.1. NCBI lineage: Eukaryota > Metazoa > Arthropoda > Insecta > Lepidoptera > Tortricidae > Notocelia > Notocelia uddmanniana. The sequence continues at coordinate 10,687,185 of LR991061.1, read as the reverse complement.
TGTCTAGTTAAAAATACCAACTCCTTGAAAAACCTTAAAACAGAAACATAAGTATAGGTGGTTTAATATCCCAGATTAGACCCATCAGTCCCGATTTGTTGGACAAAAGTGGTCTTCAGTCACGTCATATCATTAATATGAAAACACCATATTTAGGTAAAATTAGTCTCTTTGTTCCCCATCCTAAATCCATACCCCGCAAGCTGTTACGAGAGTTTTTTCGACAAAACCACCTGGTACGCCACCCGCGCCACGCCACAAAAACCTAGGAAAAAAAAGAAAGAAAAAACGTCATAATATTTAAATATTATACAAAAAACAATTAAGGGTGCCGCGTCACCTGTCGCCGGCACGAGATACACATTTGCATAGGAACCTTTCCAATAAGAAGACGAGACTAACAATGCCTTCTTATCAACGATCGGCTCGCACGCACCTTTATGAATTTCATTTCAACATTGTCATATGGCGATTGTTGTCTTCTAGTTTTCTTGAATTTTAAGTGCCTGCATCTCATCTGACTGAAAGTCACCCTAAATATTGGGGACCCAATTCAACAACGCATTGTTTATTTATAAGCAAGTATGTGTGCATGTCACGCACTGATAATAGATGAGATTAGCATGGAATTGAAATAGAATCAAGTTGCAAAATAGAGAATCATAACGGAAAAAAATAGCAAAGAGTTCATCTTGACCACTGGGCAGCGAGTAAAACTGGCTTCTGTAAAACAATAGAAAATCCTCAACAAAGCGTGTTGATATTTTCTCACCAGCAGTGACATACCGATATTGTCTATGTCTAGTGAAGGTACACAAATATGACATGCATCTTATACTATTGTCACCTGCCTGAACAATCCGTGTTTTGGATTCCAAGCGTGCTCCTGTATTGACTACCCGTAAGAATCAGCCTAGTTCAATGTATATTGTATACCTTCTTAGTGTGCAATAACAGAAGAACTTCTGTCAAATATTATGCCTCCAAAACCAGAAAAAGGAAAGGGATATTATTAAGTTAAACGAAAAGTACGTATTTATAAGCTTTTCAGATGGCAGGCAGGTAGGGCTGAACATTATAAACAGTCTTTAATTTAAAACCCCGATGTGACCATAATAACATAATATGCTACAATTTAAACCAGTTTTTATTTATACACATTAGCAATTGTCTTTTTCCGTACGAACCCCTCCAACTGCATAATTCCATGAAAATCGGTCGATCAGCAAAATAATTGTCGACACAACGATGCATATTTAATCTTCCATCATCACGCAACGTCACAGGCTTGCACAAAAATAGTTTTCTTAAGCGGCCTTAACCGCCGCGCGCCTACCATTCCGCGGTTTGTGGCTGAAAATTGCGACCTTCACTTCGCAATAACCTATGTGAACCTCAACTGCGACTGCGAAAATATACCTAGAGTCCACGGCGCTAGAGTCTTATTGCAACGAAGTAGGTAAAACTAGAGTTATTCTACATGAAACCTAGTCGTAAGCAGGTGCGGCGGTTGCTTTGAGTTCGTTGACGACTCCTGATCAACCCATTGATACAAATTGGCTAGTTATGTGCACTTGGCATTAGCGAGAAAAATCGTGCGGTCCCATTGATCAGATAGTGTGGTGTGGGTACGCAGACGCCTTCTAAAGATATGGAGCTCCATAAAAACAAAAGTTACCTACCTCAGAAGAGCACCACGCGATAATGCGAGTATCAGTTACAAAGCGAAAACTAACATTAGCATTGCAGGTAACCTAAGTTCGTACTACTACTAACTAACTAGCTACTAAGCTAACAGTCAAACGTAGGTAATATATGTAGGTACTTAGTGTGTCACAGAAAAAGGATTTAGGAAGTTAACATTTGAATATTTGCGTCTTCCATCCGCAGTCGGCTGGGATCTTCATAAAAAAGTCTGATGATAGGTATGTGAAATTCCCATGGAATAGTTCCAACACTTCCAACATCCTCAGTTAATATTTATCATACCAAACAAACCTCTGTCTTTGAAGTTAGTCAAACTATTTATTCTATCTCCAAGACTTTAACAAATTATTAGTATTTTTAATCGTGTACATCATGAAAACTGTTTAGATCTAGGCCATGATTCCATTTATCTTCATTTACAGAAGGTGACATCCGTAAAGAGATATCAATTTTGTTTCAATCCGCAACGTCAAATGGCAAAGATACCAAGTTAACTACCTCAGTTCTCCAACACATTAAAGTCAAACTCAATTCCGCTAATGGCGAGAAAATGAAGTTTGAAACATTACAATCAATCGCCCCATCGTCGGTCGCTCCGAGCGACACTCGGGGCGACTTCAAACTGTGTAACGATGACAGTTCGGCTCCGCATAGTTAAAAGGACATAAGTTGTATACTTTTCTTTTAAGAATACGTCGTTATATATTGAGAGAGAAGAGTAATCAATCAGAACAGCAAGCCTAAGGGTAGGTCGTTCGACGCCGGACTTAAACGAGATCGTCAAGCCGTGTCGCTCGGAGCGACGAGGCGTTAACGGCGCCGAATAATCCATTGTCATTGTTGCCGGTGCCTTTTAATATTTACAAATATGTCAAGACCATTTTAGAGAATGCACTCCTTGCTCTGGTCAATTCTACCTCTATCGATTGATGACACTTGACTAGATAAGGAAGTAAACATATTGGCCCATGAGGTTATAAAATACTTAAAAATATATTTACTTGATAAACAAGTTAATCCAGCATAGAGTCTAACTAGTGTACGTATCAATATTTGGTAGTCTACTTTGCACTCTAGAATTTCAGTGTGATAGATACTGTATGTCATATTTAAATGTATGTAAAATTAATATTGTGTGGTAGGTTTGCTTATTTTGCATGTCAAATTATTTGTGTGCGTGCATAGCTCTAAGTAGGTAACGCGGAGTGCGTATATCATAGCGATTTTTAGACGTGCAGTTCTGTAGTGCACCACATGTGGATCCATATAATACCAGCGTCGTTTCACCTTCTGTGGATCGACATTACGAGTATGCTGAGTGGACTCCGTTTTCGCATTAAGCTCTCCTTATATATTAGTATGTATCATATAAAGTGTAAAATTGCGAAATAAAGTTATTCTATCTATTCTATCTTATGTTTCATTGAAAAGGAATACATACATAAAAAAAGATATAATAGGAAACTTCGTCTGTTTATTATTTATTGCACCTAATTTAACAATTTTAACGAAAAAACCCTAATACCTTCCTCCTGTAGCTTTAGGACCTTTACCGATTCCGATATCAATTGGGAACTAAACGATCATTTCCTCTGATTTAAATATCGCGTGTAGCTCCTATTTTATTCCAATACAAAATTAAAGCTACATCGCCGTCTTGAATTAAGTTTACGGCAAATTACGAAAATTGCAAGAAAAAACATAACGTCGGCTCATACAATGTGCAATCGGTAGCGTCGCCGCGGGCGCTCGTGCCATTCGCGTTCCAATTTTGAATGCAAATTTTCGTTGAAAACAGAACGAGGGCTACGTTATGACCGTTCATATTCATATCCCACTCTTAGGTCTACAATGACTTAAGGAACTGTATAGCCGTCAGCGACATACAACGTTTCCCTGACGGGTACGATATCATGGCAGGATTTTGACCGCTTGCGTGTCGGGAACGTTGCACTTTGGCGATACCCTCGGGTTATTATTTATCGAACTCCCCTAAAGAGATTAATTTGCCAAAAAGAACAATTGCTGCAATACAGACATCTGCCGTGAAATATCAAAAATATCATTGTATTTAGGAGTACATATCTTATTAACATTTTCGCCGCCATTGGCTTGATATAAAGTCACTACATTTAGTGCCCCACACGCCATGACTTCATATCAAGTCATGTCAACTGATGTAAAGGCAACGTACGTATTATGAATTAAGGTTCATTTTTAGTCTTCTGCTACAAAGACTTTGGCGTATGAGACACAACTTCCGGAATCAACGTGGCGGTGAAGAGGTTAAAATACACTATAGGTCCTATACTTTAGGGTGACAGTAGACCCTAATAACTTCCCCTAGGATCTCCCATTACTTTAAGTTAAGTAGATAATTTACATACGTAATGCATATATACGAGCATGTTACCCCTAATTGTGCGAGCATGCATTATTAGTATTATTACCTTACGACGTCTATAGGCATAAATACAAAATACATTTCCGCATACAAGTAACATTAACTTACAATAAACCCTTTTATAAAATAATAAATATTGGGGGACAAACTTACACAAATAGACCTAGTCCCAAACTAAGCAAAGCTTGTACTATGGGTACTAGACGACGATATACATACTTATATAGATAAATACATACTTAAATACGTAGAAAACATCCAAGACCCAGGCACAAATATTCGTGCTAAATATACACAAATAAATAATGCTCTGACCGGGAATCGAACCCGGGACCTCCGGCTTCGTAGGCAGGGTCACTACCAACTAAGCCAAAGTGTTCGTCACGTAATAGAACATTTACTAAGGCCGGGAAACCATGGGCCAAGTAGATATAGATTGGGATACGCGGCCTGCAGCCCAACGGTTCTCGCCGACATTTGTATAGTATTTTTCTCAAACATATGCAATAATATAAAAAAAAAAAATTAACAGAAGCCATGTTTGACATAAAAAAAAAAAAAAAAACTTCCCGGCCTAGGCGTTCAATTTTGTATGAAATTCCTACAGTCCTCCCGAGTTGTTCCGCCTGCAACGTGATACTTTGAAGCCTGTTACTTATAATATAACGCACGTAATGACGAAATTTCATTTCATGTTTCAGAAAAACCTTTTATTGTCATAACATTTGGCATACTTACGTAAAACCGCGACAAATATCCGAATCACCTCTTTCCCGTCCAGATAGCGATCGTCAATCAAAATAGGGTAATGTCCTCCATTACCTGGTTATTACCACGGAATAAAATAAATTTGGACGATAAATAACGGTCCGAGAGGTCACGCACCACCCCATCCCCCGGTCAATGGCGTGAGTTGCCTAACCCCAATTACTATTCCCAGTAATTTGTCACAGCTTAAAACAAGGCTGTACGTGTACAACCGACATTGGACATACAATTATTTACTCCAATATACTCGGAAATGATCGCCTTACTGTCGCAAAAATAGTCCGTGAAGTTACTCCTTTAAAAAGTTAAAAATCATTCTAATCCAACATCTACCGCAGCGGCGATGAAAGTTTTTTACCTTTTAATAACATGTTTTGACTAAGGAATGTCCTTGCAAACGGCCAAATGCTCGAACGTTTAGATAACGCTATCTATTGACGGACTTCGCTTCGCGTCGTCTGTCAATATCAACTTAACTTATCCACGAATAGCTTCTTCCCGGCCTCTGGAATAATGTATTTTATTTTATTTTTTATATATTTATTAGAAACAAACAGTCTCATATACCTAGACACACCGCCGTGTGTTATTTTACACGTACCGTTTGGAGCCACTTTTGATCAAGATTTACAGTTTCCTTAAATTAAATATTAAAACTAACATCTATATATTTTACATGTTTATTGTTCTTATTCAAAAAACAAAATTTCTTATTTAGAAAAACAATAATTTCTTATTTAGAAAAACAATAATTTCTTATTTAAAAAACAAAATTTCCTATTAGGAAAAACAAAATTTCTTATTCAGAAAAACAACATTTATGAACAATTTCATTGAGACATCGAGTAGCAGTCTACAGCAGTAATTAAGTATGTAATTAGTCCCACTTTAGGGTAAATAGAGTAAAACAATCCTTAAAATGCACGCCCCTCTCCTAGTAGACATTATTTTAATGTGTGTGTTCTGTGTACAGTCAGCATTAAAAGTAGCTACGCATGTGAAGATGCCGAAGCTATTATTCCGTTATAATAAAGACTTGAACTTTTCAAATGAGTAGCTACTTTCGACGCTGTCTGTACCTACCTATTGCTCTACCAACATGAGCCCTGTAAATGTAAACTTGTTTTAACAGGGTGCTATAGTTAGGACTGTTGCTTAATTATCTAGCTTTAAGTTACAATGTTTGTGACAAAAATTTCTACGAATAAATGAACCGGATTATTGGGTGAATATGATGGACTAATGGCTGGGTTATTGAGTAAGACAACGGAAGCATGCCTATTGCCTTATAAACCTGCCTCTCACTTTTATCTCCGGCAGACGATGACTCGCACTCTGCTAGATGGGCCCTTCGCGACATTAAAAAATGGCATAAGGACAACATCGGTCGGAGGGCTGGAGGGGTAGAGAAGTGGCACTGGAATTTAAACATATAGCCAACTCGCCACTTAGGTGACCACATCCACTGCCGAGCAACAGCTCTAGCGTCTCCACTCTGGACAGCCGGCCAACCCACAATACACTCCCACGAGTACTGAGGTACTGCCAACCAGCTCACCACCAGCTGCTCTACGTAGACTGATTGCACTGGAAAACCAGTGGGCGATGGGGTCGTCACATCCCTATACCTAATAATAATTATTATTCTTTTAATGTGATGTATTATGTACCTTCACGGTAAGAATGGCGTCTGAGATTTGATACAAAAAAATAACCACGCGCATCGAAATATAAACAGTGGTGTTACGTAATGAAACATTAAGCTGGAAAACTATAAACCACCCACATTGCGTTTTGCAATCAATTCATGATTTGCTATGGTGCGTACAGCCTAATGATAGAATTGATAGAAATATTGTATGAGCCGCTTCTGCACGATTTACACTGGTTTCTGGAATTCACTGGCAGCACTGGCAGGTAATTATTGATAGACATTCATGTTTGACGACCACTTTGGCTTAGTTGGTAGTGACGAAGCCGGAGGTCCCGGGTTCGAATCCGGGTCAGGGCATTATTTGTGCATTTATCACGAATATTGTTCCTGAGTCTTGGTTGTTTCCTATGTATTTAAGTATGTATTTTATCTATATAAGTATGTATATCGTCGTCTAGTACCCATAGTACAAGCTTCGCTTAGTTTGGGACAAGGACGATATGTGTAATTCAAGTATTTATTTTCTATGTGAAAAAATTCATGGTATAATGAATTTAAAAGGAAAACTATCGCAGTTAAGTAAGTAGACATTACTAGTTAACGAGTACAATACCGATCTTACGAAAATACTAAAAAGATACTAGAAAATTAGTATGTCTGTGTTTAATGATTTAAGTATGCCTTTCTTGACAGGTTATATGGTAAGTATTATTTATCTACAAGAAACGACCAAATTTCAACCAACATACGTGAGACGGCAGCAGGTACATAATAATGATTGATGATAATGAGATATATGTATATGTATACACGGTGTTTGGTAACTAGGTGCAAAGACTTTCAGGGATGGAGGAGCTCATTTGAAATATTTTAGAAACAACATGCGTTAATACAAAGTCTTTTAGTTATATTTTAGTTTGGAAAACATACAATTTTCAAAATAAAATGGTGTATATAAATAAATAAATATTAGGGGACAATTTTTTTACACAAATCGAACTAGTCCCATAGTAAGCTCAATAAGGCTTGTGTAATAATAAAGTAAGGTAATAGACGACGATATATTTAATAGATATATACTTAAAATACATAGAAAATATCCAAGTCTCAGGAACAAATGTCTCTGCTCAGTGCTCACCACAGGAACAAATGCCCATACCGGGTTTCGAACCCGAGACCTCTAGCTTCGGAGGCAGTGACACTACCAACTAGGCTAAACAGGCCGACAATATCTTGGAAACTAAACGACTATATATATCTCATTATCATCAATGATTAGTTATCATCAATGATTAGTTATCATTAGTGAGTAAAACAAAGATTACCTCATTTTGGTCTCGTGATAAATCTGCCCTGAATACGTTTCTGAGGTCCGAAGTAGTCGATTGTAGAAATACGTGATGACGCGCCGGCGGCGGTGTAGCACAGTTTTCACTAATGTTTACAAGGCCGGTCACTCACTCTCAGCGCATAATCTGGTGTAATCGTGACTCATCCCGTATACGAAATGAATCACTATTACACAAACAGATAGAGTAATCTTGCAACGGGTGAAGACATAATTAGCAGGTGACTTATGCATTATCCAATTCCATAAATAAGCGAGAACATTGACTTCGACCTATGTAAACGTAAGTACGTAGCTTACTACTATAACGACACAACATATCTACTATCCCTAATGTCATAGAGATGCCTGTACTTTCGTTTCTGTATTTCAAAATCAGAATGACAGAGACATGAACCAAAAGCTGTATCCTAGAGATGCCCCTTTGCTCAACTGAAACAAATGTAATCGTGACTCTGTTTTATGATGATATCAAACATTACAAGCGCTTACTGAGGACGTATTTTAACCCCCTACACGGAACGCAGAAGAGGTATTTATCTTAAGAGGGGCGTTATAAGGGTGTACCCTGTTATAAGTTGAACTTGTCTACCTGTGTGTCCGTCTGTAGCATCGTAGCTCTTAAGCGGGTGAATAGATTGGAAAGCGGTTTTTTCATTTGACAGATGGTTTTCCAGCGATGGTTCGTAGGTAAGTTTTATCAAAACCAATTCAGCCTTTTTTGAAAAAATTGAACTTTGAAATAAATATGTCGGGGGTTTTCATTTCAATGTCAGTCATTTAGAATGCTACTTAATAATAGGTCCAAGTTCTGTTAGTACAGAATCTGTACCTATTTTCGTGATTTATAAGTATGGTATTAACATACCGCGGGTAGATAGACATAACATACATACGTTAGTCTGTATCTGAGCATTAAATGTAGCACACGCGAATCATGCAAAGCCGTAGTTTTATTGGTACTTCCAGTCTAAGACACCACAGCAAGATTTTGAGTCAACACAAACCTTCCTATTCAATATATTATTGCATATTTACCGATCACTATGGCTTAGTTGATAATGGGATTTGACAATTTTTCAATTTTTCTAAGTTGTAGTTATTTAAGTATTTTCTTATTGAATAATCTCCGATTCGAGTATTTCGTTGAAGTTCAAAAGCTCCTGAATAACATAGAATAATGACACCAGCGAAATGTTCAATGTGATAGACATTAACGATGCGAAGGTTTCAAAAAATAAACAAAAATTAAGTTAATAAAATAATATTTTTTTTATTTTTTAAGCCTCTTTTGCGATGCATACCGACCATGGCGTTCTAGACTAAAGGTACAGACAATAGCTTCGCCCTTACGTCAGGCGCATACTGCTTACGACTACCTAGTCTATATAAGTTCGTCTAGTATAGTACGCAATAAAGAGTAGAAATTAAATAAAATGGAACTAACATAGAACGTTACATGGCAGCACCAGGTATCATGTGAAAGATGTCAAATATTGGCTGCTGGTGAGTATTACCGTTGTTTACCCAGTTTTTGTTCGACGAAAATATCTAAATAAAGTGAAAATGAATAAAACAATTCATAGTGAAGCACGGGAAGTAAAATATCAAGTGTTTTTAACGTGATTTTCCGAAGCTTGAAGCTTGAAAGTTATTGCTGGATTTAGAAGAAGTTTACAAACGAACTGCTAATATAACGGGTATGTACTACTAAAAACTTTAATTCATATTTATAAATCGAGGCAAAGATGTACAGCTATTGACTTAATAATCATTATTTGGATGTAATTTTGCTATTGTAAATAATTTGAGATTAGGTAAATAATGTTCGATGTTGAAATGTCATATAGCGTAAATACCACTTCTTGATATTTTACTACTCGATCACATAAAGGAAGCAAATGAGACGACCAAAATAATCTATATATTATTTGTATAAGTTGCAACTTTATCAGTGTAAAACGATTTAGTACATATAGCTTGTTAAGATTAAATATTACTAAATAAATGTAGTAGGACCTAAAAATCCTAAAATACTAAATAGTTACACTTGTACATAGATACTATTGCCTTGCAGTAATTGTATTTCCTCCGGTAGTTTACTATATAACACTATGCACATGTTAAATATGTTTTTAGCATAAATCATTTTGTGAGCTCGTGGCTTGTAAAGCAAGTTCATTATTTTTTGTCGGGTCAGTCTGTGTATTATTTCTCCTCTTTTTTTAAATAAAGGTCGGTGGGTATTCACAAAGACACATATTTCTTATTAATATGATCATAAATATGTATAAAACTTTAAAATGTACATTGTTTCAGGGAAGTCAGTAATGTAAAGAAAGTAGTGAATGAAAGAAGTACGTAAGAATAATGGCAAATTTGGAACGCCCACAAAGCACAGAAAAGGGCGTCCTCAAAAACAATGACTTTGATGTATGACTTTTTAGGGTTCCGTAGTCAACTAGGAACCCTTATAGTTTCGCCATGTCTGTCCGTCCGTCTGTCCGTCCGTCCGCGGATAATATCAGTGACCGTTAGCACTAGAAAGCTGAAATTTGGTACTAATATGTATATCAATTACGCCGACAAAGTGGTAAAATAAAAAGTGGAAAAAAATATTTTATTAGGGTACCTCCCCTATACGTAAAGTGGGGAGTGATTTTTTTTTCATTTTAACCCTAACGTGTGATATATTGTTAGATAGGTATTTAAAAATAAATAGTGGTTTACTAAAATAATTTTTTGATAATGTTAATATTTTCGGAAATAATCGCTCCAGGAGTAAAAAAAAATGTGTCCCCCCCCCCTCTCACTTTTGAACCATAAGTTTTAAAAATATGAAAAAAATCTCAAAAGTAGAACTTTATAAAAACTTTGTAGGAAAATTATTTTGAACTTGATAGGTTGAATAGTTTCTGAAAAAATTACAAAAATAATTTCTGAACTAAGTTTGTAATTTAACCGTATAAACAGGTGTTTATTGTACCTGTCATTTCTACAAAATCACAATGAAATGACGTGCTTTCAAAGGTTTTGTGTTTCTGTACTTAATATGTCAACTTAATGTGACGGACGGAAAACTACGGAACCCTACACTGAGCGTAGCCCGACACGCTCTTGGCCGGTTTTTTAATCAATAAATTGTACGAAATCAATAAAAGATCATTTTTTTTTCATTTTCGTATTTATTTTTATAACTAACATGTATATACCACTAAAAAATATTGAATATATTCTACTATATTTTTTGTATTTAATTATTATCATAAGCAAGTATCAATATCGATCGAGTCCTAGTATAAATGTTGCCCGTTAAAGCACAGTGGCGACCTCAATTAATTTCTACTCTTTATTTTCAGACTATAACCATAGTAGTTTATAAGCTTTGCTTAGTTTGGGACTTGGTCTTTTTGTGTAAGATTATCCCCCAATATTTACGTATTTATATATTCAATCTTATAATCACCAGCATTAATATGACGGCAAAAAAATCTGAAAAATAAAGCTTGCCTAAGTTAAATTTTCATAACAGTCGAGGAATTTGAATGTTTAACACATGTATTTATATATCCAATTGTATAATCACCAGCATTAATACCACGGCAAAAAAACAGGCAAAAATATCTGAGAAATAAAGCTTGCCTAAGTTAAATTTTCATAACAGTCGAGGAATTTGAATGTTTAACACTTTTGAACACTATTTGCATCAAAAGAGTCCAAAAGTGACAACCAATCAATTCTTTTACTGTAAATGGAATATTTAAAACGTTGAAGACGATTTAGGGAACCTTCATGACTGTAATGACCGGCAGACTAAACGAAATTGCTGGCCGTTTACTTTCAACTCCTTGTAATTGCTGACTCGAACATCCAGATTACGTGGACTGTATCGATCACGGGCCCAATTTGTCGGTGCTACTAAATCATCGGACAAAAGCGCCGCTCGATCTAAATCGATTTGTCCAAATTATGCGCCCGAGTGGGTAAAGCCGTGGCTAGCCGCTGCCTGTTTAAATATTGACCGCCCTCGAAAACATCTGCCGATTTGCCGCGTAATTTCAGCAGTCTTATGTATTTGGTAAGCGATAAACCTGCCCGCTGCCTTCAACCAACCTTATTTCAAAGCGATAGTGGTGACAATGATAAGTATAAAAACTGAATATCAATCTAAAATATGGATAACAATCAATTAGTATTTTACCATAATAAACCTGTGTGCGGTTTGAGATTTGTGGTTTGTGAGGTACGAGGTAAAGTACTAAGTACATTGGCCGAGTTTTTTATAACCGTGAAGGTACCAAATGTTCCTGATACAGAGTCTTTTCTTATGACATGTTTAGTTTTCTATTTTAGTTCGTAAATTAGCAAGGTAAAATATTATAGGTAAACAATTATCGAGTCAAGAAAATAAAAACGTATTGCATTGAGCCGAGAACCATTTTAAATACGAGTAATTACTAGTTAATAGTAGATTTGTATGACAAGGGCCTAAAACGAGCCATATTACCGCGAGGTGGTGTTTTATGGAATCGAAAATAGTTCGAGAGGTAGGTAATATGGCTTTTAGACTAGAGTTACACACTCTACTTTTCACTTGGATTGCAAGAGAATCAATAAACTAAGATTATCCTCCCAAAAAGAACAATAAATTCCACAGCGAACACAATATGTATAATTTAGCGGCAATGGCGGCATGTTTTTTGACTGTTTTGACACGTACAAAATATAGACATCGCTTTGAGTAGATAAATACACCACGAATAAACACCATTGACTCGATAGCAATGGAGCGCGCATCCGCGTACTTAATCTATGTCGCTACTGACAGTTGACACTGAATAGCTTGCAGTATTATTGATACCGCACCGACCCCGTACCAACAAATGCAGAAGTAGCCTAAGGCGCCTTCCTGATTTGTCGATGTGGGTGCAGTACGATATGAGAAAACTGTCAGCTGTCAGTGTTAACCGATACTAGTACAGTACTGCCCCACTACTGCGCAAACGTAATACTGACAGTATTTCGTCATGTAAAGAAATCTCACATCAGTAAGCTCACGTCAAAAGCAAAAGGCTGAGGTCACGATTCATAACAAAGAGGTCCGTAGAGCACTGCTGAGTCTAGACGTAAACAAAGCTAGTGGGCCTGATGGTATACCTGCAAGGGTTCTGAAGCACTGTGGTCCCGAGTTGTCTCCTGTTCTTAGACGTTTGTATCGTCTCTCTCTCAAGACGAATACCGTACCGGCATCCTGGAAGCTTGCCAATGTGCAACCAGTGCCCAAGAAAGGTAGTCGTGCCGATCCCTGCAATTATCGACCTATCGCCATTACCTCCATACTCTGTAAGGTTATGGAGAGAGTTCTGAACAGTAAGCTGCTGACTTACCTTGAAGCTAACGACCTTCTCAGTGATCGGCAATATGGGTTTCGCCGGGGCCGTTCCACTGGGGATCTTCTTGTGAATGTTACGCACTACTGGGGCGAGGCCATCGAGAAACACGGTGAGGCTCTTGCCGTGTCTCTTGACATCTCGAAGGCTTTTGACAGGGTTTGGCATGCTAGTCTGCTTCGCAAGCTTCCTGCATATGGTATTCCTTCTGGCCTCTGTAGCTGGATATCTGACTTCCTGAGTGGGCGGTCAATCCGAGTTGTCATTGATGGCTGCTCGTCGGACCTCATGGCCATTGATGCCGGTGTCCCTCAGGGATCTGTTCTCTCCGCGACCCTTTTCCTGCTCCATATTAACGACCTTCTTCTACCAGGAGTGGTCGCATACGCAGATGACAGTACGGTCATAGAGAGATATTTGTCCAGCACGGGGGCTGGCCGTGATGAAATTCAGTCTGAGAGAGAGACAATGGTAGAGCGAATTAACTCAACCTTAAGTCTTGTCTCCCAATGGGGTGATAACAATCTGGTTAGTTTCAACGCCACCAAAACGCAAGCGTGTCTGTTTACCGCAAAAAGGAGCTCATTCAATCTGGCTCCTACTTTCCGAGGTACAACCGTGTCTGTAGCCAACGATCTCGAGCTGCTTGGCATGACGTTAGGCTCAAACCTTAACTTCGGCACTACCATCGAGTCCAAAGCCGGAACAGCGGCCAAAAAGCTGAGCATCCTAAATAAGGTCAAGCAATACTTCACCCCTGGGCAGCTTCTATCTTTATATAAAGCCCAAGTCCGGTCTTGCATGGAGTATTGTAGTCACCTTTGGGATGGCTCGGCTAAGTACCAACTTGCCGCACTCGACTCGGTGGACCGCAGCGCCAGGAGGCTCATTGGCGGCAGTACGGTAGTGGGAAATAAGCTGCAGAGCTTAGCACATCGACGCAAAGTAGCATGTCTGTGCGTCTTCTACAAACTGTACTTCGGTGAGTGTGCTCAGGAGCTCCATGAGCTCATACCGCCTTCCCCCTTCTTCCATCGGACATCCAGACGTACGGCTGGCTACCATCCTTACCTGGTCGAAATTCCTCTAGTTCGAACCAAGCGCTTTGCATCTTCTTTTATAATGCGCACTTCTAAGGTTTGGAATTCTCTGCCGGCGTCTGTATTTCCGAGTTCATATAACCTGGACCTTTTTAAGGCACGAGTGAATAGGCATCTTCTGGGTGAGCTCGCTCCATCGTCGGCCTCATCTTTGCCCCCTGGCTAGATGCTGGCCAAGAGCAATCCCATTTTTAATAAAAAAAAAAAAAAAACCTATGACATATCGCTCCCGCCCCGCCAAGTCAAGAAGTCGCCTAAGGCGCCTTCCTGACTTGTCGATGCGGGGGCGGTACGATATGAGAAAACTGTCAGCTGTCAGTGTCAACCGATACTAATGCAGTCTCAGAGTACCCAGAGTAGACGTCAAATAATAATACCGCTAAGAGCGAGAAGATCATATACAAAATTGGATAAGAGCGACAGAGAGGGATATATCATTTGTTGTCCTTGTCATAGTTCCGCTTTTCTTTATTTGCCTCAATGTCATCTAAACGTCACGTCAAATAGTTTGAGGACTTTGAGGCAAATAAACGATTACCCGGCCAAATTAAAGAGGTTGTTTCTTGTAAGCCGCCAGACGTTTAAGACTAGTTCTTAATTTAGCTGCATAAGAGCTTTTCTGTCCCTCTTGGTGAAACTCGTATAGGATCTCTATAGAAATCCTTACTCTGAGAATGCAGTACTGCCCCACTTCTGCGCATGGTATTACTACTGCGCAAACGTATTACTGACAGTATTTCGTCAAGTGAGGAAATCTCACATCGGTAAATTCACGTCAAGAGCAAAATACCTATGACATATCGCTCCCGCCCCGCCAAATCAGGAAGTCGCCGAAGGCTGACTTGGCGCGTCGGGATCGATGTGTGGTATTTTGTTCTTTGACGTGACCTTGCTGATGTCGCGGAGCCCACTTGACGGGATAGGGAGTATTGCGTTTGCGCAGTAGTAAATATCATGCGCAGTGGGGATAGTATGATCGCTTATATGTCGGACATATAGCATTCGTCCCTCTCGCACTTACATACTTGACAGTACGGGACGAATGCTATATGTCCGACATATAAGCGATCATACTAGCCCCTCAGAAGCAGTAAGTAGGTACTGCATTTGAATCTCCCTGCTCTATCGCACTCAATTAAGGCGCCTCCCTGATTTGTCGATGCGGATATGAGAAAGCGGTCAGTGTCAACCGATATCAATGCAGTACTGCCCTACTTCTGCGCATGGTAATACTACTGCGCAAACGTAATACTGACAGTATTTCGTCAAGTGAGGAAATCTCTCATCAGTAAGCTTACGTCAACCAGCAAAATAAATATGTCATATCGATCCCGCCCCGCCAAGTCAGGAGTTGCCTTAATGTAGGGGCACAGTAAAAAGCGGTACTGACTCGACTGACAGTTGAGACTGACAGCTGACAGTCGTCTCATATCGTCCAGCCTCCGCACCGACAAATCAGGATTCGCCTAACGATAGATATATTTTTAACCAACTTCAAAAAAAAATTTTTTTTTTATTATCACAACAAACTTTGTGCCTGAAACTAATGAAGCGCGCCGCTCGCCACTTTTCAAATAGCGGAAGAGAAACGCGCAGTGCAACGTTTATTTGGATAATCGTATTGTTACGAGAATATTGCACATATGGCGCAGAATAGGTAATATCGGCGTCGTGTGGCAATACCTTTCTGGAGCGTATATTTATCAATTTATCAACGTAAGACATAAGCGTAATCTTTAATCTATTTAAAAGTGTGTCTGCATTACCGTGGCATTATTTGTAAGTGTTGCGTATTAATCTATGATAGACTTCGTTTTAAGGAGTCACTCAATATAAAAAAAACGGCCAAGTGCGAGTCGGACTCACGCACGAAGGGTTCTGTACCAGAAATAAAAAAAATACTTTTTGTGTATGAAAATTTTAACCTCCTTGCTATTACGGTTCATGAGATACAGCAAAAAACGCCAACAACTACTCTGTTGTATGGGAGCCCCCCTTAATTATTATTATTATATTGATTGTAGTATTTGTTGTTGTAGCCACAATAAAAATACATAATCTGTGAAAATTTCAACTGTCTAGCTATTACGGTTCTTGAAATACAGCCTGGTGACAGACGGACGGACGGACGGACGGACAGACAAGACGGAAGTCTTAGTAATAGGGTCCCGTTTTTACCCTTTGGGTACGAAACCCTAAAAAACAATATTAATATGTGGAGATAATATTGTCAAGTCCGTCTCAGACACGCATTAATAAATTACTAAAGGCCGAGCCACACCGAACGCGTGCGCAGCACGTGCGCGTGTGCGTGTGCGTGGCGTGCGCGTTGTATCGTATGAAATGTCATAGTAGATGACACACCGCTTGCGTGGCGTGCACGCGTGCTGCGCACACGCGCACGTGCTGCGCACGCATTCGGTGTGGCTCGGCTTTAATGTTTTATGCCCGCGACAAACAGTGCCAGGCGTACTATGGTTGCATTTATCAAGTTATTAGTTAAGAGGGCGCAGTACGCTCGGTCTGGCTCGGTTCTCCATACAAACGTATTTACCCTCTCATTTTAAAACGCCATGCTAAAATAACATGAAAATTTGTATACACAATGCAATCCGGCATATCTAGCTCGGAAATTAGTTTCATTTGCTAGAAATTGTTAAAAAAAAAAGAATACATCGGTTTTTTGAGTTTTTTACGGCTTGTATGAAAACCTTAATAATAGCTGTATTTTTTCTCCATTATAATTTCAAGCAACAGAAACTATGTTCCGACCTAGATATGCCGGATCCCATTGTGTATACAAAGTTTCATGTTATTCTAGCATGGCGTTTTAAAATGAGAGCATAAATACGTTTGTATGGAGAACCGAGCGTACTGCGCACTCTTAAGTATTAGTTATTGAAATTCCACACTTTCTGCCACTATTTGACATAAATTGACGCATGTCTTATCATGTTCCTGATACAAACGCAATTACTACACCACTGCGCCTTCTGAACTTTAACGAAGATAATACCTATTCGTAAACCACGTAAAAACCAACCCAATAACTTAATCATAGTAATGGTGTAGTAATGATACAAATGTTACCCTTAAATAACAGTAATACTCGTACGGGGAACAGCCGGGATGACTGGCTGTTTTGAGTGGATTAACAAATTTGTGATAACGCGACAGCCGCCGCACCATATGTTGGAGTCGTTAACGTGAAGTCTATACTTGCCATTAAGTTACCTGAGGGCCAATTCCGGAAAGAATTTTTGACCAATTTAAATGATATGAGGATGGTATTAGTGGTGGGTGCCTTTTTCGTACGCACACAGCATGAGTGTGTGAACGAAGGTGTATACTGATATTGAATTGGGATTGAGATGAAAATGAAAATCGTTGCATAAAGTTGCAAATTGAGGCGTAGTAAGACACAATAATACACGTCTGAGCTTAAAACACAGTTGTTACGTATAGGTTCACATAACGCTAGTTCCACCTAGACACTAGACTGAAGCAGAGGCTCTTGGTATAACTATAGGTTAGTGTGTATGTTGACCAATACTATTATACTATTCTGTGGCACAGGATGGGGGATTATTTATTATAGTTTGAAAAAGAGCACTGCCGGCCTGATTAGGGAGGATAGTACTGCAAAACTTTCCAACCAATCTTATTTAATGAGCACATATTGGTATCGGGTACCTAAGCACTACGATACCAATAAAATAAGTAGCATGTGTATGAACATGAACTGATCTTAATTTTCTTGAGGCTGCCTTAAGATCGTAGACTGGGGTTTGTGTGCTACTTCACTTATGTAGGTAAATTGTGTCGTGATAAAGAGAAAATTTAACAGTAATTATCAACTCCACGTATCGACACTGTTAGACTACCCGTGATCACGATATTTTTCAGTATTGATTAATATACAATTATCCAATAAAAAAATCTACAAAGAGAAGATACGATCCCAAAGTGCCATAGACTTCCTTTTCCTAAAATCGTAAAAATTACTGGCGGTAAATTGAATTCTCGTGCCTGACGAATATAAAAAAGTGACTATGACGAAATAGTGATGGGCAATGCGCATTACGCGAGCCGCCGCACCAAATGACAACGTAATGCCCCACGATTTGTGCCAACGCCGTCCTGCGATAAATATTGGCCAAATTATCGGACCCCCTGGCGGACACCTGCTTTGCTAACTGCCGGGGCCGCACATGTGATCTCTTAGCACATCATACCATGTGGGGTACCCGCAAAATCGAACCGGCGCGAGCGTTGCCATAGCTTTTTGTGAAGCAGGTTTTCAAGGTAATTATTTCACAGGGGATCTCACTATACTTTTTACAATAGAAGGTTCTCGTCTCGACACTTGACATGCGTTGGGCGAGGAAGCTGCCAGCTCTTTGGTCTCCAGTGCACTTATTTACAATTATATATTAGTAGGTAAATGTATAATTTTAGATAGCAATAAACCGAATTCTGTCTCAAGCATGTGTGTCTCAAGCATGGAGCAACATAACGCTAATCCCATGTCGGCTGCTGTGATCGTGCCAATAAGGCGTGAAATATCATTAGCGCGCTCCGATGAAGGACTGCGCACGCGCTCATACCTGTGCAAGATGGCGTATTAACACGAGGAACCAACGCCGTTTATGACCTTCTCGAATGGCGCCGCTGACCAGCTGTCATAGTTCAACGAACTTCCCATTATTCCTATAGCGATAATTATAAAAGTTAAAAACCCGACTGCGGAAGAAAAACTAAAAATATAAAAAAAAACAAGTCCAGTGCCATAATATAAATAAAAAAAATAACATAAAAAATTAATATAAACTATTATCAGTCGGGATCAGGACTAGTATTTGGGACCCATTGTTAAAAAGATTTTTGCAATGGTTAGCTGGAAGACATCTTTCGTAATGATAAGTAAATAATCTATTCAATATATCGTCGTCTAGTACCCACAATACAAGCCTAATTGATTGAGCTTACTATGAGACTAGTTCTTTTAGTGTAAAAAATGGTCCCCTAATATTTATTATTATTTATGCATAACCACCACCGCCATATCAGCCAAAGGACAACCACTGCTGGACATAGGCCTCCCCCAAATTCACGGGGGGTATATGCCATAATCGCCACGCTTGGCATGTGGGTTGGCGATTGCAGCATCTCCACCGCACTCCAGGGATGCTGCTGCCCATCCCCCGGTGGTCTTGGTCGTAGTTTTAGGACATACCCGGGTCCCGGATATACATAACATACTACATAACTATGTCTAACGCCACCTTGTATTTCATCTGTGACGCCACGCCTAGCGTTATCAAACTATGTAATATGTACATTAAGTCGCTTACAATTAGTTAGAAAAAATGTCCAAACCAAAAAAAGCACATTTAAGTTACTAATTACAACACAGTTTTAATATCGGCATCTTTCATCATCGGCTGAATACAAAAAGTGATATTACCATTCAATAAACACATAATGTTACAATGAAAATGAGCACACCTGAAAAGGATAAATGAACCTTCCTAGTTAAAAATCAGCAATTATCAGCAGATGTTCCACACTTGTGCAGCAAATGAGTGTTTAACTAGAACGAATGTTTCCTTGAAATGATTGGTAAACAAAAGGTCCATTTGTTCCTAGATTGAGGTACCTGTAGATAGGAATAGCACATCTGGCACTACCTGAATAGCGGAGGCTTAATATTCGTGCTAGATGTGCTGTGCTGCCCACGTGCTTATGCCTCGCCTAACTAGGCGCCTAGTTGGCCATGCCATTACTCAGTTGCCTTGATAACATAGGTATAGTTATTACCTATCTGCACAGAGTAAGTAATAGTACCTACGTCTCGTTGTGAATGAAATTACAGGGCGACTGGTTATTGAATACATTCCTTTTCTGGGAGTATAGATAGTACCTACAACTCATTTGCAGCAAATAAGGCCAAGTGATACCGTGTCTGAAAATTAT
The DNA here is from genome assembly GCA_905163555.1 of Notocelia uddmanniana. Classification (NCBI taxonomy): domain Eukaryota; kingdom Metazoa; phylum Arthropoda; class Insecta; order Lepidoptera; family Tortricidae; genus Notocelia; species Notocelia uddmanniana. The sequence goes on along the minus strand of LR991061.1, from coordinate 10,666,838 downwards.
TAGTTTCAGAGATATTGACGATTAAAGATTTTTCCCAAAATTGCCGAAAACCGTTAAAAATAAATCGTACAAAAATAAATTTTATTTATTTTTTATTCATTTTCTGATGCCTTAAATGTCACAATGTATTTCATGGCAAATAACTAAACGAGAAATGCAAAATTATATGTAATTTTAATTTAGCTGAATTCCAAAGAAGGTAACTACTTCATTACAAACAAGCATGTGACTATATAAAAAAAAGAGGCCATGGGTGTACAAATTACTAAAACAACTTCCTTGATTAGCTTTCTAATGATGGTGCTAAAAATGATTACAAAAGAAACTAGGTTATTAAAATAACGACATGTTTATGAAAACTAGTGAGTAAGTACATCTCTAAGGAGCATTTAATGAATACACTTGAAAAATAATTGATAGAATCAGGCGTTACTTTGCGGAAATCCATGACAAGCTTCTTGAACAATATTTCTTTGCTATTCCGCTAAAAAATAGTAGGTCTATTAGTGTTAATGTATCCACTTACGTATTTTTGCACATGGTTAATGCTCGCACAAATATGCAATCAAATACAAAAAACCACCACAAATAAACACAAAATCTCCAGATCAGATTTTGTGTCCGCTTGGTAGGGATGTGCCCTTTAACTAGGGATGTACCACAACATCCTCCCTCTTAAGCACTAAAATCAATTTGTAACATATCTAGCACATAATCATTTAACCACTTTGATTGGGTTCTGACCCGTTGCGGTCTTTGTACCACCTCAGAACCATTTCCAGTAGGTTCAATTTTCTGATTTGCTGAGTCTGACAAGTTTTCATCATCACTTACAAGCTCTACACAATCCTCATTAATATGTTGTTCTACCTTCTTATTACAATCATTTTGATTATCTATACTTCTATAATCTATGAAATTATCATAAGACTGTTCTATCTGTTGCTGTCTTGGTTGTAAAAAGGGTGCTGGAATCAGATGCCATCTATTTCTTCTGTATGTGACTCCACTCACTTCAACAAAATAGGATCTTGGTTCCTTAGCCTTTCTCACGATCTTGCCAATTTTTCTTAAATCAACAACCCAAACCTTATCTCCTTGTTCTAAGTCACTCAATTCTGTCACTCTATGTCTCTTATTGTAGTTTTCAGCCATTTTAGTTCTGAAGTAGTTTCTTTTTACATTAAAATTATCATGCACATTGATCACTTCACTTAACTTAGCTGGATACACAGGCAGGATGTCTTTGATTTTCCTATTAAATACCAGTTCATTTGGACTATAGCCACATTCTAACGGGGTATTCCTATAAATCATCAATGCTAAATAAACATCATCATTCTTTGCTAATAGGCTTTTTGCTATCTTTACTCCTGCCTCTGCACACCCATTGCTCTGGGAGTAGTACGGACTACTGGTTACATGATGGAACGCCATCCGCCCGCTTGGTAGGGATGTGCCCTTTAACTAGGGATGTACCACAACAGGGGGAGGCCTATGTTCAGCAGTAGACGTCATTCGGCTGAAATGATAATGATGATGATGAAATAGAAAACTATAACAGCTAAGTAGATATTTTTAGTTATCGAGTACTAATACCTTGTTTTTTTGACGGTGTGAAAATACTTTATGCATATACCCCCTGCCCAGGGAAGGCCATTTGGGGGTTATGTAGGACTTTCTTCCCCGCCGAGTGATGGTGACTGACAGGAGGAGCATACCCACTAAAAACACACCGGCGTCATCAAGAGGAGCGCAATGGGATCGCGAGCATTTCACCAAGACGCCCCCCGGCAATTGTAAAATATGTAGTCGTTACATAACAAATACTTACTTAAATGATACTTCAAAACTTCCTTGTTTTATTTATGACAGACTGACCAGCGATTGGCCTTAGTCTCACCTGATGGAAAGCGATGACAAGGCCTTAGATGTTGCTCACTTGTTCAGTAATAGCCTATTGACTCTTGTCTTGAAGAAACCCAGATTGTATGTATCAGGAAATACAGACGACGGCAGCAAATTCCAGTCCTTAGCTGTTCGCATTAGGAAAGAAGAAGCAAATCGCTTCGTGCGATTAAATGGTAGACTGACAACGTAATATAAGGATAACCGCTCACCACGTCTGGAGGTACGGTGATGGAACGGAGAAGGCGGAACTAAGTCATGTAAGACCTGTGCACACTCTCCAAAATGAATGAGTTTAATCAATTCTGAAAATGAATGATAGATAGGTAAGTAAAACTCTCTTAAAATAAACACATAGGCACTTTAAAAAAATGTTTTGTACGATTAAGAAGAAGAAGAAGAAGAAGAAATAGTTTATTAGTATAGGTACAAACATAATACACAAGCTTAATGCAAAATTTACAGAGAAGATTAAGGACAGCGTAGGTAATCAAATCTCTGCGTGTTTCTGTCAAAAAAATAATTTTTGTTACAAGGTTTTATTGTCGACTGTACTTTTTTGCATAGTCTTTCAACAACTCGTTAAGAAAACACGACGGGTTTATCTTGTGAAGTGTAGGAGTTGCTATGGCCACCTCTGTTTCCATCATCAGATCAGCTCGGTGGTATACCATAATATTGCATTATCACCGAACTTACATAAGTATGCCAAATTTCAGCTCAATGGCCTCAATGGGATACCGACAAGTGGCTGAAAAAAGGATTGCAAATTTTGATGACAACTTACATACGAACAGAACAAGTTAAGTAAGTCTCTGTCCAAAATTTCATTTTAGGTCAAGTTTTTGTTGTCGACTGTACTTTTTTCCAAAATCATCAAATGTACACCTACTCCTTGAGAAGGTTCGAATAATGAGCCATGAGCCCAAACACGATTGGATTATCTTATGTAGTTTAGCCAAAGAAGATATATACTCGTACTAACGTACCTAAATTAGGAGTTGCTTGCTATATGGGCTACCTTCTGTCTTCGTCATCAGATCAGTTTGATGGTACCATAATATTGTATTGTCACTGAACTTACATAAATACATATGTCAAATTTCAGCACAGTCGGATACCGGCAAGTGGCTGAAAAAAGGATTGCAAACTTTTATGACAACTTACATATTTACACATACTTACGAACAGTGCAAGTTACTTAAATAAAAGCTTGTAAAAATCAATATGACTTAAAATGGACTATATTGGTTCCAAAAACTATTTGACAAATTGCTCTATTAAGTATGCCTGAAAGGTTTTGCATTTGAATGTTTTGTATTGATTTAACGTGATAAATTGATAATGTTGACAAAATGAAAATAAATAGTACCTATTGTTTAAGCGGTTTGAAAGGATTAACCGCACAATTAGGCACGAACTTCTTTTACTATTCACAAACAAACATTTTTTTTTCAATATTGCCCTCCTTGCAAACGATAAAAAATATCCCTTGCGTTTAGGGTGCGAGGAGTGCGATTCCGGCAGCCGCCAGACAAAAAAGAAAAGGACTATGCAGATGGAACGAAACGTCTACATGCGTTCGTTCTTCGTTCCATTCCATCCCATCCGTCCAGTCCGTCAGTCTGTGCTCAGCGCTCGAACGGAGAGCGTGTGTCGTCTTTGTTCACATCTCAGCTGTTTCGCACACGCGTCTACTCAAACAAACCACGCGAATTACATAAAATAAAAGTTTTACAAAAACAGTTATAATATTCTTAATTGATACTAGAAAGTGCAGTGCTCATTATTTATTGTACGAATAAAAACATAGTTTGTGACAGTTTTAATAATTCTCGAAAATGATAGGTAAGTTTGTGATTTTGTTTCAATAATAACCTACAAATTTCTTGCAACTATGTTATGTCAAAATTTGTTGTGTATTTACGTTTTATGTATCTGTTTGGAAGGTCCAAGTGTAATAAATATCATGAAAGTTAATAGAATAAGTTGTCGCTAGCCGGCACAAGCTGTTTTGTAACTGTCAACAAAACCTCTAACCGAATCAAATAAACAATCGAAAAATGTTTTATCGATCCATTTTCCGAACTTCATTTGACATACAAGAAAAATTAAGAGCGCGATTTTCCAATATTACAATTTGATGACCTTCTAAATCTTGTTATGAATTAATGAAGCATGTATTGTAAGTGTAACACGAATGTACCTACAAATACTTACACTCAAACGAAATAAATGTCATTTTGCATTATAGGTGGCATAGGTGCCTTAAACGACCCTTACTAAATATATTATTGTACCTAAATGTTTAAAAATAAATAATTTATCTACAATCAATAAGTCACGAATTTGTTTATACGCCGACGGATAAGTTTTGAAACTTTTTATAGCCAACACATATGTCATTTTCTAATACTTTTGCATTTAATGTCTATGTCTACTTTATTTATTAAGTAATTTTAATAAGTATAGTAGCTGTCTTTTGTTAATTTACTATATTACCAAAATTGACTTTGTGTTGTAAACTTGTAATCTAGCTATACAGGTATACATATATGTATACCATTTTATTAATACTTTGCCTCACGTCTCTAAAAGGTTTTAATCAAATTTTATACTCTTAAAAAATCCCTGCTCTCTTTTAATTCACTTGTGTCAGATTGACCGATGGACAGCCTTTTCCGGTGTCATATCGAAACAAACTGATTATTTTCACCTGCAAAAACCCTCACAAGCGTGAGTAATCGCCTGGGAACTTGAGCCGTGATTTATGCTGCATTTTTTTATGTAGATCAACCGCTACTGGCTTCACGGTACGACATCGTATTGACATGAATCTCACTAGCCATCGAAATAAAATTAACCGAAACGAGACAATCCGATACGCTGATCGTGGTACGTCTAACGATTTGAGATAAAAATTGGTCATGAACGATTTGTTTGGCTCACGGATTGAGATCGGTGCCAGGTTTTCCAGCTAACGAAACCGTAACAACTACAGATACTAATTTAGATAAAACGAAAAAAAAACAGGTATACGCTACTTAGCCGGTCAAGTTATAATTGCATCGTATCGTATGACCTTAAAAATTAACAGCTCCGAATCAATAGAACACAGGTAACGAAGTTGTGCAACGTGCAATACCTACGAATGGTTAGTTTAATTCTCACACGCGATTTTACTTCGCATATAGACCTAGTAATTATATTAACGAACTTGGGCAACCTTGCACAATTCTGTTCAATGTTTCGCTAAACGCTTAGTAAAGGCTAGTCTTTTTTATCTACGGCAATTAAATGCTTCAAAAACCATCGTTACACGCACGCATATCCACCACCACCACCATATCAGCCCTAGGACGTCCACTGCTGGACATAGGCCTCCCCCAATTTCATGGGGGGTAAATGCCATAATCGCCACGCTTGGCATGCGGGTTGGCGATCGCAGTATCTCCACCGCACTCTAGGAATGCTGCTGCCCATTCCCCGGTGGTCTTGGTCGTAGTTTTAGGACATACCCGGGTCCCTACGCGATATCATCGAGTCTTAATACTAATATAATTTTAGATGTGTCACCGAATCCCATGACTTACATGATTTTTCCCCCGACGCGAACGCAAAAGAGGGGTGTTATAAGTTTAACGTGTGCGTCTGTCTGTGGCATCGTAGCTCTTAAACGGGTGAACTGATTTGAATACGGTTTTTTTATTTGAAAGCAAGTTTTCCAGTGATGTTTGTTAGACATGTTTTATCAAAATCGGTGCAGCCGTTTTTGAGATGTTGAACTTTGAAATGAAAATATCGGGTGTTTTTCGACTATTCTAAGTTGTCAGTTATTTTTAACTGAACATGTATGTACACACATTGTTTACATAGTTTATCTAAAAAAAACCGCTTTAAACATTATTGTAAAATTAAAAGGAAAAACTCAGTGCTCGGAACAGATTTGTATATTCATTCATTTATTTTTATTAAGTGTATTTCTAATAATTACGCAATAGTGACAATACAATTTTTTACACCAAAATTATGATACTTATCAAGCGTGGAAGTAACTACACGCGAGAACAGGTCGCGACTTGTGCCGAACACGCCAAGTAGCCGATATGTATGTCAATTCCATTCATAAATCCAATAGTGAATGAGAAATCGGCCAAGTGACTAAACTGTCTGCTCTGCTAGTAGGTAGCTATAAAGTATGATTAATTGCAACATTATTCAAATTTTACCACCACCACCATGTCAGCCGAAAGACGTCCACTGCTGGACATAGGCCTCCCCCAATTCCATGGGGGGTAAATGATATAATCGCCACGCTTGGCATGCGGGTTGGCGATCGCAGTATCTCCACCGCACTTCAGGGATGCTGCTGCCCACCCCCCGGTGGTCTTGGCCGTAGTTTTAGGACATACCCGGGTCCAAATTTTTACATGACCTGTAATTCCTATCTATTGTAAAAGTAAATTAATCAAATATACATTAATCAAATATATCGAAACCTCCCCTGAGTTTCAGGTAATACATATTACCGAAAATTTATTTATACTGCAGAGACCTATTATAATATAATGAAACGGGTCACTCATGTCGTTAAGGTCGAATATCACTACGACATTTTTCAAACCGGTACGCGGTTATTAATCATGAACACTTGTCCCGGCGGCGGTACGTTAACCCAAAACGCAAAAAGCGCGCATAGTGTTATATGAAAGTGATATTCGACCTTAAAAACGTGAGATTCCATATATTTGAATAGGTACATAGATAACTACGAGTAAAATCCCGAATCCGGTTTATCCGAAAATTATTTTATACTGCATATGCAGTATAAAATGATTTTTGGATAAACCAGATAAATATACATGTACTTCCTCCTTATATGCAACACAGCTACAATTAAGCTAACGGGACGGTTGGGCTCCCTTTAAAACGCCGCCACATAGCAATGAACTACAAGCGGTGGTCGGAACCGGAAGCATCGGCAGGAAAACGCAAAGCACACCTTGCCGCGAGTTCCACGCGCCGGCCATCGGCCCAATCAATCCCACGACCCGCCGGCCCGCCCTCATTTGGTCACTACTACACTACATTTCACTACAACGGCTATAAAGCGTACTTACGTTCCCCATTTTCCAAATAAACCCCTAACTAAATCAATGTACGTATTTTAATATTATTAGTACCATTAAGTCGTTAATAAAGAAAAGACAATTCTGTTTATTTAATTAATACTTGAACAAACGTTGACTATCTATTCTTCCCACTTGCAAAACGCATGGCGCACTTTCTCGGCATTGTAATAATGGAAAGAGAATAGAAGAGATTTGAACATAATAATGCGGAGGTGGGCGCGTGGGAAACTCCCAGCGTTCACGTGCCCAGCACACCACTTTGCCACACTAAATCTAACATTAATATGCTAGATTTAGATAAAACCCCGCAATGCGGAGATTCACTCATTGTGTCGTTCAAGCAGCGACATTTCTCCCGGAAAAAGCTCATTGTTATGTTGCTTAAATGAATAACATAAAACCCATGAAATACACAGTACTTGTTAGGCATTGTTAATTAAAAGTTTGTTATTCAAATATCGACGGTATAAATATTCATTCATATATGAATAATACAATGAACTGTGCAAGAAAATCAATTACAGTTCCATTCATAAAAGTCGCATTGGATCTATAATTCACAGACCAATAAATCAGCACCCATATTTGAACATGAAATAATTACGCAGACGGGCAATCCTTAGTTTAAATTCAAGCAAAGTAAAAATAAATTGAATTATTTCTTAATATTTTTTTAGTTGGTTTGGTATTATTTTTAAAGTATCAGTGGAAAGATGTAGATTTAGTTGTACTTATTATTATCATTTTAATTTTTAGTGATTCTATCCAACGTGCCCGAATGATAAGAGGCTATTTAAATGTGTATTGTGTCGCATAGACTCGCGTGCCCGTTTGACGGGCGATGGCAATAGTGGCTAGTTAGTGGTTCCGGATACGTATCGGACGTGTCGGATGTCGGCGTGACTCACGCGGCGCCCACGCCGCGCCCACTGCGCCCGCGCACTACAAACTATTACACCAACTCCACACGTCCCGGCACTATAAGCCTAAACATCAATAGACACTGCCTCCACCGTTATATGTACTATATTTCAAATCCAGACGTTGTAGATTTAATAGGTACCCAAACATTAGACACTGGCCCGCAACGCAGAGCGGCACGGACATGACAATACAATTAAGCCAAATATGGACGTCCACCGGTCTTTTATGGCACTGTTTACCATTGCATTTTATAATCGCACAATCGAACCCATTGATGAATTATTTAGTTACAGAAATATAGGCCTGTGTCATTCTTATTTCGAATTCAAGTATCAAAACATGTGACTTGCAGTATTGATTATTTGTAACCTATTTTTGATACACGCTTCTCGCTTGTAATCAGTATTTTGGGATATAAATCAATAATCACTATTTGAGTATCTATCCGCGCATCTCTTAAACTAGATGGGAAGTTAACCTAGAAAGCCAATCAATACCAAGATGGAGTAACAAACAGACGGAGATCGATACAGATTCCGCGACAGCGACACCGCCTTATTATATTTTAAACGGGACGGATTCTGGTTATTTGTATTTGGGCTTTGGCAATGGGCATTTCGCAGTCTCGTGGGAAACGGAGTTGAACGACTGCGGAGACAATGCTGGTCGGCATCGCGGGCAGTCACCGCGCCGCCCACCCGCCGCCACCAACTCAAAAGCCTAGCATTGCATATGCCGATTGTTACTAGTACTACATATACATCCTCTCACATGGACCTGTATTATTGCCGTTTGCGCAATGTATCCATCCATACTAATATGGTTGCGTTGCGAAAGAAAAATATCTGCGTGTTAGTTTTGACGCTGAACCGATTTAGACGACATAGTCGACATATCTTTTAAATCGGTGGTCTGTCTTATGGTGCTATGGAGATAGCTTGAGTTCTAAAGAAATACAGTAGCTATTTACTTTTCTTAAGAGGATAAAATGAGAAAATGAGGGGTGGAAGTTTTGAGTTTATTGTTATTAATCGACATCTACGCGGATGACGCATTCGGTTATATCCTATATTTATTTAGAATCGATAAACTGATAGTTAAGAGTGCAGTCGCATTTTGCAATCGAATTCCTTATATTGGGTTGTCAAGTAAGAATGACTGCAGTCTAATAAGAATGGAATTTTTGTCCCATTTATGCTCGACTTTGTACCTATCTGATTCACCATCAGATTAGTATTTTAATGCCTAAATTTGGACGTTGAAGCGTCCTACACATTTTAAAATAATTATGCGGTGCATACCTAACTGTGACTTGACAATAAAGTCATTAGGATTAAAAAATTGTTATATGTTCAATTTATTTCTAAACTAACTGATATTTAGCGATTTAGTTGACATCTTTTACATACTATTGTTATTAAACCATAAAACTCTTCTCATCTTCCGATAGTGATCCCCGTTGCATCATAAAGGAGACTTAGGAGACAAGCGTTCGCTTGCTACCTATTCTCAAATTGGGGCGTAAGCACTAGTTTTTGTGTTAGCGGTTGCAGAAATTCCAAGCCTAAGGAAACTAGACTTTGTTGGATTTAGGCATCACGTCTATGGATTAGTGATACAAAATATCTTGTCAAGGGGTGTAATGGTAAACCGACTCTAATCTCGGATTTACCAGCTAACCTTGAAGCCCTAACGTTACATATACCCAGGGGCCGCATATCGCGTGCGACATTTTATCGAGGGTGCGATATGTCGGCCGTCGGCTTTGCTCAGTCAAGGGCGGCGACCGGCTCCACGGTTGAAGTATAAATACCAGTATACTTATAGTGATTTGAAAACTAATCTTTAAAAACATAGTAGGTGCTTTTCAGGGTACATACATATTATTAGACAAAACACACAGAACAAACAGAAACAGACAGTACATATACTAAAATTAATCTAAAAAGTGTCTCGACTGTGACTGTCAGTGACTGTCAGTGTTTGTGTGTCAATGAAACACTTCGTGAAGAAATCAGGCTCAATAAGATTTTTTTATTGACTTGTGGCATAACGGCAATAGCAACTTCGTGAAAAGTGGCGATGGCTATCTGTAAGTTGGTATTCTAAATATACATTCATTAAGTTTTATTCACAATTGAAGTAATATTTAAAGCGATAGGTCAAAAACCATCCAAAAGTGCAGATATTTGTTCTGTATCGTGGTCGATAAGCGCTGGCCGCGAGCCAGCCGACGGCAAGCATTCACGACCCTTTCTATAACTCGTTAAAAAACTGATATAAATTTGACCTCCGATTACGGATAGTAGTTAGGAATCTCTGGTTCAAGTTATGCTAGGGACCTGTGGATGTGACACATTATGAATAGCATAGCGAGACTCGTAAATCCACCCTCGCGACGCTAAAGTGGCAGTTCTCACACTAAACCTCGATGGCAGTGGATTGATGTTTATGCGCATAAATACCGGACTAATAGTACGTACGGCCAGTTTTATTGACGAATTCGAGTTAGCAGCGTTTATATGAGTCTCGTGTGAGATTACATGACAAATGACTTTTTGAACGAGCAAACGAAGCAAGCGAAGCGTCTCCGTTTCAGCTTTCGACAAAAATTCTTTCGTATGTCTGTCCGGATGTTCTCTTCTACAGGTCGCATTTCTCAACCGATTCTCGTGAAATTTTGTGAGCAGGTTCGATAATTATAAAGATTCTTTTTTCGAGACAGTTTTTGGATATTTTGTAATTAAAAAAAATGTTTTTGAGAGGTCTACAGCTCAGACCCACTATATAAAATATTTTTCGTTTGTTTCATTGACTATATTGCATCTATTTTGCAAAATATGTCTAACTCATGGGAACACTTACTGTACTTAATAATTTTCTTCGCTGCTTAGCCCGTGTAACGATGTCATTTTGCTCATTTTTCAAGAACCATGATTTTTTCGGAAATCTTGTCCGAAATGGTATAGGTACCTAAGTATCTTCGCGCTGCGCAACGTAAGTCTGTACCGTTTGAACTCGTCTTAATGTAACTAGGTTCCCAATACTCGTATATATAGAGCTGTACCGTACCCGGAATCCCGCTTGGAAACATTCCACATACAAAATCGGGAATATTCCCGGTATAACAGCTCATCTCTAAGCCCATAAAATTGTCGTTAACTGTGGGTACTCCATTAAATTTATGTACATATAAATTTATGAAAAAAAAAATTGGTGCGTTAATCCGTTGGTTGTAATCTAATACGTGCAAACACTGACTTTCTATAATTTTATTGTACTTACGTATTAATTTATGTCATGCAAATGTAGTTAATTATACCTTATGCATAATGATGACATACTCGTATGCGCTTACAGAATATCAGGTTAGGGATTAACCGTGTGTGACGGAACACGGGAACGTAATACAACTGCGACATAACCTGGGAACCATACTATAACATGTAATACATCATCATTATATTCTATTGTGTGTGAAAATAGTATTTAGTCATAATCATAAACTATTTCAAGTGTGTTTCAATTGCAATATTCTATTATGTTGGGTAGGTTTGGTAGCAAAAAGCACCTTAGGAAACCGACACGTGTTTTTTTTGATACCGATCAATGTTAAGCTTTTAATTTTGTTACATGTAGGGCTCATTTCTTCGAGCAACGTTTTCTCCCGTTTCATAAAAACGATGAAAGCAAGGGCTCCCCAAGATAGCATGAGCTATCTGCCTGTAACTGCCAGTGAAAATGAACCCTTATCTGCAAACCTACGGCGAATCACCACAATTAAATTATTTTCTTGTTATAGATGAGCGGCAAACGCACGCGCAGCTATAGATGCGCCGTGCACCATCGAGACCGCGAAGTCAGCTCCGAGAACGACTTCCGACTGTTGCTCGAAGATCCCACCTTCTTCGCCAGGTCTGTACTTCACACATCTCACTTTGAACACCGAATCCACCATAACCTGTTTCTCCCGTTTTTAAACTGTATCAAAAAGGTTTAAACATCTAGTTGGGTAGAAAACAAACCTTCATCCATAGAGAAACCAATATCGGATATGCCGTGCATTTGACAAGCCTTCGGCACAATATAAACTCCAGTTTTAATGTCCGACCGCAAAATTTAAAGTAAAATGTAACCGCAAAAAACATGATTTCTAAAATTTTCGTGAATCAAAATTGTTATGTGTAAAATCCGACGTTTCACCCATAATAGTGTACGTGTATTGATTATCGTCGCTAAAAATATTTCCAACTGTCGTTCGTGTCACATTGACATGTTGGGAACGGTTCCGATTCATAAATCGTTAATAGATTGCTTTGTGGAGGCCAATCGAAACGAACAATCGTGAAAGTAAGCTCTTGAGTTTTGCCACACACATTTCAGTAAGTATTGAAGTTTAAACGTAGTGTCCTTTACATTGGCTAATGGGGATCTTTTTTGCAGGATGGTGCACTTGGTCGCAATGGAAGTACTCCCTGAGGAGCGGGAGCGAAAATATTATCAAGAGCGGTATACATGCTGCCCCCCTCCTCTCTTTATCATTTGTGTCACTCTCCTAGAGGTAAGCCACCATTATAAGCTACGCTTTCCTGTTCCGTGAATCAATGTGCAGACAAACCCGACGCTTGCCGCGAATATTATACCGAATCATGATTATTCTTGATATCCTTGAGTCCCTCGATTGCATCACACCTACTACCCCTTACTTAAGAGGTTATTACCGGCTACCCCTTGCCTAACTAAAATATGCTAAAATAAGAGGTTGCCAAAACTCATGTAGAAATACGGGGTGTGCCGGGTCTACTGGAAGTTAAATACGAAAACTCATCGCAATCAATACCGTGCATAGATAAAGTAAAATCGTGCAGGTCACTTTCTACTAAGCACAGCTACACAATCCCCGCTCCAGTTACTGCTTAATTAAAAAGTGTAATTGCGGATTTCACATCCGCACAAGCGGTTTACGTGAATCACAACAATCGGCGCGAACGCCCCGTCACACATTGATTCACGCTAAAAGGTGCTCCGCTATAGATAAATCGCATGCTTTCTGCTAACGGTCTTCCTGCTACGCGTGCCTAAGCTAAACAATTGAGCTCGTATATTGAAAGTTAATACGCAAGTACGATCCGAGACGTATAACTATAGGTAGAGGTACGAACTGCTAATTCTTTTGATAACTGATGCTTGGGAAATCTATGACGCAGGTACCGAAAATCATATTAGGCGCATCATATGACAAACTATCTTGGTGTTTATCCTTATAAGTAGTACTGTGTCTATTCTACAGCCTAAATAACGTTTGGCGCCGAAAAGGCGACGAAGTATATTTTATTTGAACAAGACGTTTACACACTGGCTTTGTCTTTGAACGCTAAAGTTACCACATGAAAATGCTTTTACACTAAAAGGCTTATTGTCCGCTATTTCAGTCTAAAGATACAGTAATGGTTGTGAATTCTTTTTTTACATTTTCACGCGACATTGCCGCTATGCCGCTATTTCTGGTAGAGCGCGGTCAAAAGGACATTCAACAACATACATTTGATATTCCTGCTGATGAAAATACTGAAATTTCTTTATTCATATATCGACTTTCGGAACTTCCCGATTCGCCTGAACTCGAAATCTGAACCATCGAGAATGCCTGAATTTTGCGCCGTATCGATGACGGATATGTACAAGGGGTAAAGATAATCAAGCAGCGTTCTCGAGAGAAATACTGAACAAACAGATCGATTAAATTTCCTAATCTGGTACACCATTACAAATCCGTTAGCGACCGACGATGCAGAAATTTGTTTGTCTCACAGGTATCATCATCTACCGTAGGAGACGGACTGTATATAGATATTCCATATTCTCTAAAGTGTGTTCCGCCGAGTCTTGTGGTTAGATAAGGCCTCTGCAAAAGTTCCGTAGTAACATCAACCTAATCAACAAGTACCGTATACGTTTTGTGAGCCGCTTTAACTGGTATTTTGTTGACAGCTGGGCGTGTTCGCGTGGTACGCATGGGGCGCGGGCGGCGTAGCGGCGGCGGCGGGCCCGGTGCCTGTGGACTCGCCGCTGGTGTACCGACCGGACCGCCGGCACGAGCTGTGGCGGTTCCTCACCTACAGCGTCGTTCACGCTGGCTGGCTGCACCTCGCCTTCAACCTACTCGTGCAGTTGGCGGTAAGTTTTGCCACCCAGTAAACAGAATTCCTGTCATGCATCGTTATTTTCTTACAATATGTTATGCTCCTGTGCATCCGACGTAAAAGGCTACAATGCGAATAGGCTAAATTGGTCTCTCTCATGGTCTAAGGAAACAAGGTCTGCTACTCCAAACCGTGACACAAGGCTACGTCACTGTATAGCTAGTACATACACGAACTCGCGCTACGATCACCAACCGCGGCGACTTTCGGTCCGCCATAGGCTCGATAGCAGTGACGACGTCGAATTTTCCTCTGAGTGTCATACAAGGAAAATAAGGTACCTTGTATTACTCGTATTGTATCATGTTCTCTTCTATACGACTAGAAGACGTTTTGTTGAGCGACACCTGAGCTATGAGAGTTGTTTTCCACGGGTTAAGGCAGCTACTTCTTCTCTCTCCTTAAGGACTTATATTGATAAGAAATCGAGTACCTTTAATCAAAACCGACCTGTAATGACTGCTTTTAAACAAATGAACTTGTTAATTTTGTACTAAAGCTGTAACGCTGCTAACGAAAATTTCAAATTAAAGGGAAAAATTGAAAATTTTTATGCTCCGAGCAGGATTCGAACCTGCGACATCTGGCATAGCTCAGAGGCTAGAGCGATTGGCCGCGTATGCCAGATGTCGCAGGTTCGAATCCTGCTCGGAGCATTAAATTTTTCAAATTTTCCCTTTAATTTGAAATTAACGTGTCTACAGGAAAGTACCGATTACATTCATTTATAAAATGCCAAGGGTTAAGTGGATCAAAATGGCACGACGGACGCCTTCCCACTCATCTTGAATAGGAAGCCCAGCATTTGAAGCAGCTTGTTATTATGTACTAATCATAATTATCTAAGTACACCTGCTTTACAGGTTGACCTGATTTAATTTAATAATATTTCTATGTCCCTGATACATACTGAATGAAGAAATACAGACATTCAATATGCCACACCTTTGCAATATTTTTTATAGTTTAGTGCCCAATTAGAATTGGGTCATACAAACTACACTCGGCACACATTACATTCAAGCGCGAGCGACTGACTCCATCTAGTCATAATATTCGGAAAATTCATTGACTCATTTTCTTAAAAACGCACTTGGCGTAGTGACTAACCGCTCTTCTTTACGGATGGACGATTGACTCAATAAATGGGTCACCTGTGTTCGATCACTGTTAAAGACAGAAACACACCGTACCTATCACGCCTATCACGTTCAGTGCTATATGTATGTTCTTGTACCTACATATACCTAGTACCTATCATACGAGTGTTTAATCCCACGCTCAAAATTTCCGTGTATCAACATTAAAAACGCCCGTTGGTTCCAGTGGTAGGGTAGGTTATACATGCATAACACTACACCTTTCATAATGATGTTTCTGCCGTGTTTAGATAAAATGGCGTGCATTAGGTACATATCAGAGAAGGCGTTAATATGTATCAATGATATAGTGTACTTTATATTCGATGTATGTTTTTGCAGGTCGGTCTACCGCTAGAGATGGTCCACGGAGCCCTACGCTGCGGCGCCGTCTATTTAGCGGGCGTCCTCGGCGGCTCTCTAGCCGCCTCCGTACTAGATCCGGACGTGTGTCTGGCGGGCGCGTCGGGCGGTGTGTACGCGTTATTAGCGGCGCATCTGGCCAACGCGCTGCTCAACTTCCACGCGATGCGGTACGGCGCGGTGCGACTAGTCGCTGCGCTTGCGGTGGCGTCGTGTGACGTGGGTTTTGCGGTCCACGCTAGGTATACTAAGGTGAGTTTCGTTTGTACTATGTTTGTGAAGTGTGCGTCAGATTTTGTCCATTATCCACTACAGTGTAGTATCTAGTGTATCTACACACATTACACTACTTACCTACTGTCGCTGTCTGTGTCTACTGACAAAATAATAAATACGTGTCCAATATTTTTTTACATTCTAATTGACGAACTTATTATACTTCACATATTTTTTTTACCCAGGATACTACCGAATTGTAGCGCTATAAGATCTCCGGTACGCAAAAATTCTCGTGTACTGCAGTTCATTTTATAAGTTTTATAGCATGGATACGCGATTGTTGCAGGAAGCGCCACCAGTGTCGTACGCGGCGCACGTGGCGGGCGCGCTCGCGGGGCTGACCATCGGTCTCCTGGTGCTCAAGCACGCGCAACAGCGGCTCTGGGAGCGGCTGCTGTGGTGGGCGGCACTGGGCGCCTACGCGGCCTGCACGCTCTTCGCGGTACTGTACAACGTATTCAGTGCGCCCATCGACGAACTTCACTACATGCCGCCCGACCCGCCGCCTGACGCGGGCTTCTGACCTGACTACCGTCTCACTTAGGCGACCTTGAAACGCTGCTGGCCGCACCATAATTGGCTGTGCCGTATGGAAGTTCTTTACAATGTAGCTCTGGCCGATAGACTATCGGCCAGGCCAGGGCGATAGTTAGATGCTGTGCGTTGCGGCCAGTTGTAACAGTTTTTACAGTCGATGAAAGTAGTTTGATTATGTTGATGTCTCGGAAGCTTTGCTGTTTGATAAAGATTAGTTTATATAACGCTGTTATACAGTTTAATCGTTTATCAAACAGCTCGGACAGATTAGTAGGCGTTTCGAGATTATTTTCCGCCTAAGTTATTCATTTGTAAGTCGAAGCCTGAGTACGCAACCAGTGCGACCCACTCACAACGCCTAGTCAATTTACCTTAGTGTGATTCGCGATAAGTAGCATTATTTCGAGGAGGTTAGTTTCGTTTCTTACACGCCCGTGTATGTTGTCTATTCCAGTAAGATTTATGAATCTTTGTTTTTGTATTTGCCCGCAGGGGTCTTGTCCGTTTATTGGTTGTTAGGGAGTTAAGTCAGTTGCGCCTCCTCGCAAACTTAATTGTTAAGTAGTGTTAATTGTATGATAGGTGAACTATTTTTGTACTATCTGCGTCCGTAGTGTTTATATGAAAGGCGTTACCGCGTCATAACACAATGTTTCCGTGTGGTCTGCCGCTTGGACTAAATGCACTGTTTCATATAATAACACCTTTTTATATCACAATCGAATACAATCGATTAAACACTAAAATGCTACGATTACAGAGTAATATCAGAAATATGCATGCAACTCAAAATAATAATTTGAGAGTTTAATGAATCCGATATTTTCTCTTCTTTTTTTTAACATGAAGATAAATTTATTAAGAACTAATTAATATTATGATTAATATGATTATAAACAATTTTAGGGCAGTCATTACTATTACAATTAATTTCTCTGCAATCGTAAAAAACTGTCCAGTTTTTTGATCCGATCTAGTGAATGTAACAACGAATCATACTAATTTCCGTCGAATAAATTCATTAAACATTGCATTTAGTCAAGAGGGTCAGCATAGTTATACCCAGCGCACCAAAGATTAGAGTAACAAAGATTAGAGTGGCATAGAGTCCAAGCTGAAATGGTGAATTCTATTAACTTTCCTTAATATTTGATCTAATCTCTGAATATGTGAAATTATGTTGATTTGTCAGCTAATACAGCTATTGATTTAACAGTATTAATAAAACTTTGTTAAGTGGTCAGCAACAATTACTTGCTCAATTTATATGATTGCGATTATAATCTCAATGATTATGCTCAAAAGCGATTTTTTATTTTATTTTGTGGGTTCAATTATTTACGAATAATTATTTGTATTCCGTGAGCGTGCGCCGCTGTGCGGCCACTCACTAGTAGATTTTGTGTCTGTATCTGTGCAAAGAGATATTAGTGCATCTTACGACGCAGTGTGAAAATAAACTTTAACACTGTACGATAAGGTCCAATTTCCCACTTAATTGTGAGATGGACTAAGGTCCTCTTTCCAGACGACACATTTTAATTATTTACGTGCCTGATTCCTATTATTGTAATTTTAATTGTATACTTGTAATCTAATCAAATGTCACAAAACGACTGAATTTTGTATAAATTATTATTGCAGTGTTTTTTCATTTAATTTATTTTAAAATTATTTTAAGTGTGAATCGAGATAATTATTATTATGTGATTATATGAATGAAAATAAGAATGAATAATGATTAAAAGTGATTGAACTTTATGATGTGTGTTCTTTGACAAACAATGAAACCTTCGTGTCGTCAAACATACTTGCGTTCTACTAAGGGGCGCCTGGCTCCCAAATCTCCCAATGACGTTAGATCGGTAACCGGTAACTTTCCGCTTCTCGTGTTTTTATGGCTCACAAAGTACAATAAACAAGGTGGGCCCCGTAACTGGAGCAAATATTCTAAAGGACGCTCATTAGAGCATCTGCATTTATGTTATGCGTTATGCTTCTATTGTTTTTTCATTTTTTGTTTTCATGTATATTTTTGGTACTAAAAGATAAATTGACATTAATATCACTTCAGAAGGGTAATAAAAATAAACGTAATCTAACTTTGAAGAAAAAAAAACCCTTTTTTAAACTGAGGACTTGGAAATAATTGCTGGCACGCTAAATAGTCCACCGTTTAATTTTTGGCTCTTGTTACAGGGCCCACCCTGTATATACTGAGATAGAGATATCAGTGAAATACTCCACATAGATCGTAGCGCCGCTGTGGTATTTAGAGTCTGGCTACTGAAATTTTACCCATTATTTTGGCGGGAAATTCAAAAAATCTTGGACTGGTCACACTTTGTGTAGTAGGAATTATAGTTTTGATACCAGAAAATATTTTTGATTTTACCTACCTAAGGAAATAAGTTAAATATACGTCGACGTGCACTCGGTGCACTCAAAGTTAGCCCACGTAATATGCACTGTGTACATGCAGTATAGTCAACGACAAACACATATGTTTATACTTTTACCATATGCCATTGTAACAAGGCAAAAAATGAAATGTAGTGTAAATAAGACCTAGATCGATAATAACGTAATAATTTTAATTCACCACCAAAAAATTACATAAGTACAGTCAACAGCAAATATAGACGATCATTCTAGCACTTTGTCGCGCTAGCGTAACAATACTGCGACAGTTAGGATGCGTCAAAGTAGTGAAAATGACAAGGTACTAAAGTGATCATCTACTTTTGCTGTTGACTGTACTATGCCAAATTTCAACTCAATCGGAACCCGCGATACTTCAATACAACACAATTTAGAAATAATAATGGTTGTTGTTGTATGGGGCCATTTGCCCGGTAATTATTATTATGCGAGACACTCATATCACGATGAGTATCACGTGAATATTGATGAATATTAAAGCACAATTCATACAATGTTGAATATCGTGATAATATTGACATCACAGTATTGTAATTATTAACTTTGTATAGGGGCCCGTTTATTAGTATACTATACGGTATTTATTATATTCTATTCTTTTTAATTATTTGTAGTAGAACTATTATGCATGCAGTGTTTACCTAACTTATTATACACTAAAATCTACTTTTTAAAGTGATTTATATATTATGTATACTCTCAGTGTAACAATTAGTGATAAACCTATTAAATAAATAATGGTATAATTACATAATTGGCCAATCAATGGTGGTATTTGACATTCAGTGAGTTTCAAACGTCTGTTTATGTGACCATTGGGTTACGTTACTTTAGGTTATATTGGCTATGTGCACGTCTGAAACGTCAAAGGTCCCGAGACAATGTCAAAACTCAGAGATGTCAAATAATGACACATAAATATTTTATTTACTTTAGTGAACGAGAAAGACCCCGTATTGGAAATTTTACTGAAATAAGTAAGAGAATAAATAAATACATACAAACGAAACGAATCGTAGGAAACCGTTAAGAAACCAATAGAAAACGTGAAAGTAAATTTGACAGTGGTCCCCGGTAAGTACACATTTCTGCCATGGTGTGCGCTACGATCGCCTAGCTTACCCCCACCACCTACTTCGCACATAGCCAATAGGACTGTGGTTAGTTTAAGTAGATATAAACATGGGTTAGGTTAGAGTAATGTTGCACCGGCACGATGGGACAAGAAGACAACATTTTATATTTTTATATCAAGTTACTACAGACCAGTCTCTCCACAGATTTCATTTGGTATATATATTGGTTTTAATTAAGTAGCTTCTTACACTCCAATGTTATGATTTTATTGATATTTTCCAGAACTTCCAGTTTATATCCGTTTCTTTTCACATTTGTCCTGTTTATGAGATTCAGCTATTAATAAATTCGCGTAACTAATCAAAGTTAAAGGCAAAGGTTAGAACTAGTACAGTATAAAGTATCAAAATATTTATAGAGCACCAACCTACAAAATTGTTTACGACTTGTAAACATTGCAGTTTTTCATTATACACCGGCTCACGTCGAGTTTGCACATTGTCGTATTTACGAGATTAAATAATAGTTTGCGGAGCTCACCCAGTATAGTCATTGTTAATAATATTTCAAATAAATGCCGCATAAACCGCGAACCATTTGAATGAATGACATAAATGGATGACAGCCGTTTGGCCTTTTTTTAAGAATCATAGGTGATACCACAAGAAGATATTCGTCAACAAATTTTGGCTAGCCAGACTCTAGTAAGAACCAACCACACGACCGCTGCATCTCTGTCACTCCAATATGCAAGTGCGATAGAGATAGCACATAGTGACATCTGTTACAAACAATTTTAAAAATTATTAAGGATGATAACTCGATATTAGAAGACCCTTCAGCTATAGCCAACAATTTTAATGATTTTTTTATAAATAAATCGACACAGCATCTCAATAACATTACCACTGATGACATAAAATTTTCATACAATACACAACACTCAATATTTTTGGCTCCGGTTACTCCACATATCGTTAATAAAATGATTATACAATTAAAAAATACAAAAAGTACAGGCCACGACGAAATACCCACAAGTGTTATAAAACATTGTGCGGAAACAATATCAAAACCTTTCGCATTCATCTGTAATTTAATACTTGAAAAGGGTATATTTCCCGACAATCTTAAAGTCACTGTCGTAAAGCCATTGCTTAAAAAAAATGATAAAGAGAGAATGGAAAATTATAGGCCCATAGCTTTATTGTCCATATTTTCTAAAATAGTCGAAAAAATAATATACGAACAACTTTCCAACTACCTAGAAAAGAAGCAAATTTTAGTTAATGAACAAAACGGATTCAGAAAAAACAAATCAACTTCCTTGGCTATATACAATTTAATAAAAACCATTACCATGAACATCGACAAAAGAAATCCAATAAGTGCAATATACATGGATATGACGAAGGCCTTTGACTTCGTCAACCATAATAGACTATTGCAAAAAATGGAGCAATATGGAGTTAGAGGAGTAGCTTTGAATTTATTTAAATCATATTTGACTAATAGAATGCAGCGTACAGAAATCTCGAAGATTTGTAATAAAACAAAACAAGAACTGGTTTACTCGTCTTCTCTAAAACCAATATTGTGTGGAGTTCCGCAAGGAAGCATTTTAGGACCTTTGTTATTCCTGATATATATAAACGACCTTCCCGAATATGTTGAATATCCAATGGTTCTATTCGCAGACGATAGCACAATTTTGATCGAAATGAACGACAGTAAAACGTATGAGACTGAAATTAACACAGCACTAGCCTCTGTCGCATATTGGCTAAAAATTAATAAGTTAAAAATTAATATAGAAAAAACAAAATTAATGCAATTTCATCAACCAAAAACGAACTCAATGAATCTAAACATTAACTATAATAATATAAATATCGAAAATATAAGTGTAACGAAATTTTTGGGTATAAACATAGACATTCATACGAACTGGAAATCACACACGGAGTCATTATGTAAACGTGTTAATAGTTTTGTATTTGTTCTCAATAGAATCTCTAAAATATCAGACCTTAAAACAGCTTTACTGGCATATCACGGATACATCGAGTCGATTTTAAGATACGGGATTATATTTTGGGGAAACTGCACCAATAAGCTACAAATATTTAGGTCTCAGAAAAAATGCATTCGAGCAGTATGTGGCCTCAAACGAACCGAAAGTTGCAAGCCTCACTTTAAAGAACTAAAGATACTCACACTAACCTCACTGTATATTTACGAGATAGCAGTTTTTGTCAAATCAAACCCCTCACTGTTTCCCTTAAAGCAAACCACGAATTCGAGAAGCGTTCGATACAAACATGCAATACAAACCGCTACTGGCAAGACAGTTTTGTTAAGAAGGAGTATATTGGGCATGGCCTCAAAAATATATAATTTCATACCGGAGAGCCTAAAGGAATTGAATATGCCAATGTTTAAAAATAAATTAAAACTAAAACTTTCAGAGAGAGCTTATTATAGCATTGATGAATTTTTATTAGACAGAAGTTTCAGAAATATGTAGTAGAAATGTACCTAATTTATTTGTCATATTTAAGCATAACTAGTGCATGTCCATAAAGATTGGAACTATGTAGTTACTCGTATTTTAAAATTTAATATTTGTACACCTTGAAGGTAGATCACAGCGTATTGTATATTTTATTCTATTGTCATCTTTTATTGTAACCTGTGTATCACAAATAAATACTTACTTACTTACTTACTTACTTACAAAAAAGTGAAACTAACATCTCCTTAGAAAAGTTCGTACTTGTTATGGTTTTGGCTTATGGTTTATACAGAATGTTTGGTAATTAGGTGCAAAGACTTTCAGGGGATGCTAGAGGAGGTAATTTGAAATATTTTTGACACAACATGTTTATGTTTGTTTGTTGTTTATTGTTTATGTTTGTTCATGTGCTTTAACAAAGACTTTGAGTTTCCAAGATATGCACAATTTTATTTTGAAAATTGTATGTTTTCCATACTACCACATTTGGAAAATGTTTAGATTTTTTTAATGGTCCGTTGTTTCTGGCTTATCGTAATTTTTCAGTAACTGTAG
The DNA here is from genome assembly GCA_905163555.1 of Notocelia uddmanniana. Lineage (NCBI taxonomy): Eukaryota > Metazoa > Arthropoda > Insecta > Lepidoptera > Tortricidae > Notocelia > Notocelia uddmanniana. The sequence continues at coordinate 10,643,764 of LR991061.1, read as the reverse complement.
GAACTAAGGAAGTTTTTGAAATGAATCGAATTGGGACTAACGACTTTTTACTGCCTGTATTCACATGGTATTCAGATGCGAATTTCTCTCCATACATTTTCATAGTAGGAACGAAAAAAAATTTGTCTAAAATATTTCAAATTACCTCCTCCATCATCCCTGAAATTCTTTGCACCTAGTTACCAAACATTCTGTATATAGTATTAACAACAACGAGACTTACCGAAATAGTATCTCATATTTACTTCAAAACTCACTGTGAAGTTAAATGTAAATTTGTCTTTTGTATTAAATGTGCCGTGGTATACCTAGAAGGAATCAAAATTAAATTATAAATAAGTTCATAATAAGTTTCACTATAAGAATAATTAACCTCCAAAATTCCTGTGCCGATTCTTCAGTCGGTAGGTTTCGGTCCGAAAACTGTTTATGACACGGGAAAATGGATTTACAATAAAACAACCATTATAACGAAGTCATTCATTTTCTCAACAAATACAACCATATTAAAGCTAAAAATTAATACAAAACAATCTTATATAATAACAAAATCAACTCTCACTGTACCATTATATTCGTACAATAAATTGTCAATTGTTGTAAAGCTACTTCATTTTGAAATAACCAAGTTAGCCAACTAAAGGTTAAGTCAAAATATTTCGAAGGTTTAGTGTCAATCCTTATTGACTATAGTAGCCGGCGGTTAAGAAGTCAATCCTGACACCTGTCATTTCCATATAGTTTATAACCTCAGTGACTTTTAAGTTATAAACCGTATGGAAATGACAGATGTCAGGATTGACTGCTTAACCGCCGACCACTATAGCGAATATTCGCCATTACAATAGAACCTATAGTTATATTATATACTCGTAAGTATAAACCCTTTTCAAGCTTTGTTTGTGACTTGTAGAGCAACAAGCAATATTTACAAAGAAAAAGGCCACGTGCATCATAAAAACTATATCAGTGTTCTTAAGCTGATCATAGATAAACTGAAAAAAGAGCCGCACTCACTTTGCCCAAAGTGTCGCTCTTCCATTCATTGCCAGATTTAAAAACTGTACGTATACATATATGTACATACATAGGTATGTAGATATAGAAACTATACCCATAGTAGAACTGTCATGCTAAGACAAGGTTTTTCAGCCACGATAGAACGTATCTCTGATGTTGACACCTCACTTGGGCACTATATGTATTTTCTTTAATATCACAAAAGAACGGGAGGCGAACACGCAAACCCAAGTGAGGTGCCAGCAAGTAGTGTCAACCAGCCCTCTTATTCACAACCCGACTCGTCCTCACCATTCACCTCACGCCTCACCCGTTTTTATATGGAAATTGACAAATGTCATCTGTCAAATTTTGACAATTTCTATATAAAAACGTTTTTGTCATGTTAGACGTTTTTCGTACCAGGATGACGGCTGCCTAAATAACAGTCATAATGATAAATGACTAGATAAATCACGTTAATCAGGTATTTTTGTTCTTACCAGTAGGCGCCACTGACAAGTAAGGTCCAACTGTCATTAGATATTAGGGGCGTGAAATCAAAGTTTACTTTTAAATCGTATATTTAATACCATAACCGCACGGTAAAAATATCGAGCATGCGTTGCGCATTACCATTAAAAAAAAGCAACATTAAGTTTTCTAAAGTTAAAATTGTCTCAAAGCACTGATATTCATTGACCAGTAACTAAGTACTGGTAAACTACTTTCGAGACGTTTTGCATCTGTAGTACTATTTGTATATCCACAGGGACACACGTACACAGACACATGTCAACGTGTGTGTGTGAGGCTGGCTACAGATGTCACAACTACAAATGCAAAAAGGTCTCGTAAGTAATTTACCTGTAGTAAGTGTAGTAGAGTATCGCAAATTCGCCACGTTATTCTAATTGGAACATTCATTATTCTAACTTGATTACCCGCGAAGCTCATTCAGAAACAATGACATTTCGGAGACCTCATACTACACAAGCGCCTCTAGCGGCGACGCGATAACGTGATAGCCCTCATTGTATTGTGAGTAGCAGGAATTTCAACTGTTTCTACTTAGCGGCAATAGTTGATATTCTGCTCTGAAATGGATCTAAACATTGATAGTGTAAGCTGTGCTTTAGGGCGCAATCCTTCACAGTAATCACACTTGAATACCTGATGATGAGAGTGACATCTGCCTCTCGACATATACACTATCTGTTGATATAAACGGTAAGAGATTAGTTCAGAAGTAAATCCGGAAGGGGCCGCCAGTGGCGCACGCCCAGAGGCGCCGAGCGCTGAATACCTTCAACTGAAGACTGAAGAGTAAGGATTTTTATAGAGATCCTCGACAAGTTCCACCACGAGGGACAGAAAAGCTCTTTCGCAGCCAAATTGAGATCTGGTCATAAACTTCTCGCGACTTACGATAAACAACCTCTTTATTTAGGGCGGGTAATCTGCGGGTGCCATATAGTAACGAGTTTCAACAGATCATCATTTGTCCATGTAGCTGGGCACTTAGGAGATTAGAACTTTATGCCATTACAGAATTTAAAACACCAATATTGTTTAACTGTTAAGAAACTTTTATACTATACTAGGAGTGTTAATTAACGAAAATTAATTCTTGAATACGCTCGAAATGGTACGAATTGAGATACTAGTGTCTTAGAAAAGATTACTTTACTTTACTTTGTTTCATCTCAGGAATGTGCCCAGGCAATTAACGGAATAAAAAACAGCCTATGTATACTTACCTACAGCCAAGGGGACCAATATGAATGCATTTTTTCACCTTATTCCATTGAAATAAGGTCCAAAAACGTATACACATATTTATGCCCTCGACAGTACAACCGTTCCCTGTACTCAAACAAAAGTTTTGTGTTTTGACACTACTTTTACCCAAATCAGATTTCGTAACTTTGTTCAATGTTCGAGAGGTATTCTATCACCCTGCCTATAATGTATAGATAAAAGGCTATAACATAGATACAAGTATACACTGTGTCCAGACAGCTGGAAATCTTAGTTCAGAAATGTATAACATACATAATTATGTTACATTCCACGGCCCAATGTACCTTATGGTAGCCATAACTGGGTCCAGCTGGGAACCCTAGGCTAGAAGTGTATAACATACATATACTAGTACACACTGTGCCCAGACAGCTGGCAATCTTAGTTCAGAAATGTATAACATACATATATTCCGTTCCACGGACCATAAACCTTATGACGGTAGCCATAACTGTGTCCAGCTGGGGACCCTAGGCTAGAAGTGTATAGCATTCATATACAAGTACACTGTGTCCAGACAGCTGGCAATCTTAGTCCAGTAATGTATAACATACATATGTGACGTTCCACGGACAAATGTACCTTACGGTAGCCATAACTGTGTCCAGCTGGGAACCCTAGTTCAGAAGAGTATAAAATATATATACTGTGTCCGGACAGCTAGCGGGTCCAGTTCAGAAGTAAGTCCGGAAGAGGCCGACGGTGGCGCGCACCCACAGCGGCGCCGAGCGCTCCTGCAGCTCGCGGCCGCACTCCGTCGCGTGAGCGTGCAGCAGGCTCACTTCCGAGTGCAGCGCCTCCTGCACACGACATGTTGGCATGCTAATATGTTTCTTAATGTAACATAGTTAAAGCTCAAAATGGTATGGTGCAGTCAAGTGTGATTACCAATTTTTCGGATAGTTTCCTCATGTTAAACTTTATAAAATATGGCTGTTATATGGATAGTACACCATCAAATTAAAACAATAAATGAAAATTACAAAACATATTTTTTTTAATATACTAACATACTAAATACTAACAAAATACGAGACCTGAAACTTTCTATAAAATATGTATTTTTTATCATCTACAAGTTGAACGTGCAGCACTCACTTCATGTTGACATGTTGTCATGCTAATCTGTTTCTTAATGCAACATAATTAAAGCTCAGAATAGTATGGTGCAGTCAAGTGCGAAGATATGGATGAATACATTACAGATATTAGGCTGGTGTCATCAAAATGGGCTATTATTAAATTTAACCAAAACACAATTTATCCCGTTCGACTTGTCAGGAAGGAAACTTCAGCCGCTACACATACACCACCAAGGCACCACAATCGAACAAGTGACCGTGACCACCTTCTTAGGCTTCAAGCTCGATCAAGGCCTTACATGGGAAACACAAATCAGTGCCGTTTGTGGAAAACTCAGTAAGGCTTCCTTTGCCCTGTCAAGGTTAGGCCAATCCCTACAATGCCAGGCAGTCCGGTCATGCTACTTTGCTAACGTTCAGTCCATAATGCAATACGGACTGGAATTTTGGGGGCAAGCTGCCGAATGGCAGCGCGTTTTCCAGCTACAAAAGCGTGCTATACGTACACTGGCCCACTACAAGCGAGACGAGAGCACCAAGCCACACTTCATAGCGCTAGGAATTCTCACACTGCCGTCCCTATTAATTTATCAGATCGCCGTTTATGTCAGGGAGAACTTGTCACTGTATGGGAAGCGAGGGGACAGATGTGCCTGGGTCACTCGCAATGCAGATAAACTCAGCGCTATTTCACACAAGCTCACTAAAACCGCAAAGACAGTCCATGTCGCTGGTCCGATAGTTTATAATAACCTGCCAAAAGAGATATCGGAAGCTAACAGTCTTCCGATATTTATAAGTAAAAACAAATATAAAAAATGGCTCGTCCAAAAATGTTTTATAGTTTTAAGGAATTAGGAAATATTACCTGAATAAATATAAATGTATTATAGATGTTTTTATGTAAACTAAACTTAAATTTTTACTTGTAATGTACACTTCATTACCAATAAATGATATGTATGTCTGTCTGTCTACAACTTTTTTTTAATAGGTAATTCTGGATCTTAAAGGCCGCGCTTACACAATTGGCAACCGATGCTTCCACCAAGGTTACCTTGCTGGTTTACAACCGTGTTATCCGTGGTTCTAGTTTCAGCCAAATTATGCGAGATAAGATAAAATTTGGTCGCCGATGTAAGTGCAGAGGTACGGGAACTATTACGGGTACGGAAATGTTAGATTAAATTGCTTTTGTCTTGTATTTCAAACACAATCGACAGTTATTGAATAAATGAAATGACAGGATAAAGCATTTATATATAACAGAAACGAATTATTAATATTTGTACAAACGAACTCTGAAAAGCATGCCTAGTGGCACCGCCCAGCCGAACCCGTGTACACATGCATCTGGACATGAAAGCAAAATGCCAGTTAGACAAAAAGCCAGAAACCGCAGAAAACCATAAACGCATATGCAGCTCTAGGTACGACGACGAGCGAAGCGAGTAGTGTTAGGTAGAACTGCGCCCGAATTGATATTTTTTTAATAATTTAACAGTATTCGTATAATTTCTGATCTAATAATTTTCGATACTCGACCGTCTAGACTCTAGAAGGAGCTCCGCTGTCCATAATATCGGCAGTAGGTAACCACAAACAAACTAACTCGTCTCTAATTTTCTTATGGCATTTTACGTTTCTGGTTGTTTAACTGGCATTTTTCGTTCATGACCAAGAACAGCCGAACCCACAGCGTACACCGGCACGTGCCTTATAAACCCTTATTGTCAGTGTGACAAGAGCGAAAATGGTTCGTGTTTCAATGTCCTTGACTGTACTTACATACTATCCCCCTTATTCATAAACGTCCATCAAGCCTCTATTAGTTAAGAAGCACGCTAAAGTTGGTTTGTCCTTATCTGTCACTTTGACTTTTATGTTTGTGAGAAAGGGACAAAACAACTTTTAGTTAACAGAGGTTCGTTAAGTTTTATGAATAAGGGGGTATATTTACAGTACCTGTAGTTGGGGCGATACGGTGAATATAGCGGCCTGCGCCTCGAGGTCGCGTTTCACGGAGCGCTCGCCGAGGTTCGCCGAACCAACGAGAGTGCCCCACGGCACTCCACTGCCCGGCGGGTAGTACCTGAAAATCGTTATATTAGAAGCCTGGATATAAGCTGGGAGGTAGGTTTTACTCCAATTGGTATGGTCGAAACAGTTTTGCAATATTATTGCCTCGTGTCCGGATGACGCAATAATTAAATGCCTCTCTTTTATTATTTTTTATATAAAAAAAATGCTACTAGCGTCAATTTTCTTTCGGTAATACTAAAGAATGTGCCCTCTTAGAGAATCACGCCTTACTAGTCAGTAGGTAGGCAAGGTGCTTGCAATGGGCGGAGCGCGTCGCGTTTTATACCCACTGCTTGCAAACCCCGAGGTGATCAGTCAGGCGAGGGCCGGCGCTGCGCGAGCACGTGCGTCGTGTCGCGATCCGCCTCCGCCGCCGACTTGAATACGACGAACCGCGCGTAAATAACTCCTATTCATAATGTGGATGTCTTTACAGATAATCAAATATAAACAAGTCACTAATTGTATTATAAACTTTGTTATTGTAAAAGGCAATCATATTAATTTCTAAATTTTCAATTCTTTTTTACATTTTTTTTAATATCATTTTTTTACTCCTATTTATTCTGTGGTTTATAAACCCACGACTAAATTGTTAATGAATTATTTGTTACCTCTCTTGTACATTCCTTATGTAAGTAAATGCAGGACATTACCAAATAATTTGTACCTTTCTAATATAAAAGAACGTATCCTCATAAGCAGGGAGCGAAACTTTGGTGCCGATGACAGACGTATGACGTCAAGCTACATACGGAGTGTTTTTATCTGGATTATTGAAGGAATCGATTTTGATGATGAAAGGTTAACTTACAACAATATTCGTTCTAGTTGCGATTACAGGCATTATGCACAATTTTTATAAACGGCGGGAGATGAGAGATTGACTTTGTTCAGAATGTACAGTATATGTACCTATGGAGGTATGTATTTAAATAAGAAGATGTGATGTTGTGTTTAGATTCTAAGCGTTCTGCTTATTTTTCGACAACCCACGAAATTTAATTAGCTGTTTTTCATTTATCCAAAATAAGATATTATTTACAATTACTTACTTAGTAAAATATATTAATATGTACATTATTTTTAATATAAATAGTCATTAAAAAATTACATTACCATTATTGCATTATTAATAATCGTTGGAGTGTCGCAATGTTGTTTATATAAAATCACCCTATATGTGAATTTGCGTCATAAATCATAATGATGTCACCGGCACCAAAGTTTCGCTCCCTGCTCATAAGAAAACTACGGCACTTACGTCGTTTTGTGTAAGTAGGAGTCCTCCGGTGATAACGTAACCCTTTTGGGCTATACTCAATGGCCATACTGTTCAAAATAGTCTTCTATAAAAGGGGGTACGAAACCCTAAAAAGAGTATCTTAATAGATACTCTTTTTAGGGTTTCGTAGGTATACTTTATTAACTTTAAATTAACTTACTTTTTGTGTTAAGTACTTACAAATTAAGGTTACAAGAGTTAAATGGAATTTCCGTTCACGAGATCAGTTTTATTATTGGTGTTATTCATAATGACACTGACATCCCTACATGAAAAGTAATATGTACTTATTAATGTATTCTTGGAGTGACAACCTCAACGCTACACGTGCCGCGCGTGAATGAATACAAGTTATGCGATAGACAGAGATGCAGAGAGTACGTACGTTTCTTATGCCTAAACGCCGTTTTTGTTAGGAAGTGAAATTTCTGTATGTACTATTACTTATTCTATGACGTAGGTAGGTAGGGTAGGCTAGGTAGTAACCAGTCGGTTAAGCATTCCAAAGCCAGAACCTTCTGGACCAGTGATAAGGCAGGTAGTTCTTTCTCTCCTCTCTCTTTTGGCTTTCTTTCTCTTTTGGCTCGGTCTTTTGAACATATGTATATTGAAGTATTACCATAAACCCTTTGCATGGAATGTCCAGTCCGGTCGTTCATACTCCAACATTTGAACTCTATTAGTTTGATTAGATGCCTCCACTCTATTCCAGAACCTGAAATATTATAAATAGATCGTTTAGGACACCGATATGTTTTACCTAACGTATTATCAAGCATGTTCGTTTCTTTTCACAACTCAACATAAGCCATGCGGAGTTTATTGTGGGGCTAGTTTGATTTGGGTAAAATATTTTGTTAGCCTCCGTGTGGTATCTAGTTAGAAAAGCACCACCCTGGATTGTGGATCCTTGATTAAGTACATTTTTGTATGGAAAATATTTCGTGGAGCTTAGAAACAGCTCTAACGACTTCGATGCAATTAACAATTCTCCGGCTGATGGGGGCGAAAAATCGATCGAGCTACGTGTCACCTCCGGGAAAACACGAAAAAAGCATTTTTTTTAAATTTTAATAGTGAAAATGATTGCTGTTAGCCACCAACAATACTTACTTTCTCGCTATCAAAGAATAAGCGTGAGGGATGCCCCCCGCGGGCCCCGCGGCACCCATAAAGCCGTTTGCCTGAAAAGTACAAAATTGTATTTATCAAAAAAAATGACTAAAAACAGGGACAGTCAGTAATAGTTGTGATGATTATGGATTATAAAAAACACGAATATGTAACAAAAGTATATATAAATGCATTTTGATTGTAATGACTACAGTCAGATCAAAACATATAAACTTTTGCGTTGAAACTACACATTTTATGTGTTATTGCAAAGACATTGTTTCCCTAAATACTCACATTGGGATGAGCCATCAACAAACTAATGTTTGCTTTGCAATCCTTTAGGAGAGTGTCAGCGTATTCTCCAGTCAAGTTGAAGTAGCCGGTGGCCAGTCGGATGAGGGAGTCTGGTGGTGCAGAGCTCAGCAGTCCTTGTGTCACTCGCTCATCTTGTCGTACATCAAACTCACCCATTTGTATTAGTGGAAATACCCATGTGTCTTTTTGCGGATCTGCAACTTGACAAATTAAAACAGAGGTATAAGTTATTAGTTACAGAATTGTGTAATTCAAGTAAGGTCACAGACTTTAATTTGGCACCCATTTCGTAAAATTGTTCCTTGTATTTCTATACAGTTTGACAGTACCACTATTACTCTAAGCAGACTAAAAAACAGGTTGCAGCGCTTTCTAAATGCTCCTTCATGTTTTCTCATTCTAAGTGACATGAGGTGACATATTTGGTAATAGGACACAAATCACGAATTTGCTCTCGAAAAGCATTGTTTCATAAAGTGGAGTAGTGGAACTGACTGACCACTTATTGTCTTGGGTGTTTTATATTGTTTAATATTTCTTTTATTAAAAAGCTGTGATTACCACTACACAAAGTACTAGAGTCTTGTTTATCCTTCCATCTCTGAATGAAGTTAATTATCTTCTCATTGACTTCCTGCGTCACAGCTTCTCTTGAAGCATACTTGTTTTGGATGTAACCTTCCTTAACACATTTTTTGCTGTATTTACTCATTTCATCTGTATAAAAAAAAGATAAAGTTTTTGTAACACCATCTCATAACATAAACTACAATTGAAAACTTGTTATCATAATTTAGTGAGAACAATAAAAATACATGTATGGTTGTGGATTGAAATTTTTGTCATTTAGTGGACCTTAACCCTTCGTATGTGGATGTCAAAATTGTCCCATCAACCTACCTACCTTGAGATGTAAAATAAAAGTTTCAAATGTTTAGCCCTGATATGTGTCTAAGCATACAAGAGGTTAATGTCATTAAAATACCATATAGTAGCCACTTGGCGAACATTTTAATTTCTCATCTATACAGTCCATGAGGTCTTAGAGCAGTTTTCAGGTTTGGACAAAATCACTTATTTTAGCAAAATAGCACTCTTACAAATTCAGACATGTTACAGAGAAGAACAAATCTGAAGATTGTTTAATTGATCACAGACTATAAAATGTCTAATGACCATGATTAACACATTCGGTGCCGGTGACACGAAACCATTTCATTTTTGTATGTATAATTGCCTTGTCGGCGCCGAATGTGTTAATAAAATCCTTTAAAAAACAAACTGAACATAAGAATCTTGTAACCAAATAAAGAAACAAAACCATTAATAACTTACATATTCATACCTATGAGTTCACAATAAAAATCAGCCAAGTCTGCATCATGGATTTCAATATACCGATCTTGTCTCCTCTGGAAGTAATCATTTGAACAGTTGGCACCGCTCAGCAGTACCGAGTCATCGGCTATGTACAGTTTCATATGCTGAAGACCCACAATTTCATTATATCTAGCAGGGAGAGCTTTAGACCACGAGCCATGTAGCCGAGGTGTTTGATATAACGAAATATTGCATTGATCTGGCACACTTGTCAGGAATTCTTGCAAAAGACTCCGTGAGTTCACCTCCCCTCGTGTTCCTCGCTGATAATCCAACAAAACACTCAATTTCAACGCTTTATTTCGTATCATATTCTCCTTTGTCACATTTAACAAATCTTTTTCCAGAGCGCCTGTTCCTATGTATAAACTCGCAACTGATATTCGACGATCTGCTGTTTTAAATCTTTCATACAAGGAATCGTAAAACTTTCGCGGATCAGTTATTATATTAACTTTAGAAGCATTCACTGCGAAGCATGGCGCTACACTGTATAACCAGTTGAAGTAATGTAATTCAGCTGCTTTAAATCTTAAAGTTAAGTTACCGTTGATCAACATATTTGTTTAATTTGTATTTTACAATGATTAATGGGATTTTGCAACAAAATGAGCATGAAATTCTTAGCCATGAAAAATAAATCTGTCGGCTGTCTGTCAAAAACATATGACTGACGTGACGTCTGACGTCTTCACGTCTATGACAACTTCGACTTCGACCAATTTCGACTACTATGATGTCCTCTTTCTACGTGTAGAACCAAAAACCGGTATCTCAATATCGATATTATACTTTTTTTTTTAAATTTATTTATGTTAACAAACAGTCATCACTACACTGAAAAGTTTGTTTGTTTGTTTGAACGCGCTACTCTCAGGAACTACTGGTTCGAATTGAAAAAAATATTTTTGTGTTGTATAGTCCATTTATCGAGGAAGGCTTGAGGCTATAAAACATCACGCTGCGACTCTTTTTTAAATTTAACAGAACTAATGGCCATAATATCAATACATAGAATTCTTATTCTTCTACATACAAACAAACTTGCATTGCATACTAAACTCATAGTATATGTTTATTGTGTTGGTTGTTATCGCACTGCAGAGTTCAAATACATTTCTTTTGAGTTAAACTTGATAATCACTCGATACTTTTTTTACGTTTATTCAAGCGCGGCAGATGTGAAATAAAGGCAGTAGATTGTATCGGGGATATACAACTGTACATTATTATGAAGCGGTTACTTCCTACGTTGCTTTACCTATTTATTTTAGTTACTAAATAGAATAACATTGCACAAATAAACCCAAACATAATATGCAGTGTTATTATTTCTGCGTCTAACGTTCGTAACGAAACTAAAAGTGTAGGGCCGTGTAGGGCAGCTAGATTATATTATAAGCTACAAGATGCAAAAAAAAAATTATCCACATCAAGGACCGACTTCAGTTTACGATTTTTGTTGTCAAGGCACCGTGTCAATAGAGCTTGATAAAGCGGAACAAATTAACGAGGGCTAGCATTTTTGTGCTCAAAAGTTTGCGCCACTGTCGAGTAAGGTCTAACTGTCAGTTTGTTATTTGATATGACGGGCGTGAAAACAAAGTTTACATTTAAATCATATTTAATGGCATAAAAACTAGTATGCTGCAGTGTTGCGTAAAGAGGACATAAGGTTCCGAAGGATAAAACCGTCTGAAAGCGCTGACTTTCATTGACCCGTAACTCATATTTGCCATAATCAATCTTAGGTATCGCAAAATATTCACCACATTATTCTAATTAAAAATAAACCCGAGTAGCCCTTCCACAAACGGTGCTATTTGACATTTCGGAGACCTCACGCTACACTAGCGCCTCTAGCGGTGAATTCGTACGTGATAGCCACGATATTGCCATGACAACCGCTTTGAAAATCTCTTTCCTCCTTTTAGTCTCTAGATTCTGTCAATTGTAGAATGCTTGAATTTACCCATGTGGCCATATTATTTTATTATTATTACTTACCAGCAGCGAATTAACTTACCATATGATTTTTTCTTTCGACTCTATTAGGTAACTTCAATGCAAAACAAAAATAAACTGCTATATAATGCGTTGAGGCAAAAAAAAAACAATGGTGAACAACTAATACAAACCAAATGCGAAAATATTGTTTATTATGTAAAGCCATAATAAAATTATATCTCGTATTTCAAGCATGTTTAAGACCACATAATATTACAGGTAGGTACTTATTTTTTATTTTGAATTAGGACTATATTTTTCCTCAAGCACTTGTCCATGTTCAATGCCATAGTACATAATGTTATCTTTAATGTATGCCCATGACATTCGTTTCGATGAAAAATGAACTCCAACCTCTCCAGTCTTCGACAAAGTTATTGCGCCAGCAGTATTATTTAAACGAGCGGTCATTTCTGAAATAAATACAATCATCGACTTAACATTCATTCCCTAATCAACATTAAACCAGTGTACAATTGTACTTTACCGTTAACAGCATTTCGCGTTGCTACATCAGGATGAGTTCCATCTCTCATACGATTTATTATACTGTGAGCTAGACAGAATTTAAGAATTGTCTCTCCATGACCTGAAATTTTCAACTCTGTATAAGCAATCTCTCTCTAATCACGCAAATCAATGATTTATGTTTATATTAATATATGAGACTAATATAATCTATTTATTACCTGTGGTTGATACGCCGCCCACTTTGTCGTCGGCATAAGTTCCACTGCCAATTTGCGGCGTATCGCCAATCCGACCAATAGCTTTTCCACTCATGCCTCCAGTGCTGGTGGCTACAGCTATATGGCCTTCAGAATCAATCGCCACTGCTCCAACTGTACCTACGCCACCCTTAAATAAAAGAAGTATTGTGGTAGGATTTAATAACTCTGCGTTGAAGTCAAGATTTTAATAATACTAAGTCCTAATGTGTGCCATTCATGTAAAGACTTTATAATATGTACATAATAATAATATGAATAAAGTAGCATACCCTATATAAAGACCGATATCTTCCAAAACCTTGACAAATTTAAAAGAACTTTGTGTTATAATGTAAGACAGAAGACTCTTTTTAGAATAACCATAGTTAAGCTGAACAACGAGCCCGAAAAACTCAAATATATATCTTCTTATACGCCTCACAATTCTATTTACCTCATCTGCGACTCCAATTTCAGTCCTGGTATAATCACCGTCTTTTAATATCTTCTGAAGGGCAGCTTTGGCGTTTTCAGATACTAAAGACTCAGGTGGTACTGGTTGGAAACCCTGAAATTGTACATGTAGAACTGCAAGTGCAAACCGTATACTTGTTTGCCATCGTCGAAGTATATATTTTTGCTGTAACCACTTTCAGTCATTTAAGCAATTCGAAAGTGGTTGATCCAGCAAAGGTTTGCTAAACACACATGAACGTATTGAAACATTTTTAAAATTCTGAGGAAATCTCCACGTTCAATAATTGCTGCTAGAGGTAGATGTCATACAGTAAACAACAGTCACGAGGCTTACATGTCATTTTCTTTTTCTGACCCTTGAATAAAAGTATCTGGTGGTTAGGGAGAGATAACGACATATATGTAATATCATTAAAAGTACTGCTGATTTTCTAAGTCGACACATGTTCATAATACAGAGTAAAAATAGATGCTGGAAATAATATAAAATACCTTTTCCAAAGCAAATAATTTAGCACCTTCAGCGCCTAGTAAACTATGGGGTGAGTCAGTTAAAACCTGACGTGCAATGCTTATTGGGTGCAAGAAATCTTTAACTAAAGTAACAGCACCAACGTCCAGGTTTTTACCACACATAATGCTAGCTTCCATTTCGACCTCCCCACGTAGATTTAATACGGAGCCGTAACCTGCAAAACAAACTTACTTACTATCATTTTCGCTGCGACTATTCGTCACGCATTAGTAAATTTCAAGGTAAATTTGTTACACATTTGTTAAAATAATAGTTTTGTATATATTTTATTTTAAAAATATATTGAGAGTTTCTCAAACGAGATAATGAAAAAATATATCAGTTATCAACAAACCAGCATTGAAATTCTCGTCTAACTCCATAGATACGACGGCAGCCTCTACTGCTTCCAGAGCGGTACCACCATTTTCAAGAACGCTATACCCGGCAGAAACAGCTACTTTCATCCCATCCAATTTACCTTGCACCCGGTTTTGCGGAATATCTCCAGCTCCACCGTGTACAATAACTATTGGCTTCATTTTTATTAAGCTCACAGCACAACACAAGCTAGAGAAATTGTGAAGTGAAGACAAATACAACGCCCCTATCGTTATCAAAGATATAAATAGGGTTTTGTACATACACAGATATTTGTACAAGATACAAGTTGTTGTTGTTGAGTAAATAATTATTGTTTACACGAATGTAACATTACTAAGTAAACGAGTGATAAGAAAAAGATGGGTTTAATCGATATTCATTGAATATTATTTTCACCCGTCACATAACTTTACTATCACAAAGAACAAGAATAATAATCCGTGATTTCACTAAGATGTTACCGATTCGTTTGACGATGACAACTGAACCTCAAGTAAAAGAACTTTCTAATTGATCGAAAACACAGATATCGATCAATTCGATCATGAGAGTTTAAATATCACCTAGTGGTGTCCTAATGGGAATCGGATATCGGTTTATAGATATAAGAAGCACAGACATCAGAGAAAAGATCACATTCTCTGATATCTGTGGTAAGCACCCTTACTAGCTGTGCTTGTACACAGACAATCATATGATATCTGTGTACTTGTAATGTAATTATGTGAATGAAATGAGCGTATGTATAGGAGCTGTGTATAGGAGTGAAGGTTGGTTTGACAAGGGTTTGACAGAAATAAAAGTGAATGGAATAAAATCTCAGAACAGAACAGTGATGCCAGATTGGGGGGAAGCCCCCCGAATTTGGGGGTATTTTTGTGTCTTGGGGGAAAAATTGGGGGGATAAACAATTTGGGGGGTTCCTTGGGGGGAAAAATACGAGTTGGGGGTAATTTGGGGTATTTTGGAAACAACCTCATACCACGATAATACTGACACTCCAGAATTGCACGGTGTGTAATTGGGGCCTTTTACACGGTCAGTATCATACGATACACACATATTACGATCCGTATCACGTGAATATTGAAGAAAAATCCATACAATTTCGCAAACCGCGAGAATATTGACATCCCAGTATTGTGATAATCATGTAAAGGGCTGGTGTTGTAAATGTGAGTTCTGAATATTATATTGCGTTGTTGTTAAATTTTTACCAGTTAAAAAAAAAACCTCATATTGGCTATGTGCGAAGTAGGTGTTGGGGGTAAGCTAGGCGATCGCAGCGCACATCACGGCAGAAATGTGTACTTACCGGGGACATCTGTCAAATTTACTTTCACGTTTCTTATTGGTTTATTAACGGTTTCCTACGATTCGTTTCGTTTGTATTTATTTGTTTATTTTCTTATTTATTTCAGTAAAATTTCCAGTAAGGGGTCTTTCTCGTTTACTTAAATAAATAAAATATTCATGTGTCATTATTTGACACCTCTGAGTTTGTCATTATCCCGGGACGGTTGACGTTTGACGTTTCTGACGTGCACATAGCCAATAGTGGTCGGCGGTTAAGAAGTCAATCCTGACAGCTGTCATTCCCATACAATTTGTACAAAACGAAAAAAATAATTTACGATATTAATAAACTAATCATACGAAAATACTGAAAAAAATCAAACTTCAGCTTATTTAATGCAATGCAGCTTATGCAATGTTAAATATTTACATAACCATAAAAAAAAGGATGCCGCTTGAAGCCTAACCGAGCGTTTTTGACGTTTCGAAAAAAGTTGTTGATTTGACTATCAGTTAAATACCGTATTATATTGCTGATAAGGCTTAAGATTCATGTTTTTAATTAAAAAAGCGTAATAATAATAAGTAACTTATTAAATTACTGGGGGGATTTTGATCAAAACTCCCTAATTTTGGGGGAATCTGAGTACGGTTTGGGGGTTATTTGACTCGGCTATCTGGCAACACTGGAACAGAAAGAAAAATGGTGGCTGATGGTTTGTGAAACACTAAAGCTAAGGCATTCGAAACGCAAAATAATAATGTTTTAAGTGTAATTATTAGTTGAAATTATGGTAAAATGTCGACTCCTGCATCGGAACGAAAATATGGTGCTCAAAAGATACGTCTCACAAGTGAGATCATATTTAAATATTCGAATTACTTCCGCACCTCGGAACGGTGTGAATATTTTACTTTTCGTTACAATTCACTTACGAATATTTTTGTTTTCAGTTGTTTGTGCAAGGAACTTGGCGAGGAGAGATCTTTTTCGTAAGTGAACATTGATATTCCTTCTATTGTTATCAGTATGTAAATGGAGGTCTTCCTCAAGGTCTGAGAAATAGGTGGCTGTGTGCTGTTTGGCTCTTATTAACGCGAATTGACGTGCGAACATATTTGTTCCCAAGATAATCTCGTCGTTTGGTTATAAATGCTTCATACTGGATACTTTCAGAACTAAATATTGATACTTCATGTGTTGTTGTTATGAATTTTTATCATGATGTATGTTCGTGTTGTAGGAATGCCAGATCCTTTTGCCAAAATATCAGTCAACGGAAGTGCCCAGGTATATACAACAAATGCAGTAAAAGCAACCCTGGATCCAAAATGGAATACACATTATGATTTATATCTTACTAAGGCAGATGGAATCACTATCAGGTATTAATTTGTTTTAATAACTTATTAATCTAATAGTATTTTCGATGCAACATACACAATACTTACTTATTGCCTTGCTCACCAAGACAAAATATATAATCTATGGTAGACAACAGGTGGTCTTCTTATTAAAGAGTGATCTTTGTCAGACAACAATGTTTTACAACAGTCCACCTGCTTGACTATGAGTGCTGTAAAGGACTCGAAAGGTTGAGATGTATTTTAATACATTATACACACAATTAAATCTGTTTAAATAGCTTCATTTAATATGTAACAATCACAGATACTGGAGACACATATAACTTAAAACAACAAATGCTGCCAAAACTATAACTCATGGTAAAGTTATAGTTTTGGCAGCATTTGTTGTTTTAAGAAAGAATATGTATCCTAAAAATGTGTTCGTAAATCTACATTGTATATTGTAAACCGTCATTTTTAATAAGGATCTAAGTTAACATTTTATTTTTACACCTTCAATTATTTTTAAATTACATTTCTCATTGCTTTTCATTTGGTTTGGAGTGAATTAAGATATAATATAGAAAGGTATGTTAAAATGGGTTGACATAATTGACACACGAGTGTATGAAGACATGACAGATGATTGGCATGCAAGTGTATGAAGAAAGAGTGGATGGAAAAGTTGGAGTGGAAGACCTCGGTGAACATACTGCGACAAATTGGAGAGGCCAGGTCAATAGTATCATAACCCATGTGAATTTGAGTACCACTATATATTGCTAGCTATTGTTGGTTTATAGATGAAAAAAAAAATTAAATATTGCATTGACGGGTTGCTAGCCTGTTGCCCACAATACACTTCAACCTGTGTCCCATAGTCAACTCTTATGACACCCAATGGAAGAAAGTGGGAAGTGCTATTCGAACCTGGCACAACACTGAGCAATACCTACATACAACATAACACAATTGTAAACAATTACTTTGGTAATTTTTCAGTGTATGGAACCAGAGGAAAGTGCAGAAAAGACAGGGATCTGGGTTCCTTGGCTGTGTTCGCATCCAGCCATCAACAGTGCACAAGCTAAAGGACACTGGCTGTGAGTCATACTTTATACTTGTGGCTTGTTATTAATATTGTTTTGGTGTTGCTGGTATACTTACATAGAATGCTAAGTTTCTCAGTATATTGTTATACTTATTAGTCATGGTTTGGCATGTGCCAGTCACCAACCAAGCGTCTCATTATTATTATGTATATTTAATATTTAACATTATTTGTGAAATGGTTTGCTACCTGATTTTAGTTTCAAATATTTGACCACAAAATCCTTCACCATATCAACCATACATCCCCCTGCTAGGCACAGACCTCCTCTCATAGATGAGAGGAAACAGTCATTAGTCCCCAGTTAAATTCGTAATCAATTGCTAATAAACTAGTAGATTTCCTTCCTTTACGAACTAGTTTGATTTGTGTAAAAAAATCCCCTAATATTTATTAATTAAAAAATATATATATTGGAGTTTTGTTGGGACTTTTGAAATTTGTAATCAATTGCTAATAAACTTTACTAGTTTATTTCCTTCCTTTATGAGTCACATACTAAATATTGAATATATTCCATTATTTCAAGATCAATGTCTCGAATTATGTGAGGACGGTTCCGGAGAGACATGCGGAGTCAGGGGCCAAGTGATTGTCTCCCTGATGTCCCGGGATGGGACGCGAGGGGAGCCGGCGTCCGCGGCCGGCGAGGGCTCTCCGCTGGCCGTCGTGGGCCCGGCAGGAGACGTCAGAGCCCCGAGGGAACCTGCAAGTGTCACCCCATTGCCTTTGCCGCAACACTGGGAGGAGAGATTCACGGCTAGTGGCAGGTAAATGGCTAGTTTATAATTATAACATACTCGTGTCGCTATATGGATAGTTAACCATCAATCGCAGAGATTAAAAAAGGTTGTGAGACTAACTCAACGACCACAAAATCATCATTATATTACAAACTCTAGAAATAAGTCAAAAGCTACCTGGGAGATAATAAATAAATCTAAAATCACAAAACCTAAGATGCCTATAAATATTTTGACAGCTAATGGTGTATCATATACACAGCCAGTTGATATAGCTAATGTTTTCGATAAATATTTCATAGACGGAATAACAAATAATAATATAACCCGGGATATTACGCGTATTTCTATGAATACAAATTCTATTTTCTTAAGCCCAATTACACCTGTGGACATTAAGCAAACCATATCCTCGTTAAAAAACACACACAGCGGCGGTTTTGATGGCGAAACAACAAAAGTTGTTAAATATATAAGCGATTTGATAGCTGTACCTTTATCTCATGTTGCAAATCTAAGCTTTTGGCTGTAATAAAACTCTTGTTCAAGAAGGGTGATAAATCACAGGCAGGCAACTATCGGCCTATTGCCTTATTGCCAGTATTCTCAAAGGTTATTGAAAAGCTTATCTGTATCAAGTTCTACAACTTTTTTGAGAAATGTAACATACTCGTAGAAGAACAATGGGGCTTTCGAAAACATACCTCTATAAATGTGGCTATCTTTGATCTGGTTAAAAGAGCTGTAAATAGTCTTGATAAGGGAAATCCGTCCTGTTCCATATACAGGGTGGCCCATTCAAATCGGTCAGTATGGGAAAGTCTAAAACTATAAGACCTACGAAGATTTGTTCTCAGGAACCATGTCACCGATTTTATAAGTAGAGAGGTACAAACAACCATAGAGACAATTTTACATGCCTGAACTTGTTGAATATTGTAACGGTGGTCACTTTGAACACCTACTATGATAAATTAAAGTATGTGAAAAAAATGCATTTTATTCATTTTAGACATTGTTTCTTAGAGACATTTACTGCTTAAGACCTACACAAACGATATCTGAATAGAAATAGTGTAAGTTTATTTTTTCAAAACAACCGGGTTCGATTCCCTAGCTGGGTACAGTGTTTTTTTTCAAATGTATGAATGCAGTTTTTCTTTTTATCAAAATCGGTGACATGGTTCCTAAGAACAAATCTTCGTATGTCTTATAGTTTCAGACTTTCCCATACTGACCGATTTGAATGGGCCACCTTGTATATGGACATGCTGAAAGCTTTTGATCACGTAGATCATAAGTTACTAGTAGACAAACTACATCACTGTGGAATCAATGGTAATGCTCAGGACCTTGTAAAATGATACCTGGCGAATAGACTACAAATCACGGAGCTAACTCAATTATGTCCTACTACCAGGGAAGAAAAAACATATGCCTCCGATAGTAGACATAACGCATATGGAATTCCACAAGGTAGCATTTTGGGTCCTCAATAACATAACAAAATCTAGTAAATATCCAATGATACTATATGCTGATGACAGTACCATATTTATAGAAAAGAGTAACAATAACGACTATGAACACGAATTTAATGCAAATCTTAGACATTTACTGGTTATTATATTTACTGGTTTATTCACTGGTTAAAGTGTAACAATTTAAAAGTTAATTTAGAAAAGACCAAATTAATGCAATTTAGATTTAGGAAAACACTGTCTACACTAGATATTAAATACGAGGGCAACAGTGTAGAAAGTGTACATGTAACTAAATTTTTAGGAATTTATTTGGACAGCAACATGTCGTGGAAATCGCACTCTGCAGAAGTTTGTAAAAAATTGTATCGTTTTTCCTATGCGCTCTACAGACTAGCAAAAACTAATGACCGCAAGAAAGTGCTAACAGCATATCATGGATTTGTGTCATCAACCCTGCGGTATGGCGTAATTTTTTGGGGAAACTCTTCTTATCGGGTCACGCTATTTCTAGCCCAAAAGAGATGTATAAGAGCCATTTGTGGACTAAATCCTCAGTAAAGTTGCAAACCTTATTTTCAGTTACTCAAGTTGTTAACGTTCCCTAGTTTATATATATTTGAGTGTTGTATCTTTGTAAAAGCGAATCCAGGTTTCTTCGAGCAGAATAACCAAACAGATAATTTTAATCTTCGCCCAAGACCAGCGACAGTAGTAGTTAATAGGAGAAACGGCGTTGATGAGAACATGTATGGCCCCAAAGCTGTATAATAAATTGCCTGAAACATGGAAGTCTGAAACCTCTAAGTCTAAATTTAAATATTTACTTTATACATTGTTATTAGACAAATGTTATTATAATATAGAGGATTATCTTAATGACACTAATATCCTAATTTAAATCTATTGAATGATTTTATTGCTTAGTTGTTTTTAATTTTTTTCTTTTTAATCTGTATTTTAACATTATTGATTTATATTTAATATTTAATATTTACCTTTATATTATTATTTAATATTTGCCTTTATATTTAATATTTTGAAATTCGACATGTAAAACGAGAAATTCGTACGCCAAAAGGCACATCATGGCTTTGTAACTAATAATAATAATAACCTAATAACCGCGAGGTGTGCAGTCTCAGAGATTATTTCTTAAACGGCGAGTGTGGGATCCATCGTGATGTGGTGGCAGTAGACACACTCCTCACCCCGCTCTCCATGGCAAAAGAGAACTGGCGCAGACTTAAAGTGCTGAGCGCCGGGGATCGCAGGGCGGTGTGGAAGAGTAAGGAGCTACACGGGCGGTTCTACTTATACAAGGCCCTTACGAGTCCCGACGTAGACCTGCTCGCATTGGTGAACTGGCTACGTTTTGGGGATCTTTTTGGGGAAACTGAAGGTTTTGTTTGTGCAATTGCGGACGAGGTTATCATGACGAGCAACTACCGGAAATATATCCTGAAGGATGGTACGGTCGACATTTGTCGGGCATGCCGCCGTCGCGGAGAGTCACTCAGGCATATTATTTCCGGTTGTAGTCATCTTGCTAACGGCGAGTACTTGCACAGACATAACTTGGTGGCCAGGATTATTCACCAGCAGCTTGCTCTTCTATACGGTCTTGTGGATTTCGAAGTTCCGTACTATAAGGACACACCTGCGCCAGTTCTCGAGAATGGTCGTGCAACGCTCTATTGGGATCGATCTGTCATCACAGAGAGGACTATTATAGCCAACAAGCCTGATATCGTGCTGACAGATCGATTGAAGCGCCAGGCAGTACTCGTTGACATCACCATCCCCCATGACGAGAACCTCGTGAAGGCTGAGAAGGACAAATCTAGCAAGTACCTAGACCTGGCACACGAGGTAACCGCCATGTGGGATGTTGATTCAACGATCATTGTCCCGATAGTCGTCTCCGCGAACGGTCTAATAGCGAAGAGTCTCGACCAACATCTCAAGAGACTCTCGTTAGATGGCTGGGTCAAGGGTCAGATACAGAAGGCGGTACTCCTGGACACGGCGCGGATAGTCCGGAGGTTCCTTTCTCTGTCGCCCTAACCACCGATAGCTTAGGCCCTGCCTCGCTGCCGGCGGCACCCTAGGTTAGGTTTTTTATAATGCTTTTATATTTTGTATGTATGTTTATATATTTTACTTTTATAAAATTATTGTAAAAAACCTAGCTTAAGTACGAAAATAAATACAGAGATAATAATATTAAGCCTTTATTTCCTTAACTATGAACTAATCTAGTAATCTATTTTACATTAGAGTGAAATACACACATAGCGATACTCAGTTAAGGCCCCCTTTCTGGGTATAGGCCTCCTCCAATAGTCTCCATTTCTTTCGGTCTTCGCTGTCTTTTTCCAATTTATTCCGGCAATTTTTTGTATGTCATCGACCCAGCGCTCTCTGGGGCGCCCCCTGCTTCTGTTATTACGTGGTCCTGTCCATGAAGTGACTCGTTTCGTCCATCTATCATCCGGTGCGCGCGCCACATGCCCTGCCCACATCCATTTCAGGTGTTGAGATTGGTGTAGAGCATCTATAACTTTGGTCTTGTTTCGGATGTCTGTACATTTTTGTCGGTCGCTGAGTTTAATGTTCAGGATGCTCCTTTCCATTGAGCGTTGACATGTTTGTATTTTGCTTTTTATTTGATTATTAAAAATCCAGGTTTGTGAACCGTATGTTAGGCTTGGCAATATGCAAGTGTCCATCACTCTTTTCTTCAATTTAAGTGGAAGTTTTGATTTGAAAACTTCCTTGTGTGCCCAGAATTTTTCCAGCTGATATTTATTCTTCTTTCTACTTCATCTTTGTGATAAAATAAAGATATTTGCTTTCCGAGGTATATGTAGCTATCTACATATTCCAATGTATTCTGGTTTACCATTATAGGAACTTTGGGTCGGTTTGTGGCAACTTTGGTTTTTAAGGTGTTCAAATGGAGTCCAATCCCTTCGCTTGCTTTGCATAGTTCTTCTATCATTTTTTCCAGCTGAGATGGTGTTTTTGAAAACAGTACTATGTCATCTGCAAATCTGAGATTAGATAAGTATTTTCCATCTATGTAGATTCCATTTCGTGTCCAGTTTAGGTCTTTCATTATGTATTGCAGAACCGCAATGAAAATCTTTGGAGAGAGTGGATCTCCCTGTTTAACACCGTTCCTTATATTTATTATAGGCCCTATTCTATCCAATTTGACACGGCTTGTGCTTTTCCTGTAGATTTCTTTAATAATATTAATATATGTGTCTGGAATGTTTTGGTGTTTCAATGCTTGCCAAATGCTCTCGTGTGTTATCGAGTCGAATGCTTTAGCATAATCGATAAAGGCGAGGTAGAGTGGGCTGTTGTATTCCATGTGTTTCTCTACAATTTGTTCCAGAGTATGGATATGATCAAGTGTAGAGTATCCCGGTCTGATTCCAGCCTTCTGGCTTGGTTGATTTTTCTCTATATCAGACTGAATTCGTTTTTCCAGGCA
The DNA here is from genome assembly GCA_905163555.1 of Notocelia uddmanniana. Taxonomy (NCBI): domain Eukaryota; kingdom Metazoa; phylum Arthropoda; class Insecta; order Lepidoptera; family Tortricidae; genus Notocelia; species Notocelia uddmanniana. Next base: position 10,620,124 of record LR991061.1, on the reverse strand, counting down.
CATTGCAAAAAGCTTGTAGATTGTTGGAAGTAAGCTGATGGGTCTATAATTATTAATATCAGCTGGGTCACCCTTTTTATATAGGAGAATAATTCTTGATTCCGTCCAGTTTTTAGGGATTACTTGTTGTTCTAGTATTTTATTAAACAATGTCATAAGTGGTCTGACTAGTATGAGTTTTCCGACTTTCAGAGCTTCATTGGGTATGTTGTCTGATCCTGGGCTTTTATCATTTTTTAAGTGGTCTATATTTTTTGATATTTCTTGAGCATCGAAGGATGAAATTTTCGTGTTTGTTGTATACTTATTATTTTCTTTTTCGTAGTTGCAGGTAGAGATCCCACCACTGTAGAGCTTCTTATAGAAATCCGACGCTACTTGTACGAGTTCTTGTCGTGTTTGAATATATTTTGTCGCTTTTCGAGACTTAAGTGCCGGTATCCATTTTTTCCCCGGTTCGAGTTGCTTAAAAGCTCTCTTCTGACTTCCCGATTTAAGTAGGTTTTTTTCTATCGTTTCTAGTCTATATTTTTCATAATGTCTTTTTAATAATTTGTTTGTGGTTTTGTAGAGTTTCGTAAGTTCATTTTTTTCTTTCTTATTCTTTGTAACTACATTTACTTTTTTCATCTGTGATGAACGAATAAACGATTTCATTTCATTTCAAATTATCATAATAAAGTGTAAAATTACTATACAAGTGTATCATCAAATTCATATAATAATAATAATCGTATGGCATTTGTTTTCGAACTGTGAGATCTTCGAGAAGACAAGTAGGGTTGCCAGTTTTGTTGCACTTTTTGCACCACCCAGGGGTGACGTGTAGGGTAACGGCGGGTACTAGAGGCCTTCGGGCGGCTTGAGAATTTCTAATAGTCAAGTTGCCCACTCACTTGACAAAGGGGGGTCGAAGTTGCACCACGTCCGTATAAAAAAGGGAGTGTTTTAGGGAGTATTAAATTCATATAAAGATATGGGTATCGAAAAAATATGTATTTATTATTGTCATCCAAGAGTAAATTTGCCAAAAAAAAAACCTCTACAGTACCTAAACACAGTTTTTCACAACCAAAACCACAATTTAGTGGTTTTTCCGTAACATTGTGAAGTCACAATTCACTATAAATTAGTATGCCTTGTTCAGTTGTGCTCTAATTGTATTGAGTCCCATACAGATATTTGATGGTCTCAAAAAACAAGTTCGAATAGCATCATGATCATGAAAAACAAATAGGCAACCCTATTAGCATGCTGTCTGGCACACTCATTAGCATATCATGTTTGTAAACTGTCTATAAAGATGTATAGTGATGATTATAGACATTGTTAAGAGCATTCGGTCACGCTTTTGCTGCAATTATGCAAGAACTACATTGTTTTTTTTTTTATAACTTATTTGATAATAAAGGTCATTGCATTGAAGATCAAGAACCATGGAAACAAGGGCAGATTTGGAGTGAGGTTGCCTGTGTCGTCTTATAACTATCGTTTTCGCTGTTGCACAAAGACAAAACAGCGTGAAATAAAACATTTTTAACACTAAACGGGAAATATATTGTGTAAAGTCGAGTCCAGAATTAGGCGAACAAACTTGACAGCCGAAAATGTTGCCAGACATAGAAAAAAATAAGTAGTGATAGGTTTATGTCGACACAAATATGTCGATATTACCTTGTGCCTTCTATAAATCTGATTATATTTATATTTTTAACCGACTTCAAGATTTCAAAAGAGGAGGTTATCAATTCGGTTGTATGTTTTTTTTTTTTTTAAATATTTGTTACTCCATAACTCAGTCCGTCATTTCTTAACCGATTTGGAAAATTCTTTTTTTGATTGTAAGTATATATATCCAAGTTGGTCCCGTTTTTGTCAAAACGCAGTTCTAATGATGGGATCCAAGAGGAATTGAGGGAACTCCTCAAATCTTTAAGGCAAACATATAGTGATTTTTGTGTTTTTATCAACAAGTCAAGCATTTTCATCCAAAAATGTGACATTGGATGAAGTATTTTCATTCATGAAGTGGAACTGCTGATGATGATCAGAACGGAACTCTTCAACGACGCGCAGTTCACGTTTGGCGATTTGTTCTCTTCGTTTTGTTTGTCAAGCAAGCAAGGTTTTTCCACGATTCCATAAGGAATTGAGGGTACTTAGTCTTCTACCATTATAAACATACTTATAGCCATTTTTATTTTATTGTATGGAATCTAAGAGTGCACCATGTAAGTATAATAATCTTTTACCGGCCTCCCCCATTGAAGTCGGTTTTTTTTTCTTAAAAATTATATCAAATAATTTTCGACGAAACTTTCACAGTCATACATACTTACCAAATAGGAACGAACTACAACAATTTAATTAAACAAAACAAAATGGCGGATCCTTAACGATGTCCAAAATGATGTTCGATGTATTTTTAATTCCAACCAATTTTCATTATTATTATTTTGCTTACTAAAATTATTAGTTTGATTCCAAACACAATAATAATGATTAACTAGACTTTTTAAACATCGACATTAACAGCACTAGCCAAACTGTGGCAACATTAGTGTACAATGAACTGTCAAGTTAGTTCGCCTAATTCTGGACTCGACTTTAGGTTTTGTGGGTTTAATCGTCTTATCCAATTGCCTACGAAGCTGGAGGTCCCGGGTTCGAATCAAATGTATTTGTGTGATGAGCATGTTTTCATACATTTGTTGCTGAGTCTGGTATCCTTTAGTTAAGTGGTCGCAAACTGACGCTGGTCGAGCAACCGGATTAGCGACCCTACTATATAACCTCAACTGTTCTGTTTGTCAGAGCGTATTACGTGAACCACGCGCTACGGCGCACGCAGTGGGAGCGGCCGGCGCCCGAGCCCCGCGCGCAGTCCCCCGCCTCCCCGGCCAGCCCCGCGTCGCACGTCTCGTCGCCCGCGTCGCCGCTCGCGTCGCCCCTCACGCCCGTCGCCTCGCCCGCCACTTCGCCCACTTCCGACACCGATGTTAACAATGCCACTTCTATATCTATGAGGTGAGTTGCATGGTCTGTATTGAAGCTGCTTAATTTACCAGAAACAGGAAGGTAAATAGACAACACAATCAAATTAAGATAATGTTTTGTGAATTTTATCACGCATGCCGTATATACAAGTTGGACCCTGTAACAGGAGTAAATATTTAAAAGGAGGCTTCCTTAGAGCATCATCTGCAGGCACTCCTTGTGTCCTAAAATTTGTTAAAAAAATTCGATTCGGAGAAATTTTGATCTAAAATTATGACCTCCGAGTAAGGGATCTTGATACCACGAGATTATAGCGCATCAGTAAAGGCAGTGTTTGAGGTAGTATTAAGTTATGAGTCTTATTCATATTCATTTATTCGTAATTATCGATATTACATGTCAGGGTTTTCTGCTACAACATTAATAAATTTTATTAAATAGTCATAATTGTTTTTGAATTTTTTGTTTTCATGGATTGTTTTGGTATTTTTTTTTCATTTTTATTGAGTTTTAAAATGAATTGTCATTAATATCACTTCAGAAGTGTAATAAAAATACAAGTATACTACACTTGGAACTACTAAATAGTCCACCGTTTAATTTTTGCTCCTGTTACAGGGCTCACCTGTATACAAAACTTTAAGGTTATTATGAAATCGATAATTATCAGACTATAAAAATCTACTATCATTGATAATTACGAGTATCCTTTCGAAGCTTGTCTCCGGACTTGGTAGATAAGGACATGACTTTGAACCTTTTGTAAGTTAGTCATGTAATCTACATTGTATGACAGGCCTGAGCCGCAGCCGCAGACGGCGACGCGTCGCGTCCCGGCCGGACCCGCGGCTCTCGCGACCCCGCCGGCCCCCGCGACCCCCGCGACCCCAGCGACCCCCAGCACACCTGTCACCCCGGTGACTGCCGACCTGCCTCCCGGTTACGGTAAAGTAATTTTAGGCGTTTTACAGTGGAATGTCATCTCGCTCGTATTCGTAGCAGCCCAAATGGCGAAATATCTTTACTGTTCAAATTCAAATTCCACACAAACCACGAAAAACACATTACCCTCATGTGCATCGCGCATTCGGGTAAAAAAAGTCAATTAACCATTTGTATTTCCTCAGAAATGCGCACGACGGCCCAAGGCCAGGTGTACTTCTACAACAGCGCCACGGGCTCATCCACGTGGCACGATCCGCGGGTCCCGGCGCATTTGCGCCACTGCTCTGTGGCGGCCGGGCCCTTACCGCCTGGCTGGGAGATGAGACACGCGCCGTCGGGCAGGCCGTACTTCGTCGACCACAACAACAAGACCACCCAGTTCACGGACCCGAGGCTCGCGCTCTGCGCCAGGCTGGTGAGTGACAACCGCTGCGTCGTTTTCTGTCAAGACGCTTCCCATCGTGCTTTATTTTTCTGTAACTCTACTTCTAAATTGGATCTTCAGTTTTCTTAAGAAAGGTTCTCTTTAGAAGTACTGCTAAGACAAAAATAAGCCCTTTAGAAAAGATACTTCTCAATTATGCTCTAAACTTTTAACACTCATGGACCGGTTCAGACGATCAAATCCAAAGTCATCCCCTTGTTTCCACTTGTTGTGTGTCAGGCCAGATTTTAATCGGATGTTCCAGTGGCCGAACATTTTATATGAAGCTATTCATTCACACTTGCCAGATACCAATTTGTATGAAGAGCTGACAGCCGACAAGTGGCAAACGGTGTCTTATGCTTTAACAATTATGATGATGATGACGTGTTCCTGTTGGCTGTTGTCCCTCATTAGGAACATAGGACTCGCAGAAGAATCCTCCATTTGTCTCGATCATGCGCGGCGTCTTCCAACTCTTTCCAGCCGAAACCATTTGAGCCAGCCTCCTTTTCAACTAATCACCTCCATGTGGTCTGAGGATGCCCCGGCCGTCTTCTACTGGTAGATTCCCAGCGTAGACCTTGCTTGGACAGGTGGATGTCCGATCTTCGAAGCAACAGCTTTAACAATTAAAGTGATATGTAAAAGGGATATTTGCCTTGCAGCCCGCACCGGAACCCTTGGCGACCCCGGCGGCCCCAGCACCGAGTGGCGAGGCGGGCGACGAGCTGCCGCGCTACAAGCGCGACCTGGCCGCCAAGGCGCGCGTGCTGCGCGCGGAGCTGCAGGCGCTGCAGCCGCAGACCGGCCACTGCCGGATAGAGGTACACACCGCCCGACCCGTGCACTGAAGGATAGAGGTACACACTGCCCGGCTGGGGCACTGCCGGATAGAGGTGCACACTGCCCGGCCTGGGCACTGCCAGGCAGAGGTACACACTGCCCGGACTGGGCACTGCCGGATAGAGGTACACACTGCCCAGCCCATACCCCATACCCGGCCATGTATCGAGCAAGCTACCAATACACGAACATATTTATTTATATAGGACTCGCCCACTTTGGCCTATTTTGACACGGGTTTCAACATCCTGCTTTACCTGCTTTTGCTGAATTTCATACAAAATTGAAGGCTTAGGCCGGAAAGTTGCGAGTGTCCATGGGCGGCGCTAATCGCTTACCATCAGGCGATTCGTCTGCTCGTTTGCCTCCTATGGCATAAAAAAAAATTATGCTAAACATGGCGTCTGTAAAATTTTCTTTTTGAGAGCTGTATTTTTTATTTCATTGCATAAATATATTTTCTCAAAAAAGCGATTTAAAAATTACAAAACGTTGGGCTGCAGGCCGCATACCCCTACCCGTCTATATCTACTTGGTCTGCAACCCTTCGTTTCCCGGCCTCTATAGTAATGTACTATTATTGTTCCTGTCCAGGTATCACGCACCCAAGTCCTCGAAGAATCCTACCGGTTGGTGATGAAACTACGAGGCAAGGAGCTCCGCAAGCGGCTGCTGGTGAAGTTCAGAGACGAGGAGGGACTTGATTACGGCGGCGTGGCGAGGGAGTGGCTCCATCTGTTGGGAGGCGAACTGTTCAATCCGCACTACGGGTTGTTCCAATATGCGAACGCGGGCGACGATCGATACGCGTTGCAGATCAACGCTGATTCTGGGGTAAGGTTTAATGTGGCCAATGTTCATATTACAAACATTAGTGGTACCAGAGACTAGTAAATTATATACATTGCCAAGCAGAGTTCTAAGTGTCATACGAATTGAATGGTACCGGGACCTCTCCATAATGAGACTAGCTCAGCATGCTCAATATTTAAAAGGTACGTCACAATGTCTAGACATTGGTTGAACTTTATAAGTCTGGGGGTTCCTACAATGCTAAAATTGTACTTATGATATCGGTGAAGAATGTATTCGCGTAACAACTGCTTACTTTAACTAATCACTGAAATAATACTGACCTCATGGTATACGAATGTCGGGCAGACAACTGTGTTTATTAGAACTTTACCTCTTTCATGTGTTCAAAAACCACCCGTAAAGACCAGATTTTCATTATACCCAAGCGCGTGGACCATAACGACACCACATGATGTAATGAAGAGATCACGTATGAACAAGTTTACAGTACAGAAAAAGGCTGCCGCACAGTAGGGCGCGCCGGGTTGTCTTGGTAAACATGCTTCCGGTGGCTCAAAGGTTGCAATAAAATACATAGAGGACGAGTATGTGTTTTGCCTTGCCATACTAAAAATAAATGTTATCTTGTTCCCAGGTGAATCCCGAGCACCTGTCGTACTTCCACTTCGCCGGTCGCATCCTCGGCGTAGCGCTGTTCCACGGCCACCAGCTGGACGCGGCCTTCACCGCGCCCTTCTACAAGCAGCTCCTCGGACGCCCCATCACTCTGCGCGACATCCGCGACGTCGACCCCGAGCTGCACCGCTCGCTGTCCTGGATGTTGTGAGTCCACACATACCGACTAGATAAGGGTAAAAAACACAGATAACCTCCTCTAGATAGCCCCTATAGACGATTTAGTTCGAATCAAAAGTCACCAAAGTAAGCGGTATGTGCGGGTCGCGGGGAGGTCGGTAACGTCGCTGCCATTGGCTGTTTCATAAAGCGCGCGCTTTGGTTCAACATGGCGCTCGCGGCGTAGGGATTTGACGCGTTGTTTATTACCGGCTTTTACCGGTAATGCCATTTATTTTAGGTTAACAATGTTACATAGCGTATATGCTCATCTACCGACTTGGTATCTAGAATAATATTTTAGGCATGTTTATACATAGTGTTTTTAGGCATGTTAATACAGTAGTACGGCTAAAGCACTGGTAAATTAAAAAAAAATGCGGAATACTTTGACAACCACTTTGGCTTAGTTGGTAGTGGCCCTGCCTACGAAGGCGGAGGTCCCGGGCTCGAATCCCGGCCAGAGCATTTATTTGTGTGATAAACGAACACGAATATTTGTTCCCGAGTCTTGGAAGTTTTCTATTTATGTATTTGTTTATAAGTACAGTAAAACCACAATTATAAGTTACATAGGCAATCTTCGTTCACTCCGACGAGTGCAAACAAGTACCAAATGAAATCGAATGTATGACCAATTCAATGACAGGTGAACTAGTGCTCTCTCGCTTCGCGCATCCAGAAAAAATGGCGGGGCAGCCAGATAAAAGCATTGGTTCCCCCTCGTGACAATGACCAAGACGATTCGAAAAAACGCAATTGCAATGGCTCCACCTCTAACCAATTCCGAGATCCCTTATACTTCTTCCAAGTCCAGCATAGGGTCCACCTCGTGATACCAGTCCTAATTGCTCCCTAAGACGATTCGAAAAAACCCAATTGCAATGGCTCCTTCTCTAACCGATTCCGAGATCCTTTATACATCGAAGTCCAGCATAGGGTCCACCTCGTGACACTGGTCCCAATTGCTTGGGAAATCCTTGTCCTAGTGGTAATACTGTTACTAATTTGTTATTTCATTAGATATACATACTCGATATTACATAGCAATAAATATGACACAACCGGTTAATAAACTTTATAATAAAATAAAACTACAGAATGACTACTTCTAAACTAAATATTCCATTCAACTACACTGATTTGTACCCGTATCGTACATATAGGGTATAAATAATATAGATCGAGACATATTAGTTACTACTTTATTTAAAAGAACACTGGTAACACTGACAATTAATTTTAATTGGGTTATTTTTTTATTTTATTTATTATGCTTTTGGTACTAAGATTGTTATATCAATAAACTTCACTGACAATTTAATGTCAAAAATGTAAAATAACAAATAACCTTTTCCAATAGAGTTTCAATATTAAAATAGTGCAACAAAACACGGACGAATACATAATTAATTGAAATCGGGACTTACGGTAATGTCGAAACCGTATCTGGCACATCACTAGCCCGAGCATGTACTTTCGTCAGAAGGGAGAGTATATTGATTTTTGAATTGGTTGGAAAGGGACAAGAATACTTCAGTACTTCTTAATGGCTAGTGTAAAATGAACTCCGCCTAGCAGAATAAAATATGCCTTTTGTTCCGTCATTCTTGTAGTTTGCTGTTCGAGAGCTTTTCCCACAAAACTTTACGCACCAAAAAACCATTTCCAATGGATGAAATCGATTTTAACGCTCGTTTATTTGACGTACGTATAGATCGCGAACCTGGACGAGTCTGACTGAGAGCGCGACGCGTTGCTGCTTACATGTACTAGTGGTACATACCTAGTTGGTTACTAAGTTCTGTTACTCGATTTGCAAACTCTTTTCTTGCGTTAAAACAAATGCTACCGAAAAAATAAAAATGACAGATAATGGCGGGTTGTCAGTTATAATTTTATAGCACACACAACACTTATCTCGTCATATTTATAATGGATTGGGGTCTAAAAGAAAATCGTGTCGCTGTAATTGCGTTGCACAAATGCGGGCATCCGCCAAACGTGATTTTGAAGTTGCTTCAAAATCTGAAAATCAACAAACAATTCGCTTATCGTACCATTAATAGGTACAATAGTACCCTGAGCTTTGATGACCGCAAGAGGTCTGGAAGACCACGCACCGTTCGGACCCCAGCTCTAATAAAGGCAGTGAAGGCGAGAATCGCAAGAAACCCTGTTCAGAAGCAAAAGTTGTTTGCAATTCAGATGTCTGTGAAGAGAAGCTCCCTTAAAAAAGTTATCAATCAAGACCTTAGACTACACGCTTATCGTAGACGGAAAGGTCATTTGCTTAATGGACGATTGAAGACTATGAGGCTGAATAGAAGTCGCGTGCTACTGAAGCGGTACGCACAAAATGGCCACCGAAATATATTATTTACAGACGAAAAAATTTTTACCATTGAAGAATGTTGTAACCGCCAGAATGACAGAGTGTATGCAAAAAACAGTCAAGAAGCGAGTGTAGCTGTTCCGAGAGTGCAACGAGGCCATCATCCCTCTTATGTCATGATTTGGTTAGGTGTGTCATACTCAGGGTTAACACAGGTCCATTTCTGTGAAAAAGGTGTCAAAACTGGGGCTAAAGTTTACCAGGAAACCGTTCTGGAACCAATAGTGAAGCCTTTAAGCCACTCTCTGTTTCAAAACCAGCCCTGGGTCTTTCAACAAGACTCAGCCCCTGCACATAAGGCAAAAACAACTCTAGCCTGGTTTCGAAGCAACAAAATTGACTTCATTGCCCACAAAGACTGGCCCTCCTCCAGCCCGGACCTCAACCCCCTGGATTATGCTATATGGCAGGTTATTGAGGAGAAAGCCTGTGCTAAACCCCACACAAATCTTGACTCCCTCAAGCGGGCCATAGTGAAGACAGTGACGGAATTAGATATGACAACCGTGCGTGCCGCTATTGATGACTGGCCTCGTCGTCTGAAGGCCTGTGTTCAGGCCCAAGGAGGCCATTTTGAATGAAGTTGACAAATGTAAATCCTGATTGTGTGTACTTCATTTTAATATATAATTTATTTAACTTTCGTTAGTATATTTTATGTAGATAAGGATTATTACAGTAACAGAACTTAGTAACCAACTAGGTAGGTGAGGTGCCCGCACGTCGCCCTATAATCTCCATCTAGAGAGGGTTATCTATGGGTAAAAATGATGATGATGATGACATCATACTATCATTAACAATTATGACGATGATGATGTGTTCCTGTTGCTGCTCCTCGTTAGGGACATAGGGCTCGCAGAAGAGTACTCCATTTGTCTCGATGTTGCGCGGCTTCTTCTAGCTCTTTCCAGCGGAGACCAGTTCAGCCAGCCTCCTTCTCAATTCTATTCTATCTTCCCTATCTAGAGTATCTTTTTGTAAATTTGATAAATACAACGTTTTTTACCCTAAACAGCAGATAAAGGTATTTTCACACGCCGAAAACGATTTCGAGACTGACTTATAATCAATTAATGGAAGTACGTTTTTAAAAAATTCGTGCACATTGTGCCTATTTTTTGGCAGAGGGGTAAGTATACTAATGGCGTCTCCTGTTTGTATGCTTTAAGGTACCAAAGTTTGTATTAATTAATTACAATTGTGAGTTGGTGAAATACAACAAAAGGTGTACTATTAATTGTTTCAGGGAGAATAGCATCGCGGGCGTCATAGACACGACATTCTCCGTGGAGTGTTCATCGTTTGGTGCCGTGCGGAGTGTGGAGTTGCGGCCGGGCGGAGCCGCCGAGGCCGTGACGGACGCCAACAAGCGGGACTACGTGCGCCTGTACGTGGCGCACCGGTTTACGCGAGGAGCGGAGCGGCAATGGCTGGCACTTCAACGAGGGTTAGTCTGTTCATTTTATTTTCATTAGTATAGAAAATTAAAGAAATGTAAAAGTGAATGGAGAATGCGAATTTTCCCGAAGATGAGACCTTCGCCTTCGTAAATCCCCGCTCTGTAAAATTTCATTGAATTCGTTGGATCCGTTTTTGAGATCCCGAAATAAATAAATAATCATACAAGTATCGCTCGTTTAAATAAATAAATAAAATAAAACTAAAGTAATAAAAAAATATTTCGGACTTCGTGATCCATAGATTGTTAGTATTACAAGAACTTAAATAACTATGTTAGTACCTAAACTTAAATGAAGGCAGGTCCAGTGCCTTACCGACCGCGGGCGGCGCGCAGAGGGCGTATTTTACTTTATGCTCTAGAGCATAAATAGTACATTACGATACAAGTGCAGAGAACAGGTAATTCGCAACGAGTGGTGATAAATTGAAACACGACCGAAGGGACTCTTTTAAATCGACACGAGTTGCGAATTACCTGTTCGCACGTGTATCGTACAACGTTTTACAGTACATATGGCTCTTTAAAGTTTCGACATATGCACGTAATCTGCTGATTAACGCACTCGTGCGGTAATGTAGCACCATATGAACTGTAATAGTACATTACGATATAAGTGCAGAGAGCAGGAAATTCGCAACGAGAGGTGATAAATTGAAACACGACCGAAGGGAGTGTTTTAAATCGACACGAGTTGCGAATTACCTGTTCGCACGTGTATCGTACAACGTTTTACAGTACATATGGCTCTTTAAAGTTTCGACATATGCACGTAATCTGCTGATTACCGAACTCGTGCGGTAATATAGCACCATATGTACTGTAAATGCGATTTTATGTCGCCTATGCAGAGCGTAAAGAAGAACTTTTAGAGCATGAGAAGTGAAAAACCCATTTTACACTCGACTTTAGCCAGCCATAATAGTGCATAAGACGCAACATCTCGCGTGAAATGTTGCGTTTTATGCACTTGTTGTACAATCTACTATTTACATATTTTTGAGCGTAGTGTATTGTGACGTGTGCAGGTTAGCGGACGTGGTGCCGCCGGTGCTGCTGCGGCCGCTGTCGGCGCGCGACCTGCAGCCGCTGCTGGCGGGGCGCGCGGACCTGGACGTGGCGGACTGGCGGCGCCACACGCGGCTCAAGCACGTAGCGGCCGACGCGCCGCTCGTGGCCTGGTTCTGGGCAGTGGTGGAGCAGTGGGACGCGGAGATGCGCGCGCGGCTGCTGCAGTTCGTGACGGGCTCGCGGCGGGTGCCGCTGGCCGGCTTCCGTGCGCTGCAGGGCTCCACGGGCGCGGCCGCGCCGCGGCTGTTCACGCTGCACCTGGTGGCGGACGCCTCGCCCGACTCGCTGCCTAAGGCGCACACGTGCTTCAACCGGCTCGACCTGCCGCCCTACCCCTCCCGCGAGCGGCTGCACGACAAGCTCAAGCAGGCCGTGCTTGAGACGGCCGGCTTCGCCGTCGAGTGACTCCGACTCGTAGAGGGGCGAATAAACACTGATGCATGTGTCAAATATATCAAAACATCCTTGAACATGTAGTGGATATTCCCCCTTACTGGCTTGTTGTATGTCGCTCCTGTCGCGCGCCTAGTCTGAGTTGTGTTGAATAGAGGATGAGACTGACTGAAATTATCTAAATTATCAACATGACAGACATGATATTCCCCTGAATTAATCCATGTACAAATCTGGAATCGAAAATAAATACGATCACTCCAGGTTTTGGAGGAAATGTTTCGAGTAAATCTTGGCTACAAATGACTTGCGTTTTTGTAGCATATTTTGCATTGCGGCCTCGTGATAAAGTCTGCGCTTTAATATTTGTATGTTTTACAACTATTCGAATCGACAGATTTATTTGATTGGCTTTTTTTTTACCTTCTAACGAGTTTGTAACTAGTGACGTGAAAAAAAGACGTGTTCAAGACAACTGAGTTAGTGCTTTAATTTCCTAGTTTTACTACAATAGGTACTCGATATTATTTTGCTTAGATAAGAATATCAGCTATGAATTTGTTTAGATTATTTTTAGTCTAAATTTTATACCCAGTAGGTGTCGGAAGCACAAAGTAACCCATGAATATATATTGAACTGACGAGGTAACTTTCAATCCGTTAATTGATTATGCTCAAATCAGTGTATATTATCGTAAGTTGTATTGCCATATGTGAACGAGAAACATTGAGTTTTTCTAGCGAGTGGGCTTCCACATGCTTTTATTGACTTTCCGTTAAGTAATATAGTATAATTAACAGCACAACGTAATATTATTTTATATCATTTATTTATTTATGTACACTGCATTATTTTTACAATTCTATTGACTAAGTATACCCTGCAAGCGATATGTACAAAGACGTGTGAATTACTAAGTACCTACGTATTTTTGTAAACTATTATATTATGTACCTACATCGTATTTACAAGTCAGTACAAACGTAACAATGCATCTGTAAAGTGGAGCGGAGTTCCGTACTTTTCTATTGAATGTGTTCAATAGTTTGCCAGGCATTTATACTGACTGCTGCCCGGCTAGTATGATAGCTTATACCGTCTCGTTATATGGCCAAAATGTACTGAAACGTCACATAAAACTATCATACTAGCCGGGCTGGTTGGTGCCTTACCTGAGAACACAATTATGAGCCCGTGGTACGATTTGCGGGCATCGCGCGGTGCGATTCCCTTGAGGGAATCGAACCCGCACAGTTCCCGCAAGTCTGAACATTGGCTGAATAAAGAGATTGTTACACCTTCGGTCACTCACGAGAGTGGGGTGGACAGAGAGGAGAGTTGTGTATCTCACTCCAACCTATTGCTGGTGTAATTCAAATTAGAAACGTGTAATAAGCTCTTGTTGCAAATGCCGCTGGGAAGATTATTTTGTCAATTATATTTAACAATGATTATTCGACCATATTAGAATTATATATACACTTATATCAAATTCGCATATTTGTAAATATTTAGAGGTGACATGTAAACAAGGATCAGTGCCTTTTACTGCTTAAGGAGAATTAGTTTTAAATTTAAACTGATATGAAATGATTTATTAGTAGTATTTAAATGCATATAATTAAAATATTTTTGCACAATAAACTTTATTTTCATTTATAACCAAGGACACGCCCGCTAGAAGCTTAATCTATAAAATTATACCAGCTTAATCTATAAAATTATGTAAGTAACTAATGCCACTTTGGCAATAAACATATTACCTAATTTTTCTATTACGTACTTACCGTACCTAAACTAAGTATATTTTTGATGTAAAACGAAATAGACTGCAGAAAATTTGGAAAATATACAGATTATTTTCTTTAATAAATATATACTTTAACAAACTTTCGTATTTATTGACTAAGAATCATTTGATTCTTAGTCAATAAATTAGTCAATAATGTCAAGTATTAACTGACAAAAAGTTTGAGTTCGTACTATCCTAGACGCTACAGCCGATCACGCTCACGCTAGATTTAGATATAGAAAAATTAAAATCGGACATACTACGGAGAAATACACACCGAAAAACTGAATTTCCGTACATTTTAATGTAAAAAGTCGTGCACGCGCAAAATTTATGTAAACTATGCAAAATAGAGGGATTTTGAGACCAGGTAGACGCGCTCGCTCAGCTCAACATTTGCAATCAGCAAACTGCAATGCATATTTTAGTTTTTATATACACAATAGGGCACTTTACTCACCGTTTCCTTAGCCTGCGGGTACGGTGTGGGGAAGCAAAATTATACAGGCTGTTAGATTGCCACCCAGTTTCGCTGGCTAAAGTCTTTACAGTCTAGAGTGGGGACAATCACATACTTAATTGAAACTTAAATCCAATTTTGGGTTTAGATTTAAATAAGCAGATTAGGGCGATACTTGGGGTAGAGTTAGGATTAAATTCCACACCTTAAGGTACGGGAAATAGGTACTAGCAAGTTAGTCTAGAAGAACTTATTATACTTACTCGTATTCTAGGGGTGTTTAGGTGATCTTAATGTAGATAGCAAACAGGTCCAATGGTTTGTAGGGTGACTTATAGACAATTAGTTGTATATAGTTATTCTTAAAATTCGTATACGGCTCTAACGCGAAATTTATTTATTTACCTTAATTACCGACGTTACCGATGTGTACAAAGCGCGAGAGTTTTAAGTGTTATAATTAGTTGTAGTATTCCACTGATTAGGTAATCTAGGTAACAGTTGAGAGAATTTAGGTTTAAGGCAACAAAACAAAACAAAAAAATGCATGGAACACACAAAAAAACCTAAAAAAAAAAATACAAAAGCAAAATAAAACAAATAACAGCAATCAGAAATATAAAAAAAAATTGATCCGAGTATATACGTGGCAATAAAATCCAAATAAACTGATCAAAGGATATGATATGATGCTCGTATTAACCGACTTCAAGATTTCAAAAGAGGAGGTTGTCAATTCAGTTGAATGTCTTTTTTAAAGTTTGTTACTCCAGAACTCCGTTTTGAAAGTTATTTTTTTGATTGTAAGTATATATATCCAAGTTGGTCCTCCCGTTTTTGTCAAAACGCAGTTACAAATTATTTTAACAAATTTAAAATACTTACTAACTCACAATACGGCTTCAGACAAGGAAAAAGCACAGAAGATGCTGTTCTGGCACTCACCACATTAATAACCAAACAAGTGGACAACAAGCAAACAAGAAGAGAGTTGCGTACAAGAATAGAGAGAGAAACAGTAACAAATCTTTGAGGAAGCCTTTGATACTGTTTCTCTCTCTATTCTTGTACGCAAATTCGAGAGCATGGGCATAAGAGGAAAACCTCTCGAACTCTTGATTGATTACCTTCATAGTCGTAGTCAAGTTGTTAAAATTGGTAGTCACACTAGCGAGGGAAAAGAAATTACCTTTGGTGTCCTTCAAGGGAGCGTTCTCGGACCTACCCTCTTTATTGCATACATTAACGACTTGACTAACCTGACTATTGATGGAGGGTCGATTTTATCTTATGCGGATGACACAGTAGTGGTTTTTAGTGACAAAACTTGGGAGTCTGCTTTCGAAAAAGCCGAGCGGGGTCTCCAAATTATTACCTCTTGGCTAAAGTTGAACCTTTTAACTCTAAATATTGCCAAGACGAACTACATATGTTTCACGAAATACAAATGCACCCAACCACCAGATACACAACAGCTAAAATACACTCATGTAGTTCGCTAGATACACATAACTGTAATTGCAATCCAATCCAAAGAGTCTCTTCCACAAAATATCTTGGTATTATCCTTGACCAACGGCTTTCCTGGCATGGGCAAATTGAATATAAAAATAATATAGTCCGAAAGTTAATATGGATTTAAAAAAAATTAAGATACGTCACATCCCAGGCTCTGATTAAACAGTTATATGTTACTCTAGCGCAACCCATTATGACTTACTGTATCCCATTTGGGGTGGGGCGAATAAAACAAAATTTATTGATACAGAAAGGGGACAACGATGTTTACTGAAAGTCATGTTTGCTAAACCCTTTAGGTACCCTACTGGTGAATTATATAAAGGCTGTGGGCTACTTACCATGCGAAAACTTTATATAGTAAACACACTACTAAAGTTACCACCACCACCACCATATCAGCCCTAGGACGTCCACTGCTGGACATAGGCCTCCCCCAATTTCATGGGGGGTAAATGCCATAATCGCCACGCTTGGCATGCGGGTTGGCGATCGCAGTATCTCCACCGCACTCAAGGAATGCTGCTGCCCATTCCCCGGTGGTCTTGGTCATAGTTTTAGGACATACCCGGGTCCAAACTACTAAAGTTACACAAGACAATAACATTTAAACCAACATTAACAAAACGTAGAAGACATGACAAAGTAATTGTGATACCTCCAACTAAATCTATCTTTGCAAAATAGTACATTACTACAGAGGCCGGGATGAAAGGGGTTGCCGGCCGAAGACATATAGACGGCCGAGCGAAGCGAGGTCGGATAGGTCTCAGGCAGGCAACCCCATATTTCCCGCCGAGGTATGTATAGTGCTTTTCTCAAACATGCAATGGAATAAACAACAAAAAAATCAAAGTTTTATTTTTAATACGCATAGTGGCAGAATGTCATGATGCCTGTGCCACAAATTTATGTGTCATGGAAATTAAAAAAGAGGACTTTGCCGGCCTAGGCCTGCAACATTTGTATGAAATTGCATTAACGACCTCTTGTCCTAGCCGCACCTGAAACGTCATACTTCGCAGCCTATTATAAGGAACATAACATCAATATTTCATTGCATGTTTGAGAAAAGGCAATTTCTTACTCAATCTGCACACCTATATAGCAACATTAGCAACATTAATAAATCAATCGCTATATATCCCCTCCAACTCTATACCTGTAAAAAATAAACCATTGAGTGGATAAATCACTTAACCTATGAATCATTATTATACAACGTAACTTAATGCAATACTATATACACTTTACCCTAATTAAATCACGCACAACATACACACACAGACACCCACACTCACTCACACACACACACACACACACACACACACACACATGTAACTGTTTTTCTTTATAAGTACTGATATAAGTTAATAAGTGGCTAAATAATTTTATAATAATAAGTTATTCGGTTACGTCTTACCTTTTGCTGGAAGAGCGGTATCTCCTGCCACAATTACATCTAGTGCTTACTAGGAGATTCCAACCACGATATATTCTAGAACCATATTGTAACCTAATAAACTTTTTTCATTTTCAATTATAATTCCGCTAAGTGGACGTTTCCGTGAATCTTCCCGTTTGTGGCCAGTTGTCTCAAAGCGCCCTTGTATAATATGTAGTAACAAACCGTGTTCCTCACATTCAGACACCTATACCCTAAAGACCCATTTTGTGCCTAAGGGGCCAATTCTCGGGCCGATCGAGATGCATGTCTTTCGTGACATTGTACAGAATGGTAGAGTCACTTGTATGGAATCTCGAATAGAGATCATCTCGATCGAACCCGAGAATTGGCTCCCTGAGCTATCCTCTGACTGTCACAGACTTCATTAGGATTCCTACTCGCACATTATAGGTTGTTTTTTTAATCTCCGAAGTTGAACCTAAAGAAACTTGGGTACTTGCACACGTTTCACATCTTGGTATGAGGATATAATATATTGTATAGAAGGAACATAAACACAGCGTTATATCTTTTATATGCTTATTTATTATTAAATGAAATTACTTGACACCCCGAACAACCAATAACTGGTAAACGCTGGTTCCCGCATTGGGGTCCAATTTGACGTAATCACCCATGAAGTCGTCCCACTTGTCGTTCAGGCCGTCGAACGGATTCAGACATTTCATCAACACTGGAATAACAGTTTTCTATTAAAATAACGTTAGGTGCCAAGGTCCGTGGAACCACTTACTCTGTATTTGTTTTGGTTTCCACGGGACAGGCCTAGCCTAGTGTGGAACCATTGCTCCTCTATTTCTGAATGTCTGTATAAATATGTTAATAAATATTTCATTTCATTTCATTTCACTTTAGCCTAATTGGTAGGACCTTGCCTACGGAGCTGGTGATCCTGGGTTCGAACCCCGGTCAGGGTCACCAGCGATCAGGGGGTCCGGTATTTGTATGATGAACACGAATATTTGATCCAGAGTCCGGAATGTTTCCTATGTAGGTATTTAATTAAGTATTTATTTATTTATATAAGTCGTCGCCTAGTAGCTATATTTAGTGCAAACTTTAGTTCAGGGACTAGGTCGATTTATGTAAAAACTAAAATTGGCCATAAAATATTTATTTATTATATCGTATCATAAAGATACTCCACTTTTTTGTGTATTAAGCTAGGAGCCTGTATTTTCAGGACCCATGCATGAGAGCGTAGCGTAACTACGCTACGCTCTCATGGGTACATAGGCTCGGTAATTTAGGAATACACCTACATAACTATGTAGGTGTATTCCTAAATTACATTTAATTTGAACCAATATTTTAATAATTATCGCATGTCAATATTCCTTATATCGTCATTGACATAACTACCGATCATAAAAATTCGTAGGTACTTCTAGAAACTCAGAAGCTTTTAATTTGAACACCATTTGCTTTTAGTCCATTAAGTAACTGTGACCCTAATACATGCCCAAATTTCAGTCCTGTTTTCTAAATAAAATGACTGCATATGTAACTTTGTAATCCTATACCTAATACATATAAACATATGCAAACAAAATAGTACATTACGATACAAGTGCGGAGAACAGGAAATTCGCAACGAGTGGTGATAAATTGAAACACGACCGAAGGGAGTGTTTTAAATCGACACGAGTTGCGAATTACCTGTTCGCACGTGTATCGTACAACGTTTTACAGTACATATGGCTCTTAAAAGTTTCGACATATGCGCGTAATCTGTTGATTACCGCACTCGTGCGGTAATCTAGCACCATATGTACTGTAAAGTTACTTTTACCGTTCACTTAATCAATGTAAAGTCACATATACCACATAAATAGAAAGATAAAGATAGACATATGTTGTTAAATTTAATAACCAATAGTACTGTAAAAGACTAATTACTTACTGTTAAAGTCGTCCACGCCACGAATGTAATCAAAAGTTTTGTGGTGTAATTTCACATCGATGTCACGGAAACCAATTTTCTTCATCAACTTAGTTATCTCGCTTTGTGGGTCCTAAAACATAATCAATAGCAATGAGTCGCACCGATGTGGAAAATGGATTATGTATTGGTAGGACGGATGTCAAGAAACGCAAGGCGCGCAAGTGTCATCGTGGTGCAGCTAATATGGTTAATTCTGGTCTTCTATAGTGACCTACTCGGTTTTTTAACGGACTTCAATATTTGATAATTTTAAAGAAAAAGAAACCGACTTCAATGGGTGAGGCCGGTGAAAGATTATTATACTTAGATGGTGCACTCTTAGATTCCATACAATCAAATAAAAATGGCTATAAGTATGTTTATAATGGTAGAAGACTAAGTACCCTCAATTCCTGAATCTGAATGAAGAACTCAAGCTTGACGAAAATGTGTCTTGAAAACCTAGCTTGCTTGACAAACATAACGAAGAGGACAAATCACCAAACGTGAACTATGCGTCATTGAAGAGTTCTGTTCGGATCATCATCAGCAGTTCCACTTCATCAAATGTCACATATTTAAATGTAAATGCTTGATTTGTTTATGCAAATACTAAAATCACTATATGTATACCTTTTACATTTCAGGAGTTCCCTCGATTCCTCATGGATCCCATCATCAGAACTCGAGCTTGACAAATCATTGTCTTGAAAATCTATTTTGCTTCACAAACACAGCAAAGAGGACAATTCGCCAAACGTGAACTATTCGTCGTTGAAGAGTTCCGTTCTGATCATCGTCAGCAGTTCCACTTCATCAAATGTCACTTTTTTAATGAAAATGCTTGATTAGTTCATGAAAATACTAAAATCACTATATGTGTGCCTTTCACATTTGAGGAGTTCCCTCGATTCCTCGTGGATCTCATCATCAGAACTCGAGCATGACAAAAATTAATCGTGAAAATAGAACTTGCTTAACAAACACAGCTAGGAGGACAAATCGCCAAACGTGAACTTTTCGTTGTTGAAGAGTTCGGTTCTGATCATCATCAGCAGTTCCACTTCATCAAATGTCACATTTTTGTATGAAAATGCTTGATTTGTTGATAAAAATACAAAAATTACCATATGTTTGCCTTAAAGATTTGAGGAGTTCCCTCGATTCCTCATGGATCCCATCATCAGAATTGCGATTTGACAAAAACGGGACCAATTTGGATATAATTATATACTTACAATCAAAAAAGAATTTTCGAAATCGGTTCAGAAATTACGGAGTTCTGGAATAACAAACATAAAAAAAACACATCGAATTGATAACCTCCTCTTTTGAAATCTTGAAGTCGGTTAAAAATTAACAATACATTAATGATTTTTTAAAGATCCAAGCACGATGTATTTGGACTTCTTAGCCCCCCGGCTAGATGCTGGCCAAGAGCAATCCCATCTTTAATAAAATAAAATAAAAACATTATATAATGTGACGATAATATTTGTTTTCTGCCTGTGCACCTCGCTCCGCTACAACCCAATGCATATTAGTAAGTACTGAACCACTGCAACTGCTGCACAACAATCAAGACAATCCTGATACAGGTTGGGAACTGAACAAACATTTAGTTAAAAAACCAGCCAAGTGCGTGTCGGTATTTAATGCTACGAGTATTATACTCTGTGATTATACTGATAATGCTATTCTGTGGTATCGGATCACGGATAAATAATGATTCCGTATCGACACCTCTTCGTTCAAATTTAAAACGACTACATAATACATTGAATCAAGAAAGGTTGTATCTTCATAGTGAAGACTTTTTGTTACGCCAAGACAGTTTTTCAGCGATAACTCAATAACCTTTAGACCTATATTGTTCAAACCAAAAATAGTGGACAGTATTTATTAATATTCACCACCTAGCTAACTAGCCTGACTGTTTAGTGCTTAATCCTAAGAAGTCCAAATAGATCTTGCTTGGATCTTTAAAACATCATTAATATATTTGGTAAGTCTCCAAATGTAGTCATACAGGCTATCAAAGTTAATAGAGTCGATGAAGCACGTAATCTTGATCTGTTGCTGGACACCAACTTACGCTTCGATAATCACGTGGCAGAAAGAATTCGGAATTGTTTCTATCGATTGAAAGTTCCGTATAATATAAGGATTGGAATAACATTTTGAAGAAAACACTAAACAAACACCCGATGGGACATACCAAGTACGGCTTCAAAGCGAACCTATGAAACCTTACCTATACTTTCAAAAAAACTAGGTGGCTCTAAAACAAAGGCTAAAGCTCAATTCAAGCATATGGAAAAGAAACTTGACAGGTAAAATAAGATGACTGAGGCTTACAGAACGTTCATGAATGAATATAGTGAATATATATATGAGGCCGGCCGTAGGTTATCACAAAATCTAATGTTTCTTACCACATTACTCAATAGAGCAAGAAGAGTCAAGACAAAATACAGGGTCGTATACAACGCCTTATCTAGGACATCCACAGGATACTGATTTAATCTCGTACACGGGTTCCAAATTTACAAAATTATTTATAAACACTTTTGCTGCAATGGAGACAGTATGAGTTCGTATATACAGCGGACGCCGTAAAGATGTACCGGCAGATCCTGATGCATGAGGATGATCAACAGATGCAGAAGATTATTTGGAGAAAAGATCAAGGACCACTTAAATCATTTCATATTTCAGCTCAAAACAGTGACTACTGGGCAAAAATCAGCTTCATTCTTTGCACTGATGACACTGAGAAAGCTAGAGTATGACGAACGAAATTATTATCCGGTTCGAAGGACCAATATGGGTGGCTTGGATTGTAGGTGAATGTTAAAATCACAAGACGAGTATAAAATGGTTATTAACTAAAACGACAGCCCCACAAACTGTTATTATTAGCTATGTTAGTAAAAAATGTTATTATGTTATAAAATTGGTTGAAATGCACCCGCGGTCGCGACGGAATCCGAGAATTGGGTACATTAATTCTATCGAACAGGACAACTGAATGGAAACCATATGATTGTTGTTGATTTACTCTCGGAAGCCACAAGTATAGAAATCACATTATAACACACAGTTCAAATAGCTACACATAATATATTTTTAATCCAGACATCATCTCTTGATAGTTATAAAATAGTTCGTTTCTTAATGCATGATATTCTCGTCGACTTTGTGAAAACCTACTTTTGTGACGTATGGTCAAGAGCAAATAAAATACTTAGTTCTCCTTACAAAGTGACCCGTTTCCATTGCTATTATGTGTATATTATAGATACACACTTACCTCTGACTCATGATACGGTGACATAAACTTAGTCTTGACGTGCATCAGATCTTCACTCCATTTTGGTGTGCGAGAAAGTTTGTGATACATTTCGTAGGGCTTGAAATATCCGAGGAATATTAAAAGGCAACTACCACCGTCTGCCAGAAGGTTGAACACGTTTGTAAAAGCAGACCTGTGAATAGAACAAAATATTAGCATATTTCATTTCATTATTAGGTATATCAGATGGTTCTGTATTGCAGATCTGTAAGCTATAAAAGGGCGAGGAAGTCAACATAATTCATCGACCTTAAGGTGTTTTATGACTTGTATCCCGCGTCCCGCGGGACATGGGGGAATGCCATGCTGGGCCGTCTGGATGTCCTTATAATTATATTGCCCTTAAGGTGGGCTGAGCCGAGAAAGCATTTCAGACGAAATATTTAGGCGCTAGAAGAACTAAGTCCAAGTACGAATAGTTGAGTATGAAATGAGATCATCCGAGTTAGCCACTCTACTTTTAGTTCCGATTCTGGGAAAACCAAGCAAGAACCCAAAATGCAAAAACTACCTATAACCGAATCTTGTCGCAGGTTCATTTTACATGAAAAAATCTAAGAAACTAACCTACTGGCTGGGGTAGTTGTGTTTATTTTTTATAATGAGTTAAATTAGAGTATTGTTATTGGTGAATTTAATATGGTGAAGTGATTTATTTGGTCAAATTAATGACGTTTAAATGTTTTGTAAATCATAGATAAGTGTTCTCGAGGGGCTAGATGTACTAATTTAGCCCCACTTGATAAGTCCAATGTGACACACTTTTCAAGTATGAGAAGTGAAAAAATTATACGAGTATGACCTACGTGTCCGGAGCACGAACAATGATAAAAAATACTCACTCTTGCATATTCAACCAATGGAAAGTGTAAGATGAGATGACATGGTCAAAACTCCCCTCTAGTTCCTTCGGTATGTCTTGCTCAATGTCGAGCTGCACAAACTGAATACGGTCACTTTCGTAATTTTTTTTAGCAAAGTCGATACATAACTGGCTTTTGTCGCTTCCAACTATCTTTAGATAACTCTTTGGTATATAGGAGTGCCAAACGTCATTAGTCATACTTCCATCGCCACAACCTATATCCATGATTCTGGCATTCGTCTGTTTCCATTGAAACGGGAATTCTTCTAATGTCTCCTTTACATCTATAACTGCCATGGTATGAACTTGCTGATATATTTTTAGGTCCCGCATGATCGCTTAGGTCACTTACAGGTTAAAAGAGATGAAAAGTGTAAAAGCGATTATAACTAATAAAATATGCGATGTCTACAGCTACACCGGCTGTATAACAATAGTTGTGAGAAAAAGCCTGCATTTTTATACTTTCGAAGGTAAGCCGATTATATTTATCAATACTAGACTAGATTAGACGTATTAATCCAATTCCTGGCGCCTATTGGCAGCCTGCGCTAGCACTGGACTTGCACTATACCGGAACGAAAATTTATTTACATGGGACCAGTGCCCTGCCAGCGCTGGCATCCAGCGAGAATGACGAAAGCAACGGGAGGCCAGCTTCGTGGTATACTTTCACAATTCTTTCTCATAATCGAAGGTAGAAAGAGAGAGTAACACATTTATCTAATTATACGAAACAGATAATGTCAAGAAAGAATTCTATTCTGGGAACATCGACAGTAGCGGACCAACAATATCGAAAAATGTGTTTGCAGGGGTACACTTAAACACGCCACGTTTGCGTCGGGGGTTTATAAAACGACAGGAGTTTCATACTCACACTTTGCTTTCGACTTTGAAGACAGCCGGACACTTTGCTACTATATCAATCGGTTATGGACAACGTGGACGCACTACCACGCCTACCACCCATCTGAGTACCGCTTTCAATGTCTAAGTATCATTTCTGAATGAGGTATGCTATAGCAATTTCAACCTTGTGACTTGGTAGGAATTTGTATGCATTTTTGTTACTTGCTTCTTTTTATCCTGAACTGACGATAAATTAGCGGGTTGGCTTAAACAAAAGAGAACAGTGCTATTGTTCGCAAGATAAACCTTAAGTGGTAAACGGTTGGTGGTGGTGGTAGTGGGTGTAGTGGTAGTTGGCGTTATTGGCGTAGCGTCATCTATCGGTGCAGTATGTTACAAATCTTCTATCTACCTATCGATCTATCTAAATCTAAGTATACAGTGCGGAAAGATAAGTCGGGCCCTGGAGGGACCCTACCTTAAAACGTTGAGATAGCACAATTTACTGAAAGGAAACATTATTTTATTTCTCCTAAGCATTAAAACTGCATTCACACGTTTTTTTAAAAATGTACAGATAGCAAAAAATAGATTTTTTTTTGTCATTTTTGTCAAAAAAAAATTGATGCCAATAGATCCTATATTTATCAAGCAACAAAAACTTATAGAGACAGACCTAGAGACGATACAAGAGAGCCCAATAAAATAAAGACATTTTGCGCAATTAGTATTAAAAAAAAGGTATATTTTTCAAAAATCCGTGAATGCAGTTTTATTGCTTAGGTGAAATAAAATAATGTTTCCGTTCAGTAAATTGAGTTATCTCAACGTTTTAAGGTAGTTTCCCTCTAAAGCCCGTATTTTCTTTCCATCCTGTTATAAATGAAAATCTATTCTGGTGTATTTTTAAAGGAAAAAGTAAGTTATCTAGTAATTTATCGACCAGCCGAAAAGATCCTAACCGACGCCATGTTTTTCACCCTGTCTTGTTTATGGCGCCGCATCCCTAGTGTTGCCCTACTTTCGCCTTAGTGCGGGCGAATCGGTAAATTCCGGTTAACAGTTCGGCTTTCCTGACTCTCCTACGTCCTCGGCAGGAGACCACGTTATCTCTACAAATGCGGAAACCATACACCGCACCTAGAGTAAGCACAGCGTCTTTACCTTAGCTCTGTTGTTAGTGTTACCATCACTGTCCAGCAGTCCAATCTAATTGATGTTTACGTTGTCATGATTCAGATGCTCATTCTTTGGACTCAGAATGACCGTTGTCTTTACGAAGTGCCAGATGTGCCGCTACTCTTCACTCCACACACACCACGGTGTCTTTGTCCCGTAGTGTCGTTACCATGCTTACTATAATCAAAGCGTCACCGTATGACGTCGTGACCAGACAAATATAATATATCACCGCGCTGAGGCGTCGTGACCAAATAACATCACCGTCTAATGACGTCGTGACCAGATAAATACAACACATCACCGCCCTGAAGCGTCGTGACCAAATAATATCACCGTCTAATGACGTCGTGACCATATAATTACAACACATCACCGCCCGGAAGCGTCGTGACCGAATAATATCACCGTCTAATGACGTCGTGACCAGATAAATACAACATATCACCGCCCTGAAGCGTCGTGATCAAATAATATCACCGTCTAATGACGTCGTGACCAGATAAATACAACACATCACCGCCCTGAAGCGTCGTGACCAAATAATATCACCGTCTAATGACGTCGTGACCATATAATTACAACACATCACCGCCCGGAAGCGTCGTGACCGAATAATATCACCGTCTAATGACGTCGTGACCAGATAAATATAACATATCACCGCCCTGAAGCGTCGTGATCAAATAATATCACCGTCTAATGACGTCGTGACCAGATAAATACAACACATCACCGCCCTGTAGCGTCGTGACCAAATAATATCACCGTCTAATGACGTCGTGACCAGATAAATACAACACATCACCGCTCTGAAGCGTCGTGACCAAATAAGTAATATACCCGTCTAATGACGTCATGACCAGATAAATACAACACATCACCGCCCTGTAGCGTCGTGACCAAATAATATCACCGTATAATGACGTCGTGACCAGATAAATACAACACATCACCGCCCTGAAGCGTCGTGACTAAATAATATCACCGTCTAATGACGTCGTGATGCCGCCCTGCTGTAATTCGTTTCATCATAAAAGACATGAAAGTCAGTCAGTAACGGTAAGTGTACGTCAAGCTAATTTCTCTGGTCCTTTGAGAGAGAGACCTTATGAAAGACTATAAGAGGGAGAGGAAAATATGAACTTGTTTTGACTCAAAAGGTGGAGGTTGGGAATTATGATAACCGAAATCACAACCATCAGGCACAATAATGAAAACAGCGTATGACTAACCACTATCCTCTTCCGATCACCATTTACTGGAACCCGCTAATGAACCGTAGTTCATAGCGACCAACTGCCCCAGCAAATGGCGCATGCCAGGCATCACTCTCGTATTCTTAGCATTTAATAGGATAGGGTCCAAAAGAGCAGTGCATGACCCTGGCAGCACTCTCCTCTTCACCGCGCCTCAGTCACAGCAACTAATCAGCACTCCGACAACTCATTGTCTGGCTTTTCCATAGGACCTGCATGTCAACCGCAGTTCACAGTGTCCTCTTCACACAGTAAACAATCACTGTAAACACAATCAAAATTGTAATCTGATTATCATGTACAGTTACATTTCAGAACACAACTATTACAGCGAGTCGCTATCGATCAGATTTATTAAAACCGTTCACATAAAATAAAGTGAACAACATCATCATCATCCTATGTAAGTCCACTGCTGGACACAGGCTTTCCCCAACACACCCCATTCGACTCTGTCTTTGGCTTGTCTCATCCAGCTTTTTTGCCAGGCACCTTTTACAAATCGTCGCTCTACCTTGCAATAGGATGTTCCACACTACACTTGACATCCATGAATCCCAATAAAACAAAGTTGTACATCTTAATCAGTATCACAATGCCTTTCCAGTTATGTACTCTCTGTTATTTTGCACCGTTCGGCTATTACTGACTCGAATAATTACTAGCCACAACTCCTCTACTGGGCAAAGGCCTCCTTTATTGTAACACACAGACACAAATCACAAATGAATCATTACAAGTCACTTTAAAGTGAAATAAGGTCCTTTAATTATTATTTTCCAAGAGTCATAATAAATCCTTTCAATAGATGAAGAAATAACCCTTTACCAATGACCCTTTCTCACTCACACCTTGTCTGATTGTGACAGTTAACTTTTAACCAGTTTGTAATTTACAACCCACTAAGAAGTTCAGTTCACCGGCATGACTCCATTTCACACTTCATGACTCATCATGAGCAATGAAATCAAGATCAACAGGGTTTTCTTCCTACTTTTGTTCAATCATTAACAAATGTTGTCAAAAATAGCATTGTGAAGATACCATCCAAAATTGACACATACAGATGGACAAAATGCCAAATTAAACAAATCCAAGAAGTGGATATATCTAACCCCATTTCAGCTATGGTAAATACCATGGTTGTCACAACAATACATAGTTTCATCATTTCATCATCAAATCCAAAATTTGATCCCATCAATTGAATTTGCACATAAATTCATATTAGAATGCCTCTCTTGAATTTTCTGTGTGGTCAGAATAACAAACAAAACTTCTAAAATGTCATAAACAGTACATTAGACAAATAAGTTTCAAAAACTTCACCTTTTGAGTATCCGACTTATGTTGCCAACTGTACATTTCCATACATACTCAGTCATCAGTTACTTATCACTCGGCTTCAACAAGTTCCAACTCAACCAAGCCATCATGATTGGGCTATGGACACCATCCGTCTTCATCGTCAGGCCAGTCAGTGCTATGGCATATGCATCATCATCCGGACACATACAAGTACACAAAACTTAACTTCCATTGGGCTTCAGGAAACTGACCAAACTTGACCTGCAAACTTTATTCAAACAAACCAACACAGATGTAAACAATAACAAACAATCCATGATCAATAAAGGCTTGTATGTTATAACAGCTTCCTAGATACTACTAGTACAGAAAAGTACTAAAGTACAGAAAAGACTAGCACAGAAAAACCTTTCATCTTTTCAATCCAGTCTAATCCCCAATATGAAACTTCACCAGTCCATGACTTCTCACTTAGCCCCATAAATTTCAGTGTAACTATAGCAGTGTTGTTACAAGTTTGTCATTAATTCATCATGACATGACACTCAAGGAATCACACAACTTTAGAATGGAGTTACACTATGTCATCAAAACACTCCATGTACACATACAGACATAAAACTCATGTGTTCCAAAAGGGGTAGGCAGAGTATTTGAAATTCAATTTCAGTAACATTTCATGTATGTACTAATCACAAATCACAATAGATTTGTGGCACTCCACCTAACAACATTTTTTTTACAAGATATAATTTTACAGGGCACAGCCCTATCATTTACATTGCAGCTTGACAGGGAATGTGTTGATCCAATTTAGCATTCATGATCTGGACACTCACTAATCCCAACTATGGACGGTTCAGTCTCGGGTCAGATTATCTCATAAATGAAAACTCATTATGCAAAATGTTTATGTGGTGACATAATAGTGGTAGTACTAATATCAGTAGGTAGGTTCAGCAGGTAATCACATGGACACTACAATGGACATGTACTCAAGGAATGACTTCCAAAAGTGCATATCTCCAAAATTCAAATCAACATTTATTCTGTAGGTAGACCTCCGGAGCTCTTTTACCTGACATCACAAGTCTTTACTTAGAAAATTTCTGATGTGGTATGTTACCATTCACATCCTTACTCATATAAGTACATCTCTACATCACTCTAAAACAGAAAATGGAACACAACTTACAAAATTATTCTTTTTTTTTTTTCTTTTGTACAGTTGCACATCACATCACTATAATTTGACTCAAGAGAAATCAAATAAAGTGTAAGTTATTAATAACTTAGATAGGACATTCAATGTCCATCCAAATTCACACAACAGTGTTCTGTGTCCAATTGTATAGCGACACAAGTACAGTCATCTTAACCACCAACTGTTTGAATCTCTCAACTGCACTTTGAAACTTCATTCCTTGATAGGAATTGAAAGTTCATAACAATTTAAATAATAACTCATACTGGTGTATGTAAATGCCAAGACTAGATGTTTGTGTGAACTTCATTCTGTTGCAATCTAAGATGTCCCAACAACAGACAAATTTATGATTTCACAGTCTAGAAATACTACATCTGACTGTACCAAACTGCAGCACTTTACTAGAATGAACTAACAGTCACATGTTGTTATGACAATAATCATTTCCTTAATCATTGCATAATTTGCTTAGTTACCTGTTTGTGTGGTAGACACTACTCACTCATAAATGGCTAAATAGCATTGGCATTGCCGCTTGTATAATAAAAGCCTGTAGTTTCAACGGCACTGGAGATGTAGACAGTAGGGAATACTTGCTGTTTGCTGTATTACCACCATCCATTGAATTTACTAATGTGAACTCGCTGACTCCAGCACACCCATAATATCTGGTGCTGCATGCTGTAAGGCCTGTAGGTATTGTTGCAAGGCGACTCCTATTTCACCTTTTGACCTAACCTGACCTCAGACTTCTGACCTGTGGACACTAAAGATCTCCAAGGAACGAATTGTTCCTAAAACTTGTTAACATTTTTTTTTTATTAAAAGCTTTGTCGTCTTTGTCGAGTGGTGTCGAACCGACATCGATCGTAGGTGTGTTTGAACACCGATTAGAACGTAAAACGTGACAGCTACGTATTTTCTTTGTGATGAATAGGTACTTCCGTGCTCACAATAGCAGCAACAAAATGCAGTGCCGGCTACGACTCAACCAGCCTGTGCTCATTGTCAGCGCCTTCGATCCCTATCTACGTGTAGAAAAGATCTGATTCGGCGGCGTAATGTAGCTTACGTTTGGATGCGTATAGATTAGAATGTATGAAACTTTTGGCGATTACGATTACACACTCAAATTTGTTCTCATTCAACTTAAAGTAAATTTCCGTTCACATATCGCATAAACCACTTTTAAAGACGTGAATATTATCCTACTTCTGAACTTTTAAAGGAAAAAGTAAGTTATCTAGTAATTTATCGACCAGCCGAAAAGATCCTAACCGACGCCATGTTTTTCACCCTGTCTTGTTTATGGCGCCGCATCCCTAGTGTTGCCCTACTTTCGCCTTAGTGCGGGCGAATCGGTAAATTCCGGTTAACAGTATGTTTGCGCATAACAATCAAATGTATGTTCGCGTATTAGTTTCTTTCTTTATTGCATTTCTAATAGTCAGGCCAAGGTTTGTATGAAAGAAAATAGATAAGGGTTTTTTTTTCAACATTTTCCTTCATAACTCCAAATTTATCCACAGTTAAATTAAATTTTTGCGCCCCCTGATACCATATTATAGATAATAATAATAATCGTTTATTCACATTTATAAACAGCCCTTTGTTTTACATTTTTTTTTCTTCATAAAAATGTATGTCTTTAATTTACATTTCAACTATGTTTACCGAGATGAAAACTTAAAGAATTAACAGAAAAGTACAAATGAACATAAAATATAACTAAAAAAATAACTTAATACGTAAATTAAAAAACTAGCAAAACTATTTCATTTTATTTTTAATTTTATTCATTTTTTCAAGTAGGTCTTATAATATAGCACTTTTGAAAAGTCGATACACACATAAAACAATTGAAAAAACGATACACACATAGAACAACAATAATTTTTAAGAAAAAAAAAACGACTTCAATGGGGGAGGCAGGTAAAAGATTATTATACTTAGATGGTGCACTGTTAGATAGATATACAATAAAATAAAAATGGCTATAATGTATGTTTATAATGGTAGAAGACTAAGTACCCTCAATTCCTCATGGAATCACGAAAAAACCTTGCTTGCTTGACAAACAAAACGAAGAGAACAAATCGCCGAACGTGATCTACGCGTCGTTGAAGAGTTCCGTTCTGATCATCATCAGCAGTTCCACTTCATCAAATGTCACTTTTATGAATGAAAATGCTTGATTAGTTCATGAAAATACTAAAATCACTATTTGTGTGCCTTTCACATTTGAGGAGTTCCCTCGATTCCTAATGGATCCCATCATCAGAACTCGAGCATGACAAAAATCAATCTTGAAAATAGAACTTGCTTAACAAACACAGCTACAAGGACAAATCGCCAAACGTGAACTTTTCGTCGTTGAAGAGTTCTGTTCTGATCATCATCAGCAGTTCCACTTCATCCAATGTCACATTTTTGGAAGCAAATGCTTGACTTGTTGATAAAAACACAAAAATCACTATATGTCTGCCTTAAAGATTTGAGGAGTTCCCTCAATTCCTCATGGATTCCATCATCAGAACTGCGTTTTGACAAAAACGGGACCAACTTGGATATATATACTTACAATCAAAGAAAGAATTTTTCAAATCGGTTAAGAAATGACGGAGTTATGGAGTAACAAACATTAAAAAAAAAAACATACAACCGAATTGATAACCTCCTCTTTTGAAATTTTGAAGTCGGTTAAAAAACACTAATCATTACACAAAACAAATATATTACAAGAGTAATCTATTATGTCTCTTGCTAGACAAACAAAACCAAGAGAACAAATCGCCAAACGTGAACTACGCGTCGTTGGAGAGCTCCGTTCTGATCATCATCAGCAGTTCCACTTCATCAAATGTCACTTTTTTGAATGAAAATGCTTGATTAGTTCATGAAAATACTAAAATCATTATTTTCTGCCTTTCACGTTTGAGGAGTTCTCTCAATTCCTAATGGATCCCATCATCAGAACTCGAGCATGACAAAAATTAATCGTGAAAATAGAATTTGCTTAACAAACACAGCTAGACGAACAAATCGCCAAACGCGAACTTTTCGTCGTTGAAGAGTTCTGTTCTGATCAACATCAGTAGTTCCACTTCATCAAATGTCACATTTTTGTATGATAATGCTCGATTTGTTGATAAAAACACAAAAATCACTATATGTTTGCCTTTAAGATTTGAGGAGTTCCCTCAATTCCTCATGGATCCCTTCATCAAAAATCGAGCATGACAAAAATTAATCGTGAAAATAGAACTTGCTTAACAAACGCAGCTAGGAGGACAAATCGCCAAACGTGAACTTTTCATCGTTGAAGAGTTCTGTTCTGATCATCATCAGCACTTCCACTTCATCAAATGTCACATTTTTGTATGAAAATGCTCGATTTGTTGATAAAAACACAAAAATCATTATATGTTTGCCTTTAAGATTTGAGGATTTCCCTCAATTCCTCATGGATCCCATCATCAGAAATCAAGCATGACATAAATTAATCGTGAAAATAGAACTTGCTTAACAAACACAGCTAGGAGGACAAATCGCCAAACGTGAACTTTTTGTCGTTGAAGAGTTCTGTTCTGATCATCATCAGCAGTTCCACTTCATCCAATGTCACATTTTTGGATGAAAATGCTTGATTTGTTGATAAAAACACAAAAATTATTATATGTTTGCCTTTAAGATTAGAGGAGTTCTCTCAATTCCTCATGGATCCCATCATCAGAACTGCGTTTTGACAAAAGCGGGACCAACTTGGATATATATACTTACAATCAAAAAAAGAATTTTCCAAATTGGTTAAGAAATGACGGAGTTATGGAGGAACAAACATTAAAAAAAAAAAACAAAGAAAAAAAAACATACAACCGAATTGATAACCTCCTCTTTTGAAATTTTGAAGTCGGTTAAAAAATACTAATCATTCCACAAAACAAATATATTACAAGAGTAATCTGTTATGTCTCCTAGATCACCTCTGCGGGGAATGGTCCCCAGAAGGCTGGCTTACCTCGTTGTACCGCAATGCCTATGCGTTGGCCGAGGAACGAGCAGCCCCTCAGGTCACTAGTGGCGTTGTTTTTTTTAAATTGCAGGTAAAGTTTGAGGGCGCCTGGACCCCACGAACCGGTAACACCACAAGTAAGAAATTGTCGTTCGTACTTGCGGCGCTTAGCGGTCTTGGCAGTAGCAACAGCTAGTAGCCGGCGAGAATTAAGTGCAGTCAAAATTATAAAATTGAGTTTTTGCACATGTGTTGTGAACGCAATTAGTCCACAATTAATAAATAAGTGTTTTAACCCCATTGGGTAAGTGTTAAACGTTATTATGTTCTTTTAAAAACAGGTAATTTCAAATGGTGTGTCTAACGGCTTTTTTATGCTAAAATGTTCTTTGTTCCTTATTTTGCTTACCGCATAGATTCATGCCTAACTATTTATCACAATCATTTCGCATTGCATTTCATCACATTATTTATTCTGTACTTAAACAAGTGCTGTGATATTTAAATAGTAATTTTATTTTGTAGTCTTACCATTCCACCATTCGCTCTGATTGTGACACCCTACCTATCCACCCCAGACCCACCTATCCTCTGTGCTTCTGCTTAATGCTGCCGTGCCGTCACAGTCAACGGAGCCGTTACAGTTCAAAATTATTTATACCTAGGACGTAACTTCCAGGGTGCTAGTTCTGGGCTAAGGCCTAAGCCCACCGATCGCGCGCTGACGCTGACCCTAGCTGACGTCCCTCAGCTCATCACTCTTCGGGCTACTCCGAGCTCCGTGAACCAGGGAAGTACTAGCGTGATGGCGGCAGCACCCCCTTCGGTTCCCGGGAGCATAATTAGACGGCTTATCTGAACTCAGACCCTACGACTTCCTCGTGTGCTCGCGGCGGTTAGCGGCAATAAATGTCATCATCATCATGTCAGCCGAAAGACGTCCACTGCTGGACATAGGCCTCCCCCAAAGACTTCCACAATGACCGGTCCTGCGCCACCCGCATCCAGCGGACACCCGCGACCTTCACCAGGTCATCAGTCCACCGTGTCCGGGCCTGCCCACGCTACGCCTTCCGGTACGTGGTCGCCACTCGAGAACCTTTCCGCCCCAACGGCCATCGGTTCTACGTGCTATGTGCCCCGCCCACTGCCACTTAAGTTTAGCGATTCGGAGGGCTATATCAGTCACTTTGGTTCTGCTGCGGATGGCCTCATTCCTGATGCGATCACGCAGAGAAACTCCCAACATAGCTCTCTCCATTGCCCTTTGGGTGACTTTGAGCCTTCTTATGAGGCCCATAGTAAGCGACCACGTTTCAGTGCCATATGTCATCACTGGCAACACACACTGGTCAAAGACTTTTGTCTTGAGACACTGCGGAATATTGGACGAAAAGATGTGCCGTAGCTTCCCGAACGCTGCCCAGCCGAGTCGGATTCGACGATTAACCTCTTTCTCGAAGTTGGACCTACCTAACTGGACAGTCTGTCCTAGGTATACGTAATCGTCTACAACTTCGAGCGTAAAGTGTCCGATTGTTAAGGGAGTTGGTGCGACATGGACATTTGACATGATCTTCGTCTTGTCCAAGTTCATCCTTAGACCAACTCGCTCGGAGGCTTTACTGAGGTCATTGAGCATTGTACTTAAATCCTCCATGGTCTCAGCCAAGACTACTATATCGTCAGCAAACCGAAGGTGAGTGAGGTAGTCGCCGTTTATGTTGATGCCTAGCCTTCTCCAGTCCAGAGTCTTGAAAACATCCTCCAGTGCAGCGGAGAACAGTTTAGGAGAAATAACATCTCCTTGCCTGACTCCCCGCTGCAACGGAATAGGCTTAGAGTTCTGGTCCTGGAGTCGGACTGACATAGTGGCGTTCTTGTACAAACTTTTCAGCACTTCGATATACCGGTAGTCCACTTGGCACCGCTGGAGAGACTGTAGTACAGCCCAGGTTTCGATCGAATCGAAGGCTTTCTCGTAGTCCACGAACGCTAAACAGAGGGGCAGGTTATACTCCTCAGTCTTCTGTATAACCTGACGGAGCGTATGGATGTGGTCTACGGTGCTAAAGCCTCTTCGGAAACTGGCTTGTTCGGGAGGCTGGAAGTCATCTAGCCTGCGTGCGAGACGGTTCGTAATGACTCTTGAAAACAGCTTATAGACATGGCTCAGAAGTGAGATGGGTCGGTAGTTCTTCAGTAAGGAGTTGTCACCCTTTTTGAAGAACAGCACCACCACACCTCTGTTCCATGCCTTTGGAGTTTTCCCTTCCAGTAAGACGGAGTCGAACAACTTCTGAAGGGCCCTAAGGACCGGTTTTCCACCCGCCTTCAGGAGTTCAGCTGTAATTCCGTCTTCACCGGGTGCCCTGTTGTTCTTCAGCTGCTTAAGAGCCATTCTAATCTCGTACAGGCTGATGTCCGGGATATCTTCGGTATAGTGCCGGGTTAATCTAGCTCTAGGGTCTTCCGCCAGAACAACTTCGGGTCTGCTAGTTGACGTGTATAGCTGTCCATAAAAGCACTCTGTCTCACTCAGAAGCTCAGGTTTGGACGAAACGATTCTACCATCCTCAGTTTTTAATCTGGCGAGCTGGCTCTGCCCAATAGACAGATCTCTTGAGAAAACTTTAGAGCCCTTATTCTGCTCGATGGCCTCTTCAATCCGATTTGTATTGAATTGGCGCAGATCGCGGGTAAGGGACTTAGAGATCTGTTTATTGAGCTGCCTGTATAATTTCGCATCGGCTGAAGATTGCAGAATCATCTCATTCCTTTCCTCGATGAGCCTCTGAGTGGAGATAGAGAGCCTTTTGGCTTTTTGAGTTCGTTGGGCCTTAAAGAACTTAGATCCAATGCTATGGACAGCTTCCACAAACCCGTCGTTGAATTCGTCCACATCGCCGCCTAGACAATCGAAACGGTTTTGGAGTTTGTAACAGAACGCCATTGCGCTCCGTCACTTCCATATTGAAATATTTTCCAAGAGACAGTCAGATAAATTCATGGTTTCCCCGTTGAAAGCATTATTAAGAAAATAGTCGGAAATAGGAGTCTTGGCGAAAGCACAACCATGTCATATATGTAAATGCTAAGTAGTTTCGTATGCTTTAATAAGTTTCCTAAATAAGCTTGAGCATTGCCATTGAACAAGCACTATAAAACAAAAGAAAATACTTAAAATAGACATACGGGGGAGTTTTGTCGAAAGCTGAAACGGAGACGCTTCGCCCGCTTCGCTTGCTCGGTCGAAAAATAAATATTTAATAGAAAGAATAGGCGGGTGTTAATTATATTACTAATTAGAATTCTCAACTTGGCACTGAGTCATACAAGCTAAGAACGTAAGATACAAACAATGCATGGAAATAAGCAGACCTATATAATGAGTCTAAAATCATAACAATCTGTCGGGCGGTTGACGATTTTCAATTTTATTAGCAAATACGTAGGGTACTTCCTTCCTCACAACACGAGAACATGAATTTTTAGTTGAGGCAGCGCCACTGTTACTTGAACCCTGGCACGCATCGATATCGCTAAGGTTGAGGGCTCTCTCTATTCTGGACGGCAAAACGTTCGGTTCAGATGGGATGGGAAAAAGTGTGGAACAGCGGTGACGTCACGTCGGGCGAAACGACGGAAGGTATAGCGTGGTTGCTTACGGTCGATTGGTAGGAGTGGGGGCACTGGTGGGAAAGAGTAGGCTGTATCGGATGTTCGTTTTGACGCGAATGACTTGTCAATGGCTATAAAAGCAAGCGGCGGACTGCAGTTGGGGCTTTTTGTGATTCGGCGGTGGGCTGTTAACATACCTCTGGCTTGTAGCACAAATCTATCGGTGGGTTTCTAGTAATTAGGGTAGGGAATTCTCTGTTATGCTGCGGCGCGCTGCATGATACGAGGATTTTCTATCTTAATATTATAGTTTGTTTAATTTTGTGGGGTTTAGTGTTGTAGTATTTTTAGTTGAAATCCTATCGTTATACCAAGGATTTTGGAGTAACGAAAGGATGTGTTTGTTGTTCTTACTTAAGTTTATTTGTGTTAATAATGATACATTGTTTATTTAGTTGTAAAAAGCCAGAACGTTAACCAGATTACAGTTAATCTGACAGGGTACATACAACCTAACGGCTGTCAAGCGTGTTTACCCTGGAGCTCTGTAAATTACCAGATTGGGGTGTCCGTCTGGCATCACCTCTTTACCAACATAGGTGATGCGTCTAGGCCCCCCTGTATTCTCGGTGTCCAGCTGACGATCGGAAGCATGGCTGGCACGATTGAAGGCTCAGCATAGGAGGTTACTCCGCTTGCGGAAGACGTCAGTATCCGAGGTGCAGTCTTGTTAAATATATTTATATATCCAATTTATATACACAATAGGGTGTTCTACCGACACCGCCAAGCTCTCGAGCGTGTCGGGGGGAACGCACAACACACAGGTGTGTCAGGTTTCTAAATCCTAGCTTCGCCGGCTAGACTTTACAGCTTAAAGTAGGGACTTCACGGCCTTATTCGGAACTAAAACCAGATTCCTGGAATTAGTTGCGAATAATGCAGAGTAGGGCTGGGAAGGGGTAGTGTTAGGTTAAATTCATACACAGGGATAATATTAGGCATCTAGGATGGGTAATATTTATGTAAGTAAAGTGTTTTATTTCCAGGATCACAGTAGGGATTCTTTTAGTGCTTGAAGTGTTTCAGTCGCGGAATAGTTATAGCTCCGATGGCAGAGAACGAAGTGTCTTCAGTATACGTGCGTAAAAGTGTTGAGTGAATAGTGAGACAAGTGAATTCTTAAGCTGCTAGTCTTCAGGTATTTAGCATAGGCCTGATAGGGACCTAGTTACGGTGAGGCTGAGAATGCCGATCCTAGTGTTGTATATTTAAAGTAATCAGTGTACGTTGTGAATAGGAGGTGGGCATATACCCAGAGTATTGGGCCATGCCTACTAGGGACTGATGTCTAGCAGAGCCGTACATCAGACGTTTTCCACAATGGGTAGCTGAACGCTCATGACGTGGTTAACTCGTTTCCTAATAAGGGGAATTCGGTGGGCTACGTGTTACGGTTCGGCATTTTTGGCTTCAACGGGAGCTAGGCATGCTAGTGATAGGGCTTAAAGCCGCTAGGAGCGATAGGGTTAATAAGGCATCAGCGCCTTCAGTGGTAGTGTAGACTAGAGATGCCCGCGAGCATCTGAGTGGCCGAGCAAAACAGCTTACCCTGTTTTGCGAAGCTAGATTATTTAGTTCGTTATAGAATATGACCTTACCCCACCCTCTTGGGCTTGGTGACAGTGACAGTAGCTAAAATGGCACGTCACAACATATATATATGACCAAGGATAACTTTAGCTAGAATAGGGTAGTCAGAGTGTAGTGCTTAGACTAGCAGGTATCCTTGGCTTAGGAATTTCAAAGTGCTGTGGTGGGAGATTTGCCCTCCTTCGACAACACGCCCCGTCAGCAGGTGCCAAAAAGCGGTCTTATCAGGAATGGTTGGGGATAAATTATCTATACAAATATAAAACCTTATTTCCAAGCACTAGGGCCTATAGGAACAGCTAGGAGAGAAGTCGGTTAGTTGAGCTACGTAACGCTCTAAGTTTCATACTAATAGGACCATTACAACGACTAGTACAGGTAGAGTAATCTCTAGGCTCCTCTCGAATAGGCTAGGCCTAAGTAAAACCCTATTAGAATTAGTTTCAAGCGTGTATTTTAATGATACAAGCTGCTAGCGCAGCCCAATCTTAGTTAGGTAGCGTTTAGGTCAACTGAGAAGTGATGTGTGTAAGGATAGATTAGGTCGCGAATATTAGTAGAGATGAAGAGTCCAACGATCCTACCAGCTTCACATTAAAGTTCAGGGGTTGCTTACGGTTCACAACACTAATAGGGTTCTACCATAGACGATCACAAGGCCAAATCATTTTCATAAAGCTCGTTTTTCTCAAAGCGACTTCAGTAAAGTTTTGTAAGTTTTCACGGGGTGCGGTAGCTTAGTTGGGGCTTTTAGCAGAGGGGGTTAATATTGAGAGGGGCGTACGTTACAAGTTCCAGCTGAAAGCTCTCGGGGTTTTGGATTTGGACTGCTGCTGGACGGAGCGTGGACTTCATCAGTCGAGAGCGCTCTAGCTTGACGCATATATTCAATGTGCCTCTTACCAAACGATGATCACTTCCGGTTTTAACCGCATTGATCACAGAGACATCATTGAATATATGCCTCTTCGTCGACAAGATGAAGTCAATCTCGTTTTTTGTTGCACCGTCGGGACTCATCCAGGTCCACTTCCTGTGCTCGCGTTTCTTGAAGAAGGAGTTCATCATGTAGAGTCCCTCCTTCTCGAAGAAACCAGCCAGTAGTTGGCCCCGGTGGTACCGACTTCCAACTCCAAATTGCCCCACTCTCGGCTCTTCGCCGTCTCTCTTGCCCAGTTTTGCGTTGAAATCCCCCATAACAACGGTGAAGTAGGTTTTGGAACTATGCATGACCTTTGATATATCCTCATACATAGCCTCCACCTCGTCGTCGGAGTGTGCCGAGGTCGGCGCGTACACCTGTATGACCGTCAACGAGTACCTCTCGGATACTCTGAGTATAAGGTACGCCACCCTAGCCGACACACTCTCGATCTTCACCACGTTGTTCACGAGGGATTTGTGGACGATAAACCCGACACCTCCCTGGGACTGTTGGTCGCCCTCCCGGAAATAGAGCAAGTTGCCGGACTTCAGGGTTATCGTGTCCTCCCCCTCTCTTCGGACTTCAGATAACCCTACGATATCCCAACGCAACTTGCTCAATCCTTCCTCCAGTTCCGCTATCTTTTCGTCGGTCTGCAGTGTTCGTGTGTTGTATGTTGCCAGGGCCAGAAGTCGTCGGTGGTGGTAGCCGGCAATAAATGTGGTGTTAACTATTTACTGGTTTCATTGAGTACCCTTGCCGCCACGCGCAGCACCATAAGGGTGAGTTTTGTACCTTTTTGGTACGGATACGGAACTATAAAAATAAATATAATTTCATAAGGAATATCAGGGCCACGTTTGCGAATAAATATTACGACTCTGGTGGGATTAAAACTTGCAATTTTATAATGCTTATCATGCATAAAAACGTGACCAAAATGATGGATTAATTCGATATAAAATTTAGGCATTGTATTACAGCGGAGCTTAACTATTATTAGACGATAAGGACTGTGATAGCTGTTGCCGTGACACACGACTGAAAACCAAACTTTACACCAACGTGACCATGGTTGATGGTTTGGTGTCTTTTTGGAAAGATGGCAACAACCATATAATTCATATTAGTCTCGCTCGAACGGAAGGCGCGTGCGTAGTTAGTTATATTAGTTTGTTTGCGCCATTTTGCATAATCGACGTAATTCGATCTATCTATATACATATAATAAAGCTGAAGAGGGTCGAAAGTCTGTACATGGAAGATATAAAAAAAAAAGTTGGTTGGGTTTACTTAGAATCGATAACAGAACACGTCCAACAGTTTTTAGAATTTTTGTCTGTTTACTTGACCGAGCGACCGGTAAAACGGCTGAACGGGTTTTGATGCAAACTTTACTAATCTGTCGAATAAACTCCCGGCCAGGTTTTAGGCTATAAAAATTATGCAGATTTGGGTTAAAAGGGGGTAAAAAGAGGGGTTGAATTTTGTATGGGAACTCCTATAATCCATGAGTTACATGTTTGACAATTGGTAAGCATATACTTGACGACAAAGAAAAAAACATCCTCAT
This sequence comes from Notocelia uddmanniana, assembly GCA_905163555.1. Lineage (NCBI taxonomy): Eukaryota > Metazoa > Arthropoda > Insecta > Lepidoptera > Tortricidae > Notocelia > Notocelia uddmanniana. Next base: position 10,578,969 of record LR991061.1, on the reverse strand, counting down.
TCAAAATTTGTGAAATCTTGAGATAAAAACTGAAAAAAAGACGTAAACGCAAGCGCTGCGTCAGGGTGCTGCGCAGCGTGTGCGCGAGCCGCCACAGTCTCTTCAAAATTTGAAAGCTATTAGCGTTTAGCCTTTTAAGTAACTGTGACTCTGAACCTAAATTTCAGTCTAGTTTTATAGATAGAAAATCAGCATGTGTAAGTTTGTAATCCTATTACTTTTGCCGGTTACTTCATGTTCAGTTACTTATACTACATAAATAGAAATATAAAGAAAGAAAGATAGACACATGATGTCGTCCTAAATAAACTATACATAGTGTGTAGAACTACGCTCTAGCGTCAGCCTCGCGTGCCTATTGCCGCCCTCCACCGCGCCTTCGGCCATCATAATCGCGTGTAACACTCTTGGCTTGACTTGGCACGCCACGCCCATTGGGCCTTCGGCGCTCTGCCTTATTAAACATACCGCTCTGTTGGGATGTTACATCGTTGGCTGTTGGATACATCGTTTTAGGAGTTTGGACTAGTATTTATATTGTGGTTTAAATTGAGATGACTGCCTGCTGAGCAGGTATAGTTGTCTCTATTTTCTACAGCAGTTTTGAATACTTTTAGACAATTTGTTTGAATAAAATGATTTATTTTTTATCTTTGCTTTGATAATCGGGAAACACAGTTTGTAGAATAAGATAAACAAATCAGCAAATTTATCAAATGCTAGCCTGGCATCCTTTTCGTCTAAAATATCCTTAAATGATAAACTCGAGAGACATATCAGAAATGTAGACTGACTTTGCGTGATGTTGTTGAATGTTTACGTGAAAAACTAGCCGCTAATTGGAAATTATTTAACTTTAAATTTCTTTCAGATCCACGAAGAATATTAGTTACGGATAAGCATATAACATTCACACGTGTACCATTTGTTTCAAGGTCTTCTATGGCCATATTCAGCAGGTTTTGTTTGTTTACGGCACCGCAATGTTTTGATGAAGAAATCCGATGTTAGCTCCTCGACTAGGATGACTGTAGTGCAGTGATTTTTAAAACTAGTTTCGACGAAAAAAAATATTTTCGGATTTTTTTTATTTCCATCGAGGTCGCGTTCTGATATCGCCGAAGGAGTAGTATCTGAGTTGGAGGTATTTACGTTTCCTGAATTTCTTGTTAACGTTTTTGTTGGGTGTTGTTTTAGAAGATGAAGCTGGTATGAGATGAGTTTGTATGTAGTGAACAGGCTATTTGGTGGAGACATCTTGTTGCTAGTTGTTTCAAAACCGTTGCATTCTTATTGCTAATCATGGTATTGTTGACGGTTGTTAAGAGCGTGCAACGTTCAAATTGATTAGCAACAAAATTCAGCATGTTATTTACCAGGCGTTCATTAAGATATGGGCCTTGGCGCTGCAGTAACGAGGTAACTTCATGAGTACTCTGAACGCATCGATATACTGAACCCGGAGTGCGTTGTAAGAACGTTTGGTGTAGTTACACCATAATGAACACGTATAAAAGCACTGACAAAAAGCCCTAAACAGCGTGATTTTTACATCACTGGTGCACTTGGAGAATCTCCGAGACAACTTGTTACACCGGACGGCGAGCGCGCGACGCTCACGTTCCTGTCCATGTCGTCGCGAAGATTCTCTGTTAAAAAGTGCCCAAATATTTAAAGGATGCTACCACCCGAATCGGCGCTCCATTCAAATAAACTGGCGGTACTACCTCCGGACCCCTACCGTAACGAAAAACGAGCATTTCGGTTTTTAAAATATTATATTTTAAATGGTACTTTTTCGCAAATGTTTCGCAGATCTTGAGCAATTTTTGAGTGCCTTGGCTTGACGGGCTGAGAAGCACCATATCAGCGGCGTAGCTCAGGTTGTTAACGCACACATTACCAACATGGCAACCCGTTCTGGAGCCACTCAGCTCCTCAATGAGACCATTGACGTAGAGGCAAAAGAGGTCCGGAGAAGTGATGCCCCCTTAACGTACACCACACTCTAGCCTGTAATCGTTAGAGAGAGTGTCGCCCCACTTCACATTATTCGTTTGGTTCTCGTACCAGTATTTAGGAATACTCACCGTGTCCGCCGGTACGTTTGATTCCAGAAGCTTAGCCCAACAACCTCTCAAACACCTTGCCAATTATTGTGCCCAGTGATATTGGCCTGTAGTTCTTTAGGTCAGACAAATCGTCGGTTTTGTTCTTAACAATTGGCACAACTATAGTTTTCATTAAACCTTCAGGTAGGTAACTAAATTGAATGCATAAATTAAATTAAATAACCAGTACTCGCGGCATCTCATCGCTAGCATAAAATATATGTTCCAAGCTCAATCCGTCATGTCCTGGAGATTTGCCTCTTTTCATTTTTCTTACAACATCCGCAATGTCCTCTGGTGTAAACCGACGCATTGTGGTTAGAGAGGGACTGGGCTCGCACACACGGCGGGGGGGAGTGGCCATACTGTTATCACTTGGCGGGTCCACGCTGAAGTGGCGCGCAAACAGGTTTGCTATGTGTTTAGGATCATTGATATTGTTTATTGTCACAGGTAATTTCGATTTATAATTCAACGCTTTAGTATTTTTCCAAAAATTTTGAAAAGTTGTTGCATTTTCTATTTATTGCCAAAATGTTCATTTTAATTGAGTCTTCATTTTCCTGACACCACTTTAATTTATTTTTAAATATTTTGCGACTTTCTGTCATATTATTGTAGGTATCACCCGCGCGCGGCTTCCCGCAATCTACCCAGATTTTAAAGTACATTCGAGCGATTTGTTTGACATGATAATTCCAACCAACGACCTGTCTGCCGACCTTCCGTGCGCCTGCACACAAACGGCAACTCGTGATAGCAGCAGTTTGCATAATATCAACAATATTATCATACAAATTGGAGATAATTAATTGACAATCTAAGTTAGATACATTATTAAAATTTTCAATGAGTTTTAATTTTTCAGAACAATTTTCGCCGTATTTATTTATTTGTTCTATATCCCTTTGACCCCATAGTACATTTTTTAATTTGTTTTCGATTTGAGTTCTTGCCACTGTGTTCGGTATGACTCCCAAGTTCAGGCGAATGAATAAGGGAAAATTATCTGACCAGGAGACATCATTCTCGACCCAGACAGACTGAACCGTCATCCATGCCGCCTCAGTAGTCACGCAGTGATCCAGCCATCGTTGAGAGCCATTTGCTTCGCTTAAATAGGTATAGGTGTCGGAGTTTATACCTAGGATATTAACATCCGCACATTCCCACTGCTGCTCGGAACAGAACTCCGTTAGTTCCTGCCCAAAAGCAGCACCGGGATGCGCGTTAAAATCACCGATGATATAAGCAGCCGCAACATCACTCTCCTCAATGGCTACGCTCACATTAGCCAGGCTACTCGTAAAGTCCATCAGGTTGTCAGGGTTGTCGCAGGGCATGTACACATTAAATGCATTAAAAAAGGAATTATTATAATTAATTTTTATTGCTAGTATCCTGTCATTGTTGCACTCTATTCTTGTAACAATGGGGAAAATCTCCGTCCTCCACAATATCGCCAGGCCGCCGTACGGTCGCCCACGCAGCACCCCAGCCGACGTGTCTACCGAGGACGTCGCGCAGCCGCTGAAATCGTTATCGATTTTGTGCACCAGGCCCAGGTCGTGTCCGAGGAGCCAGGTCTCTTGTAGCAGAATGATGTCAGCACTTTGACAAAGTTGACGAACGTGTCCGATCGACCTTTTTAGGGACCTGCAGTTAAACGAGACCATAACGATTCCGATCAATTTATTAACTTGATCTTTGAAACTATCCATAATTAATTGTTAATTGTCTTTCTTGGCAGCTCGCACAGGGCGGTTCACGAATATTCTATATTTTATAAATGCGGGCCAAAACTCGCTTGACAGGTACGTTGATAATTTACTTTTCGGTATTGTCACTTTAAAGTGGTTTCCCATTTAGATATCAACAACTGTACAGTGATACATGATTCACCCATTTCCAGTATATGGGCCTTAATATCATCAACAGTTGTTGACTTTTTTAATCTCGATACGTAAACAGCTGATGTTAGTTCCGCTGCCTGTATTTTGCAGGTGTTCTGTGACGTACCACAAAGATTCGGTTTTTTGTTGCGTTTTTTTCTTCTCAACTAATCTATATTCATCCTTGGGTACAGAGGCCACACGGTTGGTTTTTATTTGCTTCGCCGCGATATCGCGGTAGGTCGGTACACACACGGGTGACTGTTATTTACTCGGAATGCCGGTAGATTCTGGCGGCGGTGGCTGGTCAATCTTGGGATAACTTTTTTGCACCTTCTGTTTGGATGATTTTCTTGGTGTTTTGATCACGGAGGCAAACCGAGGTGGAGTTACATTACACTCTAGCATGCCTTTTAGGTCTTGTTGAGGGGGATTGTCAGGGCATCGGTTTATTAGATCGGACCTGAGCCTCGTTTCAAATTGGGCCATTTCCGCTTTAGACACAGCGTCTAAACTAAGATTATGCAACGCTGTTCTCATGGCACTTAGGTCGCGCAAAAGACGGCTCACGTCTATATGGTCCATCGTAACAGGCGGTAGACGATTAAGGTTTTTCGCCACGAACGTCGGATGTATATCGAGAAGGGTCTCTTTAAATAGTTTTATCACATCCTTGATGTTTCTCTTGTCCTTGCGTCTCCCCTTCTTGCCGGGCATTTCACATGGTTGTTCGGTAAAGCATTGAATAAAACGTTTTTACCACTTTCGATTTCGCTTTCTGAGAAGTTAGAAGCACATATATAGAAGCACCAGAGTAAGCTCATCTAATATACTGTACTTATTTTGCACAAAGGTCAAGAATTCGTTTATAATTACACTTTCGGACATGTTGAGGCGTCGCGAGTACTTTTAGTTATTTAAGTAAACATTTGCGCTGTGCGCCGTTATCTCTTGGATTTGCGCGTCATGCCGCGACGGTAGCGAGGCGCCGACGTATATGATCGTAATGATGATTAAAAAATCATCTTTGCTCAGACTCGCTCCGTCCTTTAGAAGTGAACGTAGGACATTTTTCGTATCCGCTCCTGGATTTGAGTAGCATTGTATATTAAAGTAAGCTTCACCCATCATGTTATTTAATAATGCTCCTAGATATCTACCTCTCTGATCAGCAAGTATCACAATTTTGCGCTTGGAATTGGCTGTTATAAATACTTGTATTTAGCTGGGTATTTCTCCTAGCAGGACGATACGAATATTTGTCCTTTGTGTTCGTTGGTTGTATAGTGGCGGGAGCCTGAATGGCGGGCGGAGGGCGATGCGGGAGGGCGTCCTTGCCGGTTCACCTTGTGGGGGTCTACCCACGCTGCGACTTTCAGTACGTGGTCGCCACTCCAGAAACTTTCTGCCCCAACGCCCATTGGTTCTACCAGCAATTTGCTGCGCGGGGTGCTGGGCGAGTCGTGTGTGTCGTCCTCCTGTAATGTTTGCTCGACTGGTGTTGTAATATTTGTTTTTGGAATTTGTGACATAGATTTATGAGACGACTCGACAGGTTCGCGTGAAAAATTCAATTTGGTGCGTGTAACTGATATTCGTTTTTTTATTTACTGTGGATTTTGGTTTGTATGGCATATTTGTTGACTTACAAATATTTGTTAAGTTATTTATTTTCGAATTGCATTCCATGAGTAAACTTTTATTAAGAACACAACATATACATTATAGTACCGCATTAGCTCGGCCTCTGTATACCTTCAGTTGCTTAGATAGTGTATATTTTTCAGACAGTAATTTTTCTATTTCCATTTCGGCTGACTCTAACTTGGTTGTTAAGGTTGAGATTTTGTTTTTGAGATCGTCAAGAAGGTCGCTGTTATTGAGACGCAGTGCTGGTAGACTTCTATTTAGGATGTACTGCGGTGTCATCATCATCATCATCATGTCAGCCGAAAGACGTCCACTGCTGGACATAGGCCTCCCCCAAAGACTTCCACAATGACCGGTCCTGCGCCACCCGCATCCAGCGGACACCCGCGACCTTCACCAGGTCATCAGTCCACCGAGTGGGGGGCCTGCCCACGCTACGCCTTCCGGTACGTGGTCGCCACTCGAGAACCTTTCCGCCCCAACGGCCATCGGTTCTACGTGCTATGTGCCCCGCCCACTGCCACTTAAGTTTAGCGATTCGGAGGGCTATATCGGTCACTTTGGTTCTGCTGCGGATGGCCTCATTCCTGATGCGATCACGCAGAGAAACTCCCAGCATAGCTCTCTCCATTGCCCTTTGGGTGACTTTGAGCCTTCTTATGAGGCCCATAGTAAGCGACCACGTTTCAGTGCCATATGTCATCACTGGCAACACACACTGGTCAAAGACTTTTGTCTTGAGACACTGCGGAATATTGGACGAAAAGATGTGCCGTAGCTTCCCGAACGCTGCCCAGCCGAGTCGGATTCGACGATTAACCTCTTTCTCGAAGTTGGACCTACCTAACTGGACAGTCTGTCCTAGGTATACGTAATCGTCTACAACTTCGAGCGTAAAGTGTCCGATTGTTAAGGGAGTTGGTGCGACATGGACATTTGACATGATCTTCGTCTTGTCCATGTTCATCCTTAGACCAACTCGCTCGGAGGCTTTACTGAGGTCATTGAGCATTGTACTTAAATCCTCCATGGTCTCAGCCAAGACTACTATATCGTCAGCAAACCGAAGGTGAGTGAGGTAGTCGCCGTTTATGTTGATGCCTAGCCTTCTCCAGTCCAGAGTCTTGAAAACATCCTCCAGTGCAGCGGAGAACAGTTTAGGAGAAATAACATCTCCTTGCCTGACTCCCCGCTGCAACGGAATAGGCTTTGGGTTCCGGTCCTGGAGTCGGACTGACATAGTGGCGTTCTTGTACAAACTTTTCAGCACTTCGATATACCGGTAGTCCACTTGGCACCGCTGGAGAGATTGTAGTACAGCCCAGGTTTCGATCGAATCGAAGGCTTTCTCGTAGTCCACGAACGCTAAACAGAGGGGCAGGTTATACTCCTCAGTCTTCTGTATAACCTGACGGAGCGTATGGATGTGGTCTACGGTGCTAAAGCCTCTTCGGAAACCGGCTTGTTCGGGAGGCTGGAATTCATCTAGCCTGCGTGCGAGACGGTTCGTAATGACTCTTGAAAACAGCTTATAGACATGGCTCAGAAGTGAGATGGGTCGGTAGTTCTTCAGTAAGGAGTTGTCACCCTTTTTGAAGAACAGCACCACCACACCTCTGTTCCATGCCTTTGGAGTTTTCCCTTCCAGTAAGACGGAGTCAAACAACTTCTGAAGGGCCCTAAGGACCGGTTTTCCACCCGCCTTCAGGAGTTCAGCTGTAATTCCGTCTTCACCGGGTGCCCTGTTGTTCTTCAGCTGCTTAAGAGCCATTCTAATCTCGTACAGGCTGATGTCCGGGATATCTTCGGTATAGTGCCGGGTTAATCTAGCTCTAGGGTCTTCCGCCAGACCAACTTCGGGTCTGCTAGTTGACGTGTATAGCTGTCCATAAAAGCACTCTATCTCACTCAGAAGCTGAGGTTTGGACGAAACGATTCTACCATCCTCAGTTTTTAATCTGGCGAGCTGGCTCTGCCCAATAGACAGATCTCTTGAGAAAACTTTAGAGCCCTTATTCTGCTCGATGGCCTCTTCAATCCGATTTGTATTGAATTGGCGCAGATCGCGGGTAAGGGACTTAGAGATCTGTTTATTGAGCTGCCTGTATAATTTCGCATCGGCTGAAGACTGCAGAATCATCTCATTCCTTTCCTCGATGAGCCTCTGAGTGGAGATAGAGAGCCTTTTGGCTCTTTGAGTTCGTTGGGCCTTAAAGAACTTAGACCCAATGCTATGGACAGCTTCCACAAACCCGTCGTTGAATTCGTCCACATCGCCGCCTAGACAATCGAAACGGTTTTGGAGTTCCAGCTGAAAGCTCTCGGGGTTTTGGATTTGGACTGCTGCTGGACGGAGTGTGGACTTCATCAGTCGAGAGCGCTCTAGCTTGACGCATATATTCAATGTGCCTCTTACCAAACGATGATCACTTCCGGTTTTAACCGCATTGATCACAGAGACATCATTGAATATATGCCTCTTCGTCGACACGATGAAGTCAATCTCGTTTTTTGTTGCACCGTCGGGACTCATCCAGGTCCACTTCCTGTGCTCGCGTTTCTTGAAGAAGGAGTTCATCATGTAGAGTCCCTCCTTCTCCAAGAAACCAGCCAGTAGTTGGCCCCGGTGGTTCCGACTTCCAACTCCAAATTGCCCCACTCTCGGCTCTTCGCCGACTGCGGACTGCGGTGTAGTCGTTGAAAAAGAACTAGAAAGTGGGGTTGGATTATCATCATCATCGCTAAGTCCTTCGAACGATTTTTTATAGGTATGATTACCACGGTATTCTTCCTTCGAAACGTTACGTATTCTCTCGAACTAAACAATTAGACTCGATCACACAAAGCATGAGTGTCTTATCAGATAAATAAGACACGCTAATATCTGAACATGCGAAGTCCTAAGAGAGAATTAACGCCCTGGGAAAAACGGTATCTAATTTTAGCAACAAATGCGTATACATGCAGAAGCAAAACGGTGCTTTAAATAAAACAAAAACTAATTGAGTATGAACAATGTTCGCGTAAGCATAATATTGAGATCGTTGACCTTGAATAACTAACTTAAGAGAACTTAATGACTGTGGTATCTAAACTGGGAGATCAAGAAAACATGGTGATGAGAAACTGGCGTCTCTACTGTGTCCATATAGTCGTCGGCTTCAAGACGTCCGGGACCGGCGCCCGCGACGCATGGTTGGCCCAGCGCCGCCGGGTGGCGGAGATAACCAACGACATGGTGACCGGCGGTATGAAAGTGAATAAAATATTCGTAAATGAAGATCTGCCTAAGCCGGGCTCTCCTCTGGAATACTAAAAAGAAACTGCACACCAATTATAGATTCATCTGGGTATCTAACGGCAAAGTGATGGCGAAGAAGGCCGGAGGAGGCAAAACTATCTGGATCACAACGGAAAACGACGTCAACGACCTACTCATCAAGTGGAGAGCTTATTTTGGTTTATCGTTCTAAATTTTTTATTATCATTCAATGATCTCACTAGTATTGAGTCGATTAACACATGACTCAATAAATGCTGTTATACTTGATAACTTTAATGACTGGTTTTTTCTTTACACATTTTAAATAATAGCTTAAGTATATTACATAATTAAGTATATAACGAATATTACACGTTAACATTCGTCCCTTAAAGAAAAACTTCGCTGAACTACTCCTAACCCTAAATGACAACATTAACAAAATAGACGTTCTTGTAATCACAGAATCTATTGTAATGTTAGTTTCTCTTTATTAAGTTTTTATAACATAAAAGGTTTTACTCTGCATAGTTTTATCCGCTTTCGCCGTAGCGCGGGAGATTAGACTTAAAAAAAAAAGCCTAGGCATTGTAAGGATATCTAGAAGAATGCCCGCTACTATACGTTTAACAGTACCAAACAGTACTAAGGGATCATTTAGTGAAATTCAGAAAAAAAGAGATTTTTGGATGTAAAATTCCCATAACCCACCATAACACCGAACTAACGGTATTAATACCGAAATCCCGGGATTGATACTCAATACCAGTTTTCAATCCCGGTATTGAGAATGGTCCAGTATTGCGACACAGGCTTATGTTATTATGGCGACAGAGGTATATTCCAACTGGAAACAACCGCTAGCATATTGTTTCTTAGCTAGAAGCAAAAATTACGACAAACTCATGCTTGCTTTAAGGCCTGTTGACTGCAAAATTTGCAGGGGGCACGCTCGATTGAAGTCCATTCTCCATACAAACGTAGTTTCGTTCTCATTTTAAAACGCCGCGCTGAAATAAAAGACGTCCACTGCCGGACATAGGCCTCCCCTGCGCAACCCGCACCCAACGGACTCCCGCGACCTTTGCCAGGTCATCAGTCCACCTTGTGAAGGCCTACCCACGCTGCGCCTTTCAGTACGTGGTCGCCACTCGGGAACCTTTCCGCCCTAACGCCCATTGGTTCTACGAGCAATGTGGCCCGCCCACTGCCACTTAAGTTTAGCGATTCGGAGGGCTACATCGGTTACTTTGGTTCTACTGCGGATAATCTCATTTCTGATGCAATCGCGCAGAGAAACTCGCAGCATAGTCCCCTCCATTGCCCTTTGGGTCACTTTAAGCCTCCTTATGAGGCCCATACTAAGCGACCACGTTTCAGTGCTATATGTATACACAATGGGAAACTTTATACACACAATGGGATCCGCCTAGTTACTTTTGCTAGAAATTGTAATAGATAAAAAATACAGCGAATTTGTGAGTTTTTTAGCCTTTGTATGAAATCCCTAAAAATCGCGGTATTTTTCCCGTTATAATTTCAAGCAACAGAAACTAATTTCCCATAGTGTACCTATACAAAGTTTCATGTTATTCCAGCATGCCGTTTAAAAATGAGAGCGAAACTACGTTTGTACACCGTAGTTTCGCTCTCATTATTACCTATATATACCGGAAAACCGAGCTTCCTGCCGCCTCTTAGGAATGGTACAAAAAAAGAAATGTCCTTAAAAATTTGTTTAATTTACTTTACCCGAATTTTCCACATTATAATATTAATTTATTAAGTAAGGCCCTTCCTGTAGGTAAGTAGCTGTGGTCTGTTCGAATAGATATTCGTTTGGGTTAAAAAATATATTATTGATGTAAAGTTTATTCCAACAGGTTACAATGCTTACAAATGAGCCTTTTACTCGTATTTTATTGTACACAATAACAGGCTAAAACAATATACATGTCACATGGGAATCCATCATAATGTATAGGCATGAAATATTAAAAAATAAACTAATACCTACATATTTATAAAAGAAAAATAAATAAATAAATACTAATCAAATAAGCTACTGCCAGTGGGTAACGTCCCCAAAATGCTGGCGGCATTGCCACGTTGAATGGTAATGCTCAATCTTTGTGCAAAATAAAGTCCAGCATTTTGGTCACGTGTTGCGTCGACCAGACGCCTAGACAAATCTTTGTAAATAATATGCGCTCTCGGTCCCCACGGCCCCAGTGTTTCGACCCCAAAAGGCTCAAATAAGTACCCGCTATCGAGGGTACTATATTTGCGCCTTTTGAGGATTTCCGCCGATTCAGCCGCCGCACCAGCCCTATTCCTCGTTCTGGGAAGATGTGACGGCGCAAGGGTGTCTACGCAGGTAGCGTCCCACACCAAAGGCCGTCCCAGCCTCCACGGAATAAGGGTCATCCCGTCAGGTCTTTTACCGTCATCACGCATGAGGCCACTTGGCTCTAGTATAGCCGCACAGTTGGCGGCGGCAAAAGCCCGACGGATGACGTCATTAAGGCTGGAGTGACGGGGAATCCTTCCAGCACTTCTCTGGCATGATAAGCCGTGGTGACCAAGCCGTTCAACGGCAGCACCACACTGGCAGCGGTGCGAAGCACAGCATGAAGCGCCCAAGCGTAGAGACGCCGCAATTCGGAAAGTGCTTGAATCCATTAAAGTACCGGTGTTTGGTGAAGGGAGAGCCTGAAGCCACAAACCAGATTCCCACTCGGCAACGGCTAAGAGACGGGCGTGATCTGCGGAGCTAGAGCACGTTTGTAAAAGATTTTTCCGTACTTGCTCGCAGAGCGGCCCGTCCCACTGCCTCTGTGATGAGAGAGTTTTGGGGAACTCTGTGTCTGGGCAGGCTAACTGCCAAGTGTTCCTGGCTTCATTCAAGGAGGTTATGTCAAAATTATTTTAAGAGGCCGCTAGAATTTTTTCAATCAAATCTTTTGTACTATAATAATGCTCCTGGGGTGTCCTGTAGGTTGGTTGTATGAACAGGCCCCCCGCCTCTGGCTTGCCTTAACCGGCTGTCCAGAGTGGAGTCGCTAGAGCTGTTGCTCGGGGGTGGATGTGGTCACCTAAGTGGCGAGTTGGCTATATGTTTAAAGTCCAGTGCCACCTCTCTACCCCCAGCCCTCTGCACCGGTGTTGCCCTTAGGCCATTTTTAATGTCGCTATTTATAGGGGCCCATCTAGCAGAGGGCGAGTCACCGTCTGCCTGACATAACAATGTGAGACAGTTTTATTAGGCAGACATCAGTTGTCTCACTCAATAGCCCAGCCATTAGTCCATCATATTCACCCAATAGCCCGGTTCATTTAGATTCCATCAACCAGCAATAGTTCCTGTACACCCTGGCGGGTGCTGTCTCTGTGTGCGTCCCATGACACGGGCAGGGACAGCATCCGCTCGGTGTACCCCTTGCATTTCATTAAATTGTCAAAAGGGCCTCTACGTGTTGGCTATGTGGTACTCGGTTGGTACTTGTACTACTCGGTACTTCGGCTCCGCGCACGCCTTCCAAAGGTCCGGGACACCATTGTCCCGTGAGCGGAAAAGACATATAATAATAATATTGACTTTCTGAAGCAGAAAGTTTATGCATGGGCAAGCCGTATTCGTCGCTACAGAGAGCGTCTGGACCGATACCAGCAGAATCGCCTTTTCCAAAGTGATCAAAGGAAGGTATACCGGAAGTGGGATGGAACCGACCATCGTGTGTCTGATGGACAGCGACCGGATGCTACTGCCATGGTTAACTTTTGGCGTAGTATTTGGTCGGTGCCTGTCGAACACAATGAGGGCGCCTGGATGGGTGTTGTCGAGCGTGAGTGTGAGTCCATCGAACCCATGGGATCTGTAACCATCAGCCCCGCAGACGTAAGTTGTGCCATCCGTACGGCTCCGAACTGGAAAAGTCCGGATCCGGATGGATTGCACAACTTCTGGTTAAAGTGGTTTCGGTGCTCGCACGCGCGTTTGGCAGCACAGTTCTAGCAAGCACTCGAGCTCGGTTCCCTACCGCCTCCCTTAACAACTGGTGTCACCTCCTTGCTCTACAAGTCCGGTAGTACCACGGAAGCGAAGAACTACAGACCCATCACGTGCTCGCCGACGCTATACAAGCTCCTTACTTCCATTTTGAGAGCAAAAATTAACACGCACATTGTTGTGAACTACATTTTGGCCCCCGCTCAAAATGGATGTAGGGTTGGGTCACGTGGTACGAAAGAGCTCCTCCTCATAGACATGACCATTTGCCAACGAGTCCGGCGAAACAGAGGGACCAGAGGGTGGACCGCCTGGATTGACTATAAGAAGGCCTATGATTCGGTGCCTCATTCATGGCTGAGGAGGATCTTAGAACTGTATAAAGTTGATGCAGTTCTGAGATCCTTCTTAGTGGCTTGCATGGGGCAGTGGACCACAGTCCTTCGTCAACCCGGGGGAGGAGAGGGCCCCTCTGGCCCGCAGGATTCCATCAGCATTGAGCGAGGTATTTTTCAGGGTGATAGTCTGAGTCCCTTGTGGTTTTGCCTAGCGCTGAATCCGCTCAGTACCCTGCTGAAGGATTCAGTACTAGGTTGCCAGCTGCGGAGAGAGGGTGAGGTCCTTTCGCATCTGCTCTACATGGACGTCCTCAAACTATTTGCACCAAATAAACATGACCTGTTGGAGCTACTGAAAACAACAGAGGTCTTCAGTAGTGCCATCAAAATGGAATTTGGTGTCGATAAGTGTGCGGCCATGCATGTACAGCGGGGGAAAGTAGTAAATTACACAAATTTACAAATTTCTGAGACAATGGATCTCAGATTACTCTCCGAAGCAGAAACCTATAAATATCTTGGTATGTCACAGTCTTTGGGTATCGAGGGTGGAGACATCAAGCGGGCGGTGAAGGAGCGCTTCTTCTGTCGCCTGACAAAAGTACTCAACAGTTTTTTGTCGGGCGGCAATAGGGTGCGCGCCTTTAACGCCTGGGTGATGCCCTTGCTCACATACTCCTTTGGCATATTAAGGTGGACTCAGACTGAGCTCGATTTCCTGGATCGAAGAGTGCGTGTACTGCTCACTGCGCACCGTATGTTACACCCACGATCTTCTGTTATTTATTTATTTTTTTATTTATTTTAGTTAATTACACAATTTAAATAAACAACTTGATTAACACCACCAATGCAACTACTTACACATTCATTCAGACAAGCGTATTGAGACTAGTAACAGCCCAAGAAGACCGAGGCCTGTGTTAGGGCTAGTTACGTCTTTATTATGTGACTTAGTTTCAAAGAGCGATCGGGTTTATTATGTTGTTATGTGGTTATGACCAGTTTTTAATTTAAAGTTAAAACTAATATCGTATAATTATGCTGCTATATTTACATATGGATTAGTTGAGTGTACAGTTAAATATACTACTTAGATATGTGTATAATCTAAATAATTATATATAGATATATATATATCCACATATATATAGTTTTTAGGTGTATCAAATTATATAGTTTTATTATATATGTAGTTTTTAGCTTAATCAAATTAAGTTTGCGTTTAGTGTAGAGCGGCTGGTTTAAATGGAATGGAATTAAGCTAAGCGGTATTGGATCAAATTATGGAAAGATGTTGCAGTAGAAAGTATTAAATTCCGAAAAAGATAAACTTAAAAGAATTTTTTTGATTCTATTATTTACGTTTGGGGGTTTCAGTTCTAGTGATGCATTTGTTTTGCCTGCCATTTCCATTAACTCTTGCATTTCATCGGACAATTTATCATAAAGCCGGGGGCCAATGTATGTGAAATGTTTCCGCGCTGCTGCAGTGTTCCTAAGCGGGGTTTTATATTTACCACGTGTCTTTCTGAGGTTGTCAGAATTTATTCTTAGTGCCATATCGTTATTGTGTCGCCTAAAGTATACTAATAGTTGCCAGATATATAGTTGGCGCGGGGCTAATATTTGAGTCAACTTGTAAATCTCTTCCGTGGAAAAACGCCTTGGTTTTCTCCTGATTATTTTTAAAATTAATTTTTGAGCTACTTCTAATTTTTTAATTAGCTGTGAGCTGCAGGCACCCCATGCTATAATGCCATATAATAAAATTGACTGTGTCAAGGCACAGTACACCGCTTCAAGTGTACTCCGATCAACAATGTTACGTATATCCAGAAACACATAGGCCGTTTGCCTGATTCTAGTCGCGATGTGCTGGCAATGGAAGTCCCATCTTAGATTTTCGTCAATGTCAACACCAAGATATTTTACAGTGTGCAGTTGTTCAATCGTAGTGCAGGAACATTCATTGCCAGCATTATCGAGACACCTATGGATTTTTAGGTTAATGCATTGTTTCGGTTGTCTTGCTTTTGTTAGCGAGAAGCATACGTAGTTGGTTTTAGAGACATTCAGCGTGAGTAAATTTTGATCGTACCACTTCCTCACTATCCTTAAGCCTTCCGATGCTCGCGTTACTGCCTCATCCCAGGATTTACCCACAAAGCTAATAACCGTATCATCGGCAAAGCATATGCTCCGGCACATGTTTGACTGTAATAGGGAGCAGAAGTCATTCAAATAAATATTGAAAAGTATAGGGCCCAGAACACTACCTTGTGGCACTCCGAAATCGACAGGTTTTTCATCACTGACGGCATTTTCTATCCTTACTAACTGCTTCCTATTCGATAAATAGCTTTCAAACCATTGTAACATCCTACCAACAATGCCGTACGCCTTTAGTTTTTTTAGGAGTACACTGTGCGAAATGGTATCAAATGCTTTGGCTAAGTCTATGAAGACTGACAGTACTTTAGATTTTTTGTCAGTATGATCCACTATAAATTTTGACAGTTGAGCAATTGCATCACTAGTACTGTGTCCTTTTCTAAAACCATACTGATTGCTTGAGAGTATGTTATTTCCATCCAAGTAAGCACTAAGTCTTGCCTTCACAATTTTTTCAAATTTTTTTGATAAACTTGACAAGAGAGATATGGGGCGGTAGTTGGATAGGTTTGTTGCTTTTCCTTTTTTGAAGATGGGTATAACCACTGCAGTTTTTAGTTCCCGAGGAAAGATACCTGATCTTAGGCTTAAGTTAATAATATGCACTAGTGGATACACCAAATATTCTGAAACAGTTCTAAGTGTATTTCCTGTAAAGCCATCAAGTCCACTAGAGTTATTACTTTTTAACGACTGAATAACTGAATAAACTTCTTTAGGATTGGTCAGTTTAAAATAAAGTGAAGTATCTACTTGGTAGGAAATTTCAATTTTTTCTTTTAATTGTGCCTCTGTGACGCTGAGGTGTTCAAGATGCTCAGTAGCCAAGTTCCTACCTACACTAGAGAAAAACGAGTTAAAGGCATTAGCAGCTGCATGTGGCTGGTCCTCTACTATAATTTTTTCATCCCCTATTAAGATTTCTTTGATAATTTTACTATTTAAATTCTTTCTACCAGAAGCCTCATTTATTGTAGACCAGATTAGTTTACAATTATTTTTAGCTTTATCGAATTTATCCTTATAATACTTAGCTTTTACTTTTTTAATGAGTAGGTTGCAAATTCGCCTGTACTGTATGTAATCGTGATGCAGTATCGGATTTTCTGAGTGCTTTCTAGATATTTTATATAATTTATCCCTTTTGCGAATACATAAGATAAGCCCATGAGTAATCCACGGTTTAATAGGTATATTTTTCCGCGGCAGTATTACTTTGACAGTAGTATTATTCAGAATATATTTGTTTAGTGTGTCAGAGAAACATTCAAATGCACTATTTACATCATAACTTCGGTACACACCACTCCAAGACTCTTTGTTAAGAGCGTTCTTAAGTTTTTCATAGTCAACTGTTTTAATTTCTATCTTAGGAATAGACCTTCGATCCGTTGTTGAATTGCACTCCAATATACATAAGGTTAGCATATGATCAGTAACTGGTACTTTATATATGACACATTCATGCTTAAAATTTTCTAATTTGATCATGCAGTGATCGAGACAACTATCTTGTCTTGTAGGTTTATTAATTCCTATTCTAAATTTATGTAGGGTTAATAAATCTATATAATCATCCGCATTTGGGTGTTTAGTTCCTGACGTTGCCAAAAAGTTGATATTAAGGTCACCCATTACAATTGAGTTTCTCGTATTTTTGCTTTCGCTTAATATTTCATCTAGTGACTCCAAGAATAAGTCTATGTTATAAGACGAGGGTGATCTATAGATACCGAATATAGTACAATTATTCAGATCGACTCTCAAACAGTTAGCCCCAATTAGTTCAATTTCTCTGTACGTAAATCTCAAGTTATTTTTTATAAATATAACGACTCCATCATTTTGAATTGGGTTTATGTTGGTATAGATACTAGTGTAGCCTTCGATTGTTTGATTCGGTTTGCGATTTTTAATTCGGCATTCCGTCAATATTAATATGTCAAAATCTTTAACGGAGTCTTCAAGTGAAACTAATAGGTTTTCGAAGTTTTTAAATATAGATCTTATATTAATAGACACAATTTTTAATGGATTTGTTTTTGAATCTAGGTACTTTCTTAGAGTTATAGGATCATCGATTTCGTGTACCACAGAATCACTCAAGAGCAAGTCCAGATTTTCATTTGTGACAGTAAAGTTATTATCCATAATCATCAATAATTTTTTTGTCATTGCACGTCATTTTACACTCAGAGTTTTGCAACATATGCGAGTATATATTTATTTTTACGCATTTGCAACCAGCCTTAGTCCCATCTACTCTATTATAAAAAACACATGCAATTTTAGTATTATGTATATAAGTAATAAAATAAACTAGGCATATAATATAGAAGTTACATTGCGTTTGTGTAATTGCACTAGAAGTATGGTGATGTGATTGAGTCACAGCTGTAAGGAGCAACAAGCATAGTCATAGGCCTGCAAGTGTGCTTTCGTCCCTGATCCAGATGGCTTTATGACTTGAGTTTTTTTTTCATATATATTCTACCATTTAGGACCCAACAGAACTCATACCCTAGCGAAGACTTAGCCTGTCTGCTCTTTGAGAGTAGATATTTTAGTTTCGGCGAGAGATGTTCTGAGATGTAGATTGCGTTAGGCTCTCTTGGGATTTTGATATGTTTAGTCTTAAGACGCTTGTCTGCATCTTTACAATTTTTATTGTAGTCCTTGGATGCGTTCAAGATATCGTCTCTAGGTATAACACTTTTGAACATATACACCACCGCGCGCGGTTTACCACCTTTGCGTCCAGATCTGAATGCCGTATATAAGTCATTTTTGACAATTTTCACATTTAAAAATTCACACACGTCATCCAGGTATGCTGTCAGCTGTTCACCTTGCGATTCCGGAATACCCCTAACTTCAATGTTACAGGATCTGTTTTTTTGCTCTAAGTCTTCAACTTTGGCTAGAAGGAACGATGTTTCCTGTTGGAGACCTTTTATGGTCTCTTCATACTTAGTTTCTTTCCCTCGCTGTTCTCCTATGCTCGTACGCAGCGCCGCTTCCTTCTTCTTATAATTTTCTACTTCTTCCTGTAGAACCTTGTGGTTCTCCTTAAGTTTGCTAACCTCAGTTTCCAGAATCTGGGTTTTCTTCGTAAGTTCTTTATTCTCCTTACTTACGGCCTGGATGGCGCCTTCAATATCCTTCATCTTCGAGTTTATTTCGTACAGTATGTCTCTTTTTATAGCTTCTAATTTGCTCTCGAGATATTCACGCAAAGTTTCTATTTGCGTTGAAATATTTGTTCCCTCAGATGGAGAATTTGTAGCCACAGGTGCCTGACCGCTTACGGGTGTGTTGCTATTATCGCCTCGTTTTTCTAAGGACCTGCATCGCGGGCATCGCCAAGTCTCCTTGTAACGCTTTGACTCCTTATAAAAGTTTTCGGGGGATATTCTTAGACATTGGTAATGGTACGCATCTTGGCAACCGGAACAAATCTTTTTGTCCGCTTCTTTTATCGCTTTATCGCAGGCGCTGCACTTCGACATATTTATAGTAAATGTATTTAAGCTATGCAAGCAATTTAGCGTCAAGCAAGGTAAAAATATTTGATGGTGCCCTCCCTATAAGCTACGTAGTTAAAGCATATGGCGTAGCACTCTGTCGTTATCGTCGTGTCGTTATGAGACTGTACATCCCGCGGAAGTTTGGAGGTCGCGGCTTCTTAAATGCCAAAGACCTCCACAACCGCGAAGTGTGCAGTCTCAGGGATTACTTCCTAAACAGTGAGTGTGGGATGCATCGTGACGTAGTGGCAGTAGACGCATCTTTCACCCCGCTCTCCATGGCAAACGAGAACTGGCGCAGACTTAAAGTACTAAGCACCGAGGACCGCAGGGCGGTATGGAAGAGTAAGGAGCTACATGGGCGGTTCTACAAGGCTCTTACGGGGCCCGACGTAGACCTGCTCGCGTCGGTGAACTGGTTACGTTTCGGGGATCTCTTTGCGGAAACCGAAGGTTTTGTCTGTGCAATTGCGGACGAAGTTATCATGACGAACAACTACCGGAAATATATCCTGAAGGACGGTACGGTCGACATTTGTCGGGCATGCCGCCGGCCCGGAGAGTCGCTCAGGCATATCATTTCCGGTTGTGGTCATCTTGCTAACGGCGAGTACTTGCACAAACATAACTTGGTAGCCAAGATTATTCACCAGCAGCTTGCTCTTCTGTACGGTCTTGTGGACTTCGAAGTGCCGTACTATAAGTACACACCTGCGCCAGTTCTCGAAAATGGTCGTGCCACGCTCTATTGGGATCGATCTGTCATCACGGACAGGACTATTATAGCCAACAAACCTGATATCGTGCTGACAGATCGATTGAAGCGCCAGGCAGTGCTCGTCGACATCACCATCCCCCATGATGAGAACCTCGTGAAGGCCGAGAAGGACAAGGTTAGTAAGTACCTAGACCTGGCACACCAGGTAACCGCTATGTGGGATGTTGATTCGACGATCATTGTCCCGATAGTCGTCTCTGCGAACGGTCTAATTGCGAAGAGTCTCGACCAACATCTTAAGAGACTCTCGCTAGATGGCTGGGTCAAGGGTCAGATGCAGAAGGCGGTACTCTTGGACACGGCGCGGATAGTCAGGAGGTTCCTCTCTCTGTCGCCCTAGCCACCGGTAGCTTAGGCCCCGCCTCGCTGCCGGTGGCACCCTAGGTTAGGTTTTTTATAATGCTTTTATATTTTGTATGTATGTTTATATATTTTACTTTTATAAAGTTATTGTAAAAAACCTAGCTTAAGAGAAAGAAATTAATAAGGAGAATATTATACAAACCCTACAAAAAGCTACAATACTAAACACATGTCGATTAACTAGAAATTTTTTGACATCATCAACAATATCAGAAAACTCGACACATTAATAATAAAATTCACTTATGTTTATTATGCTTGGCTATGGCCCGCATAATAGACAAAAAAACCCCTAAGAAGGAGAAAATAAAAACAACGAATAATAATAATAATGTTATGGCAGGTGTCCGGAACTCTTTTCAATAGCCCAATCTTATTATCCTTCCCAACTTCATCACCATAGTCCAGTTCGTTCTCTTTCCACTTCACATACAATAGCACCGACGCCTATTGGGACCGGTTCACGGGTATCTACCGTTGTACCCGTGAATGGGTTCTAATAGGTGTACTATATTACATCAAACTTCGTCTCCCAAAGGCCTCTACGTGTTGGATCTATATCCCCACGCACGCCTACCAAATGACCGGGTTGTAAAGACGCGAGAGTTTAAAAACGGAGATACAAATAATAATAATAATTATCCACGGGCCCGAGTGCTCCAGAGAGTCGGTCAGGGTCTCCGTCTCCGGCGTGTCTTCGTCGGTCGGAGTGGAACTCCAAGGGGACCCGCAGGACTCTCGGCTCTGGCTTGCCTTCATTGGCCGTCCAGAGAGGAGTCGTCAGAGCTATATGCTCGCAGGGTGGAAGTGAAACTTGCATAAGTCGCGAGTGGGCACGGTGGCTGTTAACAGCCACTGGGTAGAAAGCGGTGCACACCTCTCCACACCCTGAGCCACTCACACCGATGTTGCTCCTGGCCGTCTTCACGACGGCAGTTTCAGGGGCCCATCTAGGCAGCGGCGAGTCACCACCTGCCTCGATAAAGGTGTAAGCATTGTTATGGCAGGTGTCCGGAACCTCAGTAATAGCCCAATCTCTTAACCAGCCAAACTTCAACACCATAGCCCAGTAATCTTTTCATTTTATTTACAATAGTCCCAACGCTTGCTGGGACCGGTTCACGGGTATCTATTGATGTACCCGTGAATGGGTTGTAGCAGGTGTATTACATAGTAAAACTCTCCAAAGGGCCTCTACGTGTTGGATCTGTGTCCCCACGCAAGCCTATCAAAAGACCGGGATGTAATGGCCCGTGAATCTCGAAGGAGAAATAATAATAATTTATTTGCAAGAATACTTATTTCTAGTTACAGGATGTTATTGTGAAATTTGGTACAGTGCTCTATCGTAATTAAACGACATGCAAATAATACATTAACTATTTAAACTTTATAATATTTATACTATACAATATTTTATTTGAAATTTCCATGCTGTTTATTATATTCTATGAATTCCTTAACGCTATAAAAACAATTTTCTAATAAATAGTTATTTAAATTTCTCCTAAAATCGGTACACTTCATATTTTTTATATTATTCGGTAAGCTATTATACAAAACTATACACATATTGTAAGCATTTTTTTTATAAATAGCTGATCGACATCGAGGCTGATGAAGTAGATTTTGATATTGTGCTCTATGGTTCATTGTGTAGACGTCCGATCTCATTTTGAATAAATAAGGGCGATCTTTTACGAGTATGCATACTTTTCGTATGTACATGCATGGCAACGGCAAAATGTGTAAAATTTTAAAAAGTGGTCGACAACTATCTGTTACCCATGCCTTGGTTATAGCACGGATACATTTTTTTTGTAATAAAAATACTCTTTCTATACCTGTAGAATTTCCCCAGAGTAACAATCCATAACTAAGAACTGATGACACATAGCCATGATAGGCCGTGATTGCTGCCTCTGTGTTAATGGTGTTTCTAAGTCTCCTCAAGGCAAAAACAAATCTATCTAGCCGACAATAAACGTAATTTATATGGTCCTTCCAATTTAGATGCTGGTCAATAAATACCCCTAAGAATTTAATACTTTCACATTTCATTACAGACATATTATTATAATTGATATTTAATGGGATTTCATTAGTATTATAAGAATTAAATTGAATATAAAATGTTTTTGTCATATTGATATCTAAATTATTATTACATGTCCACTTATTAATGTCAACTAAAGCATTATTTATATTATTTTCATAAGAGTCAGTATCTCCACCCTTGACTAATAGTGTTGTGTCGTCGGCGAAAAGTATATATTTATGTGAGGTTGCTAAAGGTAAATCATTGATATACATCAAAAATAACAGAGGTCCTAGGGTACTGCCTTGAGGCACTCCAGACTTAACCTCACGGAAATTAAAGCGATATTTAAATTTTACGAAACTTTTTAGAACGTTTTTTTTATTTCAGTACATTGTTTCCTATCTGTCAAATAACTCTTTATCCACTCAATTGCTAGTCCTCTTATCCCATAGCACTCAAGCTTTGCGAGAAGCTTTATATGATCAACACTATCAAAGGCTTTGCTTAAATCTAAGAATATTGATAATATCGGTACTTTATCATTCAAGCATTCCGAAACAAAAACACGCCAATTCAGTTGAGTGGCCTTTCCTGAAACCATATTGATCCGATCGCAATAACCTATTTTTTTCGAAAAATCCTGTTAGTCTATCACACATTGCTTCCTCGATTATTTTTGAAATAACAGCTACAAGCGTAATAGGCCTATAGTTGTTGGGATCTCTTCTGTCACCTTTCTTAAACAAAGGCTTAACTAGTGATAGCTTTAACTGTCCTGGGAAAATTCCTTGTGTAAAGGACAAATTAATTATGTGAGTTATAGGCTGACATCAAGGCTGGGTCTCTTCAAGACAAGAGTGAATAGGATATCACTGAATCAGTGAGCAACATCTTAGGCCTTGTCATCGCTCTCCATCAGGTGAGACTAAGGCCAATCGCTGGTCAGTCTATCATAAAAAAAAAAAACAACCAATTAGCGCACATTTTAAGAATGCTCGTTTGAATGTTATCGTAACCACAAGCCTTGCTATTGCTAAGAGACATTATTATTTTATAAACTTCATCAGCATCAACTGGTCTCAAAAATATTGATGAAGGATACTTGCTTCTATTACTTGTGACATTTGTCGGATCATTGTTATTTCCAGATTTAAATGAAACAATCTCAATAAAATAATCATTAATAAAATTGCAAATATCTTGTGGGTCCATATATGTCTTATTTTTAAAATTCAAATTATCAATTTAATTATTATTATTTAGGTTTGAAGTAGTTGCAGATATAATATCCCACGTGGCTTTACATTTGTTTTTATTATTATGTATGTATTTAATGTTATTAATTTTTTGTGCCTTCATGATACACTTTTTTAATATACTGCTATATTTTTTTAGTTGTATTCTGTTGTATTGCTTATCTGTCTTTAAAAAAATATATTTCAAGTATAATTTACGTTTAGTGTAACATGATTTTCGCAATCCTTTTGTTAACCATTTAATTTTTTTATGACGGTAACCTTGACTTTTGTAAGTGGGAAACAAAGATTATGAAATAGACAAATATGATCATAAAATAATGTAAATGCTTGGCTTGTGCTATCTGAAGACAAAACATCGGCGAAGGATAGCGCAGCAATACACTGTGTGAATTTGACTAAGTTTTCCTGACTGAGATCCCTTTTGTAGTCGAACCATGTCATACATTGTATTTTCTCTTTCACCCGGATAGTTATTGTTTGAGCCATGTCATGGTCAGATAAGCACAGTTGATGTGTATTTGCTTCGACTTTCCTTATGTTACTAGCAATCTGGTCAATACAGGTACTTATTCTTGTTGGGGATTCAATGTGCATTGTAAGATTGTGATTAATTAGCGTGCTTTTTAGTTCTTTGGCGAATGTGTAATCCTTCAAAACATCAATGTTCCAGTCCCCGCATACTACTAATTTCTTTTTCCTATACCTAGACGAGAGTTGGAAGAGGAGTATATCTAACTTGCGAATAAAAACCCCAATATGCGATTTAGTTGGTTCTGGGATTCTGTATATCACAATTACAATTAGATTTAATCCTACAATTTCAACATCACAACATTCAAAATAGTAATTAGTCGCTAAGTTCGACTTAATCTCAATCCTATTAACCTGCAGAGCTTTATTCACAAGTATAGCTGTGCCGCCCCTGCATACTTTCCTACTGTAAGATGCACCAAGTTTAAAATTTTCAATTTTTATATTTTGTTCTAATCCTTGCTTTACAAAAGTCTCACTTAGACAAATCACATCAATTTCCTCGTTCTTAACATAAAAGTCCTGTAATACAATTTGTAATTGGTCAATCTTATTCATTAGGCCTCCTATATTTTGATGCATTATTCGCAGCTTATGACCAATAGTTGAAGGGTCATTGTGACCTTCGGTATTTTTATTCACGAAAAAATTTCTAGAGTTTTGGGGGCTATTTAGACTGGAGAAATGTTATATTGAATTATTTACGTAATTATTATCATTCTGAATGATCTCAATTAATGTACATAAGTAAGTCTCGAAATATAGTTTTTAATCCAGCTCTATTTATACGACCTGATTTCCAACAGAACATTTCATGATCGTAAGCCAGGTTTCGATTGCTGTCTAATAAATACACATCATTATATTTTGAGTTATCTGTAAACAATATTTGATTGAAAAATTCTACTCTCCAGTTAAACATATCATTAAAGTGATTAATATTGTATGTTGGGTAGCTTATTATTATATTAGTATGTGATAATTTGGACGTTATGTTTCTAATATATAGTACCAAGTTTTCAAAACATTTCGTTATTTTAAAATCCTCTTCTATCATTATTAAGCAATAATCATTTGTGGTGTAATTTTCTAATTTATTTCCTATATTCTGTAACATAGTTTGTATAAATATAGTGACATATACTGTAGTTTTCACCTTACATGTAATTTGCAGTTTTTGTTACCATATTATATTTATCCGAGCTAATAATACATAATTTATTAGGTTTATTTATACCATGCAATTTTGAATCATTTCTGCTATCTTGAACCGCGACATCTGTTGGTGGATTAATTGCGGGAGGATTTAAGTTGTTCTTATTTCCTGTAGTGACCTCTGGTGGCGATATATTGAAGACAGGAACGCTGGCAGAGCAACACCAGAAATTGATCTGATGCCAAGGCCTCCCAAACGCACTGGAAGTGCAGCCTGAAGCCACTCTCGCTCGTTTAAATTTACGTTTAAAATTGAAGCCAATGTATTTCTTATGACGTTGTCTATATTCTGAAGAAACTCCGGGTGCTTCCAGAGCATTTTACTTAAGTTTTTAACCCACATCACGCCATCGTTAAATACTAGATATCGTTAGTCACTACTGGTGACTGATTACTTCATTCTCAGTATATATAATGTACTATTTGCACCCCCGATTTTATCCCTTTGTGGGATGATCATCGGGATAAGGAGTATACTTTAAGTGAATACAAATTAATAGTATATAATTTGTATACAAAAAAACATAACAAACATCCAAACATATAAACTTCTCTAAACTTATGCATTTATAATAAAGAAGAAGTGGAATTAACTTTTTCGCCTTTATTATCTTTTTTTTGTATTAGATTATTTTCTGATTTTCTTGCTTTGATTTTGTTTAAGACAATTTTATTTCAAGCCGTACGCCAAAATAAGCTCATAATCGATTTTTATAGCGTTTGGTACCAGCTCGAAATGGTCTGCCATAAAGTCGTCCCATCTGTCGTGGAGAGAAGAAAATGGACTTATAGTTTTTACCAAATCTGAAAAGGAAAACAGTTCAATTTAAAAATATGTTCTTATACAAACACATAAACGTTGTAAGCGATTCTGGAAAATATTGTAAGCGAACGTTTGGTTAATTTTACGGTAAAAAAATTACTTGTTTTCAGACCGCCAGTTTAGATATAAGTCCACCGGAGGTGCAGTAGAGCTCATGAGTCATGACTAAACTTGTATCTAATTATCTAGATGAAAATAAGGCCTGCGTAGGCGTATTCCTTGATTTAGCTAACGCTTTTGACACTATCAATTTCGATTCCACTAAGAAAACTTTAATTTCTCGGAGTCAGAAGGAACGCCTTGGACTGGTTTAAGAGTTAATATCTATCCAATCGAACCCAGTGCATTAAAGTTGATCAAAACATAAGTGATTGTTCTACTATAGATTTTGGTGTTCCGCATTCTTGCACACCGACGTTATTTATAATTTATAGGAATGATTATATTATAACGACTTCTAATTTATGAAACGCCGATGTTTTATGCCGACACCACCATAATTTTTAATGACACTTTAGTTAGCTACACGGATGTCTAAGGTAGTAGCATCCCAACGAGCATTGAATATCATTATACTAGAAATATCATTTTCATTCAGGTACTGATATTTAAACCCCGCTGTCGGCGGTGCAAATTGGTAGCTGTCAAGTTCTTAGGGATGGGTAAAAAATATTTTGAAATACTAGAGGTATGTCGATAATTTTTCTTCACCATAATGAGATTCTAAGACTTCAATTAAACGTGTTTATTTTATACAACAGGACTATATAATTACAAGATAAATATTATGTGTGTTAAATATTTTTTGAGTTTTACAAATAAAAATCTTCAATTATTCATCATTACTAACAAATTATCGTTATCTTCATAGCACGAGACATTCACAAATTAATTAAAAATTTAATAATTAACTAACCTCACTTTTATTTCCAACAAAAGAAAAAAATCGTACCCTAAAAAAATTGAAAAAAAAAATCGAAATCGTGTTCTTGATGAACGATAAGTTTTTTTCAGTAGCTTTCTCTTCAGTAATCTAGTGAAGTTACGATGAATATATTCAACATTAAACCCAATATAACTTAGGCCTAGGTATCCGTTATTAGAAATATATCTCTCGTAATATATTACCAATATTTTTTTTAAGTTAAAGGGCGCTAGACTTCGTTTTCTGTTGCTAAAAATCCATTTTAAGCAACAGAACTTCGGCAGAAGGAATGGCCAAAAATGTACAATTGGCGTAATTTTGTACCGTATTCTTATTTACATCTGTAATTTCGACAACAAACTTTGCCCTGCAACAAACTTTGTATAATTTTATAGTTGTGAATCCAGGATTATTATGTATCACTTTCCGTATTTTTAAATTATTAAGTATTCCTGTTTGATGCAAACGTAACAGTGAAAGATTTTTTTAACCTCGAGTATTATATCATTGGATTCCTTTAAAAAAAAATTGAATCCTCTAGCTTTGTTACTGAAATAGATAAAATTCTAAACACAAAAAATGGTTTACATATATAACTAATGGTACAGAAAAAGCAAGAGAATCGATATCAACATCATAAATATTTTTACCCATCCCTAACAACTTGACAGCTACCAATTTGCACCGCCAATAGCGGGGTCTACTGATATTATTTGCTGCTGTAGAATTTTCATTTTTTAGAAAACCATTTCACAAAATTTTTATAAATTACTCTTTTAGTGCTAAAATAAACGTTATCATTTCGATTTCTGCACGTTATAATTGCACAAACAGGCATTTTCCTACAAAAACCGACTTGTTTACTGCGCAACCGATGTCTGACGACTGACACATAGAAACAAATTTCTGTCCTGACGGTCAAGAAATTGTGACACACTAAACAATACTATACAATACAAAACTATTGCATGTTGTTGTTGTGTACTTTTCCTAGGAGTCCACTTAAATAAGTACAGAGATACGAAAGTCGTGACAGATGGACATTCGTGGCCTCCATAAGAGTTTCTTTTTAGGATTCCGTAGTAGACAAGGAAACCTTATAGTCAGGCAGCGAAACTTTGGTGCCGATGACATCATTATGACGCAACTAAATTGGCATACAGAATGTTTTTATAAATTATACACAACATAGTTATTAACCTTTACCACGCTTTGACAGATGCAACAGTTGTCACTAGCATGCCGATTTAATAGCAATGTCAAAGGTTTATTCAATTATAATAGAAATTTGTTAAATCCATATAAAAGTCTTGATGTGTCATTTTTTATCCTTCTCTTTCAATGCGCTTTTTAGTTTTTAAATGTTTTTCTATGTTACTTGGTTTAGCTGTTAAATTTTGCTGACAGCAGGAGCAAAACATTTTTTCATTTTTAACAACTGAAAAGGAAACGTCTACAAATACGGCTGCATAGACTCCATGGCGACTACGGTCAAGCGATACCTATAATGTGTACCTTATCAATTCACATTTCTTAAATTCACGAATAAAAAATACTAAAACAATGTATAATATTGCCTTCGATAATTTTCTGATGAAAGACAGTTAAGTAATGATGTTTTTATAAGTACTGGCCGTCTCAAGTATCAATAAAATATCCATGTACTAAAGAGCCCAATAAGTTCTTAGTGATTAATGATTATCTATCATCTAAATAAAAACACTCTGTATGAAGCCGCTACGTCATACGTCTGTCATCGGCACCAAAGTTTCGCTGCCTGCTTATAGTTTTGCCATGTCCGTCCGTTTGCCCAAGGCTTAGCTCAGTAACCGTTACTTCTAGAAAGCTGTAATTTGGCATAAGTACACCTATATATTAATTACGGCGACAAGACGCTATATAATAAATTTTAGAAAAAAATATCCTCTATTGATATAAAATTATAAATGCCTATGTCCTAACTTGACTCACTCACTCATCAACGTCACAGTGTGTCAACGCCCAGCCGAAACTACTGGGGTACAGAATTTAAATTTTCACTGTAATTCAGGTTAATGGTGTAGACAACCAATAATTCAACTGCTAAGGGGGTTAAATGCGGGTTGAAAGTTTGTATGGGGATGGAGTAAAATTTTAGGTGAGAGACTTGAAACTTTGTCTATAGACTCCTTATTACAATACAAGAAAAATAATTTTAGGGTTTTGGAAAATCCACCCCAAGGCGGGTGGCCCGACACGTACTTGGTCGCTTTTATACTAGAAATAAAAACCGGTCAAGTGTGAGTCTCACTCGGACAACGAACGTTCCATACAACGATGGTATACCTGGCATGACCTCATGACCCCATTAATTCAAGAAAAATCTAAATAGCGTGATGTAGATGGAAACGGTATTTAAAAAAAACCCCTGTCAGCATTTGCATATCAAGCCCTTACATATGACTTAATCATACCCCACTTCATATAGTAGATTTTGAACGAGTCATTTTTTACAGAAAAAAAACATGCTCAGAGCATATGGGTTAGCCTTGTTTATAACTAAATCCAAATTTCAAACCGATAGCATAAGTAGTTCTTGAGATAGTTATGGTCGATAGTTAGCGATATGACAGATAGACAGACTCGCACCATAAGGGTTCCTTTTTTACCTTTTTGTTACGGAACTCTAATAACGGTATGTACTGTTCCATCATACGGAATTCTTTATTTGCTAGTCTGACTGGCAATTGACTAGTTTTTAGTAGCTAACAATACTCACTTTTGAATATATCTTCATTGTCATATGTATGCGTCTTTTCAAATACATTCACTTCTGTTTCTTTGAATCCAACCGATTGCAGTAGCGATGTAACTTCACGCTTGGGGTCCTGTAAATAAAACGCAGATAATATTATAGTAGAGGCCACTTACATACTTGATAATTGTATTTTTTATATTTGTATTTAAAATTTAAATTATGGGCGCCTAAATGCCGAATAATAAAAAGATCATGGGAAAGTTACAACCCATCAAAAACATAAATGTCAAAATGGCAGCCAAGTTCCGTAGATTATCTGAAAAGGTGCCAAGTCTGGCACTATATAGTTTACAATAAAACTAATTTATTGCGGCTTAATGCATTTTGAGCTTTTCAACTTGGCAGTTGTCTTAAATATTCAACAGCTTTCATGGTATTATAACATTCTGCATAGAAAACTGCCAAGTTAAGGCTCAAAGTACATTGAGCCGCAAAAAAATTTAGTTTAACTGTAAACAATCTAGTGCCAGACTTGGCACCTTTTCAGATCATCTATGGAACTTGGCACCCATTTAGATCTAAATTCTTTTGTCGGTAAAGACAACAACCACGCCTCGCATATTAAACTTGGCTGCCATTTTCACATTTATGTTTTTGATGGGATATTATACTTTTTGACAAACTTCACACCAAATAACGCTTTTCGAGAGCAAATGCACGAGTTACAATAGGTACAAAATACCCAAATCGCTATACACTGAAAAGAAAGTGATCCAATCAAGCTGACTTTTTGCTTGATTAGAAAAAATATAATTGTTTTAGTTATTTAATTAATACAATTCATAAATTATACTTTGTAAGTACAAAAAAATTCAAATGATCGAAAGGTTCAATGAAGTTAAATATTATATTTGATCAGCTTCTTAATTGACTTTTCATTTAATCATTCACTTGACACATGGAATTATGAAATTGTTTGAACCTATTAAGTATATTTTACTAATACTATCAATAAACTTAACCACACGAATCACGTTAAATCATTAATTAATTTAAAAGCAACTGATTACATCAAACATAAAATAGATTTAATTAAACAATCGGTTTATTTCTATTAGGTTTGTACGTAAAAAAAATGAACAATTTACTTGACTAAAGATATCAAGTAGGTAAACTTATTGCCGGTAAACATAACAACAATCCACAAATTTAAGAGGGGGCATAACGCCAGGAAAAAAGTAGAATTCACCCGCGCGTCCCGCGCCTGGCCCCGCTGTGCGTAAAGGCGATGCGTCTGTTGCTGCCTCGCTCACTCCGCATAGTATATGCCCATCCAGACAGATGAAACATGATTATTTAATAAGCGACAGTTATGTTTATTTGTTAGGTACAATTGGAAATTAAGAACGTCCATAGACTACGGTGTTAATTAGAAATTAAAAACGTCCATGGACTACGGCGTCAATTGGGCATTAAGATAAGTCTCCCTGACAGCCGCGCGACCGCGTTAGGTATTTGATTGGGATATTGAAGTCTTTATCGATCGTGACGTAAGCGCTACCAGCCTTTTGCATGTCCTTCCGCAATCCGAACGCCCATATTCTTACGTGTAGCAGCCATATTCTAGGTGAAACGATTGCAACCTCTTTTAAATATGTTATAGTTTTGAAGTCATCAAAAAAGTTATTACTTACGAGTAGGTAAGTAAATTTATAAATGCTTTTAGGAAATGGTACGTACAGACTAACAATCGTTTTTAACTAGCAACCCACCCCGGAATCTAGCGGATTATGCTTATATATATATATACAAAGGTAAATGAAGTATAAGTTAATTGACAAAAGCTAACGCAAAATGACTGTGAAAAATATGACAGTTTGATACAAAATCCGCGCCAGCTTTTATGAATCGACCTATTGTATGGCTACAATAAAATCGGCCAAGAGCATATCGGGCCATGCTCAGTGTAGGGTTCCGTTCGGTATATTCCCAATGAACTTGCTTTAAAAAGATCAATAACAAGCAAAAGAGAATACCTTCACAGCGTTTCATACGTCTTTTACTAAGAAGGGAAGACTTTTTACGATAGCTGAAAAACAGCTCAACTGATCATGTCCGCTATAGTTTTCATTCAGTCTTTATTAAATTTTACTTTCATGATTTTATTCATATTTTTTGGACCCATAGTTCAAAAGTTAGAGGAGGATTCATTTTTTTTTCTCTTGAAAGGAATAGTTCAAAAAATATTCACTTATCAAAAAGTGTTTGATGAAGACCTCTATTTATTTTGAAAGACCTATCCAACAACCCCCCACACCATAGAGTTGAAGCAAAAAAAAGCGCCCACTTAGTAAAGGCATGAACAGTAGGGTAGACCGGGGACAATAGAAACACGTCATGATTGAAACAAGTCAAATTTCTCGAAAACTATAATACGTACGCGTCTGACGCAACATTCAGAACATGCGGTCGGTCATAATTGAATCCTTGGCCAGAGTGCTCGAGCGCCGGTACGAGACGGGAGTATCTACGAGCCAAGCCAGTTTTTCGCGGTAAAAAGTAAGTATTTGTGCTCTCGTATATTCTCTTATAACTTCGTTTACTCTTGTATTTTGGCTAATCAAATTATTTTGGTGTTATAGTTAGGAATAAACGAATGTTTTTAATGGCCGTTGATCAGCGTTCGAGTTTTTTTATATATAATATTTGTCATTGAAGTGAAAAACGTGGTGTGGGGACGATAGAAACAACTTGCTCGTGTTTTAGTCGTCCCCAAAAGTAAGCGACTTCAAAATATAAGGTTCTGTATTCGATGCACATGTTTGTTATATTAATGTTCACATTTATTTGTGTAGTTTTTGGCCTAGTTGATAAATAATGGATGTAAGTTTTTTTGTTTTCAAACACTGCAGTTTTTTTTTCAAATACTGCAGTTTTTTATTCGGCATTATGTGAACATTTGTTTTTAACCGACTTCATAAAAAAGGAGGTTCTCAGTTTGACCCGTATGTTTGTATTTACGTTTGTTTGTCCACAATTAACTCGCGTTCGGTTAAACCGATCTTAATGCGGTTTTTAGAAAAGTATTTGTCACATTTTTGAGAAAGTTTTTGTGCATGATATTAACAAATGGTTATTAATATTGCGTGTGCAAAAGGCGCCACTGTCGATATACTTGTACAGACGAACTATATAGTATTTTTTTGCCACATACAACAATAACTTTGTCGGGTCGCCCCACAAAATAGTAAACTGATATACTGTAGCATTACCATGAGTTTGCAGTGACCGTACTCGCTAGCGACTGCGTAAACAATCAGTATGGAGAATAAGTACAGCGCCTCTGGTGGTCACTCAAAGAACTACAGATCGGTACTCGTACCATGAGTCAATTATACGTTTACTATACTCGCTAACGTTTACTCGATTCATCGAGTAGTTTACGTTACGATCGGAGTGACGTGCCTAACTTCACAGCATACAAAGCTCTCTTTCTAACTATACTGAAAAGACAAAGCAAGGACGATATTGGACAAAAGGCTAAGTACCCAAGGCTTCCTTTCAAAAGTATAGAAATAAACCTGCTAATTTAAAGTGTCGTAGAACACTAGCACAAGGTCAAATGTTAGTAAATCTTGTATTTGCTTTGGTTATTTTTGGTTATTATTGCCATACCTATAAACTGAGTGATGCAGTCTTCCCAGTTTTTATGATGTTTTTTTTTTGTTTCATGTGATTAGATGCACATAGATTATGTATAATTAATAAACCTAATCTCATTTTATAGTATGTTGAAGTGAATTTTTTCATTTGTTTCTCATATCAGCCTGAATTTATCTCTGTTATTTGTCGTTCATCTTCTTACGCAGCCGTCGCTAACATATTCCACACAAAATAATGCCTTGCCGATATTATTTAAATCAATAATTATTACAATAACTTATAAAACAAGATCTCTAATAAGCTTTCACGCTCCAATTTGCTAGTGATAGCTTCGGTTTTGAAATTTAATATTGTGGACATGAAAACTTTTAAAAGATTGTGCCAAATTGCAAGAAATAACTTAATGACTGAGTGGGTGACATATCAACGCACAGCCCAAACTGCTGGTTCTAGAGATTCCAAATTTAGTATGTATGTTCCATATAAGGTCTTGAGGTGCATTAAGAAAGGATTTCTCAAAATTCAACCCCTAAGGGGGTGAAATGGGGGTCCGAAGTTTGTATTGGATTATTTTATTCGAAACTTCACAGGAGTACTTCTAACGATAAATGAGTAAACATGTGTTTCAGGTTTTTTAAGAAATCAACCCCTAAAATGGGGAAATCTGGTGACAAATTCTGAAAATCGATATGGGTGTTGTTTGTATGGTTTATCAGGTCACTGATTACGAAAACAACAATGGTTTTAAAATCCCACGTGGAGGGCGTGAAATACCATCCCCTCTGTTGGGATCCCAGGGGTTGGAATGTCTAAATATTAATATGGGTGTCATTGTTATGATTGTTTGGGTCGTTAATTTAGAAAATGGCATTGATTTTGAAATTTAGTATTGCGGACATTAAAACTTTTAAAAGTAGGTGCCAAATTGCAAGAAGAAACTGACTGACTGAGTGAGTGACATATCAACGCACAGCCCAAACTGCTGGTTCGAGAGATACCAAATGCCGTGCCAGGATAAGCTAAGTGATTCTGCCCCCCTTGAATTTGGCCTTGTAATTTTTATAGATTGTGTGTCTCTACATTACTCATCATTGTGCCAAATTTGAGCACCCTAAACGTTATAGTTTTTGTTAAAAAAAAATAGTTTTTCTTTGATATTTTTTTTCTAGTCAACCTATTTTAACGAGCTTGGCATATATTGTACATTTTATAAAGATGATTAAATGACCATAATTATATTTTCATTATGTCATAGAAAAAAATAATAAAAAAATCCAATTAAACTTTTCAGAATTTTTTTTCTACTAATTTCACGTTAGAGACCGCTCCAATTTTTTCACTGGTAATACACCCACTAACGTCCTATAATATGTATTTTTTTCAAAATTTTGGCTGAGGGAGAACATGGAGATATCTTTACATGAAATGCTTTACATACATTTCCTTAAACCGCTATAATTCAAATCGGAATGATTACAACCTCTTTAGAGAAACGTACATGTTTCATATTAAATACTGGCCACTTACATTTCAACTTTTTAAAAAGATTAAAAAAACGTTTTGTAGCAAAAATAACTCCTTTCAATTGTCGTGCGTTAGGAAAATATTTTATTATATTAATTACATGTCAAACGAAAACATCTCACATAAACATTACTTGTATACTTCATCTGACGTAATATATATGCAGTTATTATAAGATAAATAAGTGCAAATGTGCACTACATTTGCACAACATGTCTAGAAATAGTCAGTCACTTATATGGAATGTGGGAGTCTCAGGAAGTATAGTGTATAACGCATGTCTTCAATCTAAATGAACAAAAAAAACATAATTATTAGTTTGTATGTACTATGTACAATAAAGAGTTTTACTACTACTACTAATTATTTAAGCGACCTATTAAAATTAAGTAGCCATTAATTACTATACAAATGCACAAGATGCCTTTTTGACAATTACCTGTTCAAAAATTGGAAGCGTATTATTAAAAAAATCGTATTGTTCGTTTATACACGACCCACGTACTGTTCGTTTATGAGGACCTGTTTAGCCTAGTTGGGAGTGACTCTGCCTCCGAAGCTAGAGGTCCCGGGTTCGAATCCCGGCCAGGGCATTTATTTGTGCATTTATCACTGATATTTGTTCTTGGGTCTTGGATGTTTTCTATGTATTTAGGTATGTATTTATCTATATAAGTATGTATATCGTCGTCTAGTACCCATAGTACAAGCTTTGCTTAGTTTGGGACTAGGTTGATTTGTGTAAGATTGTCCCCGAATATTATTATTATATTATTATTCACTGAAGTATTGTTTTTATTGCGAGGCAATACAGCGCTTTAACTTTATTACGGAAAACGCGTTGTATTGCAGTAGTTTTTGTCAATGAATTCATATCGTTGTTTTTATTTTCCCAACGCACGACAATCGAAAGGAGTTACTTTTGCTGCAAAACGTTTTTTTTTAATCTTTTTAAAAAGTTGAAATGTAAGTGGCCAGTATTTAATATGCAACATGTACGTTTCTCTAAAAAGGTTGTAATCATTCCGATTTGAATTATAGCGGTTTAAGGAAATGTATGTAAAGCATTTTATGTAAAGATATCTCCATGTTCTCCCTCAGCCAAAATTTTGAAAAAAATACATATTATAGGACGTTAGTGGGTGTATTACCAGTGAGAAAATTGGAGCGGTCTCTAACGTGAGTGTAGAAGAAAAAAAATTCTGAAAAGTGTAATTGGTTTTTTTTTTCTATGACATAATGAAAATATAATTATGGTCATTTAATCATCTTTATAAAATGTTCAATATATGCCAAGCTCGTTAAAATAGGTTGACTAGAAAAAAAAATATTAAAGAAAAACTAAATTTTGTTTTTTTTTTTTTAACAATAACTATAACGTTTTTTTTTTTTGGCATTGGCACAATTTGGCACAATGATGAGTAATGTAGAGCCACACAATCTATAAAAATTACAAGCCCAAACTCAAGGGGGGCAGAATCACTTAGCTTATCCTGGCACGGCCTTTGGCATGTAAGTTCCTTATAAGGTCTAAAAGTGCATGAAGTGCCGTGAAGATACGACCTTTTTTGATTCAATGTATTGTAAGTGGTTTTATTAATCAGTGCCGTCCGATACGATTTCGACATAAATCGATATTTCAGCGTCCGAGAGGACTCTTAATAGGAATCCGAGGTACCTAAACTATGAATAAAGTAACGGCCATATTGATTTTCTTCATGTCCGTCCCGATTTCGTTCAAAATCGATATCTGAGTGTCCGAGAGGTCCCCTAATACGACTCCGAGGTAAAATTTGGAAAAAGTCGCAGTCATATTGATTTTCTTTCTTTTCGTCCCGATTTCGTTCAAAATCGATATCTGAGCGTCCGAGAGAATTCTTAATACAAATCCGAGGTAAAATTTGAAAAAAGTGGCAGCCATATGGATTTTCTTCATTTCAACCCGATTTCGTTCAAAATCGATATCCGAGCGTCCGAGAGGTCCCCTAATACGAATCCGAGGTAAAATTTGGAAAAGATGGCAGCCATATTGATTTTCTTCATTTTCAACCCGATTTTGTTCAAAATCGGTATACGAGAGGTCCCCTAATACGAATCCGAGGTAAAATTTGGAAAAAGTGGCGGCCATATTGATTTTCTTCATTTTCGTCCCGATTTCGTTCAAAATCGATATCTGAGCGTCCGAGAGGTCCCCTAATACGAATTTGAGTTAAAATTTGGAAAAAGTGGCGGCCATATTGATGTCCTTCATTTTCATCCTGATTTCGTTCAAAATCGATATCTGAGTATCCGAGAGGTCTCTTAATACGAATCCGAGGTAAAATTTGTTATAGTGGCGGCCATATTCATTTACTTTTTTTTCGTCCCGGTTTCGTTCAGAATCGATATTTGAGCGTCCGAGAGATCTTTTAATACGAATCAGAGGTAAAATTTGGCACTCCATACATGCCTGCACATGCATGTCTATGACAGTAAACGCAACGGCCGGCGTATTTCTCTAGGAGAAAACGGGCCGGCCCGGACACGGAACGGCCTACTGTGAATCATCCTTAAATCAACCTTTAGTTTTTTTTTTCGTATGGCATTTATTTACGAACCGTGAGATCTTCGAGAAGACAAGTACGGTTGCCAGTTTTGGTTGTACTTTTAGCACCACCCAGGGGTCACGTGTAGGGTAACGGTGGGTACTCCCTACGGACGTGGTCGACCCCCCTTTGTCAAGTGAGTGGGCAACTTGACTGTTAGAAGTTCGCAAGCCGCCCGAAGGCCTCTAACTTGGCTTAACACGTTCACTGCGGGACAAATCTTGATGAATTTTAATCTGGTGCGGTTGAGATCGAATCAGCCCAATCCTAAGCTCATGTACAGTGCGGGTGAGGCCTTACGGACCTCAAATTTCAGTAGTTACTTATATCCTTCATAATTTTGCCTAGACAGGGATTATGTGTTTTTTATTTTGTGGTCTTCATTTGTCAGTAAATGTTTAAAACACACTTAGCTTCGCCCTTGGTTCTGACCTCTGGTTAAAGAAAAAATACCTAAAGAATTTTTGAGGTCTTTTAGGCCTTAAAACGCACTAAATTGTATCTAAGTCTAGTGAAGGGAATGGCAGTTATCGCTAAATTATCGATTAAAAATCATCATTTCGTCGACCATATTCGATACAATACCCGTATCTCAGACGCCCTTTTTAACCGACTTCCAAATCTAAAAGGTAGGTTATCAATTCGGTTGTATGTTTTTTTTTTTTTATGTTTGTTACTCCATATCTCCGTTATTACTGGATTGATTTTATGAATGTTTTTTGATTGTATCTACTACATATGCATACTTACAGATTACTTAGTTCCGATTTTGTCAAAACCCAGTTTTCGAAATCGAGGGTACTCCTCAAATCTAATGGCCATCTTCGACCTTCTCTTACAATGTTTTTTTGCTGGGTTATTCATCTTGTATCGTAAAATCTATGGCTTACACTATTAAATTTATCAAAACACAATTTAATTCACACTTGCGAAGACTAACTGCAACACCTTTTTATTATAGGTACCTTTTATTCACGTGAAACACGCTGGTTCGGTATCGACAACTTGGCCGCACTAACGCTAAGCGGTCGACTCCCGAGCCGCCCGCGTCCCGCTCAGTGCGGCCTTGAGGTCACTTTCTTGAGGCGTAAATAAACCTCAACCCGCACTGTCTGGATAAAATATCTACTCAGTGCGTTTGAGGCTTATTTCAACCTCGAGCATTTTTCTTGTACCAACGAGGTAAAATTGTAAAGAAATGTATATTTGTCTTTATCATACGCCTTGTAAGTAAATGGCAACAGCTCCCGCATGAGAGAGTTAACACGAACTTTTAGCCCCGCACCAGCGTATAGTCGGGCTTGGGGTGGATTTGCCTCAAGCCGCAGTGAACGTGTTAACGATTGCTGTCGTAGAGAGCAGCCGGGATCAACGGCTTAGCGTGCCTTCCAAAGCACGAGAGTCAGTTAGTAACCACTCAAAGCGGTCACCCATCCAAGAACTGACCTGCGCCCACATTGCTTAACCTCGCATACCGCACACGGTAGGCGGGTGCCGCTGGGCCACGAGCGCTCCAAATTCTTGATAGTTTAGATAGATCGGTTGTAACATACGGACTGACAGTAAGGAGTGCGAATGGAAGTGAGGCCAAATTTTCTTTTTGGGTACTCCAATGGGAACTGGCAAAACCTACCTAATAAATTTGATTTTAGGAAAAATAAATGTTACACGTGATATTGAATTAGTTTTCTGTACTTCAAAGAACCAGAGTTTATGATGATATATCTCAAGTCTAAAGAATCTGCGTGTTTTTGGTTGCGAAGCATTTGCGCATGTAGATGACTGTAAACGGAAAAAGTTAGATCCCAAAAGTAAGAGACTAATCTTTATAGGTTACTGTTAACGTTAAAGGATATCGTCTATTTAATCCTGATGACAATAAGATTGTTGTGTCACGTGACGTGGTATTCAATGAATCTGTGTTTCCAGGTAGACACTCTAAAATAGGGGTAAAACGCATGTTTGAACCTATTTATCTTACAGGAGGTGATGACGAGGAGGAGACACTGCGTACTACGCCGGTTGAGGCGGAGCCAGAACAGGTTTTCTTCGAGTCATCAGATTACCCAGTTGAGGCGGAGACAGATGCAGTTCCTGTCGAATCGCCAAGTCTTCATGTTGAGTTGGAGTGTGAACGCGCACCTAGTGAAGACTCAGTAGTAACACCTGGATTGGCATCAGAGTCTACTGGTCAACGATATAACCTACGACCCCGTAAGCCTAGACCGACTTGTAACGTAATTAACGTTTGTAATGTGACAAATCCTATAGAGCTGCGTACTGTCAAAGAAGCTTTGAGTTGTGAAGATAAAGAGTTGTGGCAGAAAGATTCTTTCGTCTCACATGGAGCTTGGGAGCTAACTGATAAACCAGTTGACAAGAACGTTGTTAAGAATAAGTGGATTATTAAACTGAAACGAGACTCTGATGGAAATAGTACACGTTACAAGGCGAGGTTGGTAACGAAAAGCTTTACTCAAAAATATGGTGAAGATTTTCATGAAAATTGTTATTATCTCTCGCTGTGGAAATGGACCTTAAGATTAATCATTTGGATGTACAGACAGCATTCCTAAATGGAGATTTGCGTGAGGATATTTTTATGCAACAACCGGAAGGTTTCAGTGAGAATAAAGTATATAGACTACGGAAGGCTGTTTATGGGTTAAAGCAAGCATCGCGATCTTGGTATGAAAAGGTAAAAGATGTTTTACTTTCTTTGGGATATAATCAATGTAAGCAAGAGGACTTCTCTATCTTCACTAGGAAATCTGGTGAGTCAATTGTTTTTATTGCTCTATATGTTGACGATGTTTTCGTGTTCTATAATGACAAACGTTTGGCAGAGTCTTTAAAAAGTTATTTGTAAAAGGTTTTTAAACTCAAAGACTTAGGGCCGGTACGAAATATGTTAGGTATCAAAGTAGAACGTGATGCAACTACCATTAAACTTAGTCAAGAAAATCGGGTTGACAAGTTGTTAGATCGTTTTGGCATGGCGGATTGTAAGTCTGTAAAGTCTCCCATAATAACTAACATTAGTTCAGTCAGTGAGAGTACTTGTAATGCTACGAATAACATTGTAACAAAGTTTCCTTACCAAAGAGTTGATTGGTAGTCTAATGTATCTATGTGTAACTACACGCCCTGACATTTAGTTTGCCGTGTCATATTTAAGTAAGTTTAAAACGACCTGTTTAGCCTAGTTGGTAGTGACACTGCCTCTGAAGCTAGAGGTCCCGGGTTCGAATCCCGGCCAGGGCATTATTTGTGCATTTAGCACGGATGTTGTTCTTGGGTCTTGGATGTTTTCTATGTATTTAAGTATGTATTTATCTATATAAGTATGTATATCGTCGTCTAGTAC
The DNA here is from genome assembly GCA_905163555.1 of Notocelia uddmanniana. NCBI lineage: Eukaryota > Metazoa > Arthropoda > Insecta > Lepidoptera > Tortricidae > Notocelia > Notocelia uddmanniana. The sequence goes on along the minus strand of LR991061.1, from coordinate 10,538,194 downwards.
CCATAGTACAAGCTTTGCTTAGTTTGGGACTAGGTCGATTTGTGTAAGATTGTCCCCCAATATTTATTATTATTATTGAAATGAAATGAAATAATGAAATAATTTATTATGCTCGATTTTAGACACAGTAGGGTGACACAGGTACAATTATAAGTATCACTAAAATCTACCTTACAGGCATGCAAAATTTTAGAACATATCTTAAATCTAATTATTTTATTTACTTATAGTCTAAAAATTCCTTAATACTGTAAAAACATTTTTCAGCAAGCCAATTCATTAAGGTCTTTTTAAATTTTATGAAAGGTAAGTCTTTTGTCGTATCAGGCACTTTATTGTAAATCCTAATACACATAACGTAAGCGTTCTTTTGTACTAGTGACAGTTTTGTTGGAGGAATATACATTTTGTTGCGATATTGCGACCGGATAGGATTTCTGTATAACTCTTTAACTTGCGGAAAAAGATGACCATATTATTATTAATAGTTGTTATACGGAATTTCATTGGATTCAAGCCAAGCGTATACTGAGATATCTTAAAGGTACAGAGGATAAGGCTTTAGTATTTAAGAAATCGGAATCAATTCCCATTCTTGAGGGATATTCCGATGCGGACTGGGCTTCAGACCCTGATCGAAAGTCATACACGGGTTACGTGTTTAAATATGGTGGTAACTCGATATCTTGGGGTAGCTATAAACAGTCATGCATATCGCTTTCGTCCACCGAGGCGGAGTATTGTAGCTTGAGCGAAGCGAGCAGAGAAGCGGTGTTCCTACAAGCTTTAGTTAAGGAATTATTAATGACGACTAGTTGTAAAATAGTGTTTATCGTGATAATCAATCTGCTATTCAGCTTGCAACCAATCACACTCTACACAGAAAGAGCAAACATATCGAAATTAGATTTCATTACATTAGAGATATGATTGATAGATTTAAGGATGAGATGATAGCAGATGTATTCACAAAATGGTCTGTCATTCGGTTTTTGATATTCATAACATATATCATGCATTGTTTTTAGAAAATAATATATTTAATATTTACACGATATTTGCATTTATTTCCACTGTGCCCGTGTGCTAATTTCATACACTTCTAATAGGCAGCATACATCGCAGCCCAGGCAAAGGGCAACGGCCACACGCAATGAGTCACCGTCAAGTAGAGTTCCCAATTGAGAGGATGGGAGCGTACAATGTGCCCTTGCCAGGTTTACACCGGTAGCGCCACCGATAAGTCTTGAGATTGTGGCTTTGCAGCTACGTCATCGTACGCGCGCTGGACCTTGAATAATACTTATAATTTTCGGGCATTGTAGACCCTGGGTTGAGAGCCAACCACGCCATCAAGGCGTCAGCAACATACGGATCAAATTTAATTATATATTTTTATTTAAGAACCTCCGCGGCGCTAGTGTCTAACAAGGCGGTAAATTTGGTTATTGGCCAGAAGTTGTACAACTTCAACGAAATACGAGAATCGCGGATTGTAGTCCTTCACTCCAATTCTAGGGTACACTAACATAATCTGTATCACAAAACGAAATGATATTATACAGCTCCTTATAATTTGCAGTTTTTTTCGAGAACTAGCGAATAGGTGCTCACTTGCTCAGAAAGCACCAATCTCTAAATGGTTTTTGCTTTAAACCACTACGATTAAATTAAATATTTTTAATTACCGTGCACCGTGCTGCCTTCTTGTACCAATAAGACCATTCTGTATTAAATTGATTTAAATTTTGTGTGTTTCTTTATCCTCGCGTGTGTACCTAGAGGTTTAATCACCCCTAATAATATTCTAAAGAAACAAATTTATTTAATGTTAAAATTCCCTAACAAATAATAGAAAAGTAAATGCATAAACTAATTTAATATAAGAATAATTTATTACAGTGAGATTTATTAACGATTGATTTAATTTAATTTATTTGATTTCATTTGATTTATTTAATTTGATTTATTTTGATTTGGCCAAGTGATCGTCTAGTAACATACCTACGTTGTGTGCCGTGTAACTCAAATTCTTTAATGTGAAACAAACAAGATCTGAACTCTTCACTACCTAACCTATAGCCCTACCTTTAGCCTAGCCCTAGCCCACTATTCCTATGGAATTGCACTACCCATTTTCCTAAACCTATCACAATTTTGTTTATAGAAAAAAAATTAAGTACTAGACTTTGCTTTACCTACTGTATGCTTCTTTATATAAACAAATAATTATTTGTTTTTTATTAATGATCCCCGCACAGACTACCTGAGGCCAGGCTAAGCGTAAAACAGTAGCCATTGGTTTTTAAAGAAAGGCAAATTTTCCTTAAAAGCCATAATTTTTCCCTAAATCAAAATTATTTCATCATAAAACACTGATACTCAATTTCCTAGCTAGCTAAGAATAATTTTGATTAATATTGTATGGTGTGACTCTTTCACTACCATACAATGCTACTGCTTACGCCTGGATGGGTGACATACCTCCTAGCTACGTATTTATACCTATTTTATTTTATTGAATTTTTAATAGGTATTTTTATATGACCTATGAATCTACCAATGCTTCGTAACCTAGACTTGCTGATGAGAAGAAGCATCAAAAAAACTCACCAGATAGTCATATCGATGATTAGAGGAATCATCTATTAATTTAAGCTTGATAAATAAATTCTATCAATTTATTAGTACTGACGCTAACATTTTTATATACAAGAGTAGAGGTACAAAATTGTATCTAATGAAAATAAACCACCTCGTCACTAACTCCCTAAAAACCTAGTTTCCATAAAGTGGTACACTCAATATCGACTATTCAGGGCAATTCATATGAAATATTTGAACTTAATCGATACCTGAAATAGTGAGCACTCATTTACTCATGATAGAAATGCGAGCATTATTCCACTCATGATAATAGATAAATGACTCGTAGACTGCTCCGCCTGCTACAATGTCTAGAATTATCTCATCTTTCTGAAACAATTCTATATTCTAATCATAACTGGAATCATAATAACTCAATGAACAAAGTAAATGAAATGTAGTTACACCTTTAAACCATATATCACATGTAGCCCAATGAAACCCCATACTTCATAACCACACTTAGAAACCATTATTCACAATTGACCTTTACCTACTTATTCACGTCTACCAAACTTCCTACAATCACTAACAACCTATTAAATGAAACCTGGTTCCCTAAAACCAACCCTAATAATTATTTAGCCCTAACACCCTATTACCTACTACAAATGTCTTTAAACCTAACTCTACTCTCAACTAGTCCCTACTCTAGTGTAAACAAAACCCCAATAATTATTTATTAGTGTTATGAAATGTGAATCCTACTATAACCTAAGCTGTAACGTTCGGTAGGCTAGACCGAGATAGGCAACCTAAAGCCTGTGTATTGCTCCATTCACAACTATCCGAAGACTAAAGGGATCTGTGAATGATGCGCCCTAACGTATATAAGGTAAGTACATAAATATATTTAATAAAGAACGAACTTCAGGCACACACAAGATCTCTACGAGTGAACACCGTTCATAGCGGTCGACTTATTGGAAATTGCGACCTTCTCGCATCAATCTGTGGCTAGACCCCAAAGCACGTAAGAGTATATCATCATCTATGTTGGTAAAGAGATGATGCCAAGCCATCTTAAACTTGGTAACAAAACTAATAGGATTCCAAGCTGTATCTCTTTTTCACCTCGACGGCGAGATCCAACTTGTTAAATAGACCATGCTATTCAGACATTGATCTGGCTCGATATCAAATCAAAACACACAAAAATCATAAAATAAAATCCAAATTCACAGTTGAATAACTCACCATAATTCAAAGTATTTGCACCATAATGAACCACTCAACTATGATAACGGTAATTAATAAAATAGTACCTTGAATTATCACTACGTCTAGTATTATAAAATCTGTGGCGTGAGATAGCTCGCACGCCAAGTTATGCTAGCCGTCCTGTTAGTTGACGGGACGGAAACCTATTTAGGTCTCTGGTTTGGGCTATGCATTTCTGTCAGTTAGATAGTCCTCCACCCTGTAATAAGCCTTTGACATCAACGGTTTCTAATAGGTAAATTTCTAGGGCAAAGGGTAGAAATTTCATCAGGTAACTTAATTAATATTATAAAAACGGATACATTGACCGAAAAAAGACTTGTATACTTTACGAACAGGAAACTTTTTAGTGGAGATTTTATTTTTATTTCCAGTATTATTAAAACGATATTGGATTTTTACAGAACGAGTCTAGGTTCTTCATGAAATAAATAATACTAGTTACCCGCGCGGCTTCGCCGCGTCGACGTACTACGAAGAATGCAAGCGAAGCCACGGGATAGAATATGCGTATTCGGAAGGTCGATTACAAAGTCGATTTAAAAACATTCGTGCTTGATCATCACGGCTAGTCGTCAAATTTACAGTAAAAGTCAGCCTTATTTCAAGAAATAAGATCTACCTACTAACTATGAGAATTTCTATGAAAAATATGCATCTTAGCAACTTCAGTCAATTTGGCCATCTGATAATAATCAGATAATTTTACTGTTTTGAATGTGTGTGCGTTGATTGTTTCAGTGTAATGGTGCGTAGTAATAGAAAAATATTTTGTATGTGTGGTTTTTTATGTGTGTGTTACCTCCCCAATTTATAAAATATTTTGTTCGGTAATGTGCGCTAAAGGCGTCTCTTGTCTAAATAAGGCTCTAATAAGGTACGCAAACTCAGAGTACCCCAGAGAAGACGTCTAATAATAATACCGCTACCGAGCGAGATGATCATATCATATACTTACTAAATTGAATAAGAGTGACTGTGAGGGATATATCATTTGTTGTGTTTGTCATAGTTCCGCAATTAAGAATGTTCTGTGATATGACTACTATCCTACCCTCCCTTAGAGTACCCCTGAGAAATTTTCAAATAATAATACCACTACCGAGGTCATGTACTAAATGGAATAAGAGCGACAGAGAGAGATACATAATTTATCGTCTTTGTCATAGTTCCACTTTTTTATTTGGCTCATTATCATGTCCACGTTATACCCGCCCAAATTAAAGAGGTTGTTTATGATAAGGCTCCAGCCGTTTAAGACAAATTCTCAATTTAGGTGTGTAAGAGCTTTTCCATCCCCCTTGGTGGAACTCGTACTCGTATAAGATTAATTCCAAAATAAAAGACAGGTCAAGCGTTTCGATTATCTATTTATTACGATGACTTTTGTAACTTAACTGTATTTTGCAATCAAATAACGTTTTAAATTATGGACTTAGCAGTTACGATATGTACATATTATGGCGACCCGCTTATCATTTTAACATCCCTACCAAAAACATTCAGTAATCAGTAATTTATTTACAATAACATGGTACAAGTAGGTCACACGATAATAATAATACAGATAAGAACTACATGTTTGGTCACAAGGATATGCAAATATTAAAAATATAATGTGAATCGCATGCATAACTGATTTGACTAAGAAACGATGTCATTTATATGTTCTCGAATCGAATAATAGGCCTTAGAAGCTAAAAAGTTATACAGAGCAGTCTTAAATTCTTTGACGCTTTCTAGTTTTAGCATATGTGCTGGTAGTTTATTAAATATACGGGGTGTCATTCCAACACACACTTTTAGAATAAAAAGAAGTTCGAAGAATTTTAGTTAATTTTGGTGTGATGACGCCTGCTATTAAATTTTACAAATTGATTGATGTTACGTTGGACATACATTCATATTTCATACACATACAAGCAAGGTAGAGTCAATATTTTCAACTCTATGAAATGTAGCTCGCAAGACTCGATGGGATTTATGCCACATACCGATCTTAAACATTTCTTTTGACTTTTAAATACCAATTCCTGATATATTCCTTACCTTACATATGCGTGGTATACAGTTAGTACGGCTGATTTGTTCACAATTTTTCTTTAATGATACAAAGCATAGCTAAATTGATTAAGTGTAGAACATATGATGTCAATTTGATTTTTCCATGGTAGATTACTATCTAAGCCTAGATCCAAAAATTTCGTTATGTCAGTTTCATTGATTCTTTGGTCTTAATAAATTAGTTTTAAATTAGGTGCATTGTTTGTCCGTAATTTAAAGTTCATATAATTTATTTTTAGGGTTCCGTACCTCGAAAGGAAAAAACTGAACGCTTATAGGATAATTTTGTTGTCCGTCCGTCTGCCTGTCTGTCGATACCCTTTTTCTCAGGAACGCGTGGAGGTATCAAGCTGGGATTTATATCAAATACTCAAGTCTACTGTCCCTTGAAGCTGTAAAAAAAACAAACTTCTAAGCCAATGCAATAAAAAGATAAAGCCGTTTATGACGCAAATTTCCGTAAATTTTCGACACTCGCAAGGGCATCAAAACCTACAGAGTACTTCCCGTGAACCCAGAATCTTGAAAGTTGGTACGAAACAACGTTTTATACCACAGATCAAGGAAAAATTGCGAAAACTGTAAGTTTTTAGTTAAATCATATAATAAAAATATTTTTAAGGAACTCTCGGTGCGCAAATCCGACTCGCACATTGCCGGTTTTTTTTTATATTTACATGTTCATAATTCTTGTCAAGCCATTCAATTATAGTCTGCAAAGTCTTATTAATATTTTCCTGCTGTTCATGGACGTCAGTTTCTGTAAATAGAACAGTGCTATCATCGGCGAATAATACCTAATAATAATTATATGGATTTACAGCTCTAGGTAGATCGTTAATATAAACGAGGAAGAGAAGAGGACCTAAGACACTCCCTTGAGGTACGGTAGCTTTCACCTTTAGGAACAGACATATATGTAACTTCCTTTTTTGCCTTTACACATATCCCGTTGACTCGAGTGCGTTGAATGCGTTCAATTAAATATGATTTTATGAAGTTATGGGCATTGCCCCGTACTCCATATTGGTGTAATTTCGAAAGCAGAATCGACAAGGTCAAATGCTTTTGAAAAGGCCATATACAGAGCATAAACAGGTATTTTATTATCAACTTGAGTCATGACCGTTTTTAGTAAATTTTAAATCGCCATGTTAAGGCGAAGGGTAGGGCAAGGCATTCTCCATACAAAGGTTGTGCAAGTTTTTTTCGATAGTTTTGGCACTACAGCATTTAATTTTATTTTTTGTTGATACATATTGGATATACGCAGAACTTGATGTTAAAATATTGCTTTATCTCAAAAAGAAATATATACAAAAAATAATTAAAATTAAAAAAGATAACATCATGTCATAGCTAACAGAAAAATAAGCATATTGACCAAAAGTAATAAATAAAAAGTAAAAGTAATTTATTTTTCAAATTAGGCATATTTACATGCACCTATGAACGTCAATAAACTACAACTGTAGCGCAAACACAAACGAAGAAAAACGTGTACAAAGTTTGTATGAAAAGAGCTTGCCTACCCGTTCGCCTTAATAGACATATTTTTTCTGAAACAAGTAGGTCACACAATAATAATAATCCAGATAAGAACTACATGTTTGGTCACAAGGATATGCAAATATTTAAAATGTAACGTGAATCGCATGCATCTGGTTTGATTAAGAAACTATGCCATTTATATATTTTTGAATCGAATAATAGGCCTTAGAAACTAAAAAATTATACAAAGCACACTTTCTAGTTTTAGAATATGTGCCTTTTTAAGGCTTTTGTTCGGGGCAAACAGATCTCTTTTTTTTTCAAAATAGTTGTACAGTCAGCATCAAAAGTAGCTTGGCATATGCAATTATCAAATGATTGTGACGGCTTAAATGGCCAGAATTGTCTGACACAACCTTGAGTCAAAAATATATGACGTGCGCTAACTTCAAAATAAACTTAATTTAAAATTTCAAAAATAGATCAGTTCATAGTTGTCATAATTATCAGACCATGTGTTATTTCATAATTATTTGAAAATACTGTTTCATAAGTACTTGAAAGTTTTAAAAACTCTTTGGAATGCATACAAATAAATCATAAATACCTAACAGTCAAGTTGCCCACTCACTTGGCTAGCCTAATCCCAATAAGGTCTAGTTTCCCCCTTGGGTTGGAAGGTAAGATGGCAGTCGCTTCCGTAAAAATTAGTGCCTACGCCAACTCTTGGGATTAGGTAGCGGACCCCAGGCATCCTTCAGGAAGCAACTGTACTGGGAATAACGCTAGGAGGATGATGATGAACGCTGACTGCTCTATAATTTATTCTTTCTACCTTTTTAGGGTTCCGTAGCTAAATGGCAAAAAGCGGAACCCTTATGGATTCATCATGTCTGTCTGTCTGTCCATCCGTATGTCACAGTCGATTTACTTGGAGAATACGACCACTACAATTATGAAATTTGGTGTGAAGGTCTATGTTATGAACCGCTATAGAAATATGATATGAAATTATGAAACTAATTTTAAACTGGGGGGCACCATGTACACATACATACCTGTTACATGTACATATGTTACATGTACATGTAACAGGGAGGTTAATTTTTTTTTTCAATGTACATAGGCGTATGGGGTATGTATGGATAGGCCTACAAAAATGACACGGAGGTTTTTAAAAACTTTTTCATTTAAGTCAGCCGTTGGTGAGATATTAGCTGTCAAAGTCGTAAAAAGTGTCCCCTCCTCTTATTTCCAAACTATGAAGATTAAAATTCTCAAAAAAATCATGATGATGTTACATTAATAAATCCTATCAACTATTTTTGGTTTGAACAACAATAGGTTTAACGGTTTTTGAGTTATTGCTGAAATACTGTCTTGCCAAAACAAAAGGGCGTAAGTGTCGTAAGTTTGCTATGAAGATACGATCTTTTGTGATTAAATGTATAGTGGTTTTAAATGTAAATTAGGAGGGTACGGAACCCTTATTGTGCGTGGTCCGACACGCACTTGGCCGGTTTTTATAAGTCCAAACACAAGATACGGTCCCGTTTAAAAAAATATATGTGTTTTTTTATCTTATCTCTCACACTGAAATTCCGAAATATATATATTTTATATATTTATAGACATGTCTGTACAGGAGGGCCACCACGAATTTCTAACTTCGTAGAGACTGCAGTCAAATGGTATCGTCATTTTTGTTCAGTCGAGTTCATAAATATATGTACCTATTAGCCAAAAATATCCGTGCGCCAATTCGATGAGAAACATGTGCACATTTATCAAGTCAAATTAGTTCTCCAGACTATCACAGCTTATAACAGAGCAGTCAGATAAACAAGAAAAGAAATATTTTTGTTTACATGTAAGTTGTGAAAAATTGTAGACTGTGCGTGTGACTTTGTATATTTTTTTGATAATAAATAAATAAATAAATATTAGGGGACATTTTTTTTCAAATCGAACTAGTCCCACAGTAAGCTCAATAAGGCTTGTGTTATGGGTACTACACGAATTGATATTTCAATACACAAGATAATTTAAACAAGCCCATCTGACAAGTAGAGCTTTCTTTAATTTCCGAGGTTCTATGGCAACCTTCGGGCTGCCGCCGCATACAAGTTTTTTTTTGCATATTAGCAAAGGAACTGAACTAAGACGCTCATTTCATGCTTATCATGTCACATAACATTCAGCGAATATTTAATTATTTTATTTTGGTACCTACATTGAATTATCTGTCACAACTTACTCTACACTTGGTCTAGTAGTGTAAACATATAAAAATGTGTAATAAGCGAATCCCAAATGAACGAATGAAGACTCCATGACGTCGGAGACGAAATAAAAGGGACGAATGTATCGCATGACATTACTGATCTCTTCTCGATGAATGTCAAATTTCAAAAGAAAATATTGTAAGGCGTCAAATGCGTTCATTCTATTGTGAATTTGTGCCCTATCCGTTAATTTTGAATTTTCGTTGTTTTCGATTCTTTTGGGAAATGTCTGGTATTTTACTTTTGCATCATTGCCATGATCATTTATTATGAACACTAAAAATCTCAGATAATTCTGAATTGTTAAATGATGTGTATCTTTAGACACTACACATGACTATTACTTTTGATAGCTTATTTTTGTTCAGTTACTTTTGACGCTGACTGTACTAAGTATTGTAAAGCCTGACCAGTGCCTATTTGGACCTGAGATAATGTCGCTACAAACAGCATGTTATATGGCAATAATATACATACGTCATGTATAGTCGGGACAGTGTGTATTGGCTTACTCAATCATCTACTATTATTTACTTTTTTTTTGTTTCTGCATTTTTTACATTTGAAGCCCATACTGTGCAATAGCAAACGCAAGTACTCCCAACTACCGGTAAATCAATATCCTAATTGCTTTCGCATAGCATTGAATTCATGAATTTTGTGCCTTATGGCACATTTGTCGAAGTCATCTATTTGAAGTCTTTTTTTGGATAGTTTTTTTTTGTAAAGATAAAGATAATTTGTGTCAGTGCATCTGGAAAGGTACCTTGTTGCAGGTATTGAGTTATGCATAGTTCCAAAAAGTAGATTAAAATTGCTATCAATACAAAAAAGAATAATGACTGTAGGTGGAACCACTATTTTTATATAAATTTTTGAATTTTCGTCTTCCGAAATGCACAAGTTGAGAAAATTGCATTTAAAGTTTATAGTGGCAAAAAACACACTTCTACTTCGAAGTTACATAGTGAAGGGTATAATCATAATCTTTGGATGTTAAAGAATTACTAGATGAAAGCCCGGCTTCGCTCGGGTGAAATAAATAAGAAAGAAATAAACAAAACATTTATTCGTGACAGTTATGCAAACGACGAAAGAAATAGTGTACAAAAATGTATAAAATAAAAACATTACAACAACGGATTATGATGAAACTTCGAATCGTATAGAAATATAGTCTGTAGTCTGGATTGGGAATAAAAGTATGGAATGGAATTGGGAGTAAAAGATTACGCAAACGACGTCACGGGCAAAGGCTAGTATCTTTGCAAGTTAATCCTAAGCATTTTTATAAGGGTAGTATTTAAAGTCACAGAAAAAATTTGACACCGTAATCAGTACTGATTTGTATAGCTAAAATACTAATCGTTCATTAAAATTCAATTCAGATGTGCATTGTTAAATATTGATGTGCCAGTCAGTATTTTTGGTGCGAGAGCTGCTAACGCGAAAAACAAATGAAGTTCGTGTATCTCCCTCTCTGTCGCACTTGCAAATTCGAGCTACACAGAGGGAAATACACGATGTTCGTTCGTTTTCGTTTCGCGATAGCAGCTCTCTATTCTCCGCCAAATTCTATTTAGTGGGGCCCTTTACACTCAATATTATCGCGATTTTTAAAATTGTATGGGGTCTGTTAAACTCTTAATACTATCACAATACTGGTGTGTCAATATTATCGTGGTTTTCAAAATCGTATGGATTTTCTTTAATATTCATTGCACGTGATACGGATCGTGATATGAGTATATCGCGTGATAATAATAACAGTTGGTAATATTTTCTTCAATTAATGGAAGCTATTTAACAACTTGTTCCGTTTTGCCAAAGGTATTTCACATTCCGATACGCGCACCATCCAGGAATAGGAGCCGTCAGACCAGAGGGCCTACCACGATCTGAAAACGAAGTATTTCCCTCTCCGCGCTCGAATATGCAAGTGCGACAGAGAGGCATATATATTTAGTTTTCGGTTGGTAGCACCTTAGTCCGAGCGTGGCGGACGGTCGAAGAAAGTCAAAGAACATTCCGTGTGTTGTCTGTCACACATATAATTTTTTAGCTTCCCATCGACCTATGAACTTGAAATTAAGTGATAATGTTTATTATGAAGTATATTTTACCAAATTTTTTAATATATTGATAAATCACATTTGTTTTTTAGTTGTACGGAACCCTCAGTGTGCGACTCCGACGCACTTGGCTGGTTTTTATTACATTTTGAATTTTATTTATCTTATAGTAAAATACCCTATTCGTTTTAAAGTTGACGCCTGAGGGCCTACCGCGAACCAAAAACGAACTATCTTCCTCTCTGTCGTTCGAATATACATGTGCGAGAGAGGCAGATACTTCGTTTTCGGTTCGCAGTAGCGCCTCTAGCGTCCGAGCGCGGCGAACGGCATGAGCTGGGGATCTACTCCGAAATTCAAAATCCTAACTTCGTATGGTGCCGTCCCTTTCACTCTCCTGTATAAACTATATGAGTGAAAGGGACGTATGGTGCCCATACGAAGTTCGGATTTCGAATTTCGGAGTAGTCCCCCAGTACCACTAAGTAATAAGATAGAGCGAGATAGGGATATAATTTTGCTAGACATTTAAAAGCCACCTAGTAGTCTGTCACAAACAAAATAGAGACGCAGCTTTAAGATGGCGGACAGACTCAGCAAACATTCAAGTGGTGTCCTTTACACGATTAATATTATCATAATACTGGGGTGTCAATATTATCGCAGTTTTCAAATTTGTATGGATTCTGCTTTAATATTCACGTGATACTTATCGTGATATGAATACATGTAACAGGCCCCATACATTCGCTTTGAAGGCGGTTGTTGTGACAATCAGTCTAGCTAGCACGATAGATTATACCGTTACGTTTTATGTGACGTTTTAATACATTTCGCCCATATAACGTGACGGTATAAGTTATCGTGCTAGCTAGGCTGATAGGTGTACAGAACGCTTGAAAACTACAAAAACAAAACGCTGCAGACGCGGCTAGCCGAATCCACACAATGGGCGATGATGGCCCATCACCCAGAACGCAGCCCAGCAACATGGCCAACATACCGGACGCAAAAATAGTTCACGATTTTCGAACGTAGACGACACTGTCAACCAACAAATTTAATATGGTAATATATAGTCTGTGGGCAATATGGCCGACGTTTTGTCATCAAATTAACACTTTTAAATGCAAATACGCGACAATCCGAATTTTGCGGATACATATGTTAAACTCAAAAATCGTTATTTTTATACGTTCTTCAATTTGAGACCGGTCTCGTTCGGGTCTACCGTACCCCTGCACGAAATTATTAATATAGATAATGAAGGTGAATTGTCTAAAAATACATGTTAATTATTCTGATTTCTTAGGTTGAACATGCCAGGGTGGAAGAAACACGAAAGTAAAAGTAAAAGTAGTTTATTCTTCAAATTAGGCATATTACATGCACCCATGAACGTCAATAAACTACCACCGGTTCGGAAAAATATACCTCTGCCATGACACGAGAAGAACCGGCGTAAGAAACTCGGCGAGGTGTCTTTTTTTCAAAACAATATACATTGTTTAGTTAAATATAAAATTACAGTGTCAGCTACTATAAAATAACTTAAATAACAATGCTACAAAGAAAATATATTTTCGCGATAGATTACCCGTGTAGGACGCTATCGTTGCCAAACATCCCTATCCATGATGTAATCGTTTATCTTATAATATGCTCTTGAAATAAGTATTTGTTTTGATTTTGATTGATTTGAATTTAGAATTGCTAAGTTCAGTAATGTGTTTAGGAATTTTATTGTAGAATTTGATACAATTTCCCAAGAACGACTTTTTCGCCTTGACTAGTCTATAGAAGGTTATTTTGAGTTTCCCAGTATTTCTCGTGGCTATTGGTTAATCAGCGTTCGTTGGAAAATTGCCCAAATTCTTCCTAACATACATTATTATTTCAAATATGTATAGGGACGGCAGGGTTAGAATATCTATTTCTTTGAAAAATTCTCTTAATGAATCACGCGGCCCCAAGTTATAAAAAAACAATATCTGCAGCTGATCCCCACAAGATAAGACCATAAGTAATTATACTATTAAAATAAGCAAAGTAAACTAACTAAAGTGTTAATTATACCCAATTCATAAAATAATGAGATTAAAACTGTTAGTTTCTCGTCATAGTTACATATTCTATAACATTTGGGACAATTTAATGAAAGAAAATTCCATAATCGTAAAGAAATTTAATGATTAAAAATAATAATAATAATTAACTTTAAAAAAATAAAGACGTCAAACGTCAAGCACACACACGGAAAGAAATGATTTAGCTGTGGTAGCTAAGCACGCTTTGCTGAAATTTCCTTTGCTGCTGTATACAATTTCTTATCTACTGTAACAAAGCCTTGTCTATAGCAACTAAAACCAGTTAGCTACCCTTGATAACGATATTTAGCTAAAAGAATTTTAAATAATTTGCTACCGCTGCTAATTGATTAACAACTATAACTAATTTATTTATCCGTACCAACAAAATTGTATTCGTCATTGTTGTTAGCTGGGACTGCTAATAATGTTTTGTTGTAGTGGACAAGAACTTCGTTACTATTGCTAATTGTACATGTATAAGGCAGCAAAAACAAATGTTTGTTGCATTTGATAAAAATATTTTGCAATCACTAACAACAGTTTTGCAACAGCTGCTAATTTTATTTTCATACTCATCTACTAATATATCCTTCGCCAGTCTTGCTAATAATCATAGTAACATCAATAAATTACCTAGGCAATAGAGAAAAATAATATATAAGCAGTAGTAGCAAATCAGGTTTATGTGAGGCTGCTAAGAACATTTTGTAGCTGTAACTAACTTTTTTACAAATTTTATCACATATTATTTGCTGCAGATGCAAAATAAAAATTCGCCGATGTTGCTAAATATGTTTGCCAAACCAGCGAATTACCTATGCAATTAACAGTAATAATATATTAGCTGTAGTAGCAAATCAGACTTGGGTGAGGCTGCTAAGAACATTTTGTAGCTGTGACTATTTTTTTCAAAAACTTTAACTAATATTCTTTGCTGAAACAGCTAAGTCAAAATTCGCCGACGTTGCTAAAAATCTTTGTCACACCACCGAATTTCCTATGCAAATGACAGCAATAATATATTAGCTGTAGTAGCAAATCAGACTTAGGTGAGGCTGCTAAGAACATTTTGTAGCTGTGACTAACTTTTTCATAAAGTTTAACTAATATTCTTTGCTGCAACAGCTAAGTAAAAATTCGTCGATGTTGCTAAAAATCTTTGTCACACCACCGAATTTCCTATGCAAATAACAGCAATAATATATTCGCTGTAGTAACAAATCAGACTTAGGTGTAGCTGCTAAGAATATTTTCTAGCTGTGACTAACTTTTTCACAAACTTTAACAAATATTATTTGCTATAACTGCTAAATAAATATTCGTCGATGTTGCTAAACAATCTTAGCCACACCAACGGTTTTTTATGCAATGAACAGCAATAAACTTAAGCTAATACTTTTTGTTGCAACTCCTAAGCCATTCTTCGCTAATGTCATTAAATATCTTAGTCACACCACCGAATTCTCTATGCCATGAACAGCAATAATATAGTACCAGTATTAGAAAATCCAACTTATGTAAGGCTGCTAAGGATATTTTGTAGCTAAGACTAAATTTTTCACAATTGTAGCTAATATTGTTTGTTGCAACTGTTTAATAATAACTCATTTTTCGTCTGTAGGCTATTTAAATTTTGCCGTCCCAATCGATTACTACGAGTATTACGCGATACCCTAGTACAAAGTCGATCGTTGTTCAATCAAGCCACAAATCTAAGTCTGGTTTAACAGAAACCACTTTAGAACAGAAAAATTGTAGCATTATAATCTATGCATTTTTGAACGACCAAATCATCACGATACATTTCTGCCAGTTAAAGGGCCTTTTCATGAAAGGAAAACCCGTGTAATGATAGACCAGCTTAAAGAAAATCCTCCGCGCAGTCTGATAAATAACCTAGCGACGAAACTACAGTCCTCAATATGAAGATTACAACGTACCTATCTATATAACATAGATTCTGTTGTCATGTGATCGAAAGTATCGCGCGGTAGGTAGTTATACGTACTGGACTTGTGTCGGGACTTGTAGGCGTGGGCCGAATGTCAATGTGTCTAGAGACATATTAAAAATGCATAACTCTAACAAAAAATATCTTTTTAAAGCGCTCCGTGATTGCGTGATATTAATATTTTAAATTTAATAACACGCAATCAGATTTCTGAAACAAAAAATGTTTTCAGAAAACCCTCATTATATTAAAACGAGCGATCCAATAATGATAACCCATACGATGGATTTTGCAAAGTAAAAAAAACTGTTTTTCAAGACTTTATTTTACTGTTTTGTCGGCGTGATTATTTTGTTTATAATATATGTTTTTATTATTTGTATACCCACGCTGAAATACAGGTTTTAGTAGTTACGATTTCTGAGCTAAGCCGCGGAGGGACGGACGAACATGGCGAAACAATGTGATTCTTTTTCACCACGGAACCCTAAAAATGGTAATAAAATTATTGCAACTGCACAGCGTATAGCATTTTAGCGAACCGTGCCGGTGGCATAAAAAATGTTTATAAGCTCGAATGTTTTAGTTATGCCAACGAATGTCATATTAGTTGCAGTAGCTAAGATGCATTTTGCTACTACGACGAATTTTTTCGAATTTCACGCGGGAAAAGTAACTTAGCAAGTGTTGCCATAGAGAAACGCCAGGATTTTCTAGTAAAAGACGGGAATTACATTTTATTTAACTGTCTGTGTATAAAAAATCGTGTTAATAATAAAATAATAATAATCATTCAAAAATTAATAATCGACTTTAAGAGAAGGTAAACGAAATAAGCTCTTTATGTGTTTATTTCTTTACAAATTCAAGCCAGTTTCTACATTATAACTTGAAGCAAAGTACCTCCTTTCATTTTTACCCGATTGCGTCGTGAGAAGGGTTATATTTGTCGAGTGTATGTATGTATTTATGTTCGCGTCGACGCAAATTACCGTGGGGGTCGCGCGGTACGTGCGGTGGTGGGGAAGCGGGCGCCACGAGCAGCAAAAACAATAGGCCGGTCTGTGGCCAGAGACCTCCGGGCCGTCCAAGCAGGGGTGTTAAATTTCGCGAAGCCATGGGTATCCACAGGATGAAATCAAATTTGGCTAATTCTGATGCAATTATCCAAATATTACATAACTGTAGCTTAAATAGCAAAAACACAGCAGCTAACTAAAAATCCCAAAATCGTACAATTTTCAACGAATATTCAGGACTTCATATTGGAGCGTTCGTGGCCGTGGCGTACCGCGTGCGGAATGCGGGGTTAAGCAATGTCGGGCGGGGTCAGTCCTTGGATGGGTGACCACTTTGAGTGGTTACTAACTGAGCACTCCTGTGCTTTGGAAAGCACGTTAAGTTGTTGATCCCGGCTGCTGTCTGTGATAGCAGTCGTTAAGCCAAGTTAGAGACCTTCGGGTGGCTTGAGAATTTCTAACAGTCAAGTTGCCCACTCACTTGACAAGCCTAATCCCAATAAGGTCTAGTTTCCCTTTTGGGTTGGAAGGTCAGATTGCAGTCACTCCCGTAAAAACTAGTGCCTACTCCAATTCTTAGGATTAGGCAGCGGACCCCATGCATCCTTCAAAATGTAACTGTACTGGGAATAGCGCTAGAATGATGATGTATGTATGTATAATAATAATTAATATTTATGTATGTACTAGCATTTGCCCGCGGCTTCGCCCGCGTACTAAGCGAAATTTTTAACCGTCTACAAAAAACAGGCGCGTATGTTTGTCCACGATTATCTCGCGTTTGGATGAACCGATTTAGATGCGGTCTCCAGAAAAGTAGTTGTTACATTCTGGGTTTTCGCTATACGAAGTTTGGTCATTGTAATTCATTAACAGATGAACAGATGAAAAGTCAGTATAAATTCTGAGAACCGGTAAACTGTTGAATTTCATTTGATTTTGGCAAAAATAAGGATCGAAAACTATTATCATACATTTCCGAGAGGCCGTAGGGGAAAGGGCCGATGAAATAAAAGCGTGTCTTAAATGGCCCTTAGTAAAAGTATCTGTGTACTACAGTAACACCAATAGGTCTGTAAACGACCAAGTAACGCGCAGTGGTCATAAACTCTGGTCCTTTGAAGTACAAAAATACGGCTAATTCAATATCATGTATAACATTTATTTTTCCTACAATTAAATTAATTAAGTAGGTTTTGCCAGTTACCATTGGAGCATCCAAAAAGAAAATTTGGCCTCACTTCCATTTGCACTCCTTACTGTCAGTGCGTCTGTTACAACCAAGTTGCTTTTACTGGACCTATTGAATTGCAATTTGGCACAAACTATCAAGATTAAAGAGCGCTCGTGGCACCCGCCTACCGCGTGCGGTGTGCGAGGTTAAGCAATGTGGGCGCAGGTCAGTTCTTGGATGGGTGACCGCTTTGAGGGGTTACTAACTGACTCTCGAGCTTTGAAAGGCACGCTAAGCCGTTGATCCCGGCTGCAATCGTTAAGCCAAGTTAGAGGCCTTCGAGCGGCTTGCGAACTTTTAACAGTTAAGTTGCCCACTAACTTGACAAAGGGGGGTCGAAGTTGCACCGCGTCCGTAGGGAGTACCCACCGTTACCCTACACATAACGCCTGGGTGGTGCTAAAAGTGCAACAAAAACTGGCAACCGTACTAGTCTTCTCGAAAATCTCACGTATCGTAAATAAATGCCATACGAAAAAAAAATTGGAGGTTGATTCAAATAGACAAAAAAAAATCGAAACCTCTATGTCGTTTTTAAAAGCAAATTTAAAAGCAACCCCACACGCCTATATAGTAATATTAAACTTTTTTGCATACAGGTATGAATGGAGTGCCATATTTTACCTCATATTCGTATTAAGAGACCTCTCGGATGCTCAGATATCGATTTTGAACGAAATCGGGACGAAAATGAATAAAATCAATATGGCCGCCGCTTTTTTTCAAATTTTACCTCAAATTCGTATAAGGGGACCTCTCGGACGCTCAGATATAGATTTTGAACGAAATCGGGTTGGAAGCGAAGAAAATCAATATGGCTGCCACTTTTTCAAAATTTCACCTCGGATTCATATTAAGAGACCTCTCGGACGCTCAGATATCGATTTTGAAGGAAATCGGGACGGAAATGAAGAAAATAAATATGGCCGCCATTTTCACAAATTTTACCTCGGATTCATATTAAGAGACCTCTCGGACGCTCAGATATCAATTTTGAACGAAATCGGGTTGGAAATGAAGAAAATCAATATGGCTGCCACTTTTTCCAAATTTTACCTCGAATTCATATTAAGAGACCTCTCGGACGCTCAGATATAAATTTTGAACGAAATCAGGTTGAAATGAAGAAAATCAATATGGCTGCCACTTTTTCCAAATTCTACCTCGGATTCGTATTAAGAATTCTCTCGGACGCTCAGATATCGATTTTGAACGAAATCGGGACGGAAATGATAAAATGAATAGGGCCTCCACTTTTTCAAAATTATACCTCGGATTCGTATTACGAGACCTCTCGGACGCTCAGATATAGATTTTGAACTAAATCGGGTTGGAAATGAAGAAAATCAATATGGCTGCCACTTTTTCCAAATTTTACCACGGATTCATATTAAGAGACCTCTCGGACGCTCAGATATCGATTTTGAAGGAAATCGGGACGGAAATAAAGAAAATCAATATGCCGCCTTTTTTTCTAAATTTTACCTCGGATTTGTATTAAAAATTCTCTCGGACGCTCAGATATCGATTTTGAACGAAATCGGGACGGAAATGATAAAAATGAATATGGCCGCCACTTTTTCTAAATTGTACCTCGGATTCGTATTACGAGACCTCTCGGACGCTCAGATATCGATTTTGAACGAAATCGGGACGAAAAAAAAAGAAAATCAATACGACTGCGACTTTTCCAAATTTTACCTCGGAGTCGTATTAGGGGAGCTCTCGGACGCACAGATATCGATTTTAAACGAAATCGTGACGAAAAAAAAAGAAAATCAATACGACTGCGACTTTTTCTAAATTTTACCTCGGAGTCGTATTAGAGGACGTCTCGGACGCTCAGATATCGATTTTGAACGAAATCGGGACGGAAATGAAGCAAATCAATATGGCCGTTACTTTATTCAAAGTTTAGGTACCTCGGATTCCTATTAAGAGTTCTCTCGGACGCTCAAATATCGATTTTTGTCGAAATCGTATCGGACGGCACTGATTAATAAAACCATTTACAATACATTGAATCAAAAAAGGTCGTATCGTCATAGGGAACTCACGGCACTTCATGCACCTTTAGACCTTATAAGGAACTTACATACCAAATTTGGTATCTCTCGAACCACCAGTTTGCGCTGTGCGGTGATATGTCAGTCTCTCAGTCAGTCAGTTATTTCTTGATATTTGGCACAATTTTTTAAAAGTTTTCATGTCCACTATATTACATTTCAAAACCGATGCCATTTTCGTAATTAACGTCCCCAAAAACCATAAAAACGACACCCATATTAATATTTAGACATTTCATCCCCCTCGGACTCCAACAGAGGGTATGGTATTTCACGTCCTCCACGTGGGATTTTAAAATCATTGTTGTTTTCGTAATCAGCGACCTAATAAACCATGGAAACAACACCCATATAGATTTTCAGAATTTGTCACCAGATTTTCCCCTTTTAGGGGTTGATTTCTCAAAAAACCTGAAACACATGTTTATTAATTTATCGTTAGAAATACTCCTGTGAAGTTTCGAATAAAATAATCCAACTAATCTTGATTCCTCATACAAACTTCGGACCCCCATTTCACCCCCTTAGGGGTTGAATTTTGAAAAATCCTTTCTTAATGCACCTCAAAACTTTATATGGAACCTACATACTTAATTTGGAATCTCTAGAACCACCAGTTTGCGCTGTGCGGTTATATGTCAGTCTCTCAGTCGGTCAGTTATTTCTTGAAATTTGGCACAATTTTTCAAACGTTTTCATGTCCACAATATTAAATTACAAAACCGATGCCATTTTCGTAATTAACGTCCCAAAAAACCATAAAAACGACACCCATATTAATATTTAGACATTTCATCCCCCTTGCACCCCAACAGGGGGGATGGTATTTCACGTCCTCCACGTGAGATTATAAAATCATTGTTGTTTTCGTTATCAGCGACCCGGTTTATCATAAAAACAATACCCATGTCGATTTTCAGAATTTGTCACCACCTTTCCCCCTTTTAGGGGTTGATTTCTCTAAAAACCTGAAACACGTATTTACTCATTTATCGTTAGAAATACTCTTGTGAAGTTTCGAATAAAATAGTCCAATTAATCTTGTTTCCCCATACAAACTTCGGACCCCCATTTCACCCCCTTAGGGGTTGAATTTTGAAAAATCCTTTCTTAGTGCACCCCTAGACCTTATAAGGAACCTACGTGCCAAATTTGTAATCTCTAGGACCAGCGGTTTGGGCTGTGCGTTGATATGTCAGTCAGTCAGTCAGTCAGTCAGTCAGTTTCTTCTTTTATATATTTAGAAGATGTATGTAGCTGGGCATGTAACGGCTTTTTATATTTTAAGTTTTTTTTGTTAAAGTGACATAGGCTACAAATATTACAATCAAAGAAATGAGAGTTTATAAAAACCGGCCAAGTGCGAGTCAGACTCACGCACGAAGGCCTCCGTACTGTTATCTATACAACATTAGACGCTTTATTATAACCTTTTTTAAATTTTTTAATCAGTTTTAATAATAAGAACGTTAAATAAAATAAAGTAGAATTTTGGTCAAGTGCGAGTTGGATTTTAGTTTTACTATACATTTTAAGACACAGCGCCTGATGAACACAACGAGCAACTTTTTAAAAGTTTTCCGTATGGGAGCTCCCTAGAAATATATGTTTTATTTTATTTTTAGTATTTGTTGTTACTGAAGTGGCAACAGAAATACATCATCTGTGAAAATTTCAACTGTATAATTAGCATGGTTCATGAGATACAGCCTGGTACCAGACGGACAGACAGACGGACGGACAGCGGAGTTTTAGTAATAGGGTACTGTTTTACCATTTTGGTACGGAACCCTAAAAACCGGCCAAGTGCCAGTCGGACATCTGCACCGAGGGTTCCGTACCACCGTACTCGTGCAAAAAATATTTGTTTGTCCGTACGCAATACTGTCTGTGAATAATAGAAAAAGAGATTTTTTCTACTGTTTTCCAATTCTCTAAAATAATATTATTTGGTGGTGGTTTTCACATATTTTTTAGTTTTTAAGTAATAAAGTTTAGGCACTCGGCCTCTCATGACTTTGTTTTCAAACATACTTAATAGGTACCATTTTCACATATTTTTTAGTTTTTAAGTCACTAAGAACTTTATAAAAACTTTCTTGCCAATAAAGTTTAGTTAATTTGACGGCCTCTCATGACTTTGTTTTTCATCAATTTCGGAAATTACTTCACCGTTGGTAAGTTTACATTTCTTTTCAAGTTGAATTTGAAGCTGGTGTTTAAAAAGTATTGCCTGAGAAGAAAAAACGGAAGCCTTTAAAAAGTAAAATTATCTAGATCCAATAAAAACATGAAATGTAATAAGTTACTGTCAAAAAAATATTTTAAATAAAAGCTTTTTTTGCCGACTGTCCTTTTTTTTCAGTCCTTAACCATTCGTTACAAGGGTTCCAGTGAGCTCGAACACGATGCGTTTGTCTAGTGTAGTTTAGGAGTCCCTATGACCACGGTCTGTCTCTATCATCAGATCAGTTTGTCAGTGGTACAATAATTATATTGGATTGTCACCGAACTTACATAAATATGCTAAATTTTAGGTCAATCAGATACCGGCAACAGGATGAAAAAAAGATTGCACATTTTGATGACAACTTACATACTATATTTACATACTTACATATGAACAATGCAAGTTAAATAAAAGCTAAAAACAAAAACAAGTATATTAGCGCACACGGCAATTTAAACGTCTACGCTGGCAACACTGGCACTGCCGCTAGCGCACTCCAGTGACGCGCTCCGGCTTTCTACTCGAGCCGAGCCGCTGCCGCTCTGACGCTTCCAAGGAGTATTTATATGTAATTAAATATATCAGAAAAGCAGTTCAATCTGTAAACCTCAAAATTTAAAGGCGAATCTAGTAAAAAGTTAAAGGCAATAAGAATCTAGTGAAAAGTTAAAAAACAAATGGAAGACTAAAACGAAACCCAGGACATTTCCCTACTCCTACATCACTGGTACTATGAGCAAAAAATTATTGAGAAAATTAAAGGTAAGTGAATAGTATAATATAAAATTTTCCGTATATTCTATTGCTGATATGGTGAACACAGGCTTGGGTCATTCAGTTGGCATTGGCTCCAGCCAATGTTAATTTTTGGTTGAGTGACTGATTCTCCAATACTGAAGTTCTTAAGTTTGTGTTAGCGCGATTACTTTGTTTTGAGCTATTTTTACCATTTTTACAATTCATTCACATCTTGCATAGTGTAAGTAGGAATCTTCATCATCAGCATACGTCCCACTGCTGGGCACTAGCCTCTCCCATTGATGAAATTCAAAGGAGTGACATGTGAAGTCCCGAACCCACATTAGGCGAGCGTGGGGAGCGTGGGGGCGTGGACCCGGGTATGTCCTAAAACTACGACCAAGACCACCGGGGAATGGGCAGCAGCATTCCTTGAGTGCGGTGGAGATAATGCGATCGCCAACCCGCATGCCAAGCATGGCGATTATGGCATTTACCCCCCATGAAATTGGGGGAGGCCTATGTCCAGCAGTGGACGTCCTAGGGCTGATATGGTGGTGGTGGTGGTGGTGGGGACTAATGCTCGTTTTCTCATCAATGAGAAGAGGCCCGTGCCCAGCAGTGGGACGTACATAGGCTGACTTGAGTGTCTGCCAATGAATCTTACGTAACTTAGGTATTATTATTATTAGAAATTAACTATCATGTGTTTTTAGATGAAGGGGTTGCATCTTTCAGTTTGTCTGTGAGATGACCGAATATTGAATAGAACAAGTCTTTCCAAAGATGGGTGAGAGGATAACATTCATGCGATAATTTAAACTGTAAAACAAGGTGAATCAATATGGAAAATAAATTAACTGACTATACTTACATAAGTAAGTATACACAAAATGCAAGCCGATAAAATTGTTAAACAAGAGCTGAGACATGACATTCAGAAAAGGTTTGTAGTTTTGTTTATTCTTTAAACTATTTATTTAATTTTTAAGTTTATTTTTATAGAAAACTATATTTTATTTCCGGCTTCGCTCCCGTGAACCATAGGCATTTTCAAAGAAGCTTGCGAGTCAGCAAGCAAACTTAGAAGTATGCAAGTAAGAATGCAAGCGTGTAAGTAACCAGACGACAAAATGTGTGTGTCGTGTTGTAGCTAAATATGTTAGTCACAGCACCGAATTTCCTATGCAATGAATAGCAATAACATATTAGTGGTAGTAGCAAATCAGACTTATGTGAGGCTGCTAAGAACATATTTTAGCTGTGACTAACTTATTCTCAAACTTTAGCTTATATTCTTTGCTACAACTGCTAATATACATTATTTGTATGTAAGTTATTGGACGAAATAGACTATCTGTGTTGAAAGGATCAATGGGTATCCACAAATACATGAACAATTTTCGAGCTCTCAAAATGTTCTGACGGATATAGACTGGTACTTAATTAACAACTATTTACTTCAGTTTATATATAGTCAGGTACAAAATTGAAGGAACGTTCATAATACAAGATGAACGATGAAAGTTACATAGTTTCGATTAACACAGCTACAGAAAGTTTATAAAGCATTTTGTTTTAAAACTTATATAAGTGTTACTTTAATTTTGTTCCTTTGGTAATAGTAGTAGTGTAGTTTACTAAATGCTTAATGTCGATTATATTACAATTTTATTATTTTCAATGCAACTATACAGGGTGTCCCAAGAAGTAGTGATATACTGAAGCTGGGAGGTAGAGGACCTAGAGGGCTATCTGAATCGCCCCCATGTATATTCCGCGATTTTTAGTATTTTCGGAGTTATGATTTTTTTTTTAATTTTTCACCTATCGCCGCGTACTATGAGATTTTTATTTATGGTGACGTGAATTATTGCGGTAGATACTTGATTTTTTTTGTGTGCTAAGCTTATAGATAGGCCAATTCAGTATGGTAACATTTACTATCGTTAGATCTTTGAATGGCATAAAAAAAAATTAAATGCCAAGAAAGATAAAATTACCCTGTATGTTCACAACTTCAAGGGCCCTTAAAAAAATAAAATCACATAAAAAATAATTACCGATTGGCTTTTAAAAACTTGCTCTATCTATCAGGTAGCTACCCTGAAAATTTCATTTTATTATTAATAAGGCTTCAATCAAAACATTGAAATCTAACTGTGGTAAGTGCAAAATTTTTATTTACATAATGATTAATGCGAGCAAAGTAAAACCAATTACAAGGTGTTTAATTACAATAAATTTTCAAAATGGCCCCCCTGTTGCTCAATGCAAGTGCGACATCGCCGGAAAAAGTTGTCTTTTAAACGTCTGAATGCACTTCTATTATTTTTAATGGTTTCTTCTGCTACTCTCAATTTCCGGGTTAACTCGTCCAAATTGCGGCATTCTCTCGAGTAGACGAGGTCTTTGTAATATCCCCATAGAAAAAAATCTATGGGTTTTAGGTCGGGGGAACGTGGAGGCCAGGCTATAAGGCAGGCGTCACCCCGGCCGCAACGACCAATCCATCTTTCAGGGTATCTTTGATTTAAATAGTTTCTCACGTCCAAGGCAAAATGGCATGGTGCACCATCACACTGCAGTACTATGTTTCTGCGTGTCTCCAAATCCACATCTTCTAACAGCAGGGGCAGATCGACGCGTAGAAAATTCAAAAAGTGATTGCCGCCCAAGCGGTCTGGCAGCTGAAAGGGCCCGATTAACTTACCGTTAAGTATGCCAGACCAAAGGTTAACACTAAAGTGTTCTTGGAATGTCGATTCCCTTTTTAAATTCGGATTTTCAATTGCCCATGAGTGAGAATTGTGCATATTAAAAATCCCATTGCGTCTAAAGTAGGATTCAACAGTCCACAAAATTTGGTTAAACAAATTTTCGTTTTCAGCTTGTCTCCTCAGCATTTCCTGACAGAATTCAATTCGCCGATTGTAATCTTCCGGTTTCAACTGTTGCACTTTTCTAATGTGAAACGGATGATATCCTACGCTCGGTAGTGTACGGTGTACCTGAGATTTAGAAAGTCCGGTACGACGTTCCATAACTCTCACACTAGTCGACGGGTCTCTTTCTACTTCTTCAACAACTGCATCTACTACATCAGGATCCGGCATAGTGGCCATACGGCCTGATCTGGTACCCGGTATGTGACCTTCCAAATACGCATTATGTACTCTTAAGATCATGCGATAGTCAGGAAACGTTTCAGGTTGAGGCCCGCCTCTTCGTTCCACATGTTCCCGGTACAGCCTTGAAGCTTCCGCTGCATTTCCCCTAGCATAACCGTAATAGTAATGCATTTCTGCGTAATCACGTGAAGTAAACATGATCACTTACACGCAAACTCAAGTCCAGTTAAATTATGCCAACTCGTCGATTCCAGGTAATAACACTAATCCAAATCGAAATGCAAGTCAAAGTCCATATGAATAGCCAAAATGATTAGGGAAACGAACAATTAGCAGTATTAAAACACAATTTTTAAATTATTGAAAAATAACAACGATGACCAAACAACGTGAAAATTTTCTCATGCGTCAACCGTCTTTTGTTTTTTGTTCTTTTTCTATTAATGGCCAGTGCGTGATTTAGAACGAAATTTATTTAGAAAGGTTTTGCTTTGCTTGCATTAATCATTATGTAAATTAAAATTGTGCACTTACCACATTTGGATTTCATTTTTTTGATTGAAGCCTTATTAATAATAAAATTAAATTTTCAGGGTAGCTAGCTGATAGATAGAGCAAGTTTTTAAAAGCCAATCGGTAATTATTTTTTATGTGATTTTATTTTTTTAAGGGCCCTTGAAGTTGTGAACATACAGGGTAATTTTATCTTTCTTGGCATTTAATTTTTTTTTATGCCATTCAAAGATCTAACGATAGTAAATGTTACCATACTGAATTGGCCTATCTATCAGCTTAGCACACAAAAAAAATCAAGCATCTACCGCAATAATTCACGTCACCATAAATAAAAATCTCATCGTACGCGGCGATAAGTGAAAATTAAAAAAAAAAATTATAACTCCGAAAATACTAAAAATCGCGGAACATACATGGGGGTGATTCAGATAGCCCTCTAGGTCCTCTACCTCCCAGCTTCAGTATATCACTACTTCTTGGGACACCCTGTATAACGATTAGCCGACGCTGTCATCCTAATATCCCAATAATATTTCAATATAAGTATTATAAATACATCAGGTGATTTTGTTCTTTTTGTTTGCAGAAGGAAAACAAATTAAACCCTCTGAGAGCCCTTCCAATGTTACTTCCAATGAAAAATATTGTTGTGGAGAAATATATAGAGGCTATCAAGATTGGAAACGAAATATGGCTTTATTCAATATATAAAAGTAAATCATCAGTTTATCATAATAATATCAGGATAACTAACGTGAGCCTGTTTAGCCTAGTTGGTTACTACCACGCACACTGCCTCGGAAGCTAGAGATCCTGGGTTCTGATCCTGGTAAGGGCATTTACAAACATTTGTTCCTGAGACTTGCATGTTTTTTATGTATTTAAGTATACAAGGTGGCCCATTCAAATCGGTCAGTATGGGAAAGTCTGAAACTATAAGACATACGAAGATTTGTTCTTAGGAACCATGTCACCGATTTTGATAAACAGAAAAACTGCATTCATACATTTGAAAAAAAACACTGTACCCAGCTAGGGAATCGAACCCGGTTGTTTTGAAAAAATAAACTTACACTATTTCTATTCAGATATCGTTTGTGTAGGTCTTAAGCAGTAAATGTCTCTAAGAAACATAATGTCTAAAATGAATAAAATGCATTTTTTTCACATACTTTAATTTATCATAGTAGGTGTTCAAAGTGACCACCGTTACAATATTCAACAAGTTCAGGCATGTAAAATTGTCTCTATGGTTGTTTGTACCTCTCTACTTGTAAAATCGGTGACATGGTTCCTAAGAACAAATCTTCGTATGTCTTATAGTTTTAGACTTTCCCATACTGACCGATTTGAATGGGCCACCCTGTATATCTATTAAATATATCATCGTCTAGTACCCATAACACAAGCCTTATTGAGCTTTCTATGGGACTAGTTCAATTTGGGTAAAAAATGCCTATAATATATATTTATTTATTATAATTTATAACTTCACACCTAATCTATGTGAATTGTGATGTCCTCATCTACCTGTCTTACAAATGTTTTAATTTTTCAGTGTACCGCTGGAGTCCTGGCAACCAACCTGCATAATAAGGAAAACTGTTTCCAACGGGGCCATACGCTTGGTCCTCAGTTGTTTGCAGTACCGGACGAAGACAACATCACTGAGAGTTTTCCAATAAGCTTCCTGTAATTGTATTAATTCAAACTACAAACGTTTATCGTTCATCTTGTATTATGAACGTTCCTCTAAAATTGTCCCTGAGTACTGGGTATCTATAAACTGTAATAAATAGTTGTTAATGAAGTGCTAATCTCTATAGATTCCATCAGAACATTCGAGAGCTGGAAAATCGTCCATGTATTTGTGGATTTCCATTGATTCTTTCAACATAGATAATCTATTTGTTTCTAAAAACATACACACAAATAATGTATTATAGAAAGACAAAGTAGTAACCATCCATACGTAAAGGGATTGTATCGTAGTATCATAAGTAAAATCAATGATAGATAACTAAAATTTGTCATAAAATTGGTGAGGATATCTCCATCATCGGTGATTTTTCGATTCCCTCTGAAATACTTTTTTTATACATCTCCCACTTCCAAGAGAATATCTTTTTTATAAAACAAAATGCTTTATAAACGTGCTGTAATTGTGTTACTTGTTTTACTGAGTCTCGTATCTTAAATTGTTACATTATTTATAACATTATTTGTATTAGCATTGACGTATATACCACTGTAGTATCTAAGCTGTTCAATAATATATAATATATTATATAATATTACACGAGTATTCTCGCAGTGAATGAGTGTCCTAAGATACAATATGACACCTCTTTTATAATAAACATAATGTTATTACAATAATTTCTGCATTTGTTTCTTTTTATAACATGAAACTTACTTGCGTGATGACTTAATTATGGACACTAAAATTCTTTGTTACTATTTTCTTTTTAGCAGCAGCGGTAGCATTAAGTTTAATTTGACTTTATCGTATTATTACGACTCGATAGAATATCAAATTAACTTAGTTGCTGTAGCTGAATCATCTTTCATGCAGCTTAGCCTACTGTTAAGGCGATAATTATATTTGGATGAGTCGCATGAAAGATAATTTGAGCTGCAGCAACTGCGTAAATTGCAAACTTTATCGAATTAGTTTTAACTGTGACTGTGAATAGGGTTTGTTATTTCAACTAACTGAATTAGTTAAAAGTAACAAGCTCAATTTATAACCACAGCTAAAACTAATTCCCTATGGCTGCGAATTGAGTTTGTTACTTTAACTAAGTGGATTAGTTAAAGTAACAAACCCAATTCACAGCCACAGCTAAAACTAATTCGATAGAGTAACAAATTTACTTAGCTGCTACAGCTAAAACTAATTCGATAGAGTAACAAATTTACTTAGCTGCTACAGCTAAAACTATCTTACATGCAACGAATTATTTTAGTCGTCTCAACAAAATTATTGCACCACGCAACTAAATTCCTTAGTTAAAGTAACAAACCCAATTAGCAACCACAGCTAAACTTTTTTCGATTACCGCCAAGGTAATTTGATAGAGTATCAAACTTACTTAGTTGCTATAGCTAACACTATTTTCCATGATTACAAATTATTTTAGCTGTCGCAGCAAATCCAATTACAAATCGTAACTAAAACTCTTAGTCACAGTAACAAATCCAACTTGCAGCTACAGCTAAGGTCATTGTCAAATGCCGATAAGGTAATTTGATAGAGTATCAAATTAACTTAGTTGCTATAGCTAACACTTTATTCCATGGCTACAAATTATTTTTGCTGTCGCATCTAAACCGATTACAACTCGTAACTAAAACTCTTAGTTACAGTAACAAATCCAACTCGCAGCTACAGCTTAGATCATTGTCAAATGCCGATAAGGTAATTCGACCGAGTATCAAACTGGACTTAGTTGCTATAGCTAACACTATTTTCCATGGCTACAAATTATTTTAGCTGTCACAGTTAAACCGATTAAAACTTACAACTATAACTCTTAGTTATAGTAACAAATGCAATTCACAGCTACAGCTAAGATTATTGTCAAATATCGCTAAGGTAATTCGATAAAGTATCAAACTGACATAGTTGCTAAAGCTAATTTTATCTTCCATGGCGACGAATTTTTTTAGCTATCGCAGCCAAAGTAATTAGCAGCTGTGACTAATTTCTTTTGCAGCTACAGCTAAATATAGCTAATAAAATTAGCTGCCCCTGCGAAAATAGTTAGCCGCCACAGCTAAATTTCGATAAAATACTTAGCTGTCCCTGCTAAATATAGCTAATACAGTTAGCAGCCACAGCTAAATTAAGCTAATATAGTTAGCTGCCACAGCTAACTTTTTTATTATTCGAAGTGATTTCAGCTAAAAATATTCGCTATCACAGCTAAGTTTTTGTAGCAAAAAACACTTTGCTATGGTAGCTAAAAACTTCGCTGTCCGTATAGTTTGTAAGGAATTTAGCTATCACAACTAAATTGTAGTTACTACAGCTAAGTTTTTTTTTCCGTGCATATTTTTCCCTTAAATCATATTTAATTTTTATTTAAATAATAACCGGCTGCCGAAGCATCTTCAAGGACGTTTACCAATATTATATTCCCAAGAATTCCGGTGATTTTTTATCATTTCAAGGCAAAATAAGACCGGCGTTTATTCTGTCACTTGGAATCAAATTTTACTTTAAGTATTTCTACATATTCGAAATACTCCATATACGGAAGACTACTAACACTACTGCATCAACATCGTTGCAACACAACTTTAATATACAAAAAATACATTTAAGTCTGGCTGGAAACACTGCGGAAATAAATAAGAAACGTGAGCCCCCGAAACGATGGAACCCTGACAGCAACGTCACTCTGATAGTTATTTTTGTTTGTTTACTTTATTTTTACAACGTAAATTCGAATGATGTACTTTTTATACGATGACTACTGATCCGCACGCCGATAGCCAACAGAACAGTCAACCTGAACTTGTGGCTTTGTCTTTGGATGAATACATACAGTGCCCACACTGTCCCGCCCCAAAACTGTTAAAAGGACGTCGGGGTCTTCGGATACATATAAGCAAGTCCCACAAATCCACTTCTAATATCCCTTCTTCTTTAGCTCGGATATTACCCAGTCACACCCATCTCTCGGCCAAACTAAGCTCTCCAAGAAATTCAATTCCTATTGTTAAACGTATCCCTAGAGGTGCGCGATTCACTGTCGCAACCAATCTTACGAAGGCCATAGATGATTGTGTGAATGAAAATTCAGCTTCAAGCTGGGAACGCCTCTTTACGTTCGCCTATAATATCTTACATGTCGACAAAAGTAACACAAATAAATCGCTGACCTCTAAGATTAAAGCTAACTGTTCCCAAACCTACAACTTTGACTCGAGCCCCAGCATATCCCATCACAAGCCCTCCAAAATTAATAAACTAGTAGAATCTAAAATAAATGATGGGGACCTGAGGGGCGCGGCCCAACTACTTTTTTCCAGTGACACTTCGGCGCTTGACACTGCTGAGACTTAGTCGCTCTACAAAGTAAACACCCACCGGCGCCCGCAGTACCTGACCTTCCGGACCCTCCAAGTCCCGCTTCACCCTGCCTGCTAAGCTCAGAGGATGCAGTCCAATGT
The DNA here is from genome assembly GCA_905163555.1 of Notocelia uddmanniana. Lineage (NCBI taxonomy): Eukaryota > Metazoa > Arthropoda > Insecta > Lepidoptera > Tortricidae > Notocelia > Notocelia uddmanniana. Next base: position 10,506,259 of record LR991061.1, on the reverse strand, counting down.
GCCATCTTATCTTTTAAAAATGGTTCCGCAGGCGGTTTGGATGGTTTAACACCACAGCACTTAAAGGACCTGACTATTGGTATCCCCGGAGGTCAAAACACTAATTTGGTTTCAAGCATCACGCGTATGGTCAATAATATGATGCTTGCAGGCAAGGTGAACTCCAACGTGGTTTCTACTTTGTATGGGGCTAACCTATGTGCTTTGAAAAAAAAAGACGGAGGAATCCGTCCTATCGCTGTGGGGACAACCTTTCGAAGACTTACCTCCAAAATTTGCTGTAAGCACGTAATTTCGAACTTGGAGTCTAAATTTCAACCCACTCAGCTCGGTTTTGGCAGTAAGGGTGGCTGTGAAGCAGCCATCCACGCCTGCCGCACATTCCTACATAGCTCTGAGGGTCAGGTACTGCTAAAGGTCGACGTAAAAAATGCATTTAACGCAGTAAGTAGAGGCCCATTGTTGGCAGAAGTAAAAAAAAAACAGCCCTGATATATATCCATACCTATGGCAATGCTACAGCTCGCATGCTAATCTTATGTATAAAAGCAACTGCATTTTGTCTTCCGTTGGCTGTCAACAGGGCGAACCTCTCGGGCCGGCCATATTTAGCCTAGCCATCCACCCTATTATTTCGGAACTTAATTCAAAATTCAACGTTTGGTACCTCGACGACGGCAGTCTTGGTGGTGAAGCGAGCTCAGTACTTAACGATCTTTCAACCATAGTCAACAAATGTCAATCAATAGGTTTAGAATTAAACACAAACTAATGTGAACTCTATATTGATCCGGACACCCCTGCTTACTCACAAATCCAAATAGATTTCGAAAATTCGTGCCTTGGAATCAAAATTATACGAAAAGAATCTCTTCACCTCCAAGGGGCTCCCGTTTTCGAAGAGTCAATCACGGATTTAATTTTTTCAAAAAATAACCGTTTTTCAGAATTGGCAGATCGTTTACTCGAGATTAACGCACATATGTCCATATGTATTCTCCGATTCTGCCTTTTTTTACCAAAATTCACATATTCCTTACGCTGTAGCCCCATTTGGAAATTTCCTACCTACTCTGAATCTATAGACACACTGCTTCACACTCAGCTCCAAAAAATATTAAATGTCCAAATCAACGATAAACAGTTTCTTCATGCCACTCTTCCAATTAGATTCGGAGGTTTAGGTATTCGACAAATTTCCAGTGTTGCCTTACCCGCGTTTCTCTCCTCAGCACACAGTACACTACCCCTCGTAGGCAAAATCCTCGCACCATCACTACGTGATTTCGAGGTAGCGTGTCTATAGACACACTGCTTCACACTCAGCTACAAAAAATATTAAATGTCCATATCAACGATAAACAGTTTCATCATGCCACTCTTCCAATTAGATTCGGAGGTTTAGGTATTCGACAAATTTCCAGTGTTGCCTTACCCGCGTTTCTCTCCTCAGCACACAGTACACTACCCCCCGTTGGCAAAATCCTCGCACCATCACTACGTGATTTCGAGGTAGCGTGCTTGTCTGAGGCGGAAAACGCGTGGAAGATGGCCTGCCCGGGAGTCAACTTGCCCATAAATAAAAATATTCAGAGAATTTGGGACCAACCCCTCTGCAAGCAGGTGCATTCCCATTTGTTGGACTCCTGTTCCACCAGCCAGGAAAAAGCCAGGTTACTGGCTGTGTCGGAAAGGGAATCTGGCGCATGGCTACATGCTTTGCCTTCATCAAATTTTGGCACCCTTCTGGATAACAATACACTAAGGTTGTCTATCGGCCTGCGCCTAGGTGCAAACATTGTCGCTCCCCATCGCTGTCCCTGTGGTGCTCTGGTGGATAGCCTCGGGCTCCATGGTCTCTCTTGTATCAAGAGCGCCGGCCGTCTGTCTCGTCACGCCTCTCTCAATGACATCATTCGTCGGGCCTTTGTCAGCGCTAACGTGCCGGCCGTTTTAGAGCCTCCTGGCCTGGCTCGCGACGATGGCAAGAGGCCCGATGGCATGACCCTTGTGCCCTGGAGACTAGGACGGCCCCTTATTTGGGACGCAACATGTGTCGATACCCTGGCGCCGTCCCACCTAGGCGCAACTTCATTGAGAGCGGGCGGGGCAGCCGCAGCGGCCGAGGCTGCGAAGTGCCGCAAATACATCGGACTTGCAGACCGTCATATATTTGCGGCATTTGCTGTGGAGACACTGGGACCGTGGAGCGCGGGTGCCCACCGACTTTTTGGGCAACTATCCCGAAGGCTAGCCGAGGTGTCAGGAGACCGTAGGGCTGGCTCGTTCCTCAGCCAGCGGATCAGCATAGCTATCCAAAGGGGAACACTGCCAGCCTTATGGGAACCCTTCCACAGGGCTCCGATCTGGGAGACCTTTTTTTAAATTAGTTTTAGTTGTTTTGTTTTATATTTAAGTATCATGTTTTCATGTTTGTTGTATTAATAATATCTAATATATGTCTTAGATTAAGTTTTTTAACCGACTTCAAGATTTCAGAAGAGGAGGTGATCAATTCGGTTGTATGTTTTTTTTAAATGTTTGTTACTCCATAATTACCGCATTTTTAACAATTACAAAAAAGATCACTTATAATATTAAAATCAACAAAATAATGTATATATTCATGCTATATTACAAGATCAAATGGTATTTAGCGTGGTGCACCACAATGGTATAATAGAAATGGTGTTAAAGCAGTTTTTTTAACAATAAAGTTTAGTGACTCGGTCGAAACTTTTGTATGGAGACGTAACTACCTTGTTACGACATTTACTAAACTCTAGTTACTTAAACTCGAAGATCACTATTTTAGTACCGTACTATTTTAGTAATGCAAGAAATATCTGTAACAAAATATTATTTAGGATAATTATAGCGTAAATCAATGTATTCTTATTTATAAAGACTTCTGTTTTAGTCGTGTAAGATATGAAGTTTAGCATTTTACTAAACTGGGTATCTCGTCACGCTAAGTCATTATCTTACATAAATGGAGTAAAACTAGAAAAATTAAAACTCAATTGTGTACATAACTGCACCTAATTTATGATTTATCAGTCTTTCAATCAATATTATAATACTAATTATATACGTCAAACAACTAAAATGACAGCTAAATTTTTCATTGACTAAATTCGAGATCAACAAATTATTATTAATACAGAAACACCTCGTGACGCGACCTTGGTGTGGTTTTAGTAGGAGAAATATACCTAATCGGTATTTTCCCTCAATCTATCCTCAGCATGGTCGCGTCACGACACACGATACTGAAGGTGCAATTCTGTATTGATATCGATGAAATAGGCTTGGTGAAATATTTCGGGAATGGTTATTTAAATCATAATATTTTGTTTTAGTACAAAATAAAATAAAATAAGTAAATGTAATGTCGAGGTCTGTAATGATAGAATTATTGAATTTTATATATCATGCAAGTTGAATGTTTTCTTATAAAAAACATTAAGTATTTGTTTTGGTTCAAAAAATAATTTAGCTATAGACCGATCCTATACCCTATCTTAGAAAGAAGTATTTGATTACCCGCGATGGAAATATTGACAAAATTATTCAAAATTTAAAGGCTTTTAAGACATGGCGTGACAAGGTACCCTGACTACTAAACTTTATAGTCGGAGAAATATACTAAAAAAACATAATTTTACTGATAAGAAAAGTGGCTCGAAAAGTATCGTGTAATATGGCACGGCTGCTGTCCGTCAGTTCCTAGGGTGAACTTGGCTGGACACGCTGCCGCGTGTCTAGATCTTGCAGCCGTCGCAGGTACGTGCTGCGGTGGAAACCACAGAAAACTACAAAATAATCTACATAACCGTATTGTGACATATTAGTTTACTTCCATTTTAATAAAAAACAAATACGTAATCTGATATTATGTACTACTTTACTGTTTACTTCTGATATCGCCTTTAGCTTGAGTGGAAAATAACTTACACAACAAAAATCAAATCTTCAACTCTACTTCAAAACAAAGTAACATTTTGTATCATACTTACTGTCTTATGACACTTATAATTTTCTTAGGGTTGGGTTGGATATAAAAATCAAGTTTGCACGGACGAAATTGTTTACAAAACAAAGCATAATATATTCATTTCGGGGAGGAAATTTGCGGATGTAATGTTTTCATACAAGCTTATAATTAATCATATGGATTGTCCGCAACTATTAACCCTCCTGCATTTTCGAGCGCCTTCTCGAACCCCTCGAAAACCTATTACACCACTCAGCCCACCGCTCAGGCGAACTGTTCTCGGCAGCAGCTCGCCTATCCCAAGGCTCGGCCTTTCTCAAATCTGGCATTCTCAGCCTAATTGCCACGACTGTTTTTATCCCCTGGTTATTTCTATATAATATGACCGAAAATAGAATTAATATTCATCAATGATCAATTTAATTACTTTGGCAATGTAAAATCAGAAGCGGTTTTTGAGTTATTCAGATCTGAAATATTCGATAATTCTGGCTCATTCAAAGTTTGCGCCATGTCCAGATAAAATGGAAAAAAATAAGAAGTGAAAAATTGGTGCTAGGGGACTTGAGTTGCTGATGCATGGGTGAAGTGAATTTTGTATTGGAATCCCGGGAACCCATAAGTTAGGGACTTGAACCTATGTAGAATCAACGGATTTTTTCAAATCCTGGTCTAAAAATAAAGTAAAGGATGGAAAATAATAAGGAAAGATACTCAATTGTAAAGTTTCGGAACCACGCCATCTCCCGAGGAATAAAAATCGTATCAACCCACCTCAGTAAACAAATTAACTGAGTGAAATAGTCCACCAACTTCAAGAGACGTTTGTACTAAAATTTGAGTTAACATTGGCTGGACCAGAAACATTTCTTACTTCCGTACACGTCGGCATGATCAAATTATAATAATTAAAGAATATCTATAAATCTATACATATAATATAGCTAAAGTGGGTCGAAAGTCTGTACATGGAAGATATTCGAAAAACAAATATTCACCTCCTGAATGGGGGGGGGGGGGGGGGGGGGTATCCGCTACAGTCGATTGAATTAAGTTTGCCCCTGAATCTTATGGCGCTACTCAGGAAGGAGGTGCAAACTTTTTTCAAATTGTAAATAAGCCGCCGTTTCGATATGTCAAAGCCACTATATCAGCGGGAAGATGCCCACTGCTGGACATAGGCCTCCCCCAATTTCATGGGGGGTAAATGCCATAATCGCCACGCTTGGCATGCGGGTTGGCGATCGCAGTATCTCCACCGCACTTCAGGGATGCTGCTGCCCATCCCGCGGTGGTTTTCGCCGTAGTTTTAGGACATACCCGGGTCCTTTAGGACATACCAAAGCATATGTCAAAGCCGAAGTATTATAATTCCTTCTGATTTTTGACGCTATTTTTGAGCATAACCTTTTAGCAACTAGTTCTATTATTGCATGTAAATCAAACTGAATATGCGATACTTTGGATTTTTTTTCTTTATATGCTTAAATACAAAAACAGCCGATTCACTGCAGTCTTTGTATGCAGTTTATATATATATTGTCGATCGTCGGTGTACCATTTAATTTTGTCGTGTATTATTTTTTACGTAATTGTTGACCCTTCACACCATAATAACTGTTTGATAAAAGAGATCACTTGGGCTGGGCAGCCCAATCGTCAACATTGACAGTTGAAGCACCTTAGATCTATGCTTAATTGCTTATACTTATACGTACATATAATAAAGCTGTTGAGGGTAGAAAAACTGTACATTGAAAATATTGGATATATCAATAGAGGGATTAGAGGGCCCTTGACATCGAAACAGAAAACATTCCAACAGTTTTAATATTTCGTATCTGATTGTGGATATTTATCTGATAATGATAATTTGCCGAACAAAGGATCGCAAAGTAGATAACAAATTACCAGTTTATATTTCCTGAACTATATATTCGACTGTTTAACATAAGTAATCTTTGTAATGGGACTGGTTTTATAATATATCGTAGTTTTCGTTTTTTCAAATGCAAGCTTCTGGCGCGCTATAATCTCATGGTGTCAAATTCCATTACTTAGAGATCAGAAATTTTGATCAAAATTTCTCCGAATTGAAAAAAACTAAAAAGTATTTGGACACAGGGAGTTACTCCAGATGCTCTAAGGAAGCGTCCTTTTAAATATTCGCTCCACAAATATTGCCCCCCCCCCCTCCCGGTATATTATTTTGATGTCTAAGTTACTATACTGGAAAGTTTCATAGACATCAGTTCAGTAGTTTTTATGATTAAGAGAAACGAACATCCATTTATCCCAACAACGGCACAAACTTTCACGGTTATGATACTATGATATACTAGCGTTTGCCCGCGGCTTCGCCCGCGTACTAAGCGTAATTTTTAACCGTCTACAAAAACGAAGGTTCTCTGTTTGACCCGTATGTATGTATGTATGTATGTACGTATGTAGGTATATATGTATGTATGTTTGTCCACGATTATCACGCGTTTGGCTAAACCGATTTAGATGCGGTTTCCAGAAAAGTAGTTGTTACATTACATTTTGACATCCCTGTGTACCATAATTCTCGCAAATAAAAACTTTGACTTTGACTTTGACTTTACATTCTGGGGGTTTCGGTATACGAAGTTTGGTGATAGTGATTCATTAAAAGATGAACAGATGAAAAGTCAGTATACATTCTGAGAACCGGCTAACTGTTGAATTTCATTTGATTTTGACAAAAATAAGGATTGAAAACTATTATCATACATTTCCGAGATGCCGAAGGGGAAAAAGTCGATGAAATAAAAGCATGTCTTAAATGGCCCTTAGTAAAAGTATCTGTGTAATACAGTAACACCAATAGAATGTCTGATAACGACCAAGCAGCGGTCATAAACTCTGGTCCTTTGAAGTACAGAAATACGGCTAATTCAATATCACGTGTAACCCGTATTTTTCCTAAAATTAAATTTAATAGGTAGGTTTTGCCAGTTCCCATTGGAGCATCCAAAAAGAAAATTTGGCCTCACTGCCATTCGCATTTTATTTATTCCATATTTAAACCACTTGGTACCTATAGGAAACTCACGGCACTTAAGTCCTTTTGTTTGGGCAAGACTGTTTTTCAACGATATCTCAAAAAATAATAAACCTACATATCTTGTTGAAACCAGAAGTCGCTGAAAGTATCTACTAATATGTACCATCATCATCATCACGTCAGCCGAAAGACGTCCACTGCTGGACATAGGCCTCCCCCAAAGACTTCCACAATGACCGGTCCTACGCCACCCGCATCCAGCGGACACCCGCGACTTTCACCAGGTCATCAGTCCACCGTGTGGGGGGCCTGCCCACGCTACGCCTTCCGGTACGTGGTCGCCACTCGAGAACCTTTCCGCCCCAACGGCCATCGGTTCTACGTTCTATGTGGCCCGGCCACTGCCACTTAAGTTTAGCGATTCGGAGGGCTATATCGGTCACTTTGGTTCTGCTGCGCTTGGCCTCATTCCTGATGCGATCACGCAGAGAAACTCCCAACATAGCTCTCTCCATTGCCCTTTGGGTGACTTTGAGCCTTCTTATGAGGCCCATAGTAAGTGACCACGTTTCAGTGCCATATGTCAGCACTGGCAACACACACTGATCAAAGACTTTTGTCTTGAGACACTGCGGAATATTGGACGAAAAGATGTGCCGTAGCTTCCCGAACGCTGCCCAGCCGAGTCGGATTCGACGATTAACCTCTTTCTCGAAGTTGGACCTACCTAACTGGACAGTCTGTCCTAGGTATATGTAATCGTCTACAACTTCGAGCGTAAAGTGTCCGATTGAGAGATTGGGAGTAGGTGCGACATGGACATTTGACATGATCTTCGTCTTGTCCATTTTCATCCTTAGACCAACTCGCTCGGAGGCTTTACTGAGGTCATTGAGCATTGTACTTAAATCCTCCATGGTCACAGCCAAGACTACTATATCGTCAGCAAACCGAAGGTGAGTGAGGTAGTCGCCGTTTATGTTGATGCCTAGCCTTCTCCAGTCCAGAGTCTTGAAAACATCCTCCAGTGCAGCGGAGAACAGTTTACGAGAAATAACATCTCCTTGCCTGACTCCCCGCTGAAACGGAATAGGCTTAGAGTTCTGGTTCTGAAGTCGGACTGACATAGTGGCGTTCTCGTACAAACACTTCAGCACATCGATATAGCGGTAGTCCACTTGGCACCGTTGGAGAGATTGTAGCACAGCCCACGTTTCAATCGAATCAAATGCTTTCTCGTAGTCCACGAACGCTAAACAAAGGGGCAGGTTATACTCCTCAGCCTTCTGTATAACCTGACGGAGCGTATGGATGTGGTCTACGGTGCTAAAGCCTCTTCGTAAACCGGCTTGTTCGGGAGGCTGGAAGTCATCTAGCCTACGTGCGAGACGGTTCGTAATGACTCTTGAAAACAGCTTATAGACATGGCTCAGAAGTGAGATGTGTCGGTAGTTCTTCAGTAAGGAGTTGTCACCCTTTTTGAAGAACAGCACCACCACACCTCTATTCCATGCCTTTGGAGTTTTCCCTTCCAGTAAGACGGAGTCGAACAACTTCTGAAGGGCCCTAAGGACCGGTTTTCCACCCGCCATCAGGAGTTCCTCAGCTACTTAAGAGCCATTCTACTCGTAATCTCGTACAGGCTGATGTCCGGGATATCTTAGGTATAGTGCCGCGTTAATCTAGCTCTAGGGTCTTCCGCCAGACCGCCAGACAATATGTACCATCTCAATTTTTTTCAGAATCTTAAACTTCATAGTTTGGAAATTACAGTGAGGGGACACAATTTTTACGACATAGACAGCTACAAATACAAATAGTTTATTTGACAAAAATAAATTTAAACAGTTACATGATATACTGACCTCCACACTAGGCATAGCCTGTCTCGTGGAGGAAATAATAAGATTGACGTATATTTAAACATCAGCGGCTAATAGCAACAGTGTTCTAAAAGTAACAATACATACTCTTTTTTTTTTCATATATTTAACATAACGTAGGAAAGTAACATGATACAAAAATGAAGTGTATAAGTTTGTGTGTGTGTGTGTGTGTGTGTGTGTGTGTGTGTGTGTGTGTGTGTGTGTGTGTGTGTGTGTGTGTGTGTGTGAGTATTTACGAATTTAGGACTGGTTAGGATGTAGTCTTTAATTTAATAAATCTATAATATATCTAATCTATACTAATATTATAAAAAGTAAAGATTTGATTATTTGTTTGCATTGAAAAGCCTCCAAAACTACAGAACCGATTTGAAAAATTATTTTACTGTTGGGATGCTACACTACTCTTGGATGACATTGACATGGGCTATATAATATTTTTAAAAAATTAAGGATTCTTACTAAAACTCCAATAATGTAACCCAAGGTGTAAAAAAAATACCTAAAATATTATTTACATCGCGTGCGCTGCGAAAACTATTGATGATAGAATAACTATTTGTTAATTATTTGTATGGGCCGGGCTGCTAGTATGTACTCGTAATACTAATCTAAAGGTTGATTTAAATGGAAAAAAAATACAGATGATACCCCACACGCCTATATAGTAACATTAAACTTTTTTTACAATCCTTGGCATGAATGGAGTGCCAAATTTTACCTCGGATTCGTATTAAGAGTTCTCTCGGACGATCAGATATCGATTTTGAACGAAATCGGGACGGAAAAAAAGGAAATCAATATGGCCGCCAGTTTCACAAACTTTACCTCGGATTTGTATTAAGAGACCTCTCGGACAATCAGATATCGATTTTGAACGAAATCTGGAAGGAAATGAAAAAAAATCAATATGGCCGCCACTTTTTCCAAATTTTACCTCGGATTCGTATTCAGAGACCTCTCGGACGCTCAGATATCTCTTTTGAACGAAATCGGGGCGGAAATGAAGAAAATCAATATGGCCGCCACTTTTTCCAAATTTTACTTCGGAGTCGTATTGGGGACCTCTCGGACGCTCAGATATCGATTTTGAACGAAATCGGGACGGACATTAAGAAAAGCAATATGGCGCCACTTATTCCAAATTTTACCTCGGTGTCGTATTAGGGGACCTCTCGGACGCTCAGATATCGATATTGAACGAAATAAAAAAATAATAATAAGGCCGTTACTTTAGTCAAAGTTTACCTTGGATTCCTATTAAGAGTCCTCTCGGACGCTCAAATATCGATTTTTGTCGAAATTATATCGGCTGACACTGATTAATAAAACCACTTACAATCATCATCATCATCATCATCATTTCAGCCGAATGACGTCCACTGCTGGACATAGGCCTCCCCCAAAGACTTCCACAATGACCGGTCCTGCGCCACCCGCATCCAGCGGACACCCGCGACCCTTACCAGGTCATCAGTCCACCGTGTGGGGGGTCTGCCCACGCTACGCCTTCCGGTACGTGGTCGTCACTCGAGAACCTTTCCCTCCCAACGGCCATCGGTTCTGCGTGCTATGTGCCCCGCCCACTGCCACTTAAGTATAGCGATTCGAAGGGCTATATCGGTCACTTTGGTTCTGCTGCGGATGGCCTCATTTCTGATGCGATCACGCAGAGAAACTCCCAGCATAGCCCTCACCATTGCTCTTTGGGTGACTTTGAGCCTTCTTATGAGGCCCATAGTAAGCGACCACGTTTCGGTACCATATGTCATCACTGGCAACTCACACTGGTCAAAGACTTTCGTCTTGAGACACTGCGGAATATTGGTCGAAAAGATGTGCCGTAGCTTCCCGAACGCTGCCCAGCCGAGTCGGATTTGACGATTAACCTCTTTCTCGAAGTTGGACTTACCTAACTGGACAGTCTGTCCTAGGCATATGTAATCGTCTACAACTTCGAGCGTAAAGTGTCCGATTGTTACGGGAGTTGGTGCTACATGGGCATTTGACATGATCTTCGTCTTGTCCATGTTCATCCTTAGACCAACTCGCTCGGAGGCTTTACTGAGGTCATTGAGCATTGTACTTAAATCCTCCATGGTCTCAGCCAAGACTACTATATCGTCAGCAAACCGAAGGTGAGTGATGTACTCGCCGTTTATGTTGATGCCTAGCCTTCTCCAGTCCAGAGTCTTGAACACGTCCTCCAGTGCAGCGGAAAACAGTTTAGGAGAAATAACATCTCCTTGCCTGACTCCCCGCTGCAGCGGAATAGGTTTCGAGTTCTGGTCCTGGAGTCGGACTGACATAGTGGCGTTCTCGTACAAACTGATAGATTAGATTAGATTAGATTCATTTATTTCTATTTGGAAATTTACATGTTATTTAATAAAATGTCAATAAAATAGCATGAATTCACAAAAAGATCGTCAGAGTGTATAAGAATAATAAACAAAATTGAATACAAGGCAAAAATTAAAATGAAAGGTAATACATAAAAAACAAAAATTTCAATAATAATACTAAAATGTACAATGTCAAATGTATAAGATGTAGTTTAAATGTCAAATCAATAATAGCTAGGGTACCCTAGATATAAAAGGTCAAAAATTTAAAACAAAACAAAACAATAATATTAATAAATAAATAAAAAATAATGAAAACAATCATTAATATACAATAATGGTCATTTTATTCCTAGAATATAATTTATTAATTAATGTCAGTAACTGTGTTTAAAATTTAACATATAACTAATTAAGCAATGAACATGTTACTAGTCAAGTATTTTTTCATAATATTCTTTTAGAGAATACAGTGAATTTGACAATAAAATTTCCTTAAGTCGGCACTCAAATGTGTCGTTCGAAGATTCATTTTTTAGTGTGGCGGGTAGACGCTCGTACATTGACGGGCCTATTACTTTCTTTTATTATTCATGTCGAGCAGCGCGAGTCGCCACGGCACAGGCAGTAATCGGCCCGTCTGTCAGGTGATTCTGCCAAGCATATTTGCTCGTTTAAATATGTATGGGCGTAAGTAAAACAACCGTGTAGTTCAGCCGCTGATTTATTACTGTCAAACAGCGCAAGCTCGCATATCTATGTATTTGTAGGCGCGTACACATCATCCCTCCCACATTATTCTTGAACCCTGTTAACAATTAAATATCAATTAATAACTACATATACTAATTTGCAGTATTACCTAGTTTGCCTATTAAATCTTATAATCTACTGGTCGTCTCGGACGCAACAAGTGCCGTGACCTTGACGCGGGCTGCTCAGCCGCTCCCGGCTCCGCAGCCGCAGGCGCACCCGGGTCGGGCCCCGGCGCCTGCGCCTGCTCGCCGGCCGCGGTGGTGTCCGCCGGCGCCGGGGCTCGCGGCCCGAGCTCGCCGACGTCGCCGTCGCAGTCTGTCCACATCTCGTCCTTACCCTGGACCACATTTCCCTCTCCTTCTATGACAATGCTCGACTCGGGAGCTTGTAGCAGAGCCACATCAGGTTCAGTTATAACTGGAGAAGACAATGCGGGCCCTCGATTCGTGGAGATTGTGTCGACCGGCGGCATGTCAGATCTAACATTTCCCTTATACTTAAGTAATTGATCCATATGCCTAATGCAATAAGAGTCGAAATTAAACATGTACACTTTAAACATTTTATTGCCTATCTTATCTTTGATTATGCCTCGTTCCTATGTTTCTTTCCTCGCACTGAACCAGCGGGCCAAAACAACGTCACCGATCTCAAAATTTCTCCGATTGGGTGGGAGTTCGTAATTATTGTTTTTTTCTGCCGGTAGAATCAAATCAAGACGAGTTCTTAATTTTCTCCCAAACATTAATTTTGCCGGTGTTTCACCCGTGGTGCAATGAGTGGCATTTCTGTATTCAAATAAATAGCCTAACAATTTTTCATGTATATACACTTCAACATTTTTTTGCAAATGTTGACAGAAGATTCTGCCATTCCGTTGCTATTAGGATGATAAACTGGGTACGTTATAATATAATGAATATTGTTACTGGAACAAAACGTAACAAATTCGTGGCAATTTATTTTAGCGTCGTTATCAGAAACTAATGTATTCGGTAAACCGAAAACAGCAAATATTTCTTTTAATTTTGATATAAGTTCCCGCGTTGATGTCCCGTTATTCATATTTATTTATTTATTTATTAAAGGAGTTTCAACAGCTTTTTAAACATGTTGACATTTTAAATACAAATATGGAGCCAATAACAGAAACTCACCAATAGAAACAAGATATGAACTAAGGTTACACACTATATTACAGTATCTTAAAATTAAAAATCAAAGGCTATAAGAGAACACAACAAGAGATGTCCATCGCTCACCGGACGCTCAGAAGATACACAGATACCACTTGTATATTTGTATACTCAGCAACTATGTATAAAGTTAATCAAATGTATAAAGTTAATCAAATGTATAAAATTAATTAAATGTACAGAAAGCATATCACCACCCGCAACCTATAGGTGGATGGGTAAGAAACAACGTTTAGAAACAACGTCTGGATAAAGTTCGCCTCACACATGGAATAGAGCAATTGAAAACGTCAATATCTAGATCCTTCGACAAGGTATTTAACTTACGTGCTGCACGACATAGAAAACTATTTTGCCTATAATTAGATGATGTACATTGAAGTGAAATGGGGGGATAAAACCTTTTCGACCGAGTAGGTGTGTTGAAAGAAAGTTTAGAAAGCAATTCGGGGCAATCAATATTACCAGTTGTAATTTTAAGAAGGTACATTATATCTGCTATTTCTCGGCGTTTCTGTAAAGGAATTAAGTGATGTTTTTCACATACACTTATGTAGTCATTCGAGTGGTACGGAGTTTTAAGCTTAAAACTTAGATATTTGATAAATCTCTTTTGAATGCGCTCAATCCTATCGATGTATGTATTGTAACAAGGGTTCCAAACCTGCGAAGCATATTCAAGTTTGCTCCTGACTAGTGAGCAATAAAGAACTTTAAGAGTCTTAGCTTGTGTAAAATGAGTGGAGTTCCGCATTATGAAACCTAGAGCTTTCAAAGCACTATTGACTATGCCATCGATATGATTGTCAAACAACAGTTTAGAGTCATGAACGACGCCCAAGTCCCTTACAAAACTGATTGTGCTCAGAGTTTGATTTTTAAGTGTATATGTAAAAGAGATACAATTTCGCTGGCGCGAGAATGTTATAGAGGCACACTTAGACGGGTTAAGGTCCAATTTATTGTCATAGCAGTATGCATCTAGTCGCGCAAGATCAGATTGAATAAGTAACGAGTCGTGGTTCGTTTTAACCTTCTTGAAGATCTTCATGTCATCTGCGAAACAGAGAACTTCGGAGTGGATGAAGCATTTACTGATATCGTTAACAAATATATTAAACAGCAATGGGCCGAGTAATGATCCCTGAGGGACGCCACTCAGAACCCTGACCCAACTAGAAATATAATTGTTAACAACTACTGCCTGAGACCTGTTGGTAATATAAGACGAAAACCATCTGAGCAAGTCCCCATTTATACCTATATTAAATAATTTTGTAAGTAACGTCGCATGATTTATCCTATCGAAGCATTTACTATAGTCTGTATATATTACGTCAACTTTAAAGCCCTTGTCCATCGCGTCGGTAAGATAGTCGTTTAAAAGAACAAGATTAGACACTGTGGATCGACGCTGGAGGAAGCCGTGCTGGTTGGGATTAAAGTAGTTCTTCAGAGCAGCATAAACTTGATTATAGACAACTTTTTCAAGAACTTTTGATATAATGCATAATTTAGAGATGGCCTGTAATTAACTATATCCGTTTTAGGTCCTTTTTTATGAACCGGAGTGATGTAAACAGACTTCCAAATTGATGGACGTAACATTCAAGAAATGAGCGTTTAAATAATAATGTTATAGGGATAACCAGACTTTCAGCGCAGTTTATTAGAAAATGCGCTGGTAAGTCGTCGGGACCGGCAGATTTAGATGAGTCGAGTTTGCGTAAGATATTAATAAGTTCAGCAGGAATTACTTCGATATTGGATAGGGTCACACACGTAGCCGAAGGTAGACTAGAAGCTGCAGGTATACCACTACTGTTTGGTGCTAAGAAATTGGTCGAGAAGTAGCCCGAAAAAGCATTACATATGTCTGTACCCGAATTAAAAGATTTACCTTCGTAATTTAAGCTACTAGGTAAACCGCGAGATCCAGAGCGTGATCCAATAAATGACCAAAACTGCTTAGGGTTTTTTGCTATATTGCTTTCCATACGATTAACATAGTTGTCAAAACAATCTTGCTCCATTCTCCGCACCCTATCTCTTAGTACGTTAAACGAAACTAGGTCAGAAATATTTTTATATGTTTTATATTTTTATAAGTATTTATATTTTTCTTTTAAAGCTTTGTTTAAGGGTAGGGAAAACCACGCAGGATATGAATCAGATCGAATTTGTTTTGAAGGAATAAATCTGTCTCTTAATTTTCTGAAAGTGTCATAAAAAAAGACAAGACAATCATCCAAAGTACGTATGGAAAACTCTTCCTCCCAGCAAATAATTGATAACTCACTATTAATAGAAGCATAGTCACCCTTATTGTAAAAATATTTTAAAAAAGAAGCAGATATCAGAGGTTCCATGATCGTGTAATTAATATGTATTATTAGCGCCTTATGATATGGATCAATAGGAACCAATGAATTAACACATTCGCAAACACTGACAATGTCATTAGATAAAACCAGATCCAGCAATTTACCAAAGTGATTGAAGATACCGTTATACTGGCACAAACTATGTGTGTGCAAGTCGTCTATTAGGTTGCACTCATCACTACTTATATAGTTTGAAGGAATCATAAAAGAACTCTGACCCGTCCACAGAATGTTGCTCATGTTGAAGTCACCAATTATTAAAATTTTATCGTTTGGATTGTTGGCAGCTATATTATCCAAGTTATCTAAGAAATTGTCTAATTGCTGCGAAAAAGACAAGCCTTGGTTTTGCCTACATAAGTACAAGACGCAAAGATGGACTTTGACTGACCTGTTTCTATGACCCTTAAGCACCAGAGTAATCCATAGGTCTTCAGCTGACGAGCGGAAGGAAGGCTGAGGGGTTACAGTTAACCCTCTTCGAGTAGCAATTAGTACGCCACCCCCGCGGCTTTGTCCAGTTAAAGATAAGTCACGGTCCCGACGCCAAACTACGTAACGGTCATCGAATAACTCCGAATCCCGTATTCCATCAACAAGCCACGTTTCGGTAAGAATAACTATGTCGTAGGTAGCTAGGCTTAGGTTACGATAAAATGTTAATGTTTTAGAACGTAGCCCCCGCACATTTTGATAGTAAATAGATGGATAATTATTAACTGAACTTGAAGCAAGCATCGTTATTAAAAAATGTGATAAAAACAGGTTGTTTTGTCGATTTACACAGCACAACTCCAATCGATAAATAAGTAATTAACGTACGGCAAAAAAAGAAGTACATGCAATAAATCGCATAGCACAGTATTTGCAGCAAGCCACTGTATAGGAAAATTCCATAGCTAAAAATACTAATAATGTAATGGGTGCGAGACAGAGAATAGTTATAAGTATTAGTTAGCGAGTGCGAAGGAAAGAGATGGTTATATTTCAGCAAGTAAGTACTGCAGGCAGCGATAAGCCCGAGCGCCAAACAAAAGAGGCAAACTGGCTGGGTGGTCCGGTCAGCGATGTTCAAACTTACAACTTTGCGATCATGCTTAGTGATAATATAATAAAATATTAACAAAAACATTGGCAACAAGTACATCAGAGCTAGACACAGGTATTTGAGTATATTACAATCTAATGCAATTTGTTTAAATCACCCGCACAACTTATAATAAACACTTTAGAGTTTTCATCTTTTCGGACGTGGATTTTGCAGTATTTAACCCAAATAATCCTGTAACCTTTTTCCTTAAGGGAAGTTTTGACGAAAGTTAAGAGTTTTTTTTTATCGGAGGTCAGGTGGTCATTAATGTACACGCGTTGGTTGTTACCCTGGAAACCAATTTCTTCTGCGGTGATTGTCTTCTTCAACCTTGATGAGGCTATAAAGTCTTCCTTTATGTACCGATTTATGAAGTGCACAATTATTGATTTGTCTTTGGAGTTGTGAACCGGGACTCTTGAAATATGATTAATGTTACTCCTATCCACAGGGTAACTGAGCGCGGTACTGATATTTGCTAAAATCGTGAATAGGTTCTCATTCCTTGTCATGGGGACTCCCTTGATCTCAACATTGTTTAGACGTTGATGCTGATCACTACGAGCTAGTTCAGTTTTGAGAAACGACACTTCATTGTGGAGTTGAGAATTTTTTTCTTTCATAGCTTCCAGTTCTGGGGTTTTTCTCTCCAACTCAGTCAGACGCGAGGTACACTCATCGAGTTTATCACTGGTGAATTGGCACGAATCCTTGACCCCGTTCAATTCAGTCTTCATAACTCCGATGTCACGTACAAGATTAGGGAGACGTGAGAGTTGTTTCTGCATTTCCCGTAACGTACTCATAACCGTGTTCAAATCCACCGGCTTTTCAGGAGCCGGCGAGCCTTCGATCTTGCAAAGATGACATCTCCAGGCTGCTCTGCGATCCCCTCCAAGCCGTTTATATCCATCTTTTGTTATACGGGCACAGCAGAACCCGACGACCTTTTTGCATGTTGCGCATTGCGCACTATCGCCGGTGAATGCGGTCTCGCAAATATTACACTGCATTGCGAAATTAGTAACTTTGATTTTTAATTATAAGTTTGAGAACCACTAGATGTTATGGGCAAAAGTGCGGATCTTGCTGTGCACATGTGCGATCGTAACGAGAGCGCGCACTGAACTGACACTCTAGCCACTTGCTGTACGCGTCCACAGCAACAAGGTACACCCTTTGCCCTATCGACAAGTAGTCTATGTGGACGCGATGGAAAGGTCCAGGTGGCTTCGGCCATGGCGCTGGCGCCTCCTTCGGCGGCGCCGGGCGCAGCGCCACGCAGGTGTCGCATGCGCCACTCCAACGCTCGATATCGCTGTCGATGCCCGGCCACCACATCCGACTGCGCGCATTAGATTTCATTTTTATTATTCCTAAGGGCGAACTATGCAGTTCACGTAACATTTTTTTTTCTAAATATGCTAGGAATTACGACCCTATGTCCCCGTAATAAGGTCCCATTTTCAAATTGTAAATCAGTTTTACATTGAAAATAAGGCCTTATCAATTTACAGCTGATCTTACGCGGCCAGCCTTTGTTAATGTATTTGATTACTGTTTTTAAAACAGTGTCGTTTTGGTGGCCTGTTTAATATCATCTGCTGTGACCGCGGGTCAAACAGAATCTAGGAATTTGAGGGAGCAATATGTGTCGAATTCCTTATTCGTTGTAGCAATTGTTTCCGGTAACGGTGCCCTAGAAAAATAATCGGCTACTATGTTACTTTCGCCAGTCGTTTACTGTACAGTGTATCTATAAGCCGATAGTATAATTGCATACCGTTGTAAACGGAGCGCGGTAGTTACCGATATTCCTGTATTGTTATTAAAAATAGAAACTAACGGTCGGTGATCCGTTTTGAGGATGAAGGGTTCGCTACGGCCATAAAGGTATTGGTGAAACGCCAATTTACGCCAAATATTATCGCCGTAGCCTCCTTTTGTATTTGGCTATAGTTACGTTCACTGGGATTCAGTGACCGGGAGGCGAAAGCTAGTGGTCGCTCTAAACCCGTCCGGTCTCTCACAGAGAGTACGGCACCGAGGCCGGCGGGACCAGCGTCCACAGCCAGCTCCAGCTGCGGCGAGGGATCAAAGTGCGCCAGCGTGCGCTCACAGGTCAGCTCCCGCTTCACCCGCTGCACGGCTTTGCGCTGTCTATCGCCCCACTGCCACTCTGCGCCCGCGCGCATCAACTCATGTTGTGGGCTCATAATAGACGAAGCATTGGGAATAAAACTCCTGTAGTAGTTTACTACACCTAAGGATCGCTTTACCTCAGTGATGTTCTTCGGTTCCGGCGCGTAGATTATAGCCTTAACCTTATCAGGGGAGGTGTGCAATCCTTCTTTATCTATAACGTACCCTAAATACGTAACGTTCGGTCTGAAAAATTGGCATTTTTTATGTTGCAGTCTAAGGCCCGCCTCGTTTAACCTTGTTAACACCTCTCGTAGCCTATTGAGGTGTGTCGTTTTATTAGGTCCTGTTATGCATATATAGTCAAGCCCGCAACTTATACCGTCGATTCCTTGAAGAAGGGTTTCCATGGACTTCTGAAAGACCGCTGGTGCAGGAGCCAGGCCATAGACCAAACGCGTATACTTAAAGAGGCCCTTAGAGGTATTTATAGTCGTAAGGTCTTGTGACGAATCGCATAACAAAAATTGATTATACGCATTTTTCAAATCAATTTTAGTATAATGTTCGCCGCCTCCAATCCTAGCGAACACTTCCACAATTCGAGGTAATTATTCGAGACAATTACTTGTCAATTATTAAGTCTTTATTTAATGTGACTGAATAATCGCCGGCTATCCTTACCTTACCATTTTCCTTCAAAACGGGCACTATACGGGTACGGGGTGGCGTACTGGGAGTAATTAACCGGCACCAAAATACCTTTTTTTTTTTTTTTTGACGCAGAGGAAATGCATTTGCGCATCCCCCCGGGCTTGGGGAAGGCCCATAATGGGGGGTATGTGGGTCTAACCCTTCCATATAGGAAAGGAATACCCACTAAAACCTCTGCGGCGTTATCCCTCGCTGCCGTTTAGGGAGGCATCATGGGGTCGCTATCATTCTACCACGATGCCTCCCCGGCTGTCCCGGCTATTGCGCCGGGGGCACCCTCGCGCCAATGGAGGGAGGGATTGGTAACGCTCCAACCCTTCTCCCAGCAGTGTAGGTTAATATATTGCTGACGTCTTCTTTCCCTTCGTCTGCGCCTTAGCGGGTGCGCGTCAGCCCTGTCTTCGCGCTCCCGCTCCGCTTGCTCCTTTCCTGTCATCACCTTCTCGCAGAAGGCTATGACTCCGTCCCAAATTCTCTCTCTACTCAGCATACGAGACACTATGGTGTGTAGCGAGAGGTTTCCCGCTCCCAGGAGCGTGCTCAACTCACGGCGCTCGACAGCCCAGCTTGGGCACTCTTCCAGAGTGTGCAGGACCGTATCTTCCTCACTCCCACAGTGATGGCATGCCGGTGTTGGCTCCCTTCCTATCTTGTGCAGGTAATGACCAAAGCAGCCATGTCCGGTCATCACCTGCACAAACCTGAATGTCAGGCTCCCTCTCTTCCGGTCGAGCCAGCTGTCGAAGGACGGGAGGAGCGCCCCTATTGTGTGACTCCCATAAGGGGAGTTCTCCAGCTGGCTCTTCCACCTGTCCCTTTCTCGTCTGGCGGCCATGCGCCACCTCGCCTCCACCTCTTGAGGGGCCAAGCGCTCCTCGGATGTCCTGGCCTCTACTCGCCGCTTGTACTGCTCCGCCAGCAGTTGGGCGTCCAGCTCCCAGGGCAAGGTGCCGGCGAGAGCACATGCCGCCATATATGAGACTGTGGAGTAGCCCCTAATGACCCTCTGGGCGATTACTCTTTGTGGTCTTCGGAGGAGGACCCTTGTTTTTTCCGTAAGCCTCTCCGCCCATATCGGCGCCCCGTACATCGCCATGCTGCGAATGACATTCGCAAAGAGGCGCCGACATGGGGCTCCGGGGCCTCCCACATTTGGCAGCAGACGACCTAATGCTGCCGCAGCCCCTACGAGGCGGGGAGCTAACCTCGTAAAGTGCTCCTTAAAATCCCATCTGCGGTCCAGAACAAGGCCCAGGTACTTTATATGGGCCCTGACCTGGACCACTTCACCTCCTACGACAATGGCATCGTTTGTTTGAGGCCGCCAGTTTCTTCCTCCGAAGACCACTGCTTCGGTCTTTGTTAAAGCCACCCTGAGGCCCAGGTGGCTTATGCGACCGACCGTCATTTCTGTGGCTACCGCCGCCCGTCTCAGGGTTTCCCCATATTCTTTCCCCCTCACGGCCACCATAGTGTCGTCTGCGTAACATATGGTGACCATGCGGGGGAGTTGCGCCCCTCTAATGGCCCAGTCGAATCCGATGTTCCAAAGCAGGGGCCCTAATACGGACCCCTGTGGAACACCGCACTCCATCTTCCTTTCTAGGCGCCGTCCTCCTGATTCGTAAAGCACCACCCTCCCTGTAAGGTAGTGCTCTATGATGCCTCTCAAATAAGTGGGCACTCCGTGGTAGCGAAGGGCCTCCTTTATTACCTCATAAGGGAGGGAGCCAAAAGCGTTGGCGATATCCAATGACACTGCTATGGCTCCCTCCCCTCTTCCTGCAGCAAGATCGGCAAACCCTTTGAGAGTGGCCACTGCGTCAATTGTTGACCGCCCCTCTCGGAACCCAAACTGTTTCCCGCTAATGTTCGGGCCCGTGTGCTCCAAATGCCTGAGTATTCGCCTGGCGAGGATGCGCTCAAGCATTTTACCCACCTCGTCTAGGAGCACTATGGGGCGGTATCCCGGGCACCAAAATACCTAACCCCCCAACCAGACGGTTCAACTCTTCTTCCACCTTGTCTTTTAGAGTAAAGGGTACCGTCCGTGGCTTAAAAAAAATTTCGGAATAGCATTATCTTTCAGCTGTAAGGTGACCTTGAATTTATTCAATGTCCCAAGTTCATCACGCCACATATTAGGGTATTGTTCCAATAACTTGTTTACATCTTCGTCATTACAATTATTTATTTTGTTTAGTTTTGTTGTTAACGCCAAATTAAACGCTGTCATGAAGTCTCGCCCAAGTAGGCCAGGCCCTTCACCTCTTAATAGAAATATGTTAATGTTTTTAGTTACATCGTTATATTTCGCATCTATGGCAAAATAGCCCAGGGGCGAGATTTTATGACCATTATAAAGGCACATTTTAATGTTACAATTTTTTAAGGTATACTTAGAAAAATATTCTAAATACATTTTTTGTGACATGACGCAGGTACCCGATCCGGAGTCCAATTCCATCAACACTGCTGTGCTACCGCGAACTTCGAAAATCGAACTTCGTGTCGTGCCGTCCCTTTCGCTCAAGTGTTATACACTATATGACGGAAAGGGACGGTACGATACGAAGTTCGATTTTCGAAGTTTGCGGTAGCACCCCTGGAATATTTCCTAATGTTACACTCAAAGGTTTGGTGCTTACATACATCAAATTGTACAAATGGCACTCCTCGCAACAGTTTTGTTCAGCCGGGTTATCAACACACTCCATATTATTAAGGCGCGTATTCTTGCACACTTTATTTAAGTGTCCCACAACACCACACTTTTGACAGCGATAGGACTTGTACCGACACTGGTCACCGTCGTGACTCTTCATGCCGCACACGGAACACCTAGGAGACGCTCGCTGCTGGTCGCGGCCCGCCGGCGGTGGCCGCGCGCCGCTGCCGCCGCGCCCAGCTCCGCCGCTGCCGCCGGTCCAGTACCGACCCTCGGTGTTCGCGCGATACAAGGGTTCCTCCTTGATGGTGTTGGTACCGGCCATCACAGCCTTCGTTTCCCTAGCAGATTCTGCTTTCTCCGCTATTTCCAAAGCCTGTGCGATTCTTAATGACGAAGCATTTTGTTCGAATAATTTTTCACGTTCGGGGCCCGGACCCAGGCCTAGGACGAAACGATCCGCAAGATTCGTTTCCAAGGCGGTTCCGAAGTCACAGTAGCTTGCTAGACCTCTTAATCGTGCCGCCCAGTCTCCTAAGGTTTCGCCTAAGTTCCTTGTCGCTCCATAAAAACGTGCCTTATCTGCGTATGAGCACTTTTTCGGCTTCAAATGATCGTCGAAGTAATCAATCAGCTGGTTGTAACTAAGGTTATCCACGTCCTTAGGGTAAGCAAGGTTGCGCAACAAACGGTATGACTCATCCGTAAGATGAGTTAACAGAATTGCACTTTTTTATCGTCAGTCACTGCGTTTACTTTCATAAACTGTGTCAACAGTCCTTTAAATATCGACCACTCGCAGGTTTTATGATCAAAATTGGTCAAATTTCCCAAGAAAGACAATAGTTTATTTTATTATTATTTTTTCACACGCTTTTTATTATTATTTTATTTTATTATTATTTTATCTCTTTCAGAAGCTCGGGTTTGGATGAAACGATTCTACCGTCTTCAGTTTTTAATTTGGCGAGTTGGTTCTGCCCAATAGACAGATCTCTTGAGAACACTTTAGAGCCCTTATTCTGCTCGATGGCCTCTTCTATACGATTTGTATTGAATTGGCGCAGATCACGGGTAAGGGACTTGGAGATCCGTTTATTGAGCTGCCTGTATAATGTCGCATCGGCTGAAGACTGCAGAATCATTTCCTTCCTTACCTCGATGAGCCTCTGAGTGGAGATACAAAGCCTTTTGACTTTGTGAGTCCGTTGGGCCTTAAAGAACTTAGACCCAATGCTATGGACAGCTTCCACAAACCCGTCATTGAATTCGTCCACGTCGCCGCCTAGACAATCAAAACGGTTTTGGAGTTCCAGTTGAAAGCTCTCGGGGTTTTGGATTTGGACTGCTGCTGGACTGAGCGTAGACTTCATCAGTCGAGAGCGCTCTAGCTTGACGCATATATTCAATGTGCCTCTTACCAGACGATGATCACTTCCGGTTTTAACCGTACTGATCACAGACATCATTGAATATATGCCTCTTCGTCGACATAATGAAGTCAATCTCGTTTTTTGTTGCACCGTCGGGACTCATCCAGGTTCACTTCCTGTGCTCGCGTTTCTTGAAAAAGGAGTTCATCATGTAGAGTCCCTCCTTCTCCAAGAAACCAGCCAGTAGTTGGCCCAGTTTCGCGTTAATGTCCCCCATAACAACGGTGAAGTAGGTTTTGGAACTATGCATGGCCTTACTTATATCCTCATACATAGCCTCCACCTCGTCGTCGGAGTGTGCCGAGGTCGGCGCGTACACCTGTATGACCTTCAACGAGTATCTCTTGGATACTCTGAGTATAAGGTACGCCACCCTATCCGACACACTCTCGATCTTCACCACGTTGTTTACGAGGGACTTGTGGACGATGAACCCGACACCTCCCTGGGACTGTTGATCGCCCTCCCGGAAATAGAGCAAGTTGCCGGACTTTAGGGTTATCGTGTCCTCCCCCTCTCTTCGGAGTTCAGATAACCCCACGACATCCCAACGCAACTTGCTCAATCCTTCCTCTAGTTCCGCTATCTTTTCGTCGGTCCGCAGTGTACGCGTGTTGTACGTTGCCAGGGCCAGGAGTCGTCGGTGGTGGTAGCTGGATCTTCGCCGGAGATTCTTAGCACCCCTGGCCCCGCTAGTACCCTGGCCGCTACCAAAACCAGGGCACCGGGGGCCGCCGGAACCTCGGGGCCGTAGCCTTTGTGTCGTTTTCATAAGGGGTAAATGCCATAATCGCCACGCTTGGCATGCGGGTTGGCGATCGCAGTATATCCACCGCACTCCAGGGATGCTGCTGCCCATCCCCCGGTGGTCTTGGTCGTAGTTTAAGGACATACCCGGGTCCTAAGGACATACCCGGGTCCCACTTACAATACATTGAATCAAAAAATGGTCGTATCTTCATCAAGAACTCACGGTACTTCATGCACCTTAAGACCTTATAAGGAACCTACATGCCAAATTTGGTATCTCTCGAACCAGCAGTTAGGGCTGTGCGTTGATATGTCACTCATTCAGTAAGTCAGTTTCTTCTTGCAATTTGGCACTGTAGTGTATAGAGCTATAGATAGTTATGAACATGTATTACAATGCTATATTAACCATGCTTATTATGAATAAACAGCAGTCTTACTTAGAATCTGGTGGTATCAATACGTCTCCCGATACCCAACCTCATATGGCGATCCTGCCAACGCAGCGCTTTGCGCGCTGCCGCTGCCGTTACTATCGCGCGCGAAAGTTTTAAAATAATAAAATAATGTATCAAAGACTAAAACCGAGACTGTGACTTGTGACCTCTACCAAAAAAAAAGTAGTAAAGGAACGCGAAAGTACGCGAAGGTCGCAAGTGTATTTATTTAAATGGACCATTACCAACCTTGAATATATAAGTGCTGAAAGGATTAGAAGAAAATAATATGGGGTCTTCGCAAACAAAAGAAGAGGTCGTCGTAGCCCAGAATGCTGCCGG
Source organism: Notocelia uddmanniana (assembly GCA_905163555.1). NCBI lineage: Eukaryota > Metazoa > Arthropoda > Insecta > Lepidoptera > Tortricidae > Notocelia > Notocelia uddmanniana. The sequence continues at coordinate 10,481,091 of LR991061.1, read as the reverse complement.
GAGCTCTAGCAACAACGCCGAGATGGTTAACAGTATGAATACCACAAAACCCTGCACGTCGTGGTAGTATGCATTCTTGGTGTCATTATGTTTTGGGTGCTGCATACTACATGTACAGAAAATGCCACAAAAGGTGGATCCGCCAGGAGATACGTGGACACGCGTTAAGGAGCTCAATTTTTCGCCGTGCGCCGAAATCAGAAGACGAGGTTTAAAAAGTACGTGTTCGAATACAAACTCAATCAACAATAGTGTCTAAAAGAAAAGTGCAGTGCTAAGTGTTGTGCGCGTCGTTAACCGTCTATACCATGTGTAACCGTCTGTACACGCCGGACAATGAGTAAGATAACAATTTAATTAGTTAATTAGCGTATCACGTTGCAATAGCTTAAGACGAATGTACCTTTTAATTTTAATAATGTCTTATTATGGCAGACGATTTATTACATTTAATTGAACAGTTAAATATTATAAGACAATATTTAATTAAGATAGGTCCCAACAGAAGAGTAGGACAGATTGTTGAAAATAAGTTAATTGAGGCACAAAATGTGCATGCTGACTATTCTAGTTTTTTAGACAGTTTAGAAGAAAGTAAAGAAAGTATTACAGAGAATGATCTTATACCTATAGAGCAATACTGTAATCAGTTCGATAAATTATATGCAGAAATTGTAGAATTGTGTAGCGGAGCCGATAAGAAAAAAACATTCAAGATGGAGAAGTTTAACTTAAAAACGGCTTTGAGTTTATTACCAGTAATGAAAGATGACGCTAATGAGTAATGACATTCAGAAATTTTACAAAAGATGCAGTTCAAGCTGCCATTGACTACGACCATTCTACACCAAGTACGTCAGAAGGGATTTTAACGATGGAACGTCATCATAATTACAATACGAAGTATTTCAGAGGCCCTTCATCCACATACTCCGGGGGACACCGTGGTAATCGTGGTATGTCGTACTCAGCACGCAGCCATCAACCGGGAAGGTTCGGGTCCAGCGGCCGACAGCGAGGTACGGGACGAGGCTTCCAAGTTTCGGATGCCCGAGGAGCAACGAGGCCCTACCAGCAACATAGAGGTAGGTTCCAATATTACTCTAATAGACCTAGAAACAATGGGATACGTAATCAACAAGAAATACGTGTTATGACGGATAGCGAGAGTAGCGTGCCTAATGATAACGAGAATCAGTTTTTTCGTGACTAAAGAGTATATTTTAACTAGTAGTAGCAAGAATTATAGTTACGTAGAATTATCTCTAGGTAAGGACATTGCAACCCAATTCTTAGTCGATACGGGCTCTACCTTATGTGCTATAAAATATGAGTGCATACGCAACCAGAATATTCCTATCCATAACGATAATGTAGTAGTCAGCGGAATAGCCGGCAAAGTCCAGCCCATTGGATATGTTTACTTAGACCTTAATTATGGACATCATAGCCTTAATCACAAGTTCTATGTTTTTAAAACATTGCCATGTACGGCTGGCGGTATCTTAGGATTAGACTTTTATAGAAAGTACGCGTCAACTATAGACTACTTTGACAACACTTTGACTTTAAGGAATAGTTATGACTGTAAGATTATATTACCGCTATACATGGAGGATAGCAATCGTTTTATGGTACCGGCTCGATCGGAAGCTATACGATACATAAAGACGGATATGGAAGAGGAATGTGTGGTGTGCGCGGATGAGATTCAACCCGGATTATTTATAGCTAGTGCGTTAGTAAAACCTAACAATGGAAAGATACCTATTCGTTTGCTTAATACGACGGAAAATGATTTTACAGTTAACCAAGTTAGCCCGACTATTCATAAAGCAAGTGACTAAGATGTATGTATGTTTAGCGAAACGCAGAAAAATGAGAACCGAGTTAAAAGGATGTTTTCTTGTTTGAAACTTGGTTATTTAAATATAGCGGAACGGATATGGTTGCTACTAACAACAGGCCTGATCAACCAAGAGTTGTAGCGATACATAGCCAACCGAAGAATTCCGTATAACTAAGATTTCTAGATATAAAAAGTATATACAATTTAAAACGATAGAAACGAATTAATAACGAGAGTAAAACATTATGCTATAGCAAAGAAAGAAAGACAATTTATATAAAACAAGTATCTCAATCACAACTGACGCGAGCCGCTTTTGTGAGAGAACTTAGTCAGTTTTGTAAGGAAATAAATGTTGAAGAAATACATTTTATTAAAAATAAAAATAATAATATTTTTGTCGAGAAATTAGTAAGTGAGATAAAAAATATGGTGACTTGGTCCGGACCACGACTAAATATATTAAATGAAGTGAAACGAATTTATGATAAGGACGACAAAAGAGTGTTACTTAATGATTTTCACCTATTACCCACTAGTGGTCACGCGGGTATAAGGAGAATGTATAATAACATGAAAAAATACTATTACTGGCCTGGACTCGAGAAAGATATTAAGGAATTCATAAGTAAATGTGAAAAGTGCCAGCGCCAAAAATATACGGTTCAGGTAAAAGAACCTATGGTAGTGACGTCAACAGCGCATTCTGCGTTTGATAAAATATTTTTAGATATAGTGGGCCCCTTAGATAAGGATAATTATAATTACTCATATATTCTTACTTTACAATGCGAACTATCAAAACACGTAAGTGCATATCCCCTTGTTTCTAAAACATCAACAGAGGTAGCGAAATGTTTTGTAAACAATTTTATTCTTCAATATGGCATACCAAATACCATAGCAACTGACAGAGGCACCGAATTTATCTCCGCGACCATGAAAGAGGTTTGTAAAATTTTAAATATTAATCAGATTAACTCTACCGCTTATCATCACCAATCTATTGGATCTCTAGAAAATTCACACAAACATTTAGGTGCATTTCTACGTATACAGACAGACAATCACCCTGAGGCTTGGAGCCAATGGCTTCCTTTTTGGAGTTTCGCTTACAATACATCAGTGCACTCGGAAACAAAGTTCACCCCTTTCGAGTTAGTCTACGGTAAGCAGTGTAATTTACCAAGTAATTTAGTGACATCCATGGAAGAAAAGAGCTAAAATACCGTTTACAGGTTACGCAGAAAGAGGCACGTGACAATTTATACTCAAGTAAGTTACAACGTAAATTCAGGTATGATGCCTATATAAATCCGATTACTTATAAACCTAACGATCAAATTTTAATTAAAAATGAAACTGGAAATAAACTCCAAAGTTTGTATTCAGGACCATATGTTGTAGTGAAAGATATTCCACCCAATGTGAAAATAATAAAAAATGGTAAATTAGACATCATTCACAAAAATAGAACCAAGCTTTTCATACAATAAAAATGAATTTTATGTTTGAATGATAACTTACTGTACTGTATCTATTTTAACTGTGGATGACCCATAAATGTGTTTGTAATTAGATCAGCATTGTCTGTTTTGTAAACATACTATTAACTCTTAATTTTAAGCCTATATAAATTTATTGATAAAGAATGTGTAATCCAAATGAAAAAAAAAGTACTTAATACTAAATACTTTTTTTCTTTTCCCTCCGTGGGAGATGTAGTGTATAGAGCTATAGATAGTTATGAACATGTATTACAATGCTATATTAACCATGCTTATTATGAATAAACAGCAGTCTTACTTAGAATCTGGTGGTATCAATACGTCTCCCGATACCCAACCTTATAGCACAAACTTTTAAGTTTTCATGTCCGCAATATTAAATTTAAAAACCAATGCCATTTTCGACATTAACGACCCAAAAAACCATAAAAACGACACCCATATTAATATTTAGACATTCCAACCCCCTCGCACCCCAACAGAGGGAATGGTATTTTACATTCTCCACGTGGGATTTTAAAATCATTGTTGTTGTTTTCGTAATCAGCGACCCGATAAACCATAGAAACAATACCCATATCGATTTTCAGCATTTGTCACCACATTTCCCCCTTTTTACCCACGACGGAACGGATAAGGTATATGCGTTCAGGGTGAGAGGTTGTTTGTTTGTTTTTTGTTTGTGTGTGCACCTCAATATCTCCAAAACAGCTTGAACGATTTGAATACGGTTTTCTGCAATGGGTTTGTGATTTACTCGAGACGAAACCCCAAAAAATTTTACGACCATAACTCGCCAGGGGGCGCTGCAGTTAACATTTTCCTCTTGAAAGTGCGTTTGAACGAATTTTCTCCGGAAGTCTGCTTGACCAGCTTAGATGATTTCGATAGCGCTTGGTGAGGAGTACATGTAATTGAACTCTGAGGATCATGATGGAGCAGAAAAACATGATAGGGAACTGTTAAGGGGTTAGATATCTGTATGTCTGTTTTTAGGCGCTTTTGTTTATGTTTGCTTAGCAGCCATTGTAAACGAACTTCTGAGGGTCTGATGATGGAGTAGAACAACATCACACAGAACCATTCGAAGGGATATTGCTACTTGACCGTGTTTGGGCTCATTTCATCGTGTTTACATACGTTAAGTGAATTAAATGTCTTAATTATTTGACTTGGAGTAACATGAGTAAATTTAAATATATCGTCACTTTCATTTAAACAACTTCTTAAAAGTGATTCGGATAAGTCAGGGGATGAATTTAAGGATCTCGTTGTTTCTAAGGGAATATTTGTGAAGAATGTTTCAAACTCCTGTGCTATTTTTAAATCAGTGTTTATGGTGTTATCCCCAATTTGAAGGGTTTCATAAGGCACTCTCTTTTTTGTTCTTCCACATTCAGAATTTATAATTCTCCATATTGCTTTTATTTTATCTACAGAGCCTTTAGTTTTTTTTAGAAATAAATAAAGGCTTTGCAACTTTACAAACTTGTTTAAATGTTTTTGAGTAGTTGCGAACATAATCTAAGAATTGAGGATCCTTATTTACACTTCTCATACCATATAGTTCATACATTTGGGTTCTACTTTTATAAATACCGGGTGTAGCCCAATCGCTAAAAATTGTCCTTTCTTTTCCCCCGATTACTTTTATTTTAAAATTGGAAGCAAATTCTTTCTCTATACAATTAAAAAGAGAATAATACATTTTATTTGGTTCATCCTGCGAGAAAGCTAATGAATTAAGACAACTGCTTAGTCCGTTATTAAAATGAACTAGGCGGTCTGCAGTGATTGGTCTACAAACTATCTCTTTTTCTTTATTAACGACTTTCCCATAGAAGGACGCTTGTTGACCACAGTGATCAGAGCTCAAGTTATTTAAAATACATCTGTGAACAGGGTCTTCGTTACTAAAAATGTTGTCAATACAGGTGGCACTGGTGGCAGTGATTCTAGTTGGCTGTGAGAACAGATTAACCAGATTGAATGACTTAAATAAATTAAATAAACCATTTGACATAGCTGAAGAATCTAATAAATTTCCTTTGTTCCACCCAGACAACCAAGTTTGATAACTGGTTAACTAGACGCACTATTTCTTCCGCGGATATAACCAGATATGTGAGTGGAAGTCTAATTCCATATTCATAACCGAGTTGGATTACTGGAGATACATTCTTGTTGTTGAACCGCGACCCTACCGCGCGCGAGCCGAGCGAGCGAAGCGAGCGTGCCGCGGTAGCGGCCGGCGAAGCGCCATTACCTAACTAACAATATATTTTATATACTTCTTTATATATAATATGGTTTAATTCTCAATATTACAAAATTTCAAGTAGTATATTGTTAGTTAGGTACTGGCGCGGTCTAGGGTCGCGGTTCAACTAACACTCCTCCTCGCTTCGCTCGTCGACGTACCTACACTGACCTGCCTTAAGTAGAATATGTAGAAGATACATTCCAGTAATCCAACTCGGTTAACAATATGGAATTAGAATTCCACTCACATAACTGGTTTTCTTCGCGGAAGAAATGTTCCACATAGTTAACCAGTTATCAAACTTGGTTATCTGGGTGGAACAAAGGATAAATTTACGTTAAAGTCTCCACATACAATGATACACTTAGAGCTGTTACAGACTTTTCTCAGCGCATCCTCCATCACAGATTCAAAGATACTGAAGTCTCCAGATGGTGGACGGTAAACACTAATAATAATAAACCGATCAAGCTCTGCGCATGAAAGTTCAATATTCCGTTCAACAGATAGGTTTACAATGTCCTTCCGCTCTTTACTTTTTAAACAATTATTAATTAATATCAAAGAACCCCCACAGATACTAGTTTTACGACTAAAAGAGCTTATAAAACTATGATTATAAAAATTAAACATAAATTCTTGTTCTTTAAGCCAGTGCTCAGTGATGCAAAGTACATGAATATTAAAACAATCTAAAAATAGTCCTATTTCTAATTCCTTAGAGGTAAATCCTTGGATATTTTGGTGAACAATATTAATTTGACAAGATGAATTTATCACAGTTAGGTTACTCTTACTACTATTACTAATGTCTCGGCTACCGCGACTGCAGCCAGACACGGCCTCAACCGCGGGCGTCGTCAGTAACGTCAGTTTAAAACAACTGGCTGTGCTTCAGCACTCATGCTCACCGAGCCCGGCCCTTTTGTAGGGATGACAACAGCTGAGTTGTTTATAACTGGGTCCAATATATTGTATGCCAATAATTTGGCACAAACAGATCTGTGTTTTTTCCTGATTTGAATGGAATTTCGTGTTAAATCTACACTTTTAATAAATTTATTTATATCAAAATAAGATATGAGGTGATTATTTTAAATTGAAAATTTTCATATTAGTTTTTTGGGCTACGTTACGGATGTAAGGAAATCCACTTATAATTATTTTCCTTATACCTGATTCAGATGTCCTAATCAGAGTCTCACTAAACTTAATAAGTTCATGTCTAGAAACATTTAGGCTGTTACCAAGCAACACTATTAGTGTGATGTTTTTGGCTAAAGACTCCGCCGTGATTAATTTGGCCAAGTGAGCCAGCGTCGTTCCAGGAAGGAAATAATTGCACACGTTTTAGCTTAACTGTCCGTTTAGGATATCGCCAAAACCTGCACCGGTCTCATCTGTATATAGCACAGTCCTGTACGTGTCACTAAGTTTGTGACATTGTTGGAGGCTGACATGTTCATCACTAGGAGCGTCCTTCGCGCTTTCAGCCGGGTAGGGGATGTCCGGTACGGGGGCAGGCGCAGGCTCCGTCGTTGAGTCCCTGGCGCGGGGGCGGGGGTACAGACGTCCGAGCCAGCCGCCTCGCCGGTCGTCGATGATAAGTACTGTGTGCGCACGTAACTCGTTCGACCGCTATTACATAAAGAGTTGCAAAAAGATTGAATAGACTTAATATTGTAATTTCCGGCTGCAATCATTTGTTCAATATACGACTTGTATTCTTGTATTTCAAAACAGTTTAAATTGTAATTCAGAGTGATGTCGTTTAATGCGAGATTAAGATCCCTAATTTTCTTTTCACTAGATTTTAATGCTTCCGTTGTAACGTCTAGCTTTTGCTGACACTTCACAAGTTCTCTATTCAATGATGAATATGATCGTCTGAGATCTTTGTTTTTTAATTTATGTGTTTGTAGATTTTTTAAACACAATTTTGTCTTTTTAATAAACCTTCGTAGTTTATGATATTTTTTAGTCTTATTTGAGCTGCTGAATGTGATTTTATGGTTTGCGTTATCTTCAACATGTTTTCCCACTGGTGATTTGGAGCAAGCTAGACGTAAACTCTCGTACTCCTCGTATATACTTGATATATTCCTGGACAGTGTTCGGCAAGAACAGTCTCGTTTGCTGTCGATGAGTAACTGTTGTTCCTCCACTTCCTGCTGGAGGTTCCGTACCCGCTGCAGCGCCTGCTCGTACTCATCCTGACAGGTCTGCTGCTGCTCCACGGTGGTCTGCAGCTGGTCGCGCTCGCCCCGCAGGTCCTCAAGTAGGACGTCGTACTCCGCTAAATCATTTTTTAGCTTGGTGTTGATCCCGAGTATGCGTAGATTTTCTGATTCACTCTCCTGATGTTCCTGTTCTAACTGGTCATTTAACTCCTTTGCAGACTTCAATTCTTTTTGTAATGCTATGATTTTGTCTAGTAGAACATCTCGGCGGGTGGGCATTTTAGTTGTCATGATTTTAGAAAAACTTTTTTAACACTTTGCCAGTGGTTATGTATACCAGTTCATATAAAATGTTGTAAAAGCAAAAAGTCCATTCATGTGCTGGGATACGAACTATGACTCTTAGAGTTCATCATTCGCTGCCATACGCCTGAGCCACTAAACCAAGGTCTCTGTGACGTTTGAGTGCGAAATACGGCTTTATAAAGTCAAGGGATGAGTCATACAATGCCGTTATTTTATTTAGTTCGTTGCTTAACCAGCACTTATCGTAATTATTTTGTTATAGTCACTTTCACTTCGTGTACTGAACAAGGGATTATCATTTTTTTTATTTCACACGCGTTGGTATGAAATACTTAGAATTACTTAGAATTGCGTTCAGTCCTAGTTTCAAGCCGCAACGGCTGTTGTTATCTTTATGCATTTATTTATCGTACTTCACTTTTGCACTTAGTGTCACTTCCATTGTCACTATGAAATCGAACACCGTTCTTCAATTTAATAAGGTATTTGAGCACAGTTGACTATCCTTTTTATTTTAAATGATTAATAATACACTAGCTCGATGTTATCGTGGCAGCAGCGCCATCTATCATATTAGTCAGGGGCTTTTAATTGTTTTATTTTATTATTTTGCAATTAGATAAAACCGTCGTGGGTTTTTCAAAATTTTTAATTTTATTTTATAAGGATTGATTTCTCAAAAAACCTAAAACACATGTTTACTCATTTATCGTTAGAAATACTCCTGTGAAGTTTCGAATAAAATAGTCCAACTAATCTTGATTCCCCGTACAAACTTCAGACCCCCATTTCAACCCCTTAGGGGTTGAATTTTGAAAAATACTTTCTTAATGCACCTCTAGACCTTATATGGAACCTACATACTAAATTTGGAATCTCTAGAACCAGCAGTTTGGGCTGTGCGTTGATAATGTCACTCACTCAGTCAGTCAGTTATTTCTTGCAATTTGGCACAAACTTTCAAAAGTTTTCTGTCCACAATATTAAATTTCAAAATCGATGCTATTTTCATAATTAACGTCCTAAAAAACCATATAAACGACACCCATATTAATATTTAAACATTTCATCCCCCTCGCACCCCAACAGGGGGATGGTATTTCACGTCCTCCACGTGGGATTTTAAAGTAATTGTTGTTTTCGATATCAGTGACCAGATAAACCTTAAAACTAATAACCCTTAGGGGTTGACTTTTGAAAATCCTTTCTTAGTGCACCCCTAGACCTTATAAGGAACCTACGTGCCAAATTTGGAATCTCTAGGACCAGCGGTTTGGGCTGTGCTATGATATGTCAGTCAGTCAGTTTCTTCTTTTATTTTATGATATTCAGCTGTTGCCTGCGACTTCATCCGCGTAGAACCCGTTATCTTATCGACTTATAGAAGAAATATATTATTAAGGGGGGAAGTATAATTATTGCAGTACCATACATTCTTCCACCTTCCTTTTCATTCCCTTAAGGAATCATTTCGCAGAAGCACATGGATGAAATTTTAATAAAAAAAATATACTGTCAAAACAATCGATTTCCTATTTCGGAATATCAAACGTATAGATTTAAGATAAATTAATTACTAATCTTTTTTGCAAGCTCCACTAAAAACTTTTAAACCCTTTTCACCCCCTTCAACATCCATCCAAACATCGGCACTAACTTACATGTTTATAATTTTTTTGGTACATTTGACGTTTAGTTAATAGTAGCCATATGTAGTGGTAAGAGGTTTATTGAAATTTTATGCTGCTCATAAATATTTGAGCACCTTGACCGCTACGATGTATCTGATGGCGAACTCGAATATAATTTTTACATCCCTACCAAAAACATTGTGATAGTGACTTAGTGATCTTTAGCACCCATTAAAGGCATCTTATCTACATAATGCAAAAAATAAGGTCAAGGGGCTTTTAACTACGTAAAAGTCGGCACGATGTTTTTAATTTGGTCACATTTGTTCCGTTTAGGAACAATTCGACCGGTCTTGTTAAAATTTATTTGAAAAAAAAAACAGAATCAGAATACCTATGGAGTTTCCTGATTTGTACAGAAACGTTGCTTTCCTCCCGAAAAGAGACGCAAACATAGCCCTACAGGAATTCACTTTTAATAAGCAATGGAGGGAACATGCGTGTGTTATAGACTTAGGAAGCGGAGACGGGAGCACAACTACATACATTCTACAAAAACATCTGCCTGCCAGTTATAAAAAGATATTGGGCTGTGACTTAAGTAAGAAGATGGTTGAATACGCAAACGAAAATTTCAAAAATAACCGGATTGAATTTGTGGAGTTGGATATTTCAAAGGATTTGCCACTTCATTTAAAAGGCGCTTTTGATCATGCGTTCTCTTCATATACAATTCACAGAATCAAGCAACAGGAGTAAGTAAATAATAAATAAATATTCCGCATTCCGTTGATATAAGTAACGTTGTCTTCCGTTAATATACTAAGTAACTTGTAAATAGGGTTTTTTTTCCTGTGGGTGGAGGAAATCCTCATTGGATACTACCGGCCCGGTCCCATAACATGCCCGACTTGACTCGACTGGAAATTGGCCAAGTCGCCTACGGACTAAAACCTCCATCCGGTGCAGTGTGAAATGTTGCCGAAAACGCAGCTTTGTCGGTATTACGCTTTGTTTCCGGGTGTATAGGTGTGTTGTAATGTATATGTTCCGGCAGTGTGTACATTAAGAGTGCGTAGTACGTTTGGTTCTCCATACAAACGTATTTACGCTCTCATTTTAAAACGCCATGCTAGAATAACGTGAAACTTTGTATACACAATAAGATCCGGCATGTCTAGGTCGGAAATTAGTTTCTGTTCCTTGAAATTATAATAGAGAAAAAATACAACGATTATTAAGGTTTTGATTCAAGCCGTAAAAAGCTCAAAAAACCGCTGTATTTTTTTTTCTTTTACAATTTCTAGCAACAGAAACCAATTTCCGACCTAGATATGCCGGATCCTATTGTGTATACAAAGTTTCATGTTATTCTAGAATGGTGTTTTAAAATGAGAGCATAAATACGTTTGTATGGAGAACCGAGCGTACTGCGCCCTCTTAAGTGTTTTGTTGATGAGTAATTGGAAAGTGTTATTAGTGTGTGTGAAATGTACCTAGAGTCAGACCAGTATATCTCTTCCAAGCAAATGAACTGTCAACCATTTAAAAATTACGTATGGCAATGTTTTATATTTGACGCAGATGTCAAATGTGAATGTGTCATACGAATCAAATTGAATTAATTTGTTTACGGTTGTTAGCACTAATTATGGGCAAACCGTATAAAAGTGGCGAGCGAGAATTATTATTCCGAATGCTCAATAATTATGACACCGTGAGAAAACAACGAGAGGTGATTATCGCAGAAAAGCGGCAATGTTTACATCTCATCATGACTTTGACCGGTGAGTTTATCAAACAATATTGGTAGTTTTTCAATGTTTGTATGAAATTTCATTAAAAACCTCTCGTCTACCAGAACCCGCAACGAGAATTATGTTGCAGCTAAGCTAACAGTTATACAGGGTGTAATCCCTTTTTTGTAAAAGTTACTAAAATTGACGATTTTTAAACATATTGTTTGGTAACTAGGTGCAAATACGTTCAGGGATGATAGAGGAGGTAATTTGAAATATTTTAGTCACAACATGCATTAGTACAAAGTCTCTTAGTTTCCAAGATATGCACCATTTTATTTTGAAAATTGTATGTTTTCCATACTACCATACATTTGGAAAATGTTTAGATTTTTTTAATGTATATGTTCAACTAACTTACTCAAAGTAAACACTAAGTATTATTTTCGTTCAAATTTCCAGTTTTACTGCTTGTACGTGAATTGACAGATAAGGTCTCGAAGATATTAAGCAAGTCCTTACTTCAAACTATCTTCACCCCCTACAGAAAAAAATCTCAATATCTTTGGTCACCGAAAGACAATTTTCTTCTGGGAAAACCTGGTGTGTAGAAGTAATAAAAGTAGTGGTGTGTAAGTTGAGTATAATTGTGGTTGTAGTAGTTTTGACATAAGGCAAACAAAACGCACAATAAAATGAAAATTATTTTTAACTAACATCAAAATTACGTGGCGTTATCAGTAAAACTGCCATAAAAAAAAAAAAAAAACCTTTTTAATAATGCATGAGAAAAAACTTACGATTCCAGCACACGAACATGCACTTTTCCAGAATGACAGGAGGCTTGTACGAAACAGTGGGGCGTAGGTATATAGGCTGACTGGCTGACATATATTATTTATTTATTTATACATACATACATACATACTAATACTCACTACTACTACTATTTTCACTTGTTTAAACATTAAAGATTATACACAAGTATCAAGAGTAATTAGTGCCCTATTTAAGATAGGGCACTAATTACTCTTGTGTTATCATATACCAATTTACAGAAAATAAATTAAAATTGCTGGTGCAGACTTATGCTAGTCAGACTCTAACTAGTGAATAAGACGAACTATAAAATATGCGAGGGTCAAAGCACAGACTAGTAAGGGTTCAGACCGCCAACTTACGAACCAAAAATATAGACCGTAAGCAACCATATTTAATCTGTAACCGGTGGTAGATTTTTGACGTTTATTTTTATTTTATTTAATGACACTGTGGCAATGGAACTTACTGTGAACATCCAACGATAAATATATATATAGCTCATTTAAATTTAACTTTATGTAGAAGCTCACGGCATTTCCAATTGAACACCAACGTCCGATGTAAAATGAAACTGGTGTTCAATTGAAATACCGTGAACTATGTTGAGCCGTATCTCAGTTAAATGAAATTAAACAAACATTTTACTTATAAGCAGATTTATTTTTGAATGTATCTTATCTCATATCCGGGAAAACGATGCATCTTCGTCCTTTCACAGAGTTCTACGTTTTACAACCACAACACTCGTACATTTTGCAAAATGAGAACTTGCATGGTATGCCACATACGACGCGCTTCACTATCTTCCATTTGTTGTCCAAAGAATGGTTATTACGCGTTTCCAGATGAATTTTCGATTAGCTACACACTGTTTCGTTTGTTTATTGCATAGTAATCTATCAATACTACAATATAAATAACAACAATTGCAAAAATGAAAAAAATGTTCAGAGACGACTAGACGAAATTCTGAGGAGACGCCATTTTATTTTCATTTGTCACTTTATTTTGACGTTTGACGTCCATTGGCAGACAAGGCAGTAGCCAATGAGAGCTAGGTATGTCGTCAAAATCTTTTTGACACAATATGGCCGCTATCATACACGTTTCGTTCTACGTAGATAAACAGCCGTGGGTCAAAGAAGTATGTGAAAGGGACGAGATTTGATAATTTTGGTGCCATTAAACGATTTTAGGTTACGAACTATATGTTTTAAGAATGAGTGGAAACTATTGCTGTTGTAGTTTCGTTCGTAATTATGTCACTGAATTTTCTTAGATCAATATTCAGGTTCGCGCAGATAATAGTGTGATTTAATTGTCTAGAGGAGAATCGTGGGTAACTGTTGATTAAATGGGAGAACGTCTGAGAAATGGTGGATCCGAGGTCAGAAGGACAGTGGTTATTGTTAGTTATTTTAACCCTTAATAGGGCACTGGTAAAATAGTTACCCCCTGATTTTGAACCTTATTGCTGTACGATAAGATGGAAAACCAATGAAAAATCGGATTACCCTCTGCCCTCTTAAGGGTTAAATCGTCCCAAGCAGGCTTTATGATATCCATGATTACTTTGTTAGAAATTGTGTTGCGGAGAAGGAAAGTTCATTTCCCTTGTAGTTGACGGAACTCCCGAAATGCTGTGGTTGATTCTGCAGTCCTTTCTTAGCGTTTTCCTTTCCCTGAGAATCGTCGAGAGGAAGCCTTCGCCGTACAACTTTATTTAGTTTATGGTGATTCTGAATCACTGCTTTCTTTTTGGCCTCAAGATCATCTGTCCACCATGGAGATTGAGTTGGTGGTCCTTTGGAACTTGGGAGTATTTCGTCGCTTACTTTTTGGATACCCCTATCATGTGTAGGATTTCAAAATCCAGCTGTTCCTCTGAACATAAATGGATGTGTTTCGATGGATGGCATCTCAGTTCTGAGGACATTTTCGAAGTCATTCGACAGTTCTTCCCACTTGACGACTGTGGTATCATATCGGTATGGCGATAGCTTGGTTTTGTACTTAAATTTTGCTGATTTGTATGGAGCAGTGGATGTCAAAAATGTGATTGCATGGTGATCAGACGAGGGGCAAATATGTGTATCTACTTTCCAATCGTGCACCTTGATTGTTTGTTGACCATATCGGGGTGGACTCCCGATCAAACTTAAGTCTATAATTGATACACCTGTGACTGCCTCAAAAGTAGGATCTGACCCGGTATTCCACACCTTTAATTCGTGAGCAATTATCATGTCGGCGATCAAGTTGCCTCCGCAATTATTATTGTAGTCCGGCTTCCCCACAGGCTGTGCCAGTCGTTGAAATCACCTGCTATTATGTGCACTGAATCCGCCGTCTCGTTCAGAAATGCTTGTAATTTGTTGATAGTATTTGCAGTCGTGTCCAGATTCTACATTAATGGACGTCAGGAAGATTTTCTTCCCTGACCTTTATGTGAGCTGTACGTAGGTACAATACAAAGGTTGGAATCAGAGAACTTAGTGACCACAAGAGTGGAGATGAAACTATTGCCTATACATAGTGCCGCCCTTATGGGATGGTCAGGTAGACTGAATTAGTAGTATTTACCTCTCATTCTCTACCTACCAATTTGGTAGGTAGTGAATCCTGGAGGGTATTTCATGGACTTAGTGTTTTTCTGGAGGTTTGGTTCAGTAATAAAAGCAGTCTATTTTGTTAGTTTGATCACTTAGCACGACAATGGTTTCATGATACGCGTTTCTGCCACGGCCCTGGCTAATTTGTATGCACTTGTGAGAATGTTGGTTTGTTTTTGTAAATAGGCTGGCCCTTAGCAATAACGAACGGTGGTGCGGGCCATGTGATCCTGTTTCTGCAATTCAGGGCATGATTGACTATAAGCAGGGTGGTTTTGCAGGTAGCCCATACTTGTGGCAGTTATTACATCGGGTGTCGTGGTATCCTGCGCAGAAGCCGCACACCGGTTCATTAGTGCATTCTGCGGCCCTATGGCCGCATTGCATGCAATTCGCAATTGTGGCAATCCTACTGTGATTTCGTTGATTTTTTATTTTATTGCTGAGCTGAGTTTTTGCCTGTCTTCGTTAGAGTCACAGCTGACCACGATCTTGTTCTTCTTAGTGTGTAGAATATTAGTTATTCCAACACCCAGTTCGACCACGTTAATTTTCTCTTTAACCACATTAAGGACAACTTAGGGATCGTAGTCCGGTACTTAATGAAGTCCCGAAGATTTCGGGACCGGGAAATCCCGGATACTTTCGGGACTTTTTATGTTTAACGGTTTTTTTTTGGAGTATGTATGAAAAAATCGGCCAAGTATGAGTCAAAGTAGTTTGTCGCGATTGTACATTTCCCACTAATAATGAAATCCCGAAAAAAACAGATAGGGATTTCCCGGTAGCACAGCCTACTTGTAAGTGACTCCAGACACTGGATTTTTTTGCGTCTTTACTACGGAACGCTAAAAAACCCTTATACGCGTAACCGTTTGTCCGTCCGTCTGTGTGTCTGTCCGTCTGCGGCTTAGCTCAGTAACGATTACTACTAGAAATCTGTAATTTGGCGTATGAATAACGCCGACAAAACAGTAGAATATAAAATAAAATTTTATTGCACCTCTACAAGACGTAAAGTTGGAAAGGATAGGATTTATTTTCTTACAAAACCCATCGTGTGGGGTATCGTTGGATATTAGAATTACTGTTAAGAACGGCCGAACGAAGATGCCATGCATAGTATATTACGTTTTTTGAGTTCCCAATCTGTTGGCGCTGTTGCAAGAACAATTTTCACTCACATGGTACGAGTAAATACCCTGTTCTAAACAGTAATTCTAATGTTAATGAAATAATGACCATGTTAGCTTGAAATCTTACATCGTTGGATAGCTAGTTTTTAAAGTAACGCTGGTTTTCTTAAACCCTTTTTTGATTTAGGATTCTGCTTGCGTGAACTTTAAAATGCAAATTTTCGTTAGAGTCCAATTTTTTCTCATCTGGAATTTAGACCGTTCTTTCACTTGGGCACAGACTTGGGCCTACCAGCCACCTGGCCTTTTCGCATATCACTTAATAATAATACATATGTAAAGTTTTTTTGAGATAGGACCTACACCGAATAATAATAAATTTCTGTCAAAAATTTCATTTTTGTTACTAGCTTTTGTACAATTCCACAATCATCAACTAATCATTGAGACGGTTGGAATGAGCCCAAACACGACGGGTTTATCTAGTGTACCTAGTTTAGAAGTTGCTATGGCCACCTTCTGTCTCCATCATCAGATCAGCTCTATGGTACCATAATATTGTATTGTCACTGAACTTATGTAAGCTCAATCGGATATTGGTAAGTGACTGAATAAATGATTGCAAATTTTGATGACAACTTGTACGTATACGTACGTACATACTTACATACGAACAGTGAAAGTTAAATAAAAGCTTGTAAGTAAATAAAAACCAGACAAGCACGACAATAAAAATAGTAGATTGTGTCTGAAAATTACATATTTACGGCCAAGGCGGTATATTCAATCCTGAGTGAAGCGAAAGAGTCTACAATAGAATCTTGAGCGTAGCAAGGGATTCAAGTGTTTACGCCCAATAGGCCAATTCTCGGGCCGTTAGAGATGATGTCTATTAGACATATCTCAATAAAAAATGGCGGATGTCGATCGAAAACCCATTTGCTTATTCTCAAAATCTCACACTCGAGATATGTCTACTCCCAGCGTTCGAGATGCAACGAGTGGTCGGTAGCGATCGAGATGGTTTTATCACAATTTTTTTGACATTTGAGCTTCCAGTGGTGGTAAATATTGACAACTTAAGTAGTTGATTGACTGTTTACAGCAGTGCAAAAAGAACATATTTGCGAAAGTTATTTCGAATAATTTAAATTATTTAATGGCTGTAGACTTTTAAGCACTCAAATATTGCAAGTTGTCTTTGACCCAAAAGTGTCAAGTCAAAACTGTTTTTATGCGTTCCATTTAACGTAAGTACATAAACGAGCATATAGTCGTAAATATGTTTGAGGTGTTAAATCACCTTAATTATCGATTAGATTATTGTAAATAAGTAACGCTTTTGTTTTTGATATACGATATATTTAATTAGGTGAAAAAAATATAAATTTATTAATTATTATACACTCGATTGTAAACTAACACAATCGAAAAAAAACGGAACGCGTATTACAATAGACATTGAGATCGTCGTTCGACATAATCTCGGTCGTGCCCTAGAATAAGAAATTTCGCTGTGTTCGACATTTTGGTAAGATTTTTCAATAGACATTGCGTCAATCGACATCATTTTGACTGGACATCATCTCGAACGGCCCGAGAATTGGCCTCTACAGAAATAAATTTGCATGTGACTCATACTGCTTTTCACACCACCTATGAGGCCCGTTGCTAAAAACATGAACTGTCTTACAAATAATTTTGCTACCGAGTCTCACATCTAAATATATAAAAGAAGAAACTGACTGACTGACTGACTGACTGACTGACTGACTGACTGACTGACTGACATATCAACGCACAGCCCAAACCGCTGGTCCTAGAGATTCCAAATTTGGCACGTAGGTTCCTTATAAGGTCTAGGGGTGCACTAAGAAAGGATTTTTCAAAATTCAACCCCTAAGGGGGTGAAATGGGGGTCCGAAGTTTGTATGGGGAAACAAGATTAGTTGGACTATTTTATTCGAAACTTCACAGGAGTATTTCTAACGATAAATGAGTAAATACGTGTTTCAGGTTTTTTGAGAAATCAACCCCTAAAAGGGGGAAATCTGGTGACAAATTCTGAAAATCGACATGGGAATTGTTTTTATGATATACCGGGTCGCTGATAACGAAAACAACAATGATTTTAAAATCTCACGTGGAGGACGTGAAATACCATCCCCTCTGTTGGGGTGCGAGGGGGATGAAATGTCTAAATATTAATATGGGTGTCGTTTTTATGGTTTTTTGGGACGTTAATTACGAAAATAGCATCGGTTTTGTAATTTAATATTGTGGACATGAAAAATTTTGAAAAATTGTGCCAAATTTCAAGAAATAACTGACTGACTGAGAGACTGACATATCACCGCACAGCGCAAACTGGTGGTTCTAGAGATTCCAAATTTAGTATGTAGGTTCCATATAAGGTCTTGAGGTGCATTAAGAAAGGATTTTTCAAAATTCAACGCCTAAGGGGGTGAAATGGGGGTCCGAAGATTGTATGGGGAATCAAGATTAGCTGGATTATTTTATTCGAAACTTCACAGGAGTATTTCTAACGATAAATGAGTAAACATGTGTTTCAGGTTTTTTGAGAAATCAACCCCTAAAAGGGGGAAATCTGGTGACAAATTCTGAAAATCGATATGGGTGTTGTTTCCATGGTTTATTGGGTCGCTGATTACGAAAACAACAATGATTTTAAAATCCCACGTGGAGGACGTGAAATATCATCCCCTCTGTTGGGGTGCGAGGGGGATGAAATGTCTAAATATTAATATGGGTGTCGTTCTTATGGTTTTTTGGGACGTTAATTACGAAAATGGCATCGGTTTTGTAATTTAATATTGTGGACATAATTTTTTTTTTAAAATTGTGCCAAATTTCAAGAAATAACTGACTGACTGAGAGACTGACATATCACCGCACAGCGCAAACTGGTGGTTCTAGAGATTCCAAATTTAGTATGTAGGTTCCATATAAGGTCTTGAGGTGCATTAAGAAAGGATTTTTCAAAATTTAACGCCTAAGGGGGTGAAATGGGGGTCCGAAGATTGTATGGGGAATCAAGATTAGCTGGATTATTTTATTCGAAACTTCACTAGAGTATTTCTAACGATAAATGAGTAAACAAACATGTGTTTCAGGTTTTTTGAGAAATCAACCCCTAAAAGGGGGAAATCTGGTGACAAATTCTAAAAATCGATATGGGTGTTGTTTCCATGGTTTATTGGGTCGCTGATTAGGAAAACAACAATGATTTTAAACTCCCACGTGGAGGACGTGAAATACCATCCCCTCTGTTGGGGTCCGAGGGGGATGAAATGTCTAAATATTAATATGGGTGTCGTTTTTATGGTTTTTTGGGACGTTAATTACGAAAATGGCATCGGTTTTTAAATTTAATATTGTGGTCATGAAAACTTTTGAAAAATTGTGCCAAATATCAAGAAATAACTGACTGACTGAGAGACTGACATATCACCGCACAGCGCAAACTGGTGGATCGAGAGATACCAAATTTGGCATGTAAGTTCCTTATAAGGTCTAAAGGTGCATGAAGTGCCGTGAGTTCCCTATGAAGATACGACCTTTTTTGATTCTATGTATTGTAGATGGTTTTATTAATCAGTGCCATCCGATACGATTTCGACATAAATCGATATTTGAGCGTCCGAGAGGACTCTTAATAGGAATCCGAGGTACCTAAACTTTAAATAAAGTAACGGCCATATTGATTTTCTTCATTTCCGTCTCGATTTCGTTTCTAAATCGATATCTGAGCGTCCGAGAGGTCCCTAATACGACTCCGAGGTAAAATGTGGAAAAAGTCGCAGTCATTGATTTTCTTTTTTTTTCGTCCCGATTCCGATCAAAATCGATATCTGAGCGTCCGAGAGGTCTCTTAATACGAATCTGAGGTAAAATTTCTGAAAGTGGCGGCCATATTGATTTTCTTTTTTTTCGTCCCGATTTCGTTCAAAATCGATATCTGAGCGTCCGAGAGGTCCCTAATACGACTCCGAGGTAAAATGTGGAAAAAGTCGCAGTCATTGAATTATTTTTTTTTGTCCCGATTTCGATCATAATCGATATCTGAGCGTCCGAGAGGTCTCTTAATACGAATCCGAGGTAAAATTTGTGAAAGTGGCGGCCATATTGATTTTCTTCATTTTCGTCCCGATTTCGTTCTAAATCGATATCTGAGTGTCCGAGAGGTCTCTTAATACGAATCCGAGGTAAAATTTGTGAAAGTGGCGGCCATATTGATTTTCTTTTTTTTCGTCCCGATTTCGTTCAAAATCGATATCTGAGCGTCCAAGAGGTCTCGTAATATGAATCCGAGGTATAATTTAGAAAAAGTGGCGGCCATATTAATTTTTATCATTTCCGTCTAGATTTCGTTCAAAATCGATATATCTGAGCGTCCTAGAGGTCCCCTAATACGAATTTGAGGTAAAATTTGAAAAAAGCGGCGGCCATAATGATTTTCTTCATTTTCGTCCCGATTGTGTTCAAAATCGATATCTGAGCGTCCGAGAGGTCTCGTAATACGAATCCGAGGTATAAAATAGAAAAAGTGGCGGCCATATCCATTTTTATCATTTCCGTCCAGATTTCGTTCAAAATCGATATCTGAGCGTCCGAGAGAATTCTTAATACGAATCCGAGGTAAAATTTGGAAAAAGTGGCGGCATATTGATTTTCTTCATTTCCGTCCCGATTTCGTTCAAAATCGATATCTGAGCGTCCGAGAGGTCTCTTAATATGAATCCGAGGTAAAATTTGGAAAAAGTGGCAGCCATATTGATTTTCTTCATTTCCAACCCGATTTCGTTCAAAATCGATATCTGAGCGTCCTAGAGGTCCCCTAATACGAATTTGAGGTAAAATTTGAAAAAAGTGGCGGCCATATTGATTTTTTTCATTTTCGTCCCGATTGTGTTCATAATCGATATCTGAGCGTCCGAGAGGTCTCTTAATACGAATTTGAGGTAAAATTTGAAAAAAGTGGCGGCCATATTAATTTTCTTCATTTTCGTCCCGATTTCGTTCAAAAATGATATCGGAGTGTCCGAGAGGTCTCTTAATACGAATCCAGGGTGAAATTTGTGAAAGTGGCGGCCATATTGATTTTCTTTTTTTTTCGTCCCGGTTTCGTTCAAACTCGATATCTGAGCATCCGAGAGGTCTCTTAATGCGAATCTGAGGTAAAAATTGGCACTCCATTCATACCTATATGCAAAAAAGTTTAATGTTACTATATAGGCGTGTGGGGTATCTATGGATTTGCTTTTAAAAACGACATAGAGGTTTCGATATTTTTTGCATTTAAATCAACCTTCATCATTTTTTTAATCGTATGGCATTTATTTACGAACCGTGAGATTTTCGAGAAGACTAGTACGGTTGCCAGTTTTTGTTGCACTTTTAGCACCACCCAGGGGTTCTGTGTATGGTAACGGTGGGTACTCCCTACGGACGCGGTGCAACTTCGACCCCCCTTTGTCAAGTGAGTGGGCAACTTGACTGTTAGAAGTTCGCAAGCCACTCGAAGGGCTCTAACTTGGCTTAACGATTGCAGCCGGGATCAACGGCTTAGCGTGCCTTTCAAAGCACGAGAGTCAGTTAGTAACCACTCAAAGCGGTCACGCACGCCGTAGGCGGGTGCCGTTGGGCCACGAGCGCTCTAAATTCTTGATAGTTTGTGCCAAATTGCAATTCAATAGGTCCAGTAAAAGCAACTTGGTTGTAACAGACGGACTGACAGTAAGAAGTGCGAATGGAAGTGAGGCCAAATTTTCTTTTTGGATGCTCCAATGGTAACTGGCAAAACCTACCTAATAAATTTAATTGTAGGAAAAATAAATGTTACACATGGTATTGAATTAGCCGTATTTCTGTACTTCAAAGGACCAAAGTTTATGGCCGCTGCGCGCTGTTAGGTCGTTTACAGACCTATTGGTGTTACTGTTGTACACAGATACTTTTACTAAGAGCCATTTCAGACATGCTTTTATTTCATCTCGGAAATGTATGATAATAGTTTTCGATCCTTATTTTTGCCAAAATCAAATGAATTTCAACAGTTTGCCGGTTCTCAGAATGTATACTAACTTTTTATCTGTTCATCTGTTAATGAATCACAATCACCAAACTTCGTATAGCGAAACCCCAGAATGTAATAACTACTTTTCTGGAGACCGCATCTAAATCGGTTTAGCCAAACGCGAGATAATCGTGAACAAACATACGAACCTGTTTTTTGTAGACGGTTAAAAATTTCGCTTAGTACGCGGGCGAAGCCGCGGGCAAATGCTAGTCTAAATATATAAAAGAAGAAACTGACTGACTGACTGACTGACTGACTGACATATCAACGCACAGCCCAAACCGCTGGTCCTAGAGATTCCAAATTTGGCACGTAGGTTCCTTATAAGGTCTAGGGGTGCACTAAGAAAGGATTTTTCAAAATTCAACCCCTAAGGGGGTGAAATGGGGGTCCGAAGTTTGTATGCGGAAACAAGATTAGTTGGACTATTTTATTCGAAACTTCACAGGAGTATTTCTTACGATAAATGAGTAAATACGTGTTTCAGGTTTTTTGAGAAATCAACCCCTAAAAGGGGGAAATCTGGTGACAAATTCTGAAAATCGACATGGGTATTGTTTTTATGATATACCGGGTCGCTGATAACGAAAACAACAATGATTTTAAAATCTCACGTGGAGGACGTGAAATACCATCCCCTCTGTTGGGGTGCGAGGGGGATGAAATGTCTAAATATTAATATGGGTGTCGTTTTTATGGTTTTTTGGGACGTTAATTACGAAAATGGCATCGGTTTTGTAATTTAATATTGTGGACATGAAAAATTTTGAAAAATTGTGCCAAATTACAAGAAATAACTGACTGACTGAGAGACTGACATATCACCGCACAGCGCAAACTGGTGGTTCTAGAGATTCCAAATTTAGTATGTAGGTTCCATATAAGGTCTTGAGGTGCATTAAGAAAGGATTTTTCAAAATTCAACGCCTAAGGGGGTGAAATGGGGGTCCGAAGATTGTATGGGGAATCAAGATTAGCTGGATTATTTTATTCGAAACTTCACAAGAGTATTTCTAACGATAAATGAGTAAACATGTGTTTCAGGTTTTTTGAGAAATCAACCCCTAAAAGAGAAATCTGGTGACAAATTCTGAAAATCGATATGGGTGTTGTTTCCATGGTTTATTGGGTAGCTGATTACGAAAACAACAATGATTTTAAAATCCCACGTGGAGGACGTGAAATACCATCCCCTCTGTTGGGGTCCGAGGGGGATGAAATGTCTAAATATTAATATGGGTGTCGTTTTTATGGTTTTGGGTACGTTAATTACGAAAATGGCATCGGTTTTGAAATTTAATATTGTGGTCATGAAAACTTTTGAAAAATTGTGCCAAATATTAAGAAATAACTGACTGACTGAGAAACTGACATATCACCGCACAGCGCAAACTGGTGGATCGAGAGATACCAAATTTGGCATGTAAGCTCCTTATAAGGTCTAAAGGTGCATGAAGTGCCGTGAGTTCCCTATGAAGATACGACCTTTTTTGATTCAATGTATTGTAGATGGTTTTATTAATCAGTGCCGTCCGATACGATTTTGACATAAATCGATATTTGAGCGTCCGAGAGGACTCTTAATAGGAATCCGAGGTACCTAAACTTTGAATAAAGTAACGGCCATATTGATTTTATTCATTTCCGTCCCGATTTCGTTCAAAATAGATATCTGAGCGTCCGAGAGGTCCCTAATACGACTCCGAGGTAAAATGTGGAAAAAGTCGCAGTCATTGATTTTCTTTTTTTTTCGTCCCGATTTCGATCAAAATCGATATCTGAGCGTCCGAGAGGTCTCTTAATACGAATCCGAGGTAAAATTTGTGAAAGTGGCGGCCATATTGATTTTCTTCATTTTCGTCCCGATTTCGTTCAAAATCGATATCTGAGTGTCCGAGAGGTCTCTTAATACGAATCCGAGGTAAAATTTGTGAAAGTGGCGGCCATATTGATTTTCTGTTTTTTCGTCCCCAATTTCGTTCAAAATCGATATCTGAGCGTCAGAGAGGTCTCGTAATACGAATCCGAGGTATAGTTTAGAAAAAGTGGCGGCCATATTCATTTTTATCATTTCCGTCCAGATTTCGTTCAGAATCGATATCTGAGCGTCCGAGAGGTCTCTTAATATGAATCCGAGGTAAAATTTGGAAAAAGTGGCAGCCATATTGATTTTCTTCATTTCCAACCCGATTTCATTCAAAATCGATATCTGAGCGTCCGAGAGAATTCCTAATACGAATCCGAGGTAAAATTTGGAAAAAGTGGCGGCATATTGATTTTCTTCATTTCCGTCCCGATTTCGTTCAAAATCGATATCTGAGCGTCCGAGAGGCCTCTTAATATGAATCCGAGGTAAAATTTGGAAAAAGTGGCAGCCATATTGATTTTCTTCATTTCCAACCCGATTTCGTTCAAAATCGATATCTGAGCGTCCTAGAGGTAATACGAATTTGAGGTAAAATTAGAAAAAAGTGGCGGCATATTGATTTTCTTCATTTCCGTCCCGATTTCGTTCAAAATCGATATCTGGGCGTCCGGAAGGTCTCTTAATATGAATCCGAGGTAAAATTTGGAAAAAAGTGGCAGCCATATTGATTTTCTTCATTTCCAACCCGATTTCGTTCAAAATCGATATCTGAGCGTCCTAGAGGTCCTCTAATACGAATTTGAGGTAAAATTTGAAAAAAGTGGCGGCCATATTGATTTTCTTTATTTTCGTCCCGATTGTGATCAAAATCGATATCTGAGCGTCCGAGAGGTCTCGTAATACGAATCCGAGGTAAAATTTAGAATAAGTGGCGGCCATATTCATTTTTATCACTTCCGTCCAGATTTCGTTCAAAATCGATATATGAGCGTCCGAGAGAATTCCTAATACGAATCCGAGGTAAAATTTGGAAAAAGTGGCGGCATATTGATTTTCTTCATTTCCGTCCCGATTTCGTTCAAAATCGATATCTGAGCGTCCGAGAGGCCTCTTAATATGAATCCGAGGTAAAATTTGGAAAAAGTGGCAGCCATATAGATTTTCTTCATTTCCAACCCGATTTCGTTCAAAATCGATATCTGAGCGTCCTAGAGGTAATACGAATTTGAGGTAAAATTAGAAAAAAGTGGCGGCCATATTGATTTTCTTCATTTTCGTCCCGATTTCGTTCAAAATCGATATCTGAGTGTCCGAGAGGTCTCTTAATACGAATCCGAGGTAAAATTTGTGAAATTGGCGGCCATCTTGATTTTCTTTTTTTTTGGTGCTGATTTTGTTCATAATCGATATCTGAGCATCCGAGAGGTCTCTTAATGCGAATCTGAGGTAAAATTTGGCACTCCATTCATACCTATATGCAAAAAAGTTTAATGTTACTATATAGGCGTGTGGGGTATCTATGGATTTGCTTTTAAAAACGACATAGAGGTTTCGATATTT
Organism: Notocelia uddmanniana; assembly: GCA_905163555.1. Classification (NCBI taxonomy): domain Eukaryota; kingdom Metazoa; phylum Arthropoda; class Insecta; order Lepidoptera; family Tortricidae; genus Notocelia; species Notocelia uddmanniana. The sequence goes on along the minus strand of LR991061.1, from coordinate 10,455,518 downwards.
TTTCCGTTTAAATCAACCTTCAATTCTTTTTTAATCGTATGGCATTTATTTACGAACCGTGAGATTTTCGAGAAGACTAGTACGGTTGCCAGTTTTTGTTGCACTTTTAGCACCACCCGGGGTTCTGTGAATGGTAACGGTGGGTACTCCCTACGGACGCGGTGCAACTTCGACCCCCCTTTGTCAAGTGAGTGGGCAACTTGACTGTTAGAAGTTCGCAAGCCGCTCGAAGGCCTCTAACTTGGCTTAACGATTGCAGCCGGGATCAACGGCTTAGCGTGCCTTTCAAAGCACGAGAGTCAGTTAGTAACCACTCAAAGCGGTCACCCATCCAAGAACTGACCTGCACCCACATTGCTTAACCTCGCACACCGCACGCGGTAGGCGGGTGCCGTTGGGCCACGAGCGCTCTAAATTCTTGATAGTTTGTGCCAAATTGCAATTCAATAGGTCCAGTAAAAGCAACTTGGTTGTAACAGACGGACTGACAGTAAGGAGTGCGAATGGAAGTGAGGCCAAATTTTCTTTTTGGATCCTCCACTGGTAACTGGCAAAACCTACCTAATAAATTTAATTGTAGGAAAAATAAATGTTACACATGATATTGAATTAGCCGTATTTCTGTACTTCAAAGGACCAGAGTTTATGGCCGCTGCGCGCTGTTAGGTCGTTTACAGACCTATTGGTGTTACTGTAGTACACAGATACTTTTACTAAGAGCCATTTAAGACATGCTTTTATTTCATCGGCCCTTTCCCCTTCGGCCTCTCGGAAATGTATGATAATAGTTTTCGATCCTTATTTTTGGCAAAATCAAATGAAATTCAACAGTTTGCCGGTTCTCAGAATGTATACTGACTTTTTATCTGTTCATCTGTTAATGAATCACAATCACCAAACTTCGTATAGCGAAACCCCAGAATGTAACAACTACTTTTCTGGAGACCGCATCTAAATCGGTTCAGCCAAACGCGAGATAATCGTGGACAAACATACGAACCTGTTTTTTGTAGACGGTTAAAAATTTCGCTTAGTACGCGGGCGAAGCCGCGGGCAAATGCTTGTCTAAATATAAAAAAAAAGAAAAAACTGACTGACTGACTGACTGACATATCAACGCACAGCTCAAACCGCTGGTCCTAGAGATTCCAAATTTGGCACGTAGGTTCCCTATAAGGTCTAGGGGTGCACTAAGAAAGGATTTTTCAAAATTCAACCCCTAAGGGGGTGAAATGAGGGTCCGAACTTTGTATGGGGAAACAAGATTAGTTGGACTATTTTATTCGAAACTTCACAGGAGTATTTCTAACAATAAATGAGTAAATACGTGTTTCAGGTTTTTGAGAAATCAACCCCTATAAGGGGGAAAGGTGGTGACAAATTCTGAAAATCGACATGGGAATTGTTTTTATGATATACCGGGTCGCTGATAACGAAAACAACAATGATTTTAAAATTTCACGTGGAGGACGTGAAATACCATATGGTACCCGTGATACCCGTGAGTGTGTGTGATACCCGTGGAGGACGTGAAATACCATATGGTATTTCACGTCCTCCACGGGTGCGAGGGGATGAAATGTCTAAATATTAATATGGGTGTCGCTTTTATAGTTTTTTGGGACGTTAATTACGAAAATGGCATCAGTTTTGAAATTTAATATTGTGGACATGAAAACTTTTTAAAGTTTGTGCCAAATTTCAAGAAATAACTGACTGACTGAGTGACTGACATATTAACGCACAGCGCAAACTGCTGGTACTAGAGATTCCAAATTAAGTATGTAGGTTCCATATAAGGTCTTGAGGTGTATTAAGAAAGGTTTTCTCAAAATTCAACCCCTAAGGGGGTGAAATGGGGGTCCGGAGTTTGTATTGGGAATCAAGATTATTAGGATTATTTTATTCGAAACTTCACTTTCTAAGGTAAATTAGTAAACATGTGTATCAGGTTTTTTGAGAAATCAACCCCTAAAAGGGTGAAATCTGGTGACAAATTCTGGAAATCGATATGGGTGTAGTTTCTAGGGTTTATCGGGTCGCTGAGAACGAAAACAACAATGATTTTAAAATCCCACGTGGAGGACGTGAAATACCATCCCCTCTGTTGGGGTCCGAGGGGGTTGGAATGTCTAAATATTAATATGGGTGTGATTTTTATGATTTTTTGGGTCGTTAATTTCGAAAATGGCATTGATTTTGAAATTTAATATTGCGGGCATGAAAACTTAAAAGTAGGTGCCAAATTGCAAGAAGAAACTGACTGACTGACTGAGTGACATAAACGCACAGCCCAAACTGCTGGTTCGAGAGATACCAAATTTGGCATGTAAGTTCCTTATAAGGTCTAAAGGTGCATGAAGTGCCGTGAGTTCCCTATGAAGATACGACCTTTTTTGATTCATCGTATTGTAAGTGGTTTTAATAATCAGTGCCGTCCTATACGATTTCGACATAAATCGATATTTGTCCGAGAGGACTCTTTATAGGAATCCGAGGTACCTAAACTTTGAATAAAGTAACGGCCATATTGATTTTCTTCATTTTTTTTCTGAAAGGGTGGCGGCCATATTGTTTTTCTTCATTTCCGTGTTGATTTCGTTCAAAATCGATATCTGAGCGTCCGAGAGCTCCCCTAATACGACTCCGAGGTAAAATTTGGAAAAAGTCGCAGTCATCTTGATTTTCTTTTTTTTTGTCCCGATTTCGTTCAAAATCGATATCTGAGCGTCCGAGAGAATTCTTAATACGAATCCGAGGTAAAATTTGGAAAAAGTGGCAGCCACATTGATTTTCTTCATTTCAACCCGATTTCGTTCAAAATCGATATCCGAGCATCCAAGAGAATTCTTAATACGAATCCGAGGTAAAACTTGGAAAGAGTGGCAGCCATATTGATTTTCTTAATTTCAACCCGATTTCGTTCAAAATCGATATCCGAGCGTCCGAGAGGTCCCCTAATACGAATCCGAGGTAAAATTTGGAAAAAGTCGCAGTCATCTTGATTTTCTTTTTTTTCGTCCCGATTTCGTTCAAAATCGATATCTGAGCGTCCGAGAGAATTCTTAATACGAATCCGAGGTAAAATTTGGAAAAAGTGGCAGCCACATTGATTTTCTTCATTTCAACCCGATTTCGTTCAAAATCGATATCCGAGCATCCAAGAGAATTCTTAATACGAATCCGAGGTAAAATTTGGAAAAAGTGGCAGCCATATTGATTTTCTTAATTTCAACCCGATTTCGTTCAAAATCGATATCCGAGCGTCCGAGAGGTCCCCTAATACGAATCCGAGGTAAAATTTGGAAAAAGTGGCGGCCATATTGATTTTCTTCATTTCGAAAACGATTTCATTCAAAATCGATATCCGAGCGCCCGAGAGGTTCCCTAATACAATTTTGAGTTAAAATTAGAAAAAAGTGGCGGCCATATTGATTTTCTTCATTTTCGTCCCGATTTCGTTAAAAATCGATATCTGAGTGTCCGATAGGTCTCTTAGTACGAATCCGAGTTAAAATTTAAAAAAAGTGGCGGCCATATTGATTTTCTTTTCTTTCTTCCCGATTTCGTTCAAAATCGATATCGGAGCGTCCGAGAGGTCTCTTAATAAGAATCTGAGGTATAATTTGGCACTCCATACATGCCTGTATGCAAAAAAGTTTAATGTTACTATATAGGCGTGTATCTATGGATTTGCTTTTAAAAACGACATAGAAGTTTCGATATTTTTTTTCCATTTAAATCGACCTTTACATTTTTTTAATCGTATGGCATTTATTTACGAACCGTGAGACTTTCGAGAATACAAGTACGGTTGCCAGTTTTTGTTGCACTTTTAGCACCAAGTTCGCAAGCCGCTCGAAGGCCTCTAACTTGGCTTAACGATTGCAGCCAGGATCAACGGCTTAGCGTGCCTTCCAAAGCACGAGAGTCAGTTAGTAACCATTCAAAGCGGTCACCCTTCCAAGAACTTACCTGCGCCCACATTGCTTAACCTCGAACACCGCACGCGGTAGGCGGGTGCCGCTTAGTTCTTAGTTATTTATTCAATAAACAATATACATTGCATTTTAAATAATTGTGTCATAAATATTAAAAGAATAAAAATCAAAATTGCATATCTAAATATATAAAAAAAGAAACTGACTGACTGACTGACTGACTGACTGACTGACTGACTGACTGACATATCAACGCACAGCCCAAACCGCTGGTCCTAGAGATTCCAAATTTGGCACGTAGGTTCCTTATAAGGTCTAGGGGTGCACTAAGAAAGGATTTTTCAAAATTCAACCCCTAAGGGGGTGAAATGGGGCTCCGAAGTTTGTATGGCGAAACAAGATTGGCTGGACTATCTTATTCGAAACTTCACAAAAGTATTTCTAACGATAAATGAGTAAACACGTGTTTCAGGTTTTCTAAAAAATCAAACCCTAAAAGGGGGAAATGTGGTGACAAATTCTGAAAATCGACATGGGTATTGTTTTTATGGTTTATCGGGTCGCTGATAACGAAAACAACAATGTTTTTGAAATCCCACGTGGAGGACGTGAAATACCATCCCCCTGTTGGGGTGCGAGGGGGATGAAATGTCTAAATATTAATATGGGTGTCGTTTTTATGGTTTTTTGGAACGTTCATTACGAAAATGGCATCGATTTTGAAATTTAATGTAGTGGACATGAAAACTTTTGAAAGTTTGTGCCAAATTGCAAGAAATAACTGACTGACTGAGCGAGTGACATATCATCGCATAGCCCAAACTACTGGTTTTAGAGATTCTAAATTTAGTATGTAGGTTCCATAAAAGGTCTAGAGGTGCATTAAGAAAGTACTTTTCAAAATTCAACCCCTAAGGGGGTTAAATGGGGGTCCGAAGTGTGTGTGGGGAATCAAGATTAGTTGGACTATTTTATTCGAAACTTCACAGGAGTATTTCTAAAGATAAATGAGTAAACACGTGTTGCAGGTTTTTTGAGAAATAAACTCCTAAAAGGGGGAAAGGTGGTGACAAATTCTGAAAATCGACATGGGTATTGTTTTTATGATATACCGGGTCGCTGATAACGAAAACAACAATGATTTTACAATCCCATGTGGAGAACGTGAAATACCATCCCCCCTGTTGGGGTGCGAGGGGGATGAAATATCTAAATATGAATATGGGTGTCGTTTTTATGGTTTTTTGGAACGTTCATTACGAAAATGGCATCGATTTTGAAATTTAATGTAGTGGACATGAAAACTTTTGAAAGTTTGTGCCAAATTTCAAGAAATAACTGACTGACTGAGAGACTGACATATCACCGCACAGCGCAAACTGGTGGTTCTAGAGATTCCAAATTTAGTATGTAGGTTCCATATAAGGTCTTGAGGTGCATTAAGAAAGGATTTTTCAAAATTTAACGCCTAAGGGGGTGAAATGGGGGTCCGAAGATTGTATGGGGAATCAAGATTAGCTGGATTATTTTATTCGAAACTTCACTAGAGTATTTCTAACGATAAATGAGTAAACAAACATGTGTTTCAGGTTTTTTGAGAAATCAACCCCTAAAAGGGGGAAATCTGGTGACAAATTCTAAAAATCGATATGGGTGTTGTTTCCATGGTTTATTGGGTCGCTGATTAGGAAAACAACAATGATTTTAAACTCCCACGTGGAGGACGTGAAATACCATCCCCTCTGTTGGGGTCCGAGGGGGATGAAATGTCTAAATATTAATATGGGTGTCGTTTTTATGGTTTTTTGGGACGTTAATTACGAAAATGGCATCGGTTTTTAAATTTAATATTGTGGTCATGAAAACTTTTGAAAAATTGTGCCAAATATCAAGAAATAACTGACTGACTGAGAGACTGACATATCACCGCACAGCGCAAACTGGTGGATCGAGAGATACCAAATTTGGCATGTAAGTTCCTTATAAGGTCTAAAGGTGCATGAAGTGCCGTGAGTTCCCTATGAAGATACGACCTTTTTTGATTCTATGTATTGTAGATGGTTTTATTAATCAGTGCCATCCGATACGATTTCGACATAAATCGATATTTGAGCGTCCGAGAGGACTCTTAATAGGAATCCGAGGTACCTAAACTTTAAATAAAGTAACGGCCATAT